>OY754307.1:105945667-106570932 GCA_963573325.1 Astragalus glycyphyllos
ACAAATCATCACAGTAACATGCATGTGACTATATTATACAAGCTACTATTTTTTTCATTATTAGCTAACTTCTAAAGGTTGGACGTCCTACGAGGAAGACTTTGCTCACAAATCGGCTCCACAACATGTGCAGTTGACTTGGGGGCTACTGTTCTGGACTAGGCTTCATCCCAACCCGAATTTCTGTCCGGCTTGGTGGTCCAAACATGTGCAGGGGCTCCCATCTAGGCGATCTTTGTGCCACACCTTAAGAACGGTGGAGATCGCGTTGCCTAGTTGAACGGCTCAAATCTCATCTCTTGCTTGTGCACCAAAGCACCCTACACCTTCCTAGCACCTATAAATAGGATGACCTTTAATGCCAAAGTACACTTTTCTAACTCTATTTCATACTGACTTCAACCTCGCTAACTTGAGCATCTGAGTGTCATTGCAAGAACCATCCCAGTCTAGCTCGGACTAGCTTAGACTTATATTGGATTCGCCTCAAATAGGCCGCTGTGAGGTATCTCTCTCTCTCTCTCTCTCTTGAGTTTTGTACGGAAAACTTTTGAAATATAATAAAATATCTAACAATCCCCCATATATTTCAAAAGTTTAATTAATTTTTTTTAAGAAAAATACAAAGTAATTTAGAAAATAATTTTCTTTGGTTTACAACATTGGATGTAAATGTATCGAATCTGGTGTCTTTTGGACTACGAACCAGACCTAGACTGATAAGACTTAGTACAACAGTGATTTGGTGGAGCAAGCTCTATGAACCAAGAACACTTAGTGTATGCTAGAGGTCTACCAATCACACCACACCCCCACAATTCTCGTTGTTAACGCATTGATTCGCAAATTAGTTGTGCGCGTGTCTGGTATTTCATGAACGCACTAGAGATTTTGCCATAATCTCATACAAGCGGCCCCACTTGACACTCATATAGATGATTTCATCAAGTTTATGCTGCACTTCATACACCACCCATAAAGGCTATGAAAATCATTAAAACCTTTTAAGCTTATCCCTCCAGTAATGTTGTCTAGCACTTCCCACACCATGCATAAGGACAAATATTTAAGTGCTAGCAAAACTAACGAATGACTTGTTTTTACCATATGAACCTTCGTCATGGAATCTCCAATCACAAATGTTGGGTTACCATCACTGTTAATTACAACTGGCTTAAAAGTCTTTTTCCCCTCGATGTTTATCTCACTAGCTATTGCTTTTGTGAGAAAATCGGCCAAATTGATTATGACCCACCATTATTTACAAATCTGTAATACATAACAATTGTCTTCCATCAAAAATATTGACTAAGTCGTCTCTTAGTTAATTAATCTCATATTTTGCTAAGTTCTAAACAAAACTTAGCCTCCATTCCATATATATCCAAGTCTGTTTAAATGATAACTAAACAACAACTTTTATCTCCATAGTCAATTTTTCAGGTCTACTTACAACTCTTTCTCATGGACTTGATCTCGTATAAAATAAACTCATCATCGTTGTATTTTTTCGACACAATAGATATCACAACATACAATAGCAATATTGTTGTAGTATTCCTCGAAATTTCACGAGTCTAACAAGCATCACAAAAATTTAGTCACCAATAATTTTCTTCAATTATGTGTTAGCATTATAACACCATAGTGTTTTGCATGTGTTAGCATCAATTATGTGCTATCACACACTTAAAACTTAAAGAATTGCATGTGTGCTTGTTTAACCATTTATAACACCATAGTGTTTTGTAACCGTCTATGTGGATTAAAAATAGAAATCAAATTGATCAGAATTATTCAAACAATCATTCTCAAATTAATTTCAAAACCGTTGCATAGTAAAAGACTATTTAAAAAAAATTGTTTTTTTTGGTTACAATATTTCTTTTTTGGTTACAAAAAAAACTTAATAGTTTATGTCATGAAACACAAATATAATTACAGTCTTTTAATTTAGTTTTATAATAACAATATTCATTATTATATTTTTTATAACCATTAGTCAAGGAACAAAGATGGAATGTCCTGCTGCACCACAAAATCAAAACTCAACTACTTGACGATAGCATACCACAAGGCGAAAGAAAATCTACAGTTACAGAACAAATGGAGAGAGTATCCCTGAAAATTCCCACAAAGAATGCCAAAAGAAGCGGAAATATCCATGATCCCCCTTTTACTAAACAATTTAGTCCAAGTAGATACTTTATCCCAAAAGAGCTTCCAGGAAAAGACAACGACCTTAAGAGGAGAAAAACTCTTCCAACCCAGGTTTAGAGACCCAAGCACCTGATGAGAGAGCCTCAAGACCCGATAAGACTGTTGAGACAAAATCCCTTGAATCAGTTTTGATGGAAACAAACTTTTTTGACAAATGCTTAAGTTATCTGATTCACTAGTTATCTAATGGATCTTCTTGACTGATCTAAAAGTGCAGGAACTATTCAATCAATTCTCAAAAGGTAGTGTGCTATGGTAGCACCTTTTAAGAAGGTTTTGAGGTTGAAACAAAGAAGAAAATAATGAGCTGAAAGTAACTTCACTAGTCAAGACTCTCCTCAGTGAAACGAGCTATTAGATCAGAAGGCACAACTAGTGTCTTAATAGAAACGAATGATGATCAATAAAAGACACATGGTTGAAGTTGGCCCAAATGCTTATCAAGATGAGAAGATAAGTTCTTTGTAGAGACAAACAAGTAAATCCTCAGGATATAGAGACTCAATGATCAAAGCCAAATGAACTCATAAGTAAATGAAAGAATTCAAGCTGAGAAACTCTATATAGTAAGAAGACACTCTTCAAAAGCTTGTGAGTGCATGATTAATTTTCAACCTGTGTGTAATACCCAATCTGAAGCTTCTTTAAGTGTTTGAGGAAAGGGCCAAGAGAAATCATTTTGGCGTATTCATTAAGTTCCAGGATCCTGCAAATATTTCTAAATTGTTTCATATAACTCTAATGATTGAAATAATTCATTTTTACTTGCGTTGTGAATTTAAATAATATGCTATAATAAAGTTGCTTTTTGATGTTATAACTATTACGAAATGTGATATTCATACTTTATTAGGTGACCTTCAATCCTCCGTTGTTAGTGTGCTACCAATATTTTGTATGTTTAAATGTCGGGAGAAAGAGAAAAGCCTCTTTGAAATGCCTTTGTCCCTGCCCTTTCTTGGAAGAAGAAGAAGGGAAGAAGAGGTTAAGATATGATATGTTTAGAATTAGAGGGTAATTATGAACAATTTATTTCTTTTTTTTTTAAATATGAAGAATTTATTTGTTTCCCTTTTGATTGTGCAGATTGGTGTTTTGTGAAAAATTAATAGATTAATATTCTTTCTAAGTTATTTACCAACTCGAGTCCTCTGCTATTCGTTGAAGCCATTCCTATTCCTTAACTTCTTTAATTTGTGTCGTGGTCAACTTAATATAACTTCTGAAAACTTGATTAAAACAGAAAACTTAATATAACTTCCTATTTCATGTAAAAAAGTATGCCATTTCCAATAATCAGGTTCCTGTCAACTGCAAATTATCTTCAATTTTCTCCGCATATGCTATTGCAATTTTTTAAAGGTATTCCATTTCCTTTTTCCTATCTAGCTTACACCATATAAGTTAGTTGTTTTTTTTATGTACATATAAGTTAGTTGTTACATTGTGCTTGCAGACTGGTTTTTTAGGTCTTTGCGGTAGTAAAGTTGATGCTATTGATTTTTATACTGCTGAAGTTGAGAGACTGTCAAGAGATGTAAACAGAAATTTCTTTTTATGAAGCCCATTATTGATTTGATTTGTTTCTCTGTGTCGATAGAAATTTCTTGGCAGGTTAAGGAAAGCATTATTGTAACTGATGTTGACTAATTTGAGGTAAAATTAGATGGCAAAATGTGGTAGGCAAAATTAGATGGGTGGAAACTCATTTGTATATGCTTTAAGAGATTATCCTCAAGATATAGAAGATTGATGCAAATGATTAGCATGGTGATTATGGTTTTCTTGGATTTTTTTCTTTTGATTTGAGAAGGCTAGATTATGCTTGAGATGTAGAATGTTGATGTAACTGACGAGCATGAGAGATTGTATGTTTCTTCGAATTTTTTTTATTGAATTTGAGAAGACTCATTAATGTGTATTTCTTTGATTTATAGTTTTATGAAAATATTTGGAAAAGAATTCGCTACATAGTTTTATGAAAATATTATTTGCCTACAATATTTAGTAGACTTTGGTTTATGATCCTCGCTATCCTTTATCACATTTAGCGCTATATTATATGTGAATATATCGTCAATGTTGACTTCATTTCGGTTCCATTGTATTTCATTATTGACATAATTCATTGAGATCTATGTAATTTCAGAATTTTCCAAGTATCTGATTGGTTCTTCTGGAACTTAAATGTTAATTGTGTCTTAGAGTTTCTATATCATTGCTATATAGTTTTATGAAAATATTGTGGAAAAGAATTCGCTATAACTGATGTCTATGTTGATGACCTAAATATTATCGAGACTCCTGAAGAGCTTCAAAAAATTATAGACTGTTCAAAGAAAGAGCTCTAGATGAATGAGCTCAAATTATATTTGATGGATTTTGAGGTTGAACCTGTAGGTGACCTCTACATGGAAAATCCTAGAAGGATTCAAGATAAAAAGAAATATCTTTAAATAAATTCTTTTGATCTGCAGAAGTTATTTACATGAGTCCCGAAGACTATGAAAACATGCATGCATATTACCAAATGTTATATCCCTTGATATGATAGTATTATGGGATAATTAGTAGTAATATAGTTAATCACAAACAAAAATTCATCAGAAAAAGGGGGTAAGATGAATATTTATGTTTGGCTAATGTAACGATAAATCATTTTATGTATGTTACACAAATTAACCATGCAGATATAAAGTATTTTTCTGGTCTAGATCAAGTCAGATTGAAGGCCAACTATTATCTACATGTGGTGACACTGAAATATCTTTATGATATATAAAACAATCTATGGTCTTGCTTATCATTTCAAGCTCAAACGCCAACAATTCAAGGAAGATGCCCTGAAGATAATACTGACCGCAAAGCTCACAAGTGAAAGAACGAAGTAGATTTCTCCATATGCACTCATAGAGAAACTCATAAGTTGGATGTCATATTCCTAAGTGACGCTTCAAACAGGGGGAGAAAAACTGCACTCTTTTTTCCTTTACCATGGTTTTGTCCCACTGGGTTTTTCTGGAAAGGTTTTTAACGAGGCAGTTCTTGAAAGGATATTGTACTCTTTTTCCTTCACTAGATTTTTATCCCACTGGGTGTTTTCTAGTAAGGTTTTAATGAGGCATATCCTTGATGGACATCCAAGGGGGAGTGTTATGAATAATATTAGTGGATGTCTACTATCTTTCCTTCTTCCTTTCATTACTTCCCTTAGTAGTGACTTTTATGGTTGTCCATTCACTTGCTAATATACACCCTATAAAGGCTCAATCTTATGTGTAGAAACACACTTCTAAAGAGAATACATAATACAAAGAATCATCTTCTTTCCTTCTCTTGTCTTTCTTTAGCTATTAATTGTTTGGATTTGTTTTATAACACCTTACTACTTTTGTGTGGATATATATTTTGGATTAGTAAAAGAAAATTTCTTTATTGGAATAAGTTGTTATACTAACAAAATTATTTGTTGCTAAGAAAAAAGCAAGATATTTATGTTGAGATTTCAAATATTAATTAATGCCTTATATATGAATACTAAATTATATCTACCAAAAATAATACCATGAGTCCGATATCTGCATCCGGATCAAATCAAATCATACATATAGCTAATAATATCTATGTTTTACTTTATTTCCTCCAATTTTATAATTTTATATCTATTATGAATGATTGAATAGTCACTACTTTTCAGACTATAATTTCTCCCATACGTTCATATCTAAGTCTACATACATTCTCATACCATCAACACTTTTTTTTTTGACAAAAATCTCATACCATCAACACTCTCACTCACCAAATCTCTTATAAAATGACACTATGAAATGACATAAAACAATCTCACCAATATCATATTCGTAGCAACAATGACACGTTATTCTATTCTCACCACACTTTTTTTCTTTTGTCTTTGTTGCTTCATTGTTTCACCTTCACATTCTCTAAACAATGGTTTCACCGTTGAACTAATCCACCGTGACTCATCAAAATCACCACTCTACAACCCCACACAAACCAAATTCCAAAGAGTCACCAACGCTATTCATCGTTCCATAAACTATGCCAATTACTTCAACAAAGTCTCACAAACCGAACAAACACCAAAAACAATTGTAATCCCCGATAGAGGTGACTATCTTATGGAATATTCTGTTGGCACTCCACCATTTAAAGTCTTTGGAATTGTTGATACCGGAAGCGATATTGTTTGGCTTCAATGTAAACCTTGTGAAGATTGTTACAACCAAACTTCACCAATATTTAATCCTTCAAAATCGTCAACATATAAAACCCTCCCTTGTCATTCTAACACGTGTAATTCTGTGGAGAATACTCAATGTAACGTTAATAATTGTCAGTATAATATTCAATATGGTGATGGTTCAATTTCTCAAGGTGATCTTAGTGTTGATACTCTTTCATTGGACTCCACGAATGGTCATCATATTTCATTTCCAAAAACTATTTTAGGATGTGGACACAAGAACACTGGAAACTTCCAAAGTCAAGGTTCAGGTATTGTTGGGCTTGGAGGTGGCCCCATTTCGTTTACAACTCAATTGAGTTCTCCTATTGGTGGAAAATTCTCGTACTGTTTGGTTCCATTCTTTTTGGATACAAACGCCACCAGTTCACTTAACTTTGGAGATTCTGCTTTGGTTTCTGGTGAAGGAGCCGTTTCAACTCCGTTAGTTCAACCTCAAGGTAGTGCAGCTTCAAGCACCTTTTACTATCTAACCCTTGAAGGGTTTAGTGTAGGGAACGAAAAAATAAAGTTTGGATCTAATGGTGGGTTTTCTGAGGGTAATGTAGTAATTGACTCGGGTACAACATTGACTTTATTGCCTGATGACTTGTTATCTAGGTTGGAAGCAGCGGTGGCTAAGGTTGTTAAACATGAGCGTGCCGAAGATCCTTCTCAACTATTGAGTCTTTGTTATAAAATCTCTTCACAGGAGAATTTACGTGTTCCTGTGATTACAGCACATTTTAGTGGTGCAGATGTTGTGTTGAATAGTTTGAACACGTTTATTTCCGTTGAGGAAGGGATTGTGTGCTTCGCTTTTTCAACTGCTCCAGTGGAACTTGGTTCCATCTTTGGGAATGTAGCTCAACAAAACGTGTTAGTTGGTTATGATCTTCAAAAGAAAGTTGTGTCTTTTAAACCTACTGATTGTACTAAGCAAAACTAAAAAAGTAAAAATTGAGTCTGGTTGTTTGCTTCATTATCTTAATAAGAGAATTGTAGTTCTATTGAAATGTATTTTTGCCTGATTATTTCTATTGAATTGTTTGCTACATTATATTAATAAGAGAATAATTATTTCTGCTTTATTTATCCTAATGCATTTTTCTTTCCTAAGTAAAAATTCATATATGCATAGACTAGCTTGGTTTTAAACAACTCAATTAATAACCATAAAAAAGACATTATTGTATGGAAGCTGTTCAAGCCATAAGAGTTAAGACATAAGCACCGAGTTAAAACTTAAAAGGATCTCCTGCATTAGATGCTATTCGCGCCCTTTCCTTTGCCATTGCATGCTGCGATTGTTCTGTGCACATGATGCAGCACAGAACAATATTTATAATGACATTAAGTGTCTTTATTTCTTTTAATTGAGTTTTATAAAGATATATAATATATGTTTTTTAACACCACCAGCTAGTAACTTAATTTGGTTTCATGACCCGGCACTCTTGGGTTCGATTCCCGTAGTGGATAAACTCGGTGTAGGTCAGTATGAAATTTGAACCTAAGCACGACCGGAGATTAATTTTTTGTTGAAAGCGTTGGGACATTCCGTGGGTAACCAGTAATGGTCCAAACGAAAAAAACTTAATTTGGTTTCATGACCATTAATTTATTTTTTTAAAGTAAAACTGCGTTGGTTTACTTTGTTGATCATGTATTTTAGTTTGTGAGATGCCAAATCCTAATTCATGACATTGATTTTATAAAGCTCAACTGCTTCTCTTTATAAGTATTTTATTTATGTTAATACAGATATAATAGTGAGCCAACAATCAAGTAAAATAGAGATGTACGACATTGGTTTGCGGGCGTTCATAAAGAAATGAAATTATGAAAATCAAACCAAAGAAAAATATATTTTGGGTAATCCTTCAGGGATGCTTGAATATTAGATTATTAGCTATTCAGGAAGTATACGACGAAACTTTTTCAACAATGATAAAGAAAAATCATACTTTGAGCAAATCCTCTTGAGATGCTTCAATATTAAATTCTTATAGAATTTAACAAGACTAAAAAAATAAAGATATGGTAATCATACATGCCAATATTTCTCAACAAAATTTAAAGTTGACACAAGAAGCCATGAGAATAAAACATAAACAAGATCATGGTTATAAGTTAGAAACAAGATTATGATTAAAAAATAGTAAGAAGAAGAAGAATCATTAATCTTGCAATAGAACCTTAAGATGATTATACCATCACTCATATGATAGAGTCTCGTGCTGATAACGTGTTATGAAACTAATCAAAGCTAGAGTAAGAACAAATGAAAGACAGAATATAAGAGAATAAAGATGAAAGAAAAGATGATTAGTGCATTTTTAGAGACATTTTTTAGCCACGTATCAATTATGTTGATAAAAAATGTTGTATTATGTTATGTATATATTACATATGGATGTTAAATAATATAATTTTAGGGGAAAAATGAATCAATTTTATAATGGCATTCACAAGCAATAATAGATTCATAAATGTATTTAAGTGTGGGTAAAAAATAGTTAATAATACTTTTACGGGTGCATCTAATATGGACCCCTAAAAATGGTCAACCGATGGACATTTTTAAGTAGTCCATATTAGATGCACTCTATTTTTACACAAAATTATTATAAGTTTGAACAAAACACAAAATTTCGTAAGTTTTGGTTGCACAAACAAGTAATCAAGCCCCTATCTTTCTTTCCCTTACCTTTTTATCGAGTTTTTTGGTACTACTCCCGAAACACATTAGTTAAAATCACACTTTACATATTTGGCACAAAATTATTTTTTTCCACCAAACTTGCTATTAAATCTGAACATATCTAATTTTTTTCTGGACTCTAAAGTACCTCAAAACACACTACTTAGGGTCACACTTTTCTTATTTTGTCTTGAAATTAAATTTTTTCACCAATCCTGTTATTGAGGAAGGAACTTTTTGTTTTTAACGGTTAAAATTTTTTATGAACTCTATATAGCAAGTTTAATTTGATCAACTGAATAGCCTCGAAGAGACCATTTTTCTTCCTTTGGTCTATCTTTTGAGAACCAACCCTTTGAAGCCATAAGAGAAATTGGTTTCAAACAAAACTTTTAGGAAAAGAGAGTTCTCCGTACATAGAATGCCAAGTACTGGTGTAAGAGTTAACCAAGAAGCTAAGATTGATTGGTTTCTCGAATGCCAAATGAGGTTTGTCTTCAGGATGGAAATGAATAGGAATTTTTCCCGGCAATGAAAAGAAGGGTAAATAGAGCCCAAAAAGGCATGAACTTTTTGAGAGTTCGAAAAAGGAATGAGAACTTGAGATTGCAAAAGGGCTTGTTCGGTGTCTGTTCCCTCTTGGTCATGGGAAAATTATTTGCCTCATGTTTGATGGTAGTTGCTTGTTTTGCAGTAGAAGGAACAGCAAAACATTTCGAAGAAGCCATGAAATGGGTTTTTCACAAGAAAAGATGAAAGATAAAAGTTTGGTTGTTTTAAGGAATTGTGTAACAATAAGTAAATTGAGTTCAAAATTAGACTCTTCAATTCCTTTTATAATGAAAATTAAGCCAAAGACGACAATTGAGTTACAGCAGAGAGATTGAGAAGACGTGGCAAACATGTTGAAGTAAAAGCGCCTGCACGCGCCGTAAACAAGATTTAGATTCACAACGTGATTCTCTGTGCTTCTAATTCAGCTCTACGAGCAGAACAAGCTTGTTTTTGACGTTCGAGATCTGCAAATTGAGAAGTAGCCATGTCTTGTGCAGCCAAAACTGGAACTTTCAAATTCTTAATAGCTTGAATTCGATCAACAGCTTCATTCCTCTGTAATGTAAGTTGTCCTAGCTCTTGAATGAGGATAGCAATGGAATTATCAAAGTCTTCGACCTGTTCTTGAAGATCTTCAATATGGGTTTCACTATCTTGAAGAGTTTTTGTAAAAACAACTCATGTAACACACCTCACCATACACCTTACCTCACCAGTGGGCTTGTGCCGTCACCTCTCTGCTTGTGATTCTCGTTGCTTCTGCTTGTGATTTCGTTCTGACCTTGCGATTTGGTTCTGCCGTTCTGAACTTGCAATTTCATTCTGACCTTGTGATTTCCTTCTGAACTTGATTTCGCTCTCGTTGCTTCCTCTTGACAAGAAATCGTTGCTACCGAAGACCTACAAGGCTTGGTTCTTCAGTGATTTTGGTCCTGGTGTTTATTCGTTCTCGTTGAGGTATTGTTCGTGGATCTTGTGGTTGTACACTTCTCGTTGAGGTATTGTTCTCGTTGAGGTATTGTGCGCTTCTCGTTCTCATTGAGGCTTGGTTAGTTTTTTTATTATTATTATCCAACAGTATTATTTGAAGAATATTTACTCCCCTGGGTCAGTATTATTTGAAGAGTATTATTGGTTAGCTTTTTTATTATTGTTGGTCCTGGTTGCTTCTATTTTATTGAAGACTATTACTCGTGTTGTTGGTTTCTATTGGCTATTTTAATGGCTGCTGAAAGAGAAAAGGATAATTTTTGTATTTGCTTTACCGGCAAGAATTATGCTGCTTGGGAATTTCAATTCAAGATGTATGTCAAAGGAAAAGGATTATGGAATCACCTTGATGGGATTTCTAAGGCGCCAGAAAATAAAACTGACTTAGACGCATGGGAAATCAAAGATGCTCATATTATTTCCTGGATCCTTAGTACTATTGATCCTCAGATGATCAATAATTTGCGATCATTTTCAACTGCTCAAGAAATGTGGAATTATTTGAAGCGTATTTACAACCAGGACAATACGGCCAAGCGTTTTCAATTGGAGTTAGAAATCGCCAATTACAAACAAGGAAATTTGTCAATTCAAGAATATTATTCTGGTTTTCTGAATTTATGGACAGAACACTCTGCTATTATCTATGCTGCTGTTCCTAAGCAGTCACTTTCAGCCATCCAAGATGTTTATGATACAAGTAAATGGGATCAATTCCTCATGAAACTTCGTCCTGAATTTGAGGCTGTTCGAGGAGCTTTGCTGAATAGGAACCCTGTTCCTTCCTTGGATATCTGTGTTGGTGAACTGCTCAGGGAAGAACAACATCTCCATACTCAAGGAACCATGGCTCATGATCCCGTCCTTTCTGAACCTGTGACAATTGCCTATGCTGCACAAAATAGAGGCCGTGATATGCGGCATACTCAATGCTTCTCTTGTAAACAATTTGGACATGTTTCTCGTAGTTGTCCTAAGAAATTTTGCAATTACTGCAAGCAGCAGCGTCATATCATCTCTGCATGTCCTACGCGTCCTCCACGTCCGACTAAGCGTCCGGTGCAGGCATTCCATGCCACTACTAGCTCTGCAGCTGGTCCTTCCACCACTGGTGCTTCTAGCTCTGCTGCTGCTCCTTCCACCACTGGTGCTTCTGATGGTGGTGCTCTACAGCTTGAATTAATTCAACAAGCGGTACTATCTGCCCTTTCTGCCTTGAGCATTACTGGTATGTCTTCTTTCATCAAATGGTTACTTGACTCTGGTGAATCGAATCACATGACGGGTTCCTCTAAACTCTTGCATAATTTACGTTCTTATATTGGTAATCAAAAAATTCAAATTGCTGATAGTAGTACCCTTCCTATAACTAATGTTGGTGACATAAATTCCATCTTTCGAAATGTGCTGGTAGCACCTGGGCTTGCCTCAAATTTATTGTCTGCTGGTCAATTAGTGGATGAAGGTTGTGATGTTAATCTTACTCAGGATGGTTGTCTTGTGCAGGATCGGGTGTCGGGGAAGGTGATCGCGAAGGGGCCTAAAGTTGGGAGAGTGTTCCCACTTCAGTTTATTCCACATCATTTATCTTTTGCTTGTAATAGTGTTTTACATGTATGTGAGGATTGACATAGGAAATTGGGCCATCCAAACTCTGTTGTTTTGTCTCGCTTATTTAAGACTGGCTTGTTAGGTACTAAACCTATGGATTCTAGTGCCTCTATTTCATGTTCTGTTTGCAAATTAGCTAAAAGTAAAACACTTCCCTTTCCGTCTAGTGCTCATCGTGCTTCTACTTGTTTTGAGATGATTCATAGTGATGTTTGGGGAATCTCACCTGTCGTTTCTCATGCTCACTATAAATATTTTGTCACCTTTATCGATGATTATTGTCGTTTTACTTGGATTTATTTTCTTAAATCTAAATCTGAAGTGTTTTCTATGTTTAAGAAATTTCTGATGTACGTTGAAAATCAATTTCAAACCAGTATTAAAATTCTTCGGTCTGATTCTGGTGGGGAGTATATGTCTCATGAGTTTCAGGAGTTCTTACAGCAGAAAGGTATATTGTCTCAACGATCTTGTCCTAATACCCCTCAGCAAAATGGTGTTGCAGAACGGAAGAATCGTCACTTGTTGGATGTGACACGTACCTTACTTCTCCAGGCTTCTATTCCATCCAAATTTTGGGTGGAGGCTCTTTCCACAGCTGTTTTTTTGATCAACCGTCTTCCTTCCACGGTGATTGGGTTTGATTCTCCTTACTTTCGCCTTTTTAACACTCAGCCTGATTACAATAGCTTCCATAATTTTGGGTGTGTATGTTTTGTTCACCTACCATCCACTGAAAGACATAAGTTTGGAGCACAATCTGTCAAATGTGCATTTATGGGGTATAGTCATTCTCATAAGGGTTTTGTGTGTTATGATGTCTCTAACCATCGTTTTCGTATTTCTAGGAATGTGACATTTTTTGATAACCAGTTTATGTTTCCTTGCCCTTCTTCTGGTCTGAATGATATTGCTATACTTCCCCAATTTTCTACCCCGCGTTCACCTATAGAACGTTTTAAACCAGGACTCATATATGTGAGGAAACACAGTGTGCAGGTTCCCACTCCCCCTTCCGACGCTGATCCGCCACCTGATTCTGATTCTGTACCTGTGATAAACTCTAATTTAGTGCATTTATTAGAGATATTTTGAGTTGTTTTTAGAATAATTATTACTGATTAAATAAATAACTGACTTAAATTACTCTATATTTGCAGGAAGGTCGAAAAAGAAAATAATATAAATGTGGGCTGAAATTAGAAGAAATGTTAGAATAAAAGAAAGCAAGCCCAAGCCCAAGCCCATTAATGCAAGAAGGCCCACAGTAATAAAAAGAAAATCCTCTTGGAGATTTCAATTAAAAGTGATGCACATGTGACTTGGAGAGAAAGAAAGAGGCATGGAGTGGAGAGCAAGCAACACATATTTAGGAATGATCTAAATCCTAATATTTAGGGATTGGCATATCTTGCAATTAAAAGTGGAAGCAATCTTGACTTGATCCTTTGCTTGGAGAGAAAGAAAATGAACTAATATAAAAGGAGAGCTTCACTTGTGAAAGGGGGCTAGACACCACATACACATCCTGACGGCAACAGTAACGCATACGAGGGGGAGAGTGAAGTTTTGGATATCCATTCTTGACACTGTGAGAGAGCTTTGAAGCAGAATACAGAGACTGAATACAAGATCGGAATTTACTCAATCTCCGGGTTATTTTTATCTTCTGTAATTCATGACTTTTTATTTTAATCCAATGTTCTTGAACACTATGGATAGCTAAATCCTCTTCTAGGGTCTTAGGTGGATCTTGCTTGATTAGAGACCTTTTTATGTTTTAATTTATATTTTGAATTCCCAATTTTTATTTCAATTAATATTATCCTATTGCTTTATTACATAATTAGGATTGACGACCCTTTGCATGTTTATAATCAGTTAGTTGATCAGCGACCGTACTGCAATTAGTTGGTGGACCTATAGGATAATTGGGGCTATAATTAATGCATGACCAAACTCTAAATTAGTCTTCCAATCATTCAACCTTTTTGTACTTCAGGCTTTTCTTAAATTTAAATTCTAGCATGACCAAACTAGGATTAATTTAGGGAAAAGAATATTAATCACGAATGACCAAACAGATTAATAGGTTTAGTAAAGGGATTGGTAATTGAATAAAATAAGGGAATTCAGGTAGAATTAGACATAGAGGAATCGAACCTAGCAAGTGAAACCGAGACCCTAGGCTTCCCTCCGTTGATCGAACTTTTCAATTTTAATTCTTGTTATTTACTTCGTTTTATTTTAATTTCTAATACAACCAAACACTCGTTCGTCTAAATAATAATTAATCTTAAATAGTTTGGTACTTATTAGTTAATCCCTGTGGAGACGATATTTTTTATACTACTTCTACAAGAGAGTACATTTGCTCTCAAGTGTGTTTTTACGCAACAAGTTTTGGCGCCGTTGCCGGGGATTAATTTAATAATATTAAACGAAAAAGATTTTTTATTGCTTTAGACCTTTTTTTTATTTCTTGTTCTACTTTGTTTTATTTTAATTTAATAAAAAGAAAAAAATATTTATTTTAATTTTAGTTGCTAGTTTAATTTTTATTACTTGTGCATGCTAACCCGCTCCCAAGAGCCTATTTTGATTTTTGATCCAGAAATTGAAAGAACTGCTCAAAGGATAAGAAAAGAGACAAGAGTGATGGCTGCCAATCCGAGAAGAACTCTTCGGGACTACTTTACTCCAACAGCAAATATCACTACAAGCATAGTCAATCCACCTATGCAAGCTACCAATTTTGAGCTCAAACTAAGCGTAATTCAAATGGTTCAGAATTCTACTATGTTCAGAGGTGCACCAACAGAAGACCCTCACACCCATCTTAGAAACTTCTTGAGGGTGGCAGACTCAGTAATTTGTAATGATGTCCCTCCTGATGCAATTAGAGTGAGATTGTTTCCATGGTCATTGGCCGACAAGGCATCTGCTTGGCTTGACTCTCAACCTGCTGAGTCCATTACTACATGGGACCAACTGAAGCAGAAATTCTTGACCAAATACTTTCCTCCAGGTAAGACTACTAAGATCCGAGGTGCAATAATCAGCTTTGCTCAACTTGAGCAAGAATCTTTGCATGAAGCTTGGGAAAGATTTCAAGACTTACTCCGAAGTTGTCCACATCATGGATTTGAGAAGTGGCAATTGCTTGAATATTTTTGTAACGGGCTATCTTCTCAAAATAGGGGAATTATTAATATGGCTTACAGGGGCTCTCTAATGAATGGAGAACCTGCGATAGTCTATGATTTAATTGCAGAGATAGCAGCCGATAATGCCCAATGGGAGACTAGTGATAGACACATTAAGAAATCAGCAGGGATGTACAAGGTTGACGATGACACTAGTGTTAATATAAAGCTTGAAGCTCTCTCTAAACAGGTTCAATCTTTGATGAAGGTACAAGCTCAATCTACTCCCGTAGTTACCTCCACTAGTGACATAACAAATAATATCTGGGGAGGCCTCACTGAAGAAGTCAACTATCTTGGTCAGAAGAAAAATGAGTTAAGGCCTGGTATGCAAGATTCTTTAGTTAGATACATGGAAAAGGTTGGACATCCATGCATGGGTATTTTAGCCAATTACATGGACAGCACTGATGACAGATTACAATCTATTGAAGTTCTGATAAAAGAACAGGGTCGACCGGCAACTTCAACAGAAGAGGCCAATTATGTTCAGAATTTCAACCGGAGCCAAAATGACCCTTATTCAAATACTTACAATCCGGGATGGAGAAATCACCCCAATTTCTCTTGGGGAGGACAACAAAAAGAGCAAAACTCAAACTCCTATAAGCCTCCACATGTGCAAAGGCAAGAGGAGAAGAAGTTGGATACCAACGATGTGTTGACAAGGTTTATGCAGCAGACAAATGAAAAATTTGAAACATTAGGTAGTCAAATATCAAGTCTCATTACTATGTTATCTCAAAGGCCCCAAGGCTCACTACCTACCCAAACTGAGCCTAATCCAAGAAATGAGCATTGCAAGGCTGTCACTCTTAGGAGTGGCAAGGAGCTGGTTCAAGAAAACAATCAAGATGGGCGGGCGCCCGAGAAAGAAATACAAGCTTCTACTGATGGGAGCACTTCTGAGGAAAGCAAAAAGGAAAGGGAAAAATATGAGCAAGCAAAGGTAAATGTTCCTTATCCTCAAAGACTTAAAAGTGAGCAGCATGATAAGCAGTTTGCTAAATTTCTTGAAATATTTAGAAAATTGCATATCAACATTCCTGTTGCTGAAGCTATTGCTCAAATGCCTAAATATGCCAAATTTTTAAAAGAAATTATTTCCCATAAGAGGAAGTTAGAAGGCTTTGAGACAGTTAGCCTTAATGAGGAATGTTCTGCTATACTTCTAAAAAAGTTACCACCTAAGCTTAAAGATCCAGGTAGTTTTACAATCCCTTGTACCATTGGTAACTCTCATTTTGAAAAAGCTTTATGTGATTTAGGAGCAAGTATAAATTTGATGCCTTTTTCTGTTTTTAGAAAGCTTGGTTTGCAGGAACCCTACCCTACTAACATCACTTTGCACCTAGCTGATAGATCCATTGCCCACCCCCGTGGAGTGGTGGAAGATGTTTTAGTTAAGGTTGATAAGTTTATTTTTCCTGCGGATTTTGTTGTTTTGGATATGGAAGAAGATGAGGAAGTCCCAATTATTTTGGGGCGTCCTTTCTTAGCTACAGTTAAAAGTTTAATTGATGTACAACAAGGAAAATTGACTTTGAGACTTGGAGATGAGGAAGTTGTATTTCAAGTTTTGAACTCATTAAAAAATCCCTCATCATTTGCTTCTTGTAATTTTATTCAAGCTAAGGATATTAATGATGTGGTTACCTCCGAAACTTTTGATGATTTTAGAATTTAGGATCCTCTAGAAAAAGTACTTACTGTGCAGGGACTTGGCATGTTGCAGGGTGGTGAGGAAGAAGAGTTCTTAATGTTTTTGCAGGCTCACCACCCTCAGAAAAATTGGAGTAATCATGGATTTGAGGAATTGGAATGGGGTGATACTCCAAAGCCCAAACCTTCAATTGAAGAGGCTCCTGAGCTTGAATTAAAACCTCTTCCTTCAAATGTAAAATATGCTTTCTTGCAACCCCCTTCCTCTTTGCCTGTGATTATTTCTGCATATTTGACAGACACCATGGAGGATAAGCTTTTGAGGGTACTAAGAGCCAACAAAGAGGCCTTTGGTTGGTTTATTCATGATATAAAAGGCATTAGCCCCTCAATTTGCACTCACAAGATATATATGGAGGATGATTATCAACCTCGGGCACTACCTCAACGCCGCCTCAATCCTAACATGAAAGAGGTGATCAAAAAGGAAGTGATTAAGCTTCTTGATGCAGGTATCATCTATCCTATCTCTGATAGTAAGTGGGTAAGTCCCGTTCAATGTGTTCCTAAAAAGGGAGGTACTACTGTAATGGAAAATGATAAAAATGAATTAATTGCAGTTAGAAAAACAACCGGGTGGCGTATGTGCATTGATTATAGAAAATTAAATGATGCCACCCGAAAGGATCACTTCCCCTTCCCTTTATTGATCAAATGCTTGAGAGAGTGGCAGGTCATGATTATTATTGTTGTTTGGATGGATATTCCGGTTATTTGCAAATACCAATGGCTTCCGAAGATCAAGAAAAAACTACTTTTACTTGCCCATATGGAACATTTGCATATAAAAGAATGCCATTCGGTTTATGTAATGCCCCTGCCACTTTCCAAAGATGCATGATGGCTATTTTCTCTGACTTGGTTGAAAAATGCATTGAGATATTCATGGATGATTTTACTGTTTTTTGATCCTCTTATGAGGATTGTTTACATAACTTGAATTTAGTGTTGCAAAGATGCAGGGATACTAATTTAGTGCTCAATTGGGAGAAATGTCAGTTTATGGTGCAAGGTTGCATTATTTTGGGACACAAGGTATCCACTAGAGGCATTGAAGTTGATCCTGCAAAGGTTGAGGTAATTGCAAAGTTGCCCCCACCCAATTCTGTTAAGGGGGTTCGTAGTTTTTTAGGCCACGCTGGCTTCTACAGACGGTTTATTAAAGACTTCTCAAAAATTGCAAAGCCTATGACTGACCTCTTGGTTAAGGAGGCCACTTTTGATTTTTCTGACACTTGTTTAAAGGCTTTTAAATGTTTAAAGGAAAAATTAATTAGTGCCCCTATTGTTGTTGCCCCTGATTGGTCGCTTCCTTTTGAAATTATGTGTGATGCTAGCGATACTGCTGTGGGGGCTGTTTTGGGGCAAAGAAAGAATAAAGTATTCTATACCATTTACTATGCTAGTCGCACTCTTGATGATGCTCAAAGAAATTATACTACCACGGAGAAAGAGTTGCTAGCTGTAGTATTTGCATTTGACAAGTTTCGTCATTACCTTGTTCTTTCTAAAGTTATTGTTTATACTGATCATGCTGCTGTTAGATATTTGCTTGGAAAACAGGATGCAAAACCCAGGTTAATCAGGTGGATTTTGTTGCTACAAGAGTTTGACTTGGAGATTAGAGACAAGAAAGGTTCAGAGAACGTTGTAGCTGATCACCTCTCAAGGCTCGACCATAGTGTGATGCAGGCCTCAAATGATGGGGAGATCAAAGAGGTTTTCCCTGATGAGAGACTTTTATCTATTTCTTCTATTCCTTGGTTTGCAGACATCGTCAACTACTTGGTGGGTAAGGTTGTTCCCCCTGATTTTTCTTTTCAGCAAAAGAAAAAATTAATTTCTGATGCTAGACACTACTTGTGGGATGACCCTTACCTATTTAAAGTTTGTGGAGATAAGGTAATTAGGCGTTGTGTGCCTATGGATGAGGTAACTTCTATCCTTGAGCATTGTCATTCAAAAGAGGTAGGTGGCCACTTTGGCCCAAATAGAACTGCATATAAAGTTTCACAATGTGGTTTTTATTGGCCTACTATATTTAAAGATGCTTATGATTTTGTGAAAGCTTGGGATAGTTGTCAAAGGAGTGGCAATATTTCTAGGCGTCAAGAGATGCCTCTAAACAATATTTTGGTTTGTGAGATATTTGATGTATGGGGTATTGACTTTATGGGGCCCTTCCCTAAATCTTTTTCAAATCAATATATTCTTGTTGCTGTAGATTATGTGTCTAAGTGGGTGGAAGCTGTAGCCTTACCCACTAATGATGCTCGGGTGGTGGTGAAATTTTTAAAGAAAAATATTTTTTCCAGATTTGGCACTCCTCGAGCCATTATTAGTGATGGTGGCACTCATTTTTGTAATAAACAATTTGAAAATCTTTTGAGCAAATATGGTGTCACTCATAAGGTAGCAACTCCTTACCACCCACAAACTAGTGGGCAAGTTGAAATTTCAAACAGAGAGCTGAAAAGGATTTTAGAGAAGACAGTTAGTGCATCAAGAAAAGACTGGTCTTTGAAACTTGATGATGCACTATGGGCCTATAGAACTGCTTTTAAAACTCCCATTGGGATGTCTCCTTACCGTCTTGTTTTTGGAAAAGCATGTCATTTGCCTGTTGAATTAGAGCATAAAGCACTTTGGGCTTTAAAATTTCTAAACTTTGATGCTCAGCTTACAGGTGAAAATAGGTTGCTGCAGCTCGATGAATTGGATGAGCTCCGTCTGGGAGCTTATGAGAATGCCAAGTTATATAAGGAGCGGACTAAAAAGTGGCATGATAAGCGCATCCAGCAGCGTGAATTCCATGTTGGTGAGAAAGTTTTAATTTATAACTCACGTTTGCGTCTTTTTCCAGGAAAGTTGCGCTCAAGGTGGTATGGACCCTACACTGTTACTCAAGTTTTTCCTTATGGAGTTCTTGAGGTATCTCATGAAGATGGTACCACTTTTAAAGTCAATGGTCAGCGTGTGAAGCATTTTGAGGAAGGGTTACTCCAAGTGAGCTATGTCACTGCCCTCAAGGATTGACCCTACTACCGTCAGGCTTGGGACGTTAAACAAGCGCTTCGCAGGAGGCAACCTGTGTTTTATTCCCTCTTATTTTTATTTTACTTTTGTTTTATTTTGATTTTAGGAATAAGCTCCAACTACAAGCTCTCTCAGGGAAGTCACTCTTACTCTCTCTCATTTATTTAATTTTGCTCCTACTTGATTACTTTGCATTGAGGAAATGCACATACCCACTACATGTGTTGATAGAATTTTTTCTGGCTTGTTTTGCATTAAATTGAAAAAAATAGAGATTATGCCTTTAGGGGATCCCATAATTAATTTACTTGACAAACTTGTGCTTGATTGTAACTGTGGGGTTGTCCTTAGGATGCTGATAATTAGCATTTGTCCCTCTTGGGTACTTTTTGTGAACTAGCTTCCAAATGTGAGATCTGAGCCTTCATAAGGGGATTGATACTAAATCATAAATTTTTACCCTTTTTCTTTTTATGAGTGTGTTTCCCAATTTGCTACATTCTAGAATTTGTCTTTTGACCGTTTCAAGGCGAAAATTGATTTGCATCATGTAAAAAGATTTGGGGATTTAGGATTTAGGATTTTTCTGGCCTCAGAGTTATTTGTTGAAATTATCCATTAGTTGCCCCCTTTGAGCCTATTTGTTATATTTTTTTCTTTGGTACCCAGATATAATTTTTTCTTTTTTGTTTGTGGTAACCATTTGAAATTGAATGTGGAGCACCTATTGAAAATTACAATTTCGTCCTATATTTTACTTGTCTATATTATCAGGACTTAAATTTCGTCCTATACTTTAGTTATCTATCTTGTCAGGATGAAGAGAAAAAAAATGGAGTGAATCATGTGTTTACAAAAATATTTTCACACAAAGGAAACAAAATAGGAGTTTCCATGTACTTACCTTTTCCTCCTACAAAAAAAAAATGCAAGAAGTAGGAAAAGGCGGCACGTCAAAAGAATGAAAGAGCCAAAGGCCAATTCCAAAAAAAAAAAGAGTCTACTTAAGAAAAAAAAGCAAATCAAAAAGAGTTGACTCAATAGAAAAAGAAGAATGAATAATGAAAGTGAAATTAATTTGGAGTTTGGACAAAAATTGTAAAATAGATAGGAGCTCCGTATTTGGTTTCAAAGGTTACTACTTGCTTCTTGTTTTTAGCCCTTTGATTATCCCTTTCTTCTTGTTTCCTACCTTGCATGATTTCACCCTTGGCCCCATTACAACCCATGAAACCCCATCTTTTGCATGCATGTGAACTATTTAGTGGAGATTTGGTCAAATTACAAACTCATGGTAATGTGCATTTTGTGGAAATTTGAGCGTATACATCCCTAGTCCCTAAACACTTAGAGAGACTGTGAGCGAGTGCCCTTGTTCACAGAAATGTATTCTTCAGCGACATGAGTCTCTAATTGGGAAACCTCTTGACACCTCATATGTGCTATATTATCTATTGTCTGTCATTGTACTTCTAATTTAGAGTCCCTTATTTGGCTGTCTCTATTACTTATTTGAAAATTTTATTGAGCCAGGAAATTTGCTTGAGGACAAGCAAAAGTTAAGTGTGGGGGAGTTGATAAACTCTAATTTAGTGCATTTATTAGAGATATTTTGAGTTGTTTTTAGAGTAATTATTACTGATTAAATAAATAACTGACTTAAATTACTCTATATTTGCAGGAAGGTAGAAAAAGAAAATAATATAAAAGGAGAGAAAGAAAATGAACTAATATAGGGATTGGCATATCTTGCAATTAAAAGTGGAAGCAATCTTGACTTGATCTTCTGCTTGGAGAGAAAGAAAATGAACTAATATAAAAGGAGAGCTTCACTTGTGAAAGGGGGCTAGACACCACATACACATCCTGACGGCAACAGTAACGCATACGAGGGGGAGAGTGAAGTTTTGGATATCCATTCTTGACACCGTGAGAGAGCTTTGGAGCAGAATACAGAGACTGAATACAAGATCGGAATTTAGTCAATCTCCGGGTTATTTTTATCTTCTGTAATTCATGACTTTTTATTTTAATCCAATGTTCTTGAACACTATGGATAGCTAAATCCTCTTCTAGGGTCATAGGTGGATCTTTCTTGATTAGAGACTTTTTTATGTTTTAATTTATATTTTGAATTCCCAATTTTTATTTCAATTAATATTATCCTATTGCTTTATTACATAATTAGGATTGACAACCCTTTGCATGTTTATAATCAATTAGTTGATCAGCGACCGTACTGCAATTAGTTGGTGGACCTATAGGATAATTGGGGCTATAATTAATGCATGACCAAACTCTAATTTAGTCTTCCAATCATTCAACCTTTTTGTACTTCACGCTTTTCTTAAATTTAAATTCTAGCATGACCAAACTAGGATTAATTTAGGGAAAAGAATATTAATCACGAATGACCAAACGGATTAATAGGTTTAGTAAAGGGATTGATAATTGAATAAAATAAGGGAATTCAGGTAGAATTAGACATAGAGGAATCGAACCTAGCAAGTGAAACCGAGACCCTAGGCTTCCCTCCGTTGATCGAACTTTTCAATTTTAATTCTTGTTATTTACTTCGTTTTATTTTAATTTCTAATACAACCAAACACTCGTTCGTCTAAATAATAATTAATCTTAAATAGTTTGGTACTTATTAGTTAATCCCTGTGGAGACAATATTTTTTATACTACTTCTGCAAGAGAGTACACTTGCTCTCAAGTGTGTTTTTACGCAATAACCTGTTGCACCACGGCGTTCTGGTAGAACGTCCCGAGCACCTGATAGATATTCACCAGACAGGTTTGATTCCTCACATACTGCTTTAACTGCTTCTCTCCCTAGCACACCTATTCCTACTTGTTACTCGCAGGCTATTAAAGATGTGCGTTGGGTGAATGCCATGAATGACGAACTTCTGGCCCTTCAAGACAATTTCACTTGGGATATTGTTCCTTGTCCTCTGGATATCAAACCCATAGGCTGTAAATGGGTTTATTATGTGAAACTGAATTCTGATGGATCTCTCAATCGGTACAAGGCTCGATTGGTTGCTTTAGGCAACAAGCAGGAATATGGTATTGATTATGATGAGACATTTGCACCGGTTGCTAAAATGACTACTGTTAGAATGGTACTCTCTATAGCTGCTTCTCATTGGTGGTCTCTCCACCAAATGGATGTTAAGAATGCATTTCTTCATGGCGACCTGACTGAAGATATTTATATGACTCCCCCTCAGGGCCTATTCTCTTCATCTAAGGGGGTGTGCAAGCTCAAACGCTCTCTATATGGTTTAAAACAGGCCCCTAGAGCATGGTATGACAAATTCCGTTCGACTCTAATTGGGTTCTCTTTTACTCAAAGTCAGTATGATTCATCCTTGTTCATTCACCGCACATCTACGGGCATTGTTCTGCTCCTTCTTTATGTTGATGATATGATCATTACTGGTTCTGATGTAGCATCCATACAGGAAGTTAAACAAAAGTTTCAAGCCTCATTTCAAATGAAAGACCTTGGTCTTTTACATTATTTTCTTCGACTTGAGGTTCATTCTACTTCTAAGGTTATATTTCTCCATCAGCATAAGTATGCCAAAGACCTTATTGCTATGGCTGGCCTCCAATCCGCTAATCCTGTGGATACTCCTCTTGAAGTTAATGTTAAACACCACTGTGATGAGGGTGAACTTTTGACCGATCCTTTATTGTATCGACAGCTTGTGGGTAGTCTTAACTACTTGACCATTACACGACCCGACATTTCGTTTGCTGTTCAGCAAGTAAGTCAGTTCATGCATTCTCCCTATCATCTTCACTTGGCAGCGGTTCGTCGTATAATTCGCTACTTGAAAGGTACATCTCAACGGGGCTTATTCTTTCCTAGTGGGACCCCCCTTAAGTTGATTGCCTACAGTGATGTTGATTGGGCTGGGTGTCCTGACACTCGCCGCTCTGTCACTGGTTGGTGTATGTTTCTTGGTTCTTCGTTTATCTCATGGAAAAGTAAGAAGCAAGCAAGAGTCTCTAAGTCCTCAACTGAATCGGAATATCGTGCTATGTCTACGGCATGCTCTGAAATACTTTGGCTTCGTGGTCTGTTGGGTGAACTTGGGTTTCCTCAAACTGAGCCGACCTCTCTCTATGCGGACAATACAAGTGCCATCCAGATTGTTGCAAATCCGGTTTTTCATGAGCGTACTAAACATATTGAAGTTGATTGCCATACTATTCGTGAAGCCTATGATAATCGTGTCATATCCATTCCCCATATCAATACTCAATTTCAGGTTGCAGATATTTTGACCAAAGCTCTTCCTCGTCCGCGCCATCAATTTCTTAATAGCAAATTGATGCTCCTTGATGACCCGCATCAATTTGAGGGGGGATGTGAATAAGGAAATATGAAAGTTGTAAATAGTTGATTTACTTATATATGTATTCGGCCCAGGCCCGTTAGGTTTTCACATAGAATAGCTTATTTAAACGCATTAGTGCTTGTACTCGATGAGACGATACACAATCAATAAAACGGAACTACAGTTGCTCTGTAGTTGCAAACGTAGGCAACGATTGGCTGAACTGCGTGACCAATATTGTGTCTCCTTTCGTTACAGCTATTAGGTTCATCTTCAAAATAATCTATGAAATGAGTTGTACAATGTCAAGGTGAGTTCCTATTTCCCCAATTAGCTCAAATCTCAGGGTTTTATCCCTATCTCTGTTCATAAACATGTTGTGAGGCTATTGAATGATAAATGTGTGTTGATTGTGGACACTTTGCTGGTTTTTTTCATGATACATTGGAAAGTTAAGTTCTCTAATTTCCCTTCAAATGCATGTATCAACTATGAAATGTTGAGTATTGTTATTGGTTATTTTTAATTAAATTGAGTATATTGTGTGTCTTAAACATGTTTTTATATGTTTAAACTTGTGTGTAATGGTATTGAGATCAATTGGTATGAGAGTTGAATTGAAATAGTGTGAATTAGCTTAGTAGGATTAGAAAGAATTCACTTCCCAGCAGAGAAAAGCGCCCCAAGCGCTTCACTATGCGCTCCTAGCGCATGACAAACAGAACCAAAACTGGAAAAAGCGCCCCAAGAGCGCTCCCATGAAAGCGTGCGACATACAGAATCAGACCTAGCTTGCCCATGCGCCCCTCGCATATGCCCAAGCCCCAAGCGCAGATTTACTAGTTTGATACCCGTTTACACCATTTTGGTCATATTTCACAATCCGGGAACCCAATTGAGGTGTTCTTGGATGCGATGGAAAGATAACGGTAAGATATATATTTATAAATGAATAATCTTTTGTGTTTTTCACTATATCTTAAGGTATTTCTGAATTATTTCAGTGTATTGATGGAATGCTTGTTATGTCTATTGATCTCCATTATATCATGTCCTTCTAAATCATTATTGAACATTAAGAGAGAACTATTGTATAGATATAGTATTATTACCATAACGAATTAAAGGACTATATGAGACGTACTTAGATTGGAAGTCACAATCCCAAGATGACGGCCCGTTATGGTATTCCTTATTTATTTATAAGGAATTATAACTACGAGTCACCTATTGTGTTTATATAGTGTCATTTGGGGGTGCGTCTAAGGTTAAACTAAATAACATACATAGTACGAGTTATGGAGAGGTACCGAAGAGGAATTCACTGAGATTTCTTTGAAATCTCATTCTATAATTGATGGTTGTTTTACAGATTCACAGGTTAAAATTGATACTCTTGAAGGTAAAGAGTCAAGGTCTTGAGACAATCATACTTAGGGTTTATAGTTGATGATATCACAGACGATTCTATATATCGTTGCATTTTGTTTTATTGGCAAACCCTTATGTATTTTACTGAGTGGGAACTCAATCATGCATCCGAAAACTTATATATTTTTCGAGTATATTCAGATTTTTTTACCAACCCTTTTGTATCTATCTATGTATATATAACTATTCCGTATTTGGACCTCATGACTCTTGTATGATACTAAATATTGATTTGTTTCCGTAAGGATATGCATGGTTTATTTCAGCGAGTCAATTGAGAGTCGAAGTATTCCGCTCTATCCAAAACGCTTACGTGTTTTCTGATATTAAAACTGAAAGGTATTTCTAATATTTATGTCGACTCAAAGATTAGGGATGTTACAAAGACAATAAGGAGACTGAAAATAAATCCATAAAAACAAAAGCGAGAAAAGACCGCAATACACAGGAAATACCTCTGAACTCGAACCAGAAGGGGAATGCTTAGTAAGGTCAACTTCTATCGGGACTAAGGAAGACACAGGCGAGGTAAAACTGCGAGTACGTCTACCACTCCTTCGAAAAGGCACAGAAGATGTGTTTGGCTTCACCGACATAGGGGGTTTCCTCAAGAGCAAAGTTTCAATCGATTTTAGTTTTTTCGACTTTGAAAATGAAGGAGGATCCAAACCTGTAAAAACTGGGTTCAAACAAATTAGAGAACGTTTGAACAAAGAACAGGTCAAATAAGGTACAAGTTTAAAACTTACTCTTACTTTTGGTGGCATAGTCAGGCTCCCTTGATTCTGCAAATCTTACCAAATTACAATCAAGAGAGTCAAAATTTCTGGACATAGGCATACCACCATGCCTGAAAACTCTTAGATTTGAAAAAAGATGGCTCGAAAGGAACCATTTGAAGATTGACGAGTTTGCTTTTGGCGATCAAGAAAATGTCTTTGAGAGCCTCAGAGGAATACAACTTCGACATGATAACATAGTCATCTGCAGTAGCTTGATGTTTATTGGGAAAATATTGGCTTAACCTGAACTACCAAGAAAAGAATTGGGGATGGACCATGAAAATCTTGACTCCATGACCATGAAGATAATAAACTATGTGGTAAGGTCTAAGGAGCTTTTGCCATATAGCGAGAAGAGAGGGTTCCGAAGAAGAAGTAAAGGGAAGCCAAAACCAGTCAGGTCCAAATTGTCTACTGGAAAAGGGAACAAGATAAGGCTCAAACTTGTTTAGGGAAGAAGAAAAGAAAAAAAAAATATTCAAGAAAAGCTTGTTCCGAAATATCTCTCTTTGTGCAAGTTGTAAGACTATAACAAGCTACATGGTTTGGAACAATGGCGGGAATACCAGAAAGCACATAGTTTTGGAATACCGAATTCATCCACAATTGAAGAAACCAGAAAGGACCCTTTAAGATCCCGATCTCTCCTTTTCTCCTCAAATTCTGAATAGCCTCTTCATATAAAAGAACCTAGGCAAATAGCTCGGCCTTCATGAAGACATTGAGCAATAGGGAGAAAATACTTAGGCATCTGCATCGTCTTGCAACAGACGATGAAATATGTCAACCAACACCAGAGGAAGGCTACATGTTCGGAATCTGTAACTGTACTTGTTCGTAGGTTTGAAGCGATGAGCTCATTAATAGTAACTTTTCCAAAACTTGGGAGAACAGTGTCATCATCAAGTTTCACAAAAGGATCATATTGGAAGTTAGTCGGTGAAAGGCCAAGAATGGCAACAACTTCAAAAAAAAAAGCACACAAGTTGGATAAGGTCATAAATGACATGCTGCTTGCATTGATTCCCTTTCGATTTAGTCACACACTTCAGCCACTTGCCTTTGTAGACTATCTTAAAATATTTTGGAAATAGATCGCCAAGATTTTCTTTAGCCCCACAGATGGGTGAATCGTCCTCAAAAAAAAACAAGAGGGATTTCCAGAGTATCTGCATATGATAGGTGAGAACCCAAAAACAGATGAGTAACTCCATTACCAACAAAGGTCCGAATAGAGCTACCCTCTTGTGAATCTTGCATGAAATTGTCTACGAGGGGTTCAATAATAGTAGAAGAACTCTCTCCAAGGACAAAGTTCTAAAAAGTTTGGGTATTTGAAGGAGAAGCCATGAGATTTTTTGGATTCAAGGAATAAGGAAGAAAACACAGAGACCTTTTGAAGACGATGTGTACAAAATAGCCAAGTAAGTGATTGATCCAAAGAATAGATATTTATAAATCTTGGGATTAGCCGTTGATAAAGGCGTACAAGTGTAACTAATACCTTTCTTGGAAACGACATCGGGGTTTTAGGATGTTGCGCGCATAATTGAAATGACAGATAACAGATGTATTCCCAATAGTTAGAGTCGACTTTCGCCTAAGTCACAAATAACAACTATTAAAATGTTTCTTCTCTCTCATATATAACGAGACCAAACATTTGGGGGAAATTTGTGACAGTCAAAATTTGGATTCGAACTTAGCAATAATGACACATCAGCATGACGTTATAAGCGAATTCGAGAATGGCTAAGAGGGGTAATGCTCGAAGATAAGTTGGCTCGAAAGTTCGCATATACCTTTGGATGGACTTCGGAAGCCAATCCTGAAAGTTAAATGAAGATACCCGCGCAAGGTAACATTTTCGAAAACCACATAGTAAGTTCTCGAAGAATGACTCAAAGGCGAAACTTCAAAGACAAGAGCAACGCCAAAGAGTAGTTGAGGCAAGTGATCATCAGTGATCATTAGTTAGTTTATTTTTATTACGCCTAACACATCTGACTATACAGGATCTCTCGCTACAATAGCGAACAATGTATGTTTGAGCCAACCCCTTTTGTATTTTCAAACTTATTTCAATTCAACGAAATTTCTTTTCAACAATCGAGTGCTTCACTCTTGTCTCCTATTTTAGCAATTTACTTTTTTACTCTCCACACTTGAGGAATTCGTGATGTTCTCTCCTGCTTGGGATTGATTTCCGTGGATTGCTTGAGTTTGTTTTTTATTTGTCTTTAATTACTTTTCAAAAATCCTCAGTGCAAAGTGATTGGAGGATACATGACGTTCTACCCTCTCCAAGCGTGATTCCCATGTTTCATTCAACCGCTTGGTGTGTCGAATTCGATCGGATAATCACCTAGAATCTTTGATTTTTTTGGTTGTGCAGCTGAATTCTCCTTCTTCGCCATCACCCGTCTCGAAAAGCACATGAATCTAATTTGAGTCTTCTTCTCTCACACCTCTCGAATTTATTTGTATGAGAGTGACCCTCAACAAAAAAATACTGCAAAACACCTGGCTTTTTTGAAAGACTGCTAATGCATGAAAGCCTGCTTAAAAGCCTTTTTCAACTTTTTTTTACGAAAGCCTACGACCTTTTAGTGTTTTATGCTTTTGTAAATAGACTAAGAAACTAATATGTCAGTAAAATTAAGTTTTATATTATATTTTTTTGCTACTAAGTTTTATATTATATGACATCCAATTTTATTTTACATTAGAACTATAAATGTGTCAAAAAAATTGATGCATGTTGATATGTTTAAATTAACAAAAAATATTAGCAAATGATTTATCACAATATTCTAAATTTAATATAATAACAATAATATTAATAAAATGATTTTTATATTTATTTATATAGGCCGGCTTGGTAGCCTAAAAGGCTTTTTCGATAGCCTGTAGTCTGGCCTTTTTAGGTAAATAGACTTTTTAAAAAGTTTTAGCCTGCTGGTTTATTTAAAAAAAGTTTGGTCTGGCCTAGTCCTGACGTAGGCTGGGCCGTAGGCCCCTGCCGGACGGTCTGGCCTATTCCCACCCCTACCTATTGCCGCCACACGTAGTCACCACCACGCCCTAAAATATCTAGGTTGTAGAAAGCTAAAAAATCCAGTATCTTCTTCAAATCTTAAAAATGGATTATAAATCAAAAAAATTAAAATGAGAAAAACATAAGTCGAACGAATATGCAAATCCTATAAATTGTTTTCATTACTTGTTTCCCATCTTATTAACAACAACATCTAACAATTTTACCGTTTGAACTCAAAAGAATAATATAAAATAATTATTAGCGAGATTAAAAAATAAAATGTTCATTTATAAAATATAAAAATATTCATGAAAGCAAAATATAAAAAAGGATTATATCAAGTACGCGTTACGTTTCTTCATAAGCAATCAAAAGTAATGAAAATACTTTCCCTGTAATGGCAAAACAAGAGCAATGGATAAAATAGAGATGTTAGTAATGAGAGTACTTTTGGTTCAAAAAAAAATAGTGAGAGTAAAGAAGATTACAGTCTTAAATGATTAGTTAGAGCTGAGAACATGTTGTAATGACACATTCGTATGATAATCGTAAAGATATTATGAAGTCATAATACAAAAAGTAGTTATATCAGTAATGTGTAATTGTTTTCCCATCGAGCCTCAAAAGTAAAAAAATTATTTATAAAAAATAAAGACATTTGTCTAAATAATATATAAAGTAATTATATTCCGACAATGTATAATGTTTCACCATCGGGAATCAAAAATACAGAAATTAACAACATCTAATGTTTTCCTGATGAAAATCGAATGCAAAATTTAAAAATAATTAATTCGATAACATATAACATTTTCTTTTCTAAACTCTAAAGCAAAATGGTCATTTATTAAAAAATAAAAGCATTGATTAAAGCAAAATATAAAAAATCATTATAGAAGCAACATGTAACTTTTAACAATTAAGACTCAAAAATAAAAAGTAGAAATTGATAAAATAGAGATTTTAATATTGAGTGTTTTGATGAAATGGATTGTCGAACTTAAAAGCTAAATATCCATTAGAAAAAGGTAAGAGATAAAATTTTATGTAAAATTTTTTATCTGCAAATGAAGAAAAATTAATAAATTCAAATTAATATTAAAAAATCCATAAAAATTAATTACATAGAAAAAAATATATGTAAAGAAATGAACATAAATAGAGAAGGGGAATAGGAAGGAAATAAAAAAGGAAGGAAATAAGAGAGGAAAATAAATAAAATGGAGAGAGAATATGAAGGAAAAAAAGCAAAAAAGTGAAAGGAAAGATGGGACACTAGAAGAAAGATAGAAGGAAGAGAAAGAAATAAAAAAAGTAGGATGGAGAGAGAAGAAGAAGAAAAGTAAAAACCAAAAACCAAAAAAACTATTTTCTTTTGTTTTTTTGTCTTATAACGGTTCATTTACAATTTTTCGCTTAATTTTGCCAAGCGTCATCAATTCTGCTAAATGGACTGATAGGTAATTTCATTAGATTCTTAATTGTATAAAGGTACTACTATTTATTACGAAAACTGTATGAAATGCAAAAATAATCTTGAAATAGGTATAGCAGAAGAATCAAAAAGAGCAGTGCTATTTAGTAAGAACAAATTTTGTAAAAAGAGCAGTGCTATTTAGTAAGAATAAATTTTGTAAGAAGTACACTAAAAGCGAAATTGTAGGCACCAACTAACACTACACACCAATTGCCTTGTATTGTTATTCTTACTTTTCTTCCGTTTCTTTTCTTACCATCTAATATTTCTCAAGAAAAAAAAAAGCCTCGGTCTAAGCATTTGGCAAATGACATGCTTCTTCGCTTGGTGTCAAGAATTGGAAGACAATTCAAAGAAAATCATTCAACAAATCAAACGCAATGGCGGGAATGAGAAGCAAAAATAAATTTCAAAATTCCATACCTGTAAAATTTAATTTACTAAAACTACAAAAATTCTCCGCTTTCTTGCATAAACATTCTTACGATGCAACATAATAATTAGAATAATTTTTCACTAAAAAAAGTAAAATATTTATGTAGAGATTTCAAAAGTTAATTAATGTCATTTATTATTTTGACAAAAAGTAATTAATGCCTTTTGTAATAATACGCCTTATTTTTTATTTATTTTTTTGGTCTGATGGTCGGACTGGCAAGTGCTAAGATCTAACACACGCAAATGGGAAAACTTACCATCTATATTTTATTTTATATTTTATATTCTCCAATTTTATGCCTTTTATGAATAACTGAATAGTATTGTCAAAAAAATGAATAATTAAATAGTCACTATTTTTCAGCCTATAATTTCTCCCATACATTCACATCTAAGTCTACATACGTTTTCATACCTCTCACTAATTAAGTCTCTTATTAAATGAGACTATGAAATGAAGCAAAACAAAAACTTCACCATAGTTGTGCGCCCAATGTGTTCCTACCAACTCGAGGATTAGTCTCTACAGTTTCGCGTAGAGGATACTGGTCTATAATACTTTTGTGTGAATTTATATTTTGGATCTGTAAAAGAAAAATTCTTTTTTGTTGTAATACCAAAATATTTATTTGCCAAAAAAGCAAAATATTTATGTTGAGATTTCAAAAATTAATTACTACCATACATAAGAATAAAAGAATTAAAAGAATATAATACATCGACTTATTTTGTAATAATATTTATATCTTACTTTATGAACATCCGAGTCAAATAAAATCACATAAATATGTAATAATATTTATATCTTTCTTTTATGAATGATTGAATAGTCAATACTTTTCAGGCTATAATTTTTTTTCCCATACGTTCATATCTGAGTGTACATACATTCTCCTTCCATCAACACCGATCTCACTCACTAAGACTCTTATAAAATGCCACAAAAAAATGAAATAAAACACCACTATCGTATTCATAGCAACAATGACACATTATTCTATTGTCACTACCCTTTTTTCCTTTTATTTTTGTTGCTTCATTGTTTCTCATTCTCTAAACAATGGTTTCACCGTCGAACTAATCCACCGTGACTCATCAAAATAACCACTCTACAACCCCACACAAACCAAATTCCAAAGAGTCACCAACGCTATCCATCGTTCCAAAAATTACGCCAATTACATCAACAAAGTTTCACAAACCGAACAAACACCAAAAACAACTGTAATTCCCAATAAAGGTGAATATGAATATCTTATGAAGTATTCAGTTGGTACTCCACCATTCAAAGTCTATGGTGTTCTTGATACCGGTAGCGATATTGTTTGGCTTCAATGTAAACCTTGTGAACATTGTTACAACCAAACATCACCTATCTTTGATCCTTCAAAATCATCAACATATAAAACCCTCCCTTGTATTTCTAACACGTGTGGATCCGTGAAGAATAGTACTCAATGTTCTAATGATAATAATTGTGAGTATCATATTGGTTACGGTGGTGGTTCAGTTTCACAAGGTGATCTTAGTGTTGATATTCTTACATTGGACTCCACAGAAGGTCAACTTGTTACATTTCCTAAAACTATTTTAGGATGTGGACACAAGAATACAGGAAATTTCCAACGTCAAATGTCAGGTATTGTTGGGCTTGGACGTGGGCCTATTTCTCTTATAACTCAATTGAATTCTTCTATTGGTGGAAAATTCTCGTACTGTTTGGTTCCATCATTGTTAGATACAAATGTTACCAGTTCACTTAACTTTGGAGATTCTGCTTTGGTTTCTGGTAAAGGAGCTGTTTCAACTCCGTTATTTCAATATCAAGGTCCTCATTATGTGGTAACCCTTGAAGGATTTAGTGTAGGGAACGAAAAAATAGAGTTTGGATCCGATGGTGACTTTTCTTTTGGTAATACATTTATTGACTCGGGTAGCGAATTGACTCTATTGCCTGATGACTTGTACTCTAGGTTGGAAGCAGCAGTAGCTAAGGCTATTAAACTTGAGCGTGATCAAGATCCTGCTCGAGCATTGAATCTTTGCTATAGAATCTCTTCACAAGAGGATTTACATGTTCCTGTGATCAAAGCGCATTTTAGTGGTGCAGATGTTGTGTTGAATAGTTTGAACACATTTGTTCGTGTTGATGAGGAGATGGTGTGCTTCGCTTTTTTTTCAGTTCCAAGTCCAATGAATTATGGTGTCCTCTTTGGGAACGTAGCTCAGCAGAACTTCTTGGTTGGTTATGATATTCAAAAGAAAACTGTGTCTTTTAAACCTACTGATTGTACTAAGAAGTACTAAAGATTGAGTCTCCTTGTTTACTTTATTATATTAATAAGAGAATCTATATTTATATCTATATCTATATAACAACTGAGAATCTCAATAAATAATATTACACATGTCATCTTATTATGCGTTTATTATTTATTACATTTTTTGTCCCACACTTTTTTGTAAGGAATAAGTTAATTGCATTTATATTAAGAAATTCAACAAATAATGATATTCATCAATCATAAATGGGAAAAAAATTATGGTTACACTATTTTAAAAATTCATTTCATTACACAAGAACACTTGGATAAGATGATAGGGGTCTCTTCCCGCTTAACCAATGTCCTGGGATCGAATCCAGCCTTGGGCATGCAGTAGTGTTAAATCTCTTGAGGGAGAGCTTTGTCTCCCATTGTGGTTCTACCAGACTCGAGAGATTAATCTCTGCAGTTGCGCGCAGAGGATACCCGATTTGTACAAAAAAAATTGTTTCATTCATCAAATGATAAATGATATTTTCTTCTGACTTAAAACAAAATATGAGAGTATTAAACCTTGTGAGACAATGTCTAATATTTTGGTTTAATCATTGTCAAAAAAATGTTTTGCATAATCACTCGAATATACTATTTAATTTTAAAATTATTGATTTATTTATTTTTCATAATTATGATCCATAGATTTTGGTAAATAATACATCAGTTTCCATTGACTTATAGAATGAATTGATGAGCTTAGAATTGTACTAATAGAAAAGGAAAAAAAGTCAAATAAAATTGCTTGAATTAGATGGAAATCAAATATATACTTGCGAAAACTACCTTACGTTGTCTTTCCAAATTAATAACTACAAATGTTTACAGTGTACTAAAAAACGAAGATAGATGTAAATCAAATATATACTTGCGAAAACTATTATAATACTTTATTACTCAAAACGAATCTATTTTATGTATTTGGAAATGTACCTCAAACCTAAAAAGTTAATGTATAAACCAATGAGAACATCCACATAAGAACTGAAAATTTTGGTTGAGGTGTAAATAGTGCAATCTATGTGCCAGTTTTTTTTTGATAAGCATCTATTGCCAGTTGATATGGGAGGTATTGATAGATGACATTTATTTTCCCCAACAATTAACGGTTAACTAATTTAGAAATTTGATTTTATCTAAGCGTGATATAAATTTTACACACACAAACCTAGATCAGTTAGAGAAAAAAATTGTAACTAAAAAGTAAAATATTAACGTGTCACAATGCCAGCCATGGTGGTGGGATCCAAGACAACAAAATCCCTCACTTGCCTATCCCTTTCATTTGTCAATTCCATGTTTGTTGGAGTAGAGAGCATAATTGCTTGCCCATTTTCAACTACTTGAATAACAATGTAACCACCATTACCATTGTCAGCCATAGTAGCAGCTCGGATTGCTGCAGTTCTCTCTCTAGCCTCGCTTCTCAACCTTCTAGTTGTTCTTTCAATTAAGGATTAAATGGAAATTCAAGTTCAGCTTGTTTGTTCATACAAGTTCCCTAAAACTGAAAATGCACAACACAAAAGGTGAGAGAAAAAAAATCACTAAAACAAGTAATTTTTAAAGACTTTAGAAATTAACTCTAATTAAGTAATAATCCCTGGTAATGGAGCCAAAAACTTGTTGTGTAAAAAGTGTGCAAGTATACACAGTAAAACAAGTACTTAAGTGATAATAAAATATCTTTCATGCGAGGATTAACTAGATTAAATTCCAAATCCAGCTACCTAGTACTTGAGTTAGTGAGCAAAAGGTAAAAAGTAAAGCATGGTAAAAAAATCATGGTATTGGACATTAAATTTGAAGTATTAATTGACAGTAAAACAGTAATAGTATTTTTAGTCAGAGAAATAGATATAACCAAGACTAGGATCAGTAAACATTCAGTAAATGACTTTGTGTGGTGAATAATTGAAGAATTGAACATTGATTTTCCAATCACTGTGAAACAGAACATTGCTAAAATTCCCTTATTCCTAAGCTCCCATTGGGTTCATTCTAAAGTTTGTAAAAGCACATTTCAGTTAGCCTTAGCTTCATATTCCTGTTCTTCACCCAAAAAGTAATATTCCTATTACTTTAACTAGGGGGAAAGACGAGTCATGTGTTGGTCGGTTGATGGGTGGTTATAGAAGTAATAGATAAATAATATATAAATAATAAATAATAAAATAGTGAAATAGTGTTAGTGGGTAGTTATAAGGGTATTTTGGTCAGAAAAATCTGATACCAAAAAAATTAGTTACAAAATGAATCCCCTTTATATATAGGTATAGATAATCATAATGTCTTCTGAAATCAGCACTAACCCTTTCCAGTAGTAAAAGTACGGTACCTTAATTAAATTGATCGATTGTAAGAAGGATTTATGACAATAAAAATTGCATAAGACAATGATGCATCAAGCATTAAACTTCAACATTCATCATAAATTCATATTTACACCACCATAGTCTTGTCTATAAGAGGAGAACTCATAATGAATTTAGACATGACAAAATGATACCTAATTGCCCTTAAAGAAGTCATGATAAGCTCAAAATAAGCTTACTGCCGCAAATCTCGTCCACAAATTGTGTTTTGCTGATGAAGAACAATGCTACAGAATGCTATCTCTCAGCTTCAAAAATGGAGTTTCGACACCAAAAATGGTTGAAAAATGGTTTGAGAAGATGAAGTACAGTGATGGTAGCTAGTTGGAAATAGTAACCTAGGGATTTGTGAAGGCTGAAAGGTGTCTACTCATTTTAGGTTAAAATACCCTTATTTATAAAAGTCCCTCTCCAAGTGCCAATTGGGCCAAAACATATTCTGGAAATTGTTGCCAACCCTAAAAAACAAGGATAGTTTGTCCTTTAGTGGCCCAGTAAAGTGCAGATTTCATTAAATACGCTGCCACTAAAGGCAAAACACCTTTTAAATACTTCGTGCCCCTTTGAATCATCTTTTTCACGCCCTCGAGCTACTTTTGTGCTACCACTGCATTAAGCACAACACCTGAGCTAAAAATTCCTGCGCAACTAACAAAAGAGAAAAATTCCACAAAACGGCACCAAAGGTACCCCAAAACACAAATTAAACTTCAAGAACATATTTATATTCAATTATGCACAAACACACAATTTATTTACATTAAAAATACCAATGAACAAACTTAATTCTCATTTATTTTGGCATAATTAACTCTTATTTCTAAAAGTTTTCTGTCTCTTTACAGGCTAGCACAATCTGGACGCATGTGGTATAATTGTCTCAGTGCATATAAGTTAAACGAGGGATATACAAAATGACTCCATTTGTCCATATATTTTTTATGAAATGAAGCAGCCACCAAATTTTAATTTTAAGGGCAAACATCGGTAAATCCCTTTGAGTTGGATAAGGGTCGTTGAGACCAGATTTGGGTTCGGGAGTCGGTTATGTATGGAGAATGTGTTAGCACCCCACGGCATCTTTCCTAAGGAAGGTTACCATCTAATTAGTTGTGTTAATCCTAAAAATGATTAGTTTACCCTTTTACTAAAAAGAAAAAGACTTAATAAAATTATTTATTATTTGTGCTTGACAGGAATGGCCCCCTGCTTCTATGTATCTCCTGGTGCGATGGAGAATTCAAAGCTACATAGTTCTTGAGTAGAAAAAGTTTGTTTGTTTGTGTTTTTTAATTAGGGTCTTATGAATTTTGAACTGTAAGCCCACTCATCCTAGAACGCTAACTAATTCGGTCGTACGACCGACTTAACCCCCTATTTTGAAAATTTGATTATTTTGAAAAGAAAGAAATGGTTTGTGTATTTGTGTTTTTAGAAATTATTTACTTTTAATAGGGATTTTAGGACCTGAGTTGTACGACCCATTCGTCGTCCTAAAAAGCTGACTAACCCAATTGTACAATCGACTTAATCCCCTATTCATTTTGAAAAAAGATTTTTTTACTTATGAGAGGAAAATGATTATTTTATTTTTGTGTTTGAATATGAATGAAAAGTTGACAAAGAAGTGAAACTAGTGAAAAATAATTATCATTAATATTTAAAAATAAACTAATTAAAGGAAAAATAAAATAAAAAAGGGAGGGGGAGAGAAAGAGCAAGAGCTTCGCTAGGGGGAGGAGAGAGAGAGAGAGAGAATGTGTTCAATGTTCTTGTTGAATCATTGCAATGTGTTTTTCACTATGGACAATGCCTCCTTTTATAGGTGAAGGCTTAGGTGAAGAGACTGGTTAGACAAGTTGACTTGCTAGGCAAGTCGACTTGCTGGGCAAGCAACTTGTTGGGTTGAAGGTTGATGCTACTGACACCCCTTTTTCATATTTTCGTTCTTTTCTATTTATTGATTTTTATGTTATTTTATTTTTGTTTTCGTGATACTGTAAATAGAAGACAGATTTTTGAAATTAGAGAAATTGTTATTTTTTAAAGACAAATCTAGAAAAAGGACAAACGAGAAAATCTAACATAGGCCCAATAAGGTGAGTTACTAAGTATAGACATAAGCCTAACAGGTCCAATAAGGACAAACGAGAAAATCTAACATAGGCCCAATAACAGGTCTAAAGGATCAGTAGGGTGATCGTGTTCATGGAATGACATAAGCCTAATATAAGGACCACAATTGGTATGGTTTAGTGACTGACGCGTCTGAATTATGGACCAACATGTGTCTGCATATTGGTCTAATTTATGGACCACAATTGGTCTGATTTAAGGACCACAATTGGCCTTGTCATAAACTTCGAAGAATCCTTTCCCTAGTGAATTCGCCAGGGGGTTTATTAAGACAAGGATGTCCTATGTGCTTCATGGTATGATGTATCAGCTTACAAATTTTTATTCAGGATTGTGTATTTTTAATCCTCTTTTTTTTCCCTTTTTTTTCACTTTCTCTTTCTATTGAGCTGAATATACTGATAAAAGCGATGCGCCATCTTTAGATGTGCAATTGATCCTTGTCTAGCATGACTGAAAGAATTTTTTTTATTTTTCGGCTGAAAGTGGATAGCAAAGGATTTTTTTGGATATGGAAAGATGGCCAAACTTCATTTCAAATCATAATTGCTTATTTTCTCAAAACTTAACTTTAGTAAAAAAAATATTTATTTTTATATATTTGCTGTTTCTCTTCATTTCTTTTTATGCCCTAATTTTTGCTTAAGTTGCTCTTGCAAGTTTCCAACCCAACGGCCTTTTTTTATGCTATTTTTTTGCAAAAGACTCGCACTTGCACCAAGTGAATATAATGTTGACAAGATGTTTAAGTGATCAAAAAATTTCCCCATTATGGAGGACCTAAAGTGTTATTTAAGGAAATTTCATCATTGAGAACAAAACAAATAGTCAACGAGGTACTGGTGTGGGGAATAGAGACTTTATGGGTGGTTGGGGTGGGATTAGAAATAGACGAGGAACATGGATAAATGCAAGGATGGGGGGTACTAACTGACACAGACATAACTAAATTCACATGTCATGCAAGTTCATTATACAAATGCTTCATAGAGAGTTAACATAGTTAGAAACATGATTGAAGAAATTTATGATAACACATTAGTTAACAAAATGGACCATTATTTTCATTGATTATGGGTGAGATGCATTGCTTTGCTGATAAAATTTTTGGACGAGCTACAAAAAGTTCCTTGAAATACCTTGAGCTTACAATTAAGTTCAACCTTATTTGTAAGGCTGGGCTAAGCCTTTCCAAGGAAGATTAATCAATTATAATGTACTTTGCAAGAACGTCACATCTCTCATCAAACAGTTTTTTTTTAAAGTAAGCTCATGTTTTTTTTAGGCTTAAATATGTTTTAGGCCCCTGCAAATATGGGGTGTTTTGGTTTAAGCCCCTGCAAAAAAAAAAATTATTTATAAGCCCTTGCAAAATGACACGTTTTGTTTTAAGCCCTTCTGTTAGCAAACTGTTAGTGAGACGTTAAAAATCTCTTCTACGTGTATATTTGCAGGGGCTTAAACCAAAAAAAATATATTTTCCAAGGGTCTAATAAATAAAATATATTTTTGCAGGGGCTTAAAATAAAATAAAAAACACACGTGGAAGAGATTTTTAACGTCTCACTAACAGTTTGCTAACAGAAGGGCTTAAAACAAAACGTGTCATTTTGCAAGGGTTTATAAATAAAAAAAAATTTTGCAGGGGCTTAAACCAAAACACCCCATATTTGCAGGGGCCTAAAACATATTTAAGCCTTTTTTTATAGAATAAAATGTAATGCCTGAATGAACATATGATGTTGTATATGCATGATGAAAATGAAAATGCATGACATACGTAAAGGAATGATCGCTTGATACAATTAACTATTCAAAATGATTTTTTGTGTTTTTTTGTTTTTTTAAAGGCAATGGAACATGTAGATGATGCAAAGGTTCATTTATGTTTTAAAGTGAATGTTAACTTATTTATATTTCTGGATGATGAATGATGCAAGAATAATGAGATGATTTCTTTTGTTTTTTTTTTTTGAAATGATGCATGCATGGAGAAAAGATGCATTTGAACTAGGGTGACGATGTGAGTGAAATCATGTATAAATGTCACAATTTTATCATGTATAATAATGATGTTGCAAATCGTGTGATGCCTACACTATTTGATGATGATTTTTTTTTTGTGAATGATGAATGAATGATTGTGCATGATAAATGGGATGCTTTTATTATATTGCTAAAAAAAATTGCTTTTTTTGCTTGGAAAGAAAAAAAAATGCATGATACTCGCATTGATTTTTAATGTATGAAAAGAAAAATGCATGATTATGATTTTTTGAATAAATATAAAGGTTATGTTGTTTTTTATTTGAAAAGGGAAATCAGATGTATCACTGTTTATTCGAATGCAATGGTATGAAGATCATTTGTATCCTAGAAGGGTTTCTTTAGGATCAAAAAATCTAAGATATTTCTATTAAGTGAACCTTTCAAGAGTAGCTCTACAAAGTCCTAAATAAGGTTCCAAGAGCCAAGGACCGCAATAAAGAATGTTAATCCCAACAATAGGTGAACTATTAGGAGTACATCCTCAAAAGGAATCAAATTCTAGGTGAGGCTTTCGTGACCATCAAACTGGATGTACATCCAGAAGGCCATCACTACACAACCTCGTACTAACTTAGGTTATACTCAAGTCCGGGTATAGGACTATACTCACGTGTGTGATGATGTGTAAGAGTGGAGTGTGTGTAGGAGCAAGGTTTATAATGTACCCCCAAGCTGCAAAACAAATAACACATATACAAAAGAAGAATAGTCTTCTATCCGAAGGTTTACATATCACATAAAATATAATATGTAACAAGAATAAAAGACGAAAGAGAAGGGTAAAATAAAACACTAAATTACCAAACAAATTTACTACTAATTAGATTAGGTTTGACTCTCCAGAATTTTCCCCAGTGGAGTCGCCAGCTGTAGCGACTGAAAAATCCGGGAAAGAGATTCTTTGAAGTTCGAAATGAAGCTGCCATCAAAGTTTAATTTTAAGGGTAAACATCGGTAAATCTCTTTGAGTTGGATAAGGGTCCTTGAGACCAGATTTGGGTTCAGGAGTCGGTTATGCATGGGGAAGGTGTTAGCACCCTACAGCATCCTTCCTATGGAAGGTTACCGTCTAATTAGTTGTGTTAATCCGAAAAAAATTTATTTTACCCTTTTATTAAAAAGAAAAAGAGTTAATAAAAGTATTTATTTTTGTGCTTGACAGGAGTGGACCCCTGCTCCTACGTATCTCCTAGTGCGATGGAGAATTCAAAGCTACGTTGTTCTTGAGTAAAAAAGTTTTAGTTGTTTGTGTTTTTAAATTAGGGGTTCTAGGACTTTTGAGCTGTACAACCCATTCGTCCTAGAACGTTGACTAATCCAGTCGTACAACCAACTTAATCCCATATTTTTGAAATTTTGATTATTTTGAAAAGAAAGAAATGATTTGTGTGTGTGTGTTTTTAGAAATTATTTATTTTTAATAGGGATTTTAGGACCTGAGTCGTACAGCCAATGTTTTAAAAACCGGACCGAACCGGACAGTTCAACCGATTGGACCGGGAACCGGACACTCGGATGGTTGGTTCAACCCCATTTGAACCGCAGGCACATTGAACCGCTTAGAACCGGGTTGGACCAGATTGAACCACAGTTCAACCGCTTTGAACCGCCAATTGACCCGGGATTGAACCGCCTGAAATGCATTTTTTTGACTTTTTTATTGACTTTTTCTCCAAAATTTAATACTTTTCTTATTACTCATCCGGTTCAACCACGGTTCAACCGAGTGAACCGATTGAACCATGACCCGGAGCTCTCTCCGGCTCAATCTCTGGTCCGGTTTTAAAAACATTGCGTCCAGCCCATTCGTCGTCCTAAAAACCTGACTAATCCGATTGTAAAATCAACTTAATCCCCTATTTATTTTGAAAATATTTATTTATTTAGGAAAAGGAATATTTTAATTTTGTATTTGAATATGAATGAAAAGTTGACAAAGAAGTGCAACTAGTGAAAACTAATCATCATTAATATTTAAAAATAAAATAAAAAGGGAGGGGGAGAGAAAGAGCGAGAGCTTCGCTAGGGGAGAGGGAGAGGGGGAGAGAGAATGTGTTCAGTGTTCTTGTTGAATCACGGCGGTGTGTTTTTCACTGTGGACAAGGCATCCTTTTATGGGTGAAGGGTTAAGTGAAGTTACTCGTTCGACAAGTTTACTTGCTAGGCAAGTCGACTTTGTGGGCAAGCAGCTTGTTGGGCTGAAGGTTGATGCTACTGACAGCCCCTTTTTATTATTTTCGTTCTCTATTTTTTGATTTTTATGTAATTTTATTTTTGTTTTAGTGAAAATGTAAATAGAATACTGATTTTTTAAATTAGAGAAATTGTTATTTTAAAAAGACAAATCTAGAAAAAGGACAAGCTAGGCCAAAGCCCAAAAGAGAAAATCTAACATAGAACCAATAAAGTGAATTACTAAGTGCAAACCCATTAAAACGAACTAGCGCCCAGACGAGCCCAAAAAACTAACTTGCGGTAATAGGACCCAGGACTTACGACATACAAAACTAGTAAAAGTAAGAATTATCGTAGTAAAGCAGAGAGCGGGCAAAAATTGGAGTATAACAATCATCAAATCATGTCAAACTTTTAGCACTACCTGAAGCAAGTCATGAATCTGTTTGGTTGAGTTCTCTGATTCGGCACATGCAAGAGACTTGTGATTTGTCTTCGAGAAAAATAAACCGAATAACCATTTATGAAAATAATACTGCATGCATTGCTTAGTTGAAAGAGGGTTACATTAAAGGAAATCAAATAAAACATATTTCTACAAAATGCTTTCACAAATGTTCTTCAAAAGAATGGCGATATAAGCATTCAACAACTTTGTCCACGTGATAATATTGCAGACATGTTCACAATACTCCCAAGCAGAACTTTGTAACATTCTGTTGTTTAGAATGGAGCGGAGTAGACCGGAATGAAATAAAATTTACATTCTGTTGTTTGGGTATTTTATGATGGATCGGAATAGAACAAGTTATAATCTTTTTATCCTTATTTACCCTTACTTAAAAAAAAACTTTTTATATATGTATAAATAAATCAATATGTTCATCCTTATTTAATTTAAGGTTAATATTAAGGGATAAACGATAAGCAATAAATAGTTATTTTTTATGGGAGAATTGATTAAATATTAAGTAGAGAAGATAAAAATATTAAGTTTGAATTAAATTAAATAAAACATTTTTTTGACAAAATATTAAAGACAGAATAATGACTTAAAAAATAAAATGTATTAACTTTTGGGTTTTTTTGTACCCCCACCATCTTCCCATATACCCCCACGTACCCTGCGAAAAGACCAAAATACCCTTCACAAAATTTAAAAAATCCCAACATATCCCCAGCTAAAAAAAACAAAAAAAAACTGGAAATCAGATTTAGGTAAATCCGATTTTCCCCTAAAAATTTTAAAAAATTAAAATCAGATTTATCTAAGGTGGGGGTATATTCCCTTTTAAAAATTTGGAAATCAGATGTACCCACCCACAGGTAAATCCGATTTTTTATCCCAAATAATAAATAAATAAATCATTTAAAAAATTAAAATTATATTTCTTTTTAGAAAAATAAATTAGATATGAATAATATGAATATCGGGCGTTTTTTGGTTCTGTTTAGGGTATAGTTCGTTAACACGTGACGATGTTATACATCGAGCGAGTAATTTTGGCAAAAAAATCGATTTTCGGCCAACCTACTTTGATTGTAATGAAACCACATCCATTAAATCCGAAAAAAATCAATGATCAATACACCTCAAGAAAATACTTCTTTCGGGATAAGGGGCTCAAAATCCCAAATTTCATCGTTTACTATTTTTTATTAATTTTTTGAATTTTTCTTAGTCTCCAAAAAATCTAAAAAAAATTGCATAGCCTTATTTTGGTTTTATTAAATTTTTAGTGGTGTTTTTATAATTTTTTGATTAGTTTTGACTCTTTAACGAATTTTTAGTAGCGCTTTTATAACCTTTTTTAAAAATTGAAATAAAAAACAATTTTTTTTAATAACAAAATCGGATTTACCTTGGGGGTAAATCCGATTTTCTTTTTTTAGGGAATTCGGATTTATATGCCCACTAGGTAAATCCGACTTTATAAATAAAAGTTGGATTTATCTCCCCTAAGGTAAATCCGATTTGTTATTTTTAAAGTCGGATTTACCTATTGGGGGTATATGGATAGATACATCCGACTTTAAAAAATAACAAATCGGATTTTTTCTTCCTAGGTAAATCCGAGGGAGTTTATTTTAGGCAGATATATTTGTGGAGGTATATAGGAATATGGTGGGTGTGGGTAAAAAAAAACCTTAACTTCTGTGTTCTACGAACAACTACATTAGCTGGTTTAAAAATCAGGCCCTTCCCAACTATGCTTACGTAACAGTAGATTATATTGCTATTGAATTAAATTACATAGAACTGATAAATTACTCCAAGAAAAAACGTTGAAGACAGAATTAAAAGTAACAGTGATAGAGGATTTTTTCGACAGGAACATCAATAGAGAATGAACGTAACATAATGAGGAGGTGGGGGTCAAAACTAATGAGGAGGTAATTTAATATAAAAAATAGGGATACAAAGGTAATTTAATATTTGTAAAGTTGAATTAACGATGGATTGCATCTCATACCCCCAATTTGGAAAGGAAACAAAAAGAGGGTAACCAATGAAAGTGGGGGATGGAATATATTCCATTGGGTTCCATTCCATTCTATCTATTTTTTTAGTATCCAAGCAATTGAACCCATACCACTCCATTTCATTCCACCCCATTTGATCCCTACCATCAATCCAAACATACTCTTAGGGAATTGCGTGAACACTTAATGAGGAGGTGCCTCTAATAACTTTTAATGTACAGATTATGAGAGAGAGAGAGAGAGAGAGAGAGAGATTTGGGAGAGAGAAGGGGTGAGGAAGAGGGAGAGACGCTTGTTTCTGTTTTTGGTGGTGTTATTAAGCGTGGGACGAAGGACAGTGAATGTTCTCTTATTTGTGATACACGTACACCACATTGTACCAGTTATTCAAAATGGAATACCACAACCATACCATTTTATGGATTTTTTACCACAATAATTGAGCTAGATTTTTACACAAGTGGTATGGACTTTTAAGAACAGTATAGTATGGTTAATGGTATGGTTACATTGCACACCCCTAAGTGTAAGTTACATTGCACACCCCTAATTTAGGATAAAGGAACTTTCAATAATTGCACATACTCAGTAGGTGACAGGTGGATCTGGGTCTAAGGGGCTTTGGGATATCAAAATTTTCAAGTGTTTATTATTCTGGTCTATGCCCCTAATGATAGGAGGGGTACAAACACTCTTTGTTCTGAATTAGCGTCGACTAAAGCTACTTCCCATCTCCTTGTGTTGGTAATGGGAGACTTCAATTAAGTAATTTTACCGGAATATCGCAAAGGCCACAGGAAATACACTTGGAATTACTTGGAATTAATTGACCTCCCATTACTTGGTAGGAAATACACTTGGTACAGGAATAACTAGGCAAGTAGGTTTGACTGAGCTTTTGTTGATGGAGAGTGGTTGGAAATCTTCAAAGACTTAAAGTTGATGGGGCTGAACAGGTCAATCTCTGGCCATTGCCCCTTGTTGATTAAGTGTGAGTTAGTTAAATGGGGCCTCAAACCCTTTAGAAACCTTGATGTCTAGTTCTCAAGTCCGAGTTTGAAGAAGCTGACTGTTGTGTGAGAAGTAGTTTTGCAAGTGTACACAATTGCAACAAGTAATATAGTGATAAATAGGGATCGCGCCTACAGGGATATTGATGTTAATTTAAGAGTTTAAGCTATTATCAACTTAGTGAAACAAGCAAAATAGTATCCACAAGGTTTTGAGGTCATAAAAAGTAAAGGATGTTGTGTGAATTGCAGTAAAAAGGGTCAAGTAATGATTAAGATGAGTTTGACTGCTTTTTATTAAGTACTCCTTTAAAGTAAAGCGCTATAACATCTGACTCTATAACATTGAGTGCTGTAGCATATGATGTTGTGCTCTTCAGTCACTGACGTCAGGATTTCGTTACAAGACTCTTATGTGTAAGTTGTAAATAAGTTCACTCATGTATATTAAAGAACCCACCGTGTTCACCCTATATGAACTATGTTTTCCTATGTCTAGGTTTAAGCATGGGTTGTTTTAAGTGTGCTTAAAAAAACCACTCATTCATATCAATCTTTGAGTTAGAATCATAAACCATTTCTGCATTTACGAATGTACTCATTTCAGTTGGCAAATCCCAAAATAAGTTTTAAAGTATTATTGCACAAAGATTGAAATGCAAACATCAAAATGTTATGTTAGCAATACTAAAAATTCATTACAAAGTTCCAAGCAATCCAACTACTAAGTGTTTAGCTCATGACGAGTATTATCAACAAAATACAAACTAAAAAGTTCATATTACCGAAACAAGAGTTGGAGAAAATGAATTCAAAAGATACACCACGTAGACTCCTATGCATGAGACAGGTTGAAGATGCTATAGCACTGGCTGCAGAGCGTAAAATATGGATCTTCACTTGAGAAATTAAAAGCTTTAATGGAGAATCAATGGAGGAAGTTGTATCAAAACTTTTCTCTAAAAACTCTCCAAGTATTCGAATGGTTGAGAGTATGAATGAATGAGGAGAAGATCTTTGTTTTGTATTTCATAAAATAGCTTTTTCAAAAAGGTAAGACATGACAACCCACCAACCAAAATGATCTCCCAACCAAAAGGAGACAAGTGTTCTCACTAGCAAGTGGTTGGTGGTTGGGTCACCCTAGGGAGTAGAGAGTGAGGCGCTGACTTGACATAAAGATGAAGGCGCCAAAAAGTTACTTTTCTTTTGATCCTTAGCTAGCCCACTGTTCCGTAACGCTATAGCGCTAAACGCTGCAACACTGAACAAAGGCATTAAAATTCTCACAAGGGTACTAATGTGCCAAATTTTAACAGATCAACTCCCTAACCCTTCTTAACATAAATAAACCTAAGTTTATATATTAGACAAAAATATTACTTGAGAACTTGCATTAATTTAAGTGTTAAAAGTATAAATAACTCTTATAAATAAGAGTTGTCACTGATAAAACAAGAGTGGAAGCATCCCTTCAATCAGCTCCCCTTTCAGGAAAACTAAAACACCTAAAAGAACAAATCAGTCCTTAGAACAAGCACGTGTTTGGTAATACGGATTCGAAAATCCAGACTCTTGAAAAGGAACTAAGTAAGCTCGACAGCTTGAGCGAGGAGCAGAGGCTCAATGAGACGGAGACCGCCAGGGGTAATTTCTTAAGGTCTGTTGTCGTCAAACTCTTAGGTCCTGGCTGTGGGGTCGGCCAGAGGTTTGGAGAGTCTTTAATTCCTCGTTTCTTCAAGCAATTGCGTTGAGGAGGGAACTCTGCTCCTCAACTGTGGGTTTTCTGACTCCTCTAAAAAGGGTCAGGCAAGGAGAAAGGAACGCGAGTGTTGGATTATGGTACGGCTAATGCATAAAGTAAAAGCATAAAAATGCGATAAAGGAAGATAAATTGAAATAAACGTAGAGTTTGATTGATTGGATGTGTGTTTGTACAATTACTCTATTGCTATATATATACACAGGCCCTCGTCGGCCACTATGCTAGCCAACATTTGTCTGTCGTTGGATTGATCTAAGATCAACGGCTCTCATTGCTTCCTAGGCCCTTAACAAGGCGGAGTAACTACCCACGTTCACACTGGCATGGTTAGTGGGGTAAGTGCTCGTTGCTCCGTGTTTTCCGGCCTTGCTTTTCCGCTTGAACTTCAACCGCTCACGCGTTCTATCTTCGTGCCGTGTCTTGGCTTCCAAGCAACGCCCGCCTTGCCTCGGCCACTCGGTGGCTCGGCTGCCCTAGCCCCTTTTCGGTGATAGCTTAGGCACCCGAGCCACCTGGGCCTTGGCACTCTATAGGTTGGGGCTATTACTTTCCCTTGGCTTAGCTCATTGGCTCTCGGGCATAACCCTCCCTCGGGGAACTTTGTCGTTTAATGTGCCCCAATGACCTCTTTTGTCTTCACTTTTTCTGGCAAATACCCCCTTTTACACTTTGTCATGTGGCTTGCCTTCACACAAAAATTCCTCTTTTCTCCTCTTAGCCCTCGGCCCACGACTTAATTATTTTTGGGTGTTAATAAATTTTCCCTCTTTTCGTGTTGTCGTGCGACCTTGAGGACGTGACTCGAGGTACGAAAACCCCTTGACATGACTTGAGATGACGGTTAAAGGAGACATAACTGCTGCTATGTGACACTTGGTGCTTCAAGCGAATCGAAACGACTGCGCGTTGGTTCCCAAGGACACGCCGGTTGAGAATTAAATAGATAGTTGTGTATTATGTTTTGCCAAATTTTTAAAAAAAGAGAGAGAGAGAGAGAGAGAGAGAGAGAGGAGTAGTGTTCTTAAAATTGGAATCAAAACAATGCTACTTATAACTTTTTAAGAACTTAAAGATGAATGGATACTAACTATCAATGCTACTTGTATTAGTGGACTAATTTTATAACTTGATCAGGATTCTTGACTTATAATGGGCCGACATTTTATCTAAACAGTTATCGGAATTTTGTTGATAAAAATTGACTAGAAATTCATAAGATGATCAAACCAATGACACTTGTTGGAGGTGAGAGAAAAAAAGTGGTGGTAGTGAGAGGGAAAAGGAGGTGGTGGTGGTGGTGAGAGGAAAAAGGAGGTGGTGGTGGTGAGAGGGAAAAGGAGGTGGTGGTGGTGGTGAGAGGGAGAAACTAGAAAGGGGTAGTGGTGGTGAGTGGGGGAGGAGGTGGTGCTGATTCTGATGGTGGTGACAGGTAAAAGGAGGTTGTGGTGGTGGTAGTGGTGATTGGGTGATGGCGGTGGTAGTTGTGAGAGAGAAAATGAGGTTATGGTGGTGGTGGTGAGTGGGAGGTGGTGGTGGTGGTGGTGGTGGTGGTGAGAGGGAGAAGGAGGTGGTGGTGATAGGGAGGGTGAAAAGGGAGGGGAGGTAAAAGAATGAAAATAGGGGGTGGGAAAACAAAGAGGCAAAAAATATTTGGGGCAATCCAACAAAACACTAGCCCTAACCCACTAAAAATTTTAAATGTGTGGGCTGGGGTTAAAAAAAGCCCCACTAATAGGGAACTGAAATTTTATGGGACTTAATATGGGGCCAAAGGGGTTGGACTTGGGGCCAAATTGACATAGTTATAAGTTATAACAACTTAAAGTTTCAAAAGAAACAAATTCAAAACATAATAAAGATGTTACCTGCGATGGGAGGGTGCTGCTAAGTGCGAAGGGGGCACTGTTGGGCGTTAGGTTCCCGACGAGCTCGGAGCTGGGACGGTGGTGGAGAAGTTGGGAGCGAGAGAGATTAGGGCTTCAAAGTTCACACACACACACACTGTGAGTTCATAAGAAAGGAGAAAAAATGTGTTTCTAATTTTAGATCTAATTCTGAAGTGAATAGTGAAAATGCAAAAAGCGGCGTCGTTTTAGTTTCAAAAAAAGGCTTAAATACAGTTTTGGTCCCCCAAGTTTCACCAACTCACAATTTTGATCCCCCAAGTTTTAATTTCACGAATTTGATCCCCGAAGTTTCCCAATTTGTAAAATCAAGGTCCCCCACTAATCTGGTCAAAATTGATGCTGACCTGTCCGCCACTTAAACTACGTGACAGCCACGCTGGCATGCCAAAGTGGCTTTTTTATATTAAAAATTGTTATTTTTATTTTAACATTTTGTTTATATATATATACTTATATTATATTTAAGAAATTAGAGATTATAAAAAAACACTTAAACTATCAGATTAAACGAATCAAGGGAGCAGATAGAGAGAGCAGAGAGCTTTTCATCTTCTTCTTCGTTGGTTCTTCAGTGAGATGGCAGAATATTTGAAACACCTAAAGTCATTTGAAGCAAGACCCTTTCCTTTTTCTTCTTTATTCTCCTTAATAGAAAACGTGAAAATATTGAGTTTGTTTTTTAGATTTCAAAATGGTATTAATTTTCTCATACACCATAAAACACCAAACAAACTATTTCAAAAATCTATTAGTATTGTAGCCTGGACTCAATTCTGGGAACATACTCTATATACGTTGAACTCAATTAACATAAAAAAAGATGATTTATTTCAAATCCTTAAATATTTGACCACCACAAGGACTTCAATTCAAACAGTATGCAGTCAAGTTCACAAATCAAACAAACTTCAAGTCCACTGAAACAGATCAAAAAGCAAATCCATAACACAACCAACCAGAAAGGGGTGAAAATCATTTCACATACTTGAAACATGCTACTATATCAATCTCAACAACAACCATTTTTCTCAAACTCACTAAAAAGCAGTCCGAATGAGGAGGAAAAAACTTGAATTCCCTTGAGAATGAACAACATGGCAAGCACTAAAACAGAAACTTCAAAACAAAAATAATTTCCTTCAAACAACATCTTCATATAAATCAGAGAAGTGTAAGAAAGAAGTTCAATAGTTTAAGAGTCTCTCTCACCTTAAGAATGAAACAAAAACAATCAGATCAGAAACAAGCTCAGCTGAAAACTGAATGAAATATAAAATATTGAAGGGATTACTGTTAAACGACTAGCCATGTGAATTGGAACGCAGAGATCTGGAACGGTGGTGCACCAACGAAGAAGAAGATGAAAAGCTCTTTGCTCTCTCTATTTGCTCCCTTGATTCGTTTTATCTGATAGTTTAAGTGTTTTTTTTTAATTTTTAATTTCTTAAATATAATATAAATATATATATAAACAAAATGTTAAAATAAAAATAACAATTTTTAATATAAAAAAGCAACTTTGGCATGCCAGCGTGGCTGCCACATAGTTTAAATGGCAGACAGGTCAGCATCAATTTTGACCAGATTAGTGGGGGACCCTGATTTTACAAATTGGGAAACTTGGGGGATCAAATTCGTGAAATTAAAACTTGTGGGATCAAAATCGTGAGTAGGTGAAACTTGGGGGACTAAAACTGTATTTAAGCCTAAAAAATCAAATTTGCACAAAAAACGCAAAAACGATGTCATTTTAGATAAATAGAGAGCGAATAAAAAAGACTTAAATATGTTTTAGGCCCCTGCAATAAAAGTTTTTAGTAAAAAGTCCCTGCAAAATCAACTTTTTTTGTAATATGCCCTTCTGTTAGTCACAAAAAACACAGTTAACTAACAGAAATCCTATGTGGCTTTTATTTTTGTTTCTTTTTTTAAAAAAAATTCTAATTATTTGACATCCACATGATCATCTCTCTCAACTTCATCTCTCTCAATCTCCCTTCCCCATCTCCATAACCAACAACCTCAATCTCCGGTGACCCTTCGCCGGCAACCACCACCCTACCACCACCACAACCACTCTTTTCTCTCTCTCACCCACACCACAACCACCACACCACCACCACCACAACCACTCTCTTCTCTCTCTCACCCAGACCACAACCCCCACACCACCACCACCACCACCACAACCACTCTCCTCTCTCTCACCCACACCACACCACCATCACAACCACTATTTTCTCTCTCACCCACACCACAACCACAATCACTCTCTTCTCTCTCTCACCCACACCACCACCAGCACAATCGCTCTCTTATCTCTCTCACCCACACCACCACCAGCACAATCGCTCTCTTATCTCTCCACCCACATCACAGCCTTAGATATATGAGAAGAATGAACAACCGATTCTCAAAAATAAAACAAGATTGGAGTTAGGTGAAGAAGATTGAAAGTTTTGGAGATTTTGGGGATTGAAGGTTGAAGATGTAACACCCTGGGCAGAGCCTTTTCTTTCTAGTAAGATACCCAGCTGTGCACTCATGATCTTCTCTCCCCCCATTGAGAGTTTTTGCCTTCCGTGGGAATCGAACATGTACCCTAGGGGCTTAAGTACAAGTTCAATGCATTCCCACTACTCAGCGTTTTTGTAATGTTGGGTTAACAGAATGGTTTAAATCAAAACAGTATATTTTGCAAGGGCTTTTTACTAAAAAAGTTTTTTGTAGAGGCCTAAACCAAAATACTCTATATTTGCAGGGGTCTCAAACATATTTAAGCATAAAAAAAATTTAAAGTTAGAGAGAAAAATATTAAAAGACATATTTTTCTAAAAAATTATAATGTGTATACCTAGTAATATGTCTAATTTTGTAAACGTGCCGACATTTTGTTTTTAGCACTTTGTTTTCTAAAACTTAAATTATTATTTTTTGATAAACTGAAACTTAAATTATTCAATGAAACTTTTTTTTGACCCACTTTATTCAATGGAACTTAAATTGCATTTTTTTTTCTTACCAATGAAAGTATAGAGTGTATTAATGAAAATCACGAATATGAAATGCTTTTAATCAATGTGATTAGTAGTACTTTGATTATCAATGTCTTTATTAAATCACTAAAAAGAAAATCAATGTCTTTATTAATACTCCATCCGCTTCAATTTAAGTGTCCTCTTTGTTACTTTTATTTGTCTCAAATTATTTGTCACTTTAGAATTTCAATACAACATTCATTATTTTTTTTTCCTATAATACTTTTACTTTTATTTGTATTTCCAATTTTTCTGTTTCTCTCTTCTCATAATAATATAGGTGTACTTTAGTCATTTCATATTTTTTTTAAACATAAAAAATAATATTTTGAATCATTTTTTAAGAACCGCGAATAATCTTAAATAATAATTAATTTAAGACGGAGGGAGAGTACTATACAATAAATAATTCTTAGGAGAAAGAGTCAGACGCAACCAATTAACCAATTTTTCGAAGAAGTTTAAACGAGAAAAAGAAACGCAAAAGACGAAATCAAATATTGTGGGTCCGACATATTTTTTTATTGACAGTATTAAACATTTTTTTATTTCCTTTTTCCCTTTCTATACTTCATTTTCCCAAGAAATCTCTTTCTCTTTCAATCTATTCTATTATATTTTCCTTCCTACCTACGCTCCTCCCTCTCTCTCTCTCTCTCTCTCTCTCTCTCTGCGTGAGACTTTAATTTGAAATTCTTGTTTCACTTCAGACGCTCGCTTTTCATTTATTACAGTTTGTTGAAAACCCAACAAAACCTTTTCTTCTCTTTCTCTCTATCTATATTCAATTCAATGCCTCGTCTTTCATTTTCTCATTCTTCTCTCTAATGCCCTTTTGATCAATTCATCATTTCAGGTATTTTTCTCTTTCTCTTCAACATTATTTCGTTTTTTTTTTTTAATTTTTACGTTTCTGGGCTTCTGTAATTTTTTTTTTGTAATTATTACTACAACGGTGGTTGACGTTTGAATTTTTGTTGTTCCTGTTTATATTTTTTTTGCTATTTGTGTTTGTTGTAGATCTGTGGTTGGTTTGGTTTACAAATATGATGCATTTTTTGCTTGAGTTTAGGGTTTTTGATTTTTTTAAGTTTGTGTTTGTGAATGGATGAAACAGTTTATTTTTTTTATGGTTTTATGATTCCCCTTTGTTTTGCTCGGTCAATTATGGTGTGGCATTTGAATTGAAATTGTCAATGTTCAAAATGAGTGTTGGATTATTATATTCTTCTGCATGTGTGGATTGTCTTGGCAATTATTTTACTATTAAGGTTTTTGGTTGTATGGTATGTTTGGTTTTCATGAGAAAGCATATTCCTGTTGAAATCTATGTCTAGGTAAAATGTGTTTTTTATCTATGAAGCACATACACCGGACACGACACGGAGACAGGCGCACACACTCATACACAGATGATAATTTGAAAACATGGATTTGATGCCTGAGGTACTTCTTCAATCTGAAGTGTCGGTGCTACATAGTTTTAGTTTTGGTGAAGTTATTTTAGCTTGCTTGCTAGGGTTATTGGTCTTTGATGATTGCTTTGTGCCTTGCGTTAGACTTCCTTCTTCGTTAGATTAATGTGACCTTTGTTGGTTTGATTCCTGAGGTTTAGGTTTGTTTAGACCAAAATTTGATGCCAGGTGAACTGGCTCTTTTAGATGGGCGGGTCTAAGTTTTTTTTTTCAGTTTCTGGGACTAAGTGGGGTTTGCGGCCTTGTGTGTAGTGTCTTTCATCAATGTACAAGAAGCCAAATACAAAACCAGGCTTCTTTTAGCAGATAATAGTTGCATGATTCCTCTTGCTCTCATGCACAGAGGACAATGTAATATAGCTGAGGTACATGGTTAGACCATCTTGTCAAAGAGATTCTTTGAAATGAGTTAAACCACTTAGGCCCTGAAATGAGTTAAAGCAAGGGTTCTTCAATATTGGAGGTGCTCATGTATTCGATGTGTACTCATACTCATACCCAGTATATGTGTCTGGTATGTACCAAAATCATTTTTCAAAAATAAATTGGCTACACGACTCCGGAGACCAGAAATTAAGATTTGTTAAGTAGTGAATTGTCTTGGTTCTTTAATGTATGAAGTGTTAATGATAATTGGTTTTCATAGACGAAACATGTCAGTGATGTTTAGTTCCTGCCTTGTTGATTCCAATGTTTGTTACTTGTCTCACAGGGCTGCTGGTGATTGCCTTTATATCATGGCATTGAATAATCCACTCTTTGATGATATACGGAGCAAATCTGATGTTGATCCTCCTCAAAATGAAGAATTGATCGATGTTGGTGAATTGGTGAATGATCCTGCACTGACTGCTCTTAAACCTAATGGGAACGTTTCAAGCAGTGTCCGTGAGCTTTTAGAGTGTCCTGTATGCCTGAATGCCATGTACCCTCCAATCCATCAGGTTGTAAATTTATCAATGATGGTTTTATGGTTGATTTTCTGGTTTATTGATAAAGGTCTTGATTGTAACATCATGACACTGGAGTCTATGAAGTGCAATTTGATAGCTTAAGGATTGCAAAGTACTAAAAAACCTGTAGTTGTCATGGAATGGTGTAACTGCATATTTGGTTGGAGAAAATGAAAAATGAATTATCATTTTCATAGTTTGTTACACTATAACCCTTGCCTCTGAGGCATGTCGCAATTACAAAGTATCACCATGTTAATTTCATCATTCAATATCGATTCTCTCCTCTATAGCACCGACTCATTTTTCATTTTTCAAATTAAAGCTGGTGTTTGCGTGTCCATGTGGTGTTTGGTGTCTGTGTCTATGTCAGTGCTTCATAGATTATCTCATGTCTCACCTAGCTTATGTCTTTTGAGCTTGTTGGATGTTTATTTCAGCAAGAATTTGGTCACATTTACCATATTTCACTTCTTGAATTTATAAGTTAATTGGCGGTTTTCCTCTTTGATTTAAATTGAATTAACATCAAAAGATTTCTTATTTGGAACTTTAGTTAACCTCTCCACCTCTTGATATTGCAGTGTTCAAATGGTCACACTATATGCTCAGTTTGCAAACCGAGGGTACATAACCGATGCCCTACTTGTAGGCACGAGCTTGGAAATATTAGGTGTCTGGCTCTGGAGAAAGTGGCTGCATCTTTGGCACTTCCCTGCAAATATCAAGATTTTGGGTGCATCGGTATATATCCATATTACAGCAAGCAAAAACATGAATCTCAATGTGCATATAGACCCTATAATTGTCCATATGCAGGTTCAGAATGCTCTGTTATGGGTGATATACCCTTCCTGGTGGCACATCTGAAAAATGACCACAAAGTGGACATGCACAATGGTAGCACTTTTAACCATCGTTACGTCAAATCAAATCCTCAAGAAGTCGAAAATGCCACATGGATGTTAACGGTATTGTTTTTCTGAACTTCCTTCTCGCTGTCTTTGCTACAAATTTCTAGGCTGTTAGTACTTATTAGATTGCGAAAATTGGGGCATGTTTGGATGTACACATGTCTATCTTCATCAATTAATGAGAATATAGAATTTAGGCAATATACTTGACCATGTAATTTTCTTTACTTGCTTAAACAAGAAGAATTCAATCTTGCCAATAGTGGAACACCTTGTTGATATTCTGAAGAGGTATTTTGAAGCTCTGTAGCACCGACACTTCACGTTGAAGACAGTTTGGTGTCAGACACGTACCGTGTTGGACACCGACGCTTCAATTACTTCCATTTTCAAATTTCAAATTAAAAACAGTGTCGTGTCTGTGTTAATGCTTCATAACTTGAAACGATGTTGTCTTTTCCTCACCAGGGACTTGTATAGAAATATCGTTTATATTTCCATGAAAAATTTGGGTTTTAGCTGAGTGATGTATTTCACACTGGATTCCAGGTATTCAGCTGCTTTGGTCAGTATTTTTGTCTACATTTTGAAGCATTTCAGCTAGGAATGGCTCCTGTCTACATAGCCTTTTTACGGTTTATGGGTGACGATAACGAGGCGAAGAATTACAGCTACAGTCTCGAAGTAGGTGGAAATGGGAGGAAGATGGTTTGGCAAGGGGTGCCTAGAAGCATAAGGGACAGTCACCGAAAGGTTCGCGACAGTTTTGATGGTCTCATCATTCAGAGAAACATGGCTCTCTTCTTTTCAGGAGGTGACAGGAAGGAATTGAAACTAAGGGTTACTGGTAGGATTTGGAAAGAACAGTGATTAGAGGGAGATGTACCCCTTCTTTTAAATTATGAATAGTATGTAGTGAAACAAATTTCTTGTAGTGAATATGTATTAAGTTCTGGTCATGTATTTTGTTTTGTAATTTTGGTGGCAAACTCTCTTTGCTTATCCTTACATCAAATACATGAGCAGGAATATGTACCTTCTATCATTATGGTAATTAGAAGAAATGTAGAACTTTAGCTTGCTCTATATATATTCTTTTTGTTCTATGAACGTTAGTGAGCCAGAGTAATGATAAAACTTCACAAATTACTCACTTCAGGTTTGTTTTATTGCATTGCACAGTAACAAAAAATGCATAATTGTTTTATTCTCTCAATTGCATTGTTTATCAATTTCCTGTTAATCTTCTAACTTTTTTTTTTATATTTAAAGTTTTTTTTTGTTTTTTAAAGTGAGATGTATTTTAGTATCAAAAGTATTGATAATAAATTCCTCAAAAAAAAAAAGTATTGATAATAAAAGTCTGCTTGATTCTTTTCTTCAAATGTTTTATTCAGTTTTTATGAAATTAAAAACTAAAACTTATTTGCTTAAGTTATTTTGTAAAACTGTTTTACAAAATTCTATTGAAAGGAGAGAATTACACAAACCGAAAAATTTGGGCATATTTGATCAGTCGAGTTTCTCGACGTAGATTAGTCTCCGGCAAACTTGGTGGATATTGTGCACCAATAATACGGTAACCAGAAAGATAATTGTTTTAAAAAGCGTTTTTTCAAAACTATTTTGCAAAATAACTTTTATTTTTAAAAACTAAAAACCAAAGACCCAATCAAACAAATCCTTAATACTCTAACTTCACCCTTGATTTGGCATAATACTTGAATGTAAAGTTCAGGTTATTCATCTACAAAAGCTACAAGTTTGCGTTCATAATCAAATACATAATGGTTTAGTCATAATCTCATTTACCCATTCTTCTGCGTGCGTTCATAATCTCATTAAGGGAGAAAAAATGCCTCATGTGTCATGTATCCATAAACAGTTAGATTACAATGAATGCGATGAATGAACAGTAAAATTCATCATTCAACTTGTTACATGCTAAGGAAAATCTTAAAAAGTGAAGATTTTCTGGTATAGATTGGGGATAGCCTGCATCCATGCTTAGGAACAACCACAAAATGAAACATGGCTCACCAAAACAACTTTCAAAATATACACTTGTCCTCTTCATTTTGGTCTGAGATAACAGATCTTAATTGCACTTTTCTAAATATGCACTCCATCCCTGAAGACGGTATTGACGAGCTGTCTCAGCCGGATTTGCTGCGTTGATGATGCCGCGGCCCACTATGATAATGTCACTACCCCTTTCATGGATTACCTGGAAAACCATTTGGTTAATTGTCTATACTCAAAGAGCAGTATAAGGGGTATGCAAAAGTGCAAAACAGCACAAAGGAGCATAAAGAAGAGGAATTTAATACTTCATTAAGGCATTTTCAACAAAAAATACTTTTGTTCATTGTCTACCAAAAATTGTCTAGTACTATCATGTCCAGTAACGTATTGTCCTCTCCAATACTTATATATTTGCAAATCAAACGGACTGAAAGATACATGGCAACATGAATAAACTTACAGAATATGGAGTATTATATTGCTGTCCTAAACCATCACCACCAGTCACAAATTGAACTCCAGGAGTTGCATGAATGAAAGAGGGGTTTATAGGTTCCCCGGGCCACGATGCCGGGTTGACTGAGATGAAGCCAATAACAAAATCTGAATGATCTTCAGCAATTTTCACTGCAGCAGTTGTGTAATCTCCCTTGGCAAGGTTACCAGCTGAACTCATTTCGGCGAGCAGCAACAGACCCCTTCCACGTGGTAGACCCTAAGTTTTGTTCATTTGACATGTTAAACTACAATTTTTGGTCTAGCTACATTGAAGAAAATGCTATGAAGTATGAACAGTATTATATAGACCTTCAATTTCAGTCCATCTACAATTCCAGGACCAGAGATAATGTGAGCATTTACTATATCAGCCCATTCCAATATATGAAAGATACCTCTGCAGATTATTACAGAACAGAAAGATGTCATGCTAAAAGCAGAAACAAAGAAACTGGAAAAGAATCCAAATTTGAGAGCAAAATCTTACCCTTCATACTGCATGGTCACTGTGTTACCAATGTCGGCAAATTTACGATCCTCGAAGATTAAGAAGTTATGTTTGTCTGCAATCTTCAACAAAATATAGCAGTTGTTAGAAACAATTAGACCAGAAATGTAAAAGAATCCTCAATTATAACACTCTTATGATAGCGCCTACAGGTCTATGTACATAGGGATTCTTTTTTCAATAAATGATAGCAAATTCTACTCCATTGGACAGATGTTAACAATATCAGGATGCAAAAATTAAAAATCTGCTATACTGAAAGGCAAAACACAGCTTCTTTAGGCCTATACCGCACGAAGCTTAGAACCGAAATCCGGAGTGAAATCTTGAAGAATATCCACATGAGTTTTCAGCAAGCATATCTCGCGTCCAACCTGACACGAAAGAACAGCCAAATTAGTTTAAATAAATTATTGATCAAAGCCAAACTTCTAACTACAATCCCAATGATGATAATCCGGACAATAGGACCCTTTTTAATTTTCAACCCAATTTTAAAATTAAGAACTCTCAAGCACGACACTTCTGGTTGAATTTGTCAGGTGGCCGACATGTGTGTCGGACACCGACACTTCAATTACTTCCAATTTACAAATTAAAACCGGTGTCTACGTGTCCGTGTCAGTGTTGTGTCAAGCGTTCGTGATTGTGTTGGTGCTTCATAGATTAAGAACATTCAGTAACACTTAATACTTTCACTGTAAATAAGAGATCAAATAAAATGCCATAGCCTAAATAAAAATTTCCCCCACTTTGTATAAATACCAAGTTATCAGTTCTCACCTTATCAGCAATTTCAAGCAATTCAGCTGCAGTTCCAACATCTGCAGACAAACACAGATTACTTTCCTTCTCAGCCATGATCTCAAACAACCTTTTTCCTGTTGGATTCTTAGTCAACTTAGCCCTCTCCAAATACGACAAGGCCTTCAACTTAGTTGTAGTTGCCAAAGCAGCAACCTTCTGATTTTCTTCCAAGAATCTCATGACAACTCCTACCATCTCCTTATCCAACCGTCCTTTTTCCCTCAAAATATTCACCATTTCAGTCAATTTAAGAATAGCATGCAGCTTAATTCCATTACTCTCCAAATTCTCTCTCCCACCTTGCTCTCTATCAATCAAAACAACAGCATCATTGACATTCAACCCTGTGGCACGCAGCGGCGCAGCAGTTTCCAAAACTGATGTGCCACTAGTAACTAAATCCTCAATTATCAAGCAAGTTTGACCATGTTTGAAATCACCTTCAATGGCTTTAGAAGTTCCATAGTCTTTGATTTCTTTGCGGCGCATAACCGTTGGGATGTTATGAGTGACAGACGCACAAGTTGCAATGGGAAGCGCGGTATAAGGGACACCACAGACAAGGTCATATTTAGTATCTGAGACTGAGGAAATCATAGTTTGCGAAATTTGGCGGAGAACAGAAGGGTAAGATATAATAAGGCGGAGGTCTATGTAAATTGGTGAAGAAATGCCGGATTTGAGCTTGAAGTTGCCAAATTTGACAGCTGAGATTTCATGAAGTTTAAGAACTAAGGATTCCATTGATGTGCCTTTCTCAATGTGCTTCAAAGACTATTATATAAGACCTTGGCAACAATCTGTGCCATCCAGTGAGCAATATCATCAATTAAAACTTCTCAAAAGCATACAAGTACATGAGCTAAAGCTTATACTTCCTCTAGCCTTATTTATAAGCAAAAAAACCATAATCCACTAGTCTCAAATATAAGCAAAAGTCACCAAATTCAACTCCATTTAATTTCATTGTTCCAAAATTACCAATTGTTAATTCAAATCCTATTTTCCAATATGGGTGCACAGTCCCAAGATAAAAAGGCCCTTTAGTAATATAACCCATTTTTATATAAAATCAAGATATCTAAACTAACTTAACAACATTCTTAATTGTATGTGTGTAGTTAGGTAACAACATATCATATATGCAATTTGCAAATTAGTATAACTCAAGGCAATGAGTTGACAGAATTCAGTAAAGAACAAAGGAAAAATAGATGGGAACTATGATAACTAGGTGATGACACTTCTTCAAATGCACCTTCACTGCACTGCACACATGGAATCTAAGCTAGCTGATTCTATTATGCCTATTAATTAGATGATTAAAAAAGTAGTTATGTAACTATTATAAATATTTAGAATTTGTATTGCATGTTACCAATTAATTAAAAACACAAAATTATTTAGTGAAATAAACCATAAATAAATTACATTATAAGTTACTGACATTCTCGGACTATTACTTAAATTTGAGAAAACGGTGAAATAGAAAAAAGATTAGTTAGAGAAGAAGATTAAAATCGAATTATCATATCAGATAAATGATGAAGAAAAAGACAAATAAGCCGAAATTAATGATTAAGCAAAATGATATAAATTGAAATTAATAATTCAAGAGCTTCGGCTTACTTGAAGAATGTGGGACTGCGAGAGAATGAAGTAAGCAAAATGGTGTGTGGGTTTTAGGGAGTGTAAAATGTCGCGTAAAAGCTACTAATGTTTGTTTGGATAATAAAAATAAGGCTTAAACACGTCAGCATTATTGTTACTAAAAATTTAGCATTTTGGCAAGTATTAGAATTGAACCCACAACACTTTGACTACTAAGCACCCTCTTTAACCACTTCACCATTCATTCTTATTGGAAATATTCTGACAACTGTGATATATATTCACCACTGCACCATCTATTACTATTCATCATCTTCAACCTCAGGAAAATCCCCAATTCCCTTGTTTGTCTTCTTCAAACCCAAATCCCTAACCAGAAACACAAAATGAACACCATAAACGAATTCATCCAGATTTTATTTTCGTTTTCCAAATCTTATTTAAATCATGAAGAACAAATCTTATTTTCGTTTTCCTTTCTTAATCTTATTTCTTCATTTTCTGAATCATTGGAACAAACCATGTTGCTTGAAGAATTCGATTTCTTTATTTTCGTTTTGGAACAAGTCAAGATTTTCGTTTTGGAACATTTCAAGATTTTCGTTTTGAGAACGTGAAAGTGAAATTGGAAAGATGAAATTTCTGGGTTTTGTTGAAAATAGTGCAGACATGAAGAAGAAGATGAAATTTCTGGGTTCTATTATATATTTATTGTTGGTTCAGTGTACCAAAGTCATCAAGTGGATCAGTGGTAATATTGAATGTGTGTTACATTCAGGTCTGAAGTTCCATACCCATGGTTGCCATAAACAAATTTTTTTAGTAACAACAGCTGTCCCATTTTGCCATGTTGGCAGCGCCTCGTCACCAACTATCAACGCTGTTAGTTTAAATCTAACGGTAGGGACTAAAGTAGAAGCATTTGGTAATTGCAAGGTATTTTTTGAAGGTTTTCTTTTTGCAGAGACGAAAGTGGATTATTTGTATATTTGCAGGGACGAAACGTATATTTAAGCCTAAAAATAATAGAGAAAACGAGAAATGAAAAGGTTGGAAAAAGATGAGAAAAAGAATAGAGAATGATATGATTGTTTAGTAGTTTGGTTTGAAAGAAAATGTGTTCTGGATTGGGCCACGAGGCCCATTCAGCAATTGAACATGGGTTGGCCCAATCACTTTGGTCCATATCCACAATTTACAAGCCCAATTATGACTCTCATATTTGGAGGGCTCAGATCGATTCATTCAATCCAACGGCTCATAATGGGCACGCTTTCCTATAAATACTGGCTCACATTGCCATAATGAGGTACACTCTCATTCCTAGCTAAATCACTCACCTACTCTCAATACTGACTTGAGCGTCGGAGTGGCTTCGCAGGTACCCCTCCCGGGCGCACGTTGACATACGGCCGCACAGCAAGAGACTACCAACTGCAGTCCACCCGTCACTGCAAGGTACAGAACATTAGCGACCACAGTGGGAGGTCTCTACCTTTCACATCTTCTCTAACTCTTAGAACTTTTTCTCTTGCACTCCCATGGCTCCCAGAGGCAGACCCCGGGGTAAGAGCGTTGTTGTGCCTGCGCCCCAACCTGAAGGCACTCCTGAGGGTAATGTCGCCACCCACAAAGATACCCCCATCCAGGCTCCGCAGGAAGACTCCCCACAGGGAGGGGTTCAACCCCCGAACGTGAACCAACTGTTGGATCTTCTGGCCAACCGCACTCAGACTATGCTGCAGCAAGAAGCACACCTTAGGGAAATTGAGAGGCGTGTGGCCTCCATGCCCGAACAGCCTCCTCCTCACTCGAGCACTCCTCCTCAAACAACTGTGGTATTAAGGCACCATCGTTCTCCCCCTCAAAGGCATCACGCCCATCGTTCCCCACCAAGGAGGAGGCACGCGCATCGTTCTCCCCCTAGGCGTCGAAAATATCGTGGATCAGACTCATCACAAAGGGCACCACCATCCTCTCCGGATGGGACTTATTGGCCTTATTATTCCCACTCCAGGGCCTCTTCACGTGACTCCTCTGATTCGTGCGAAAGGTCAAGGAGTAGGGCAAAGACTCACAAGAGACGTCACCAATGATCGCCATCGAGGAGATCCCCCGACAAACGCGGATATCAAGACCTTGACTTCCAGGATGTCTCACCTCATAGCTCAAGGAGGTTTTCCGAAGAAGGACCATTCACTCGGAAGGTGGACGAATGCCCAATATCAAGGACCTTGGGGAAATTGCCAACACTCAAGATGTACGATGGGACCGGAGATCCGGATCGACACTTAGCACATTTCTCAATGATGATGCTATATAGAGGCGCTCGGGAACCTGTTCATTGCAAGATCTTCCCCCTTACCCTTGAGGACCCCGCATTAGAGTGGTTTCAAGAGCTGAAGCCAAACTCCATCTCTTCGTGGGGACAACTAGCAAGAATGATCACGACTCATTTCACCGCCTCCCGACTGAAGCCCAAATCAGAGGAAGTGCTGAGGGCTGTCAGGCAGTGGGATGATGAGACGCTAAGAGAATACATAGAGCGTTTCAATAAGGAGGCTTCATGTGTTCGAAATTTGGAAGATAAGCAAAGGTTGTTTTGGGTGAAAGACGGCCTCAAAAAGGGAAGTCTTTTTGAAATTGATGTGGGGATCAACAAACCCAGAGATTTGGGTGAATTCCTCCAAAAGTCATTAAAGTACATGGACTACGAAGAGAATAAGTTGGCTTACCAAGAGGAAGCCAAGGTTGGCAGCAAAGAGGACGAGCGGGCCTATAAGGCCACCGAAGAGCTATGGCAGAAGCGAGGCCAAGCTGAGAGACCTTCCTGTGAATCTCGACCCCGATGAGGTCATTTCTCAAAGTATACCTTGCTGAACACATCCCAGGCTGAGATCCTTGCTAAATGCGCCAACGCGGAGTTTCGAGATATCAAACAGCCCGAACCTCTCTTACAAAGGAAAGACCGAACCTCTAAGAAGTATTGCCATTATCACAAAAGTTATGGGCATAGTACCAACAAATGCTACACCCTCAGGGATGACATTAAAGAGCTGATCCGCGAAGGGAAACTCGCCCAGTACATGAATGAAGAAGAGGATGAGACCCATGACTCTGAATAGGGAACAGAGCATCAGAACCTGAACCTAGAGCTAGGACTAGTTAAGAATTTTGTTGTATGGGCACAAATGCAGAATGTAAAAGCTCGATATGAATGATTAACAAAAGTTCATTTTGCAAGTACAGATTTTGCTCTAGCTCACCAGCATTAACATTGGTTCCAAAGAAAATCCATTAATATTAAGAAAGAAAAAGGTCCAACTCCATAACTGGGGGAAGAACGAAACAAGTTTTAGACCCGACATACCCCGTAGGGAGGGACTGTCTGGCTCACAGGGGCAACGTCATCATTAGCTCTAAGCCAAAACCATCTTCCCAAGACGGTCTTTTTAAATACACCCCTTGGAATCCTAGTAATGGAGTCAAGAGTGCCATGGGAGTGCAAGGGTCTTTTCCACTAAGTGACCTTGGTGGTCACAACCCCTTGGACGAGTTCTATCTGGGCCGAGTCCTGGTAAACTGTGCCACAGGCAAACTTCAAGTGACCTTGGTGGTCACAACCCCTTGGACGAGTTCTATCTAGGCCGAGTCCTGGTAAATTGTGCCACGAGCAAACTTCAAGTGACCTTGGTGGTTACAACCCCTTGGACGAGTTCTATCTGGGCCGAGTCTTGGTAAACTGTGCCACGGGCAAACTTCAAGTGACCTTGGTGGTCAAAACCCCTTGGGCGAGTTATATCTGGGCCGAGTCCTGGTAAACTGTGCCAAGGGTATACTTCAAGTGACCATGGTGGTCACAACCCCTTGGACGAGTTCTATCTGGGCCGAGTCCTGGTAAACTGTGCCACGGGCAAACTTCAAGTGACCTTGGTGGTCACAACCCCTTGGGTGAGTTCTATCTGGGTCGAGTCGTGGTAAACTACGCCACGGGCAAACTTCAAGCTGACCTTGATGGTCACAACCCCTTGGGCGAATATACTTGACCACGAGGTGACATGGTGTTATACACTCAGATGCGCAAGGCACAACTTACGCCCGACGCCACTCATGGTACACCGGTCAAGCCCATGTTCCGGTCTGCGCAAACAAAGATAGAACAACTTACCGTGGCGCCGAGCGAACTCTGAAAAATTAAAGAGAAGAAGAGCAGAGCATCAGAATTAAACTAAATATTAAAACAACACGCCACGAGGCCCCAATACGATGGGATCAGACGCCAATGTTATCAAAACACGGCAAGCAAACAAGTGGGCGAATGAACAAAGGCTCGAAGCCCGGCACCATGAGGTGCGTGCGGTGGGTGCATTGAACCCCGGCACCCTGTCGGCGTTGGAGGAGAACCCGGCACCCGAAGGTGCGAATGGCAGGCGCGCGTGGAGGCCGACACCCTGCCGATGTTGGCGCTGAATCCCGGCACCCTGTCGGCGTTGGCCGAAGCGCATGGCGCGCGAATTGGAAGCCGGCATCCTGCCGGTGTTGCCACTGAATCTCGGTAAGCTGTCGGTGTTGGCCGAGGCGCACTTGGCACGAGTTGGAAATCGGCTCCCTGCCGGTGTTGGCGCTGGAACCCGGCAACCTGCCGGCATTGGCTAAGGTGCGTGCGGCGGAGACTGGCATCCCGCCAGCTTACGGGTACGAGCCCCCGCACCCTTAAAACGATGACCATTGAGACTTGAAGGCCGGCACCTTGCCGGTTTACGGATTTAACGACGGCACCAAGAGGTGCCACCCCGAAGAATATGCGACCATGGCGCCATGGGGTGCCAATTCCTTTCAAAAAGAAAAAAGACGTGTTATGAGAAGTGTAGGGGTTGAGGAAGAGAATAAAGGAAGACTCACTGACCAAGGGAGAGTTGAAGGAAAGCTCGAAAGGAAAATTTTGTGTGGTTCCAAAAGACTTATCCACACCTTCAAAATTCTATCTCCACCCACTTCAAGTTTTCACTCAAAGTTTTTCACCATGAGGGTACGAGCCCCGAGCATCAACGAAAGGGCACCATGAGGTGCCATCCCATTAAAAAACGAAGGCGCCAACGAAGGTCGGCACCCTGTCGGGTTTGGGGTATGAACCCCTGCACCAACGAAAGCCGGCACCCTGCCGGGTTTGACATGTCAAACCCCGGCACTATGATTTGTATCCTGGCACCATGTAACCTGTCACCCTTGAGGGCTGTCTAGTCTGTAGACCATAACTTTGTCCATGGTTATCGGATGGAGGCGTGTAAGCATGAGTTGGAAATATAAGAGGCAGAGCTACAATTCTTCTGTTAAATTCAAAATCCAATTCTGACGTCTCCATCCCTGACACCATGATTTGTATCCCGGCACCTTGTAACCCGGCACCTTGTAACCCGGCACCTTGGAGGGCTGTTTAGTCTGCGGACCATAACTTCGTCCATGGTTATTCGATGGAGGCGTGTGAGCATGAGTTGGAAAGCTAAGAAGCATAGATACAATTCTTCTGTTAAGGTCAAAATCCAATTCTGACGTCTCCAACCCCGGCACCATGATTTGTATCCCTGCACCTTGTAACCCGGCACCCTGGAGGGCTGTTTAGTCTGCGGAACTTAACTTCGTCCATGGTTATCCGATGGAGGCGTGTGAGCATGCGTTGGAAAGCTAAGAAGCAGAGATAAAATTCTTCTGTTAAGCTCAGGATCCTATTCTGACTTCTCCAACCCCGGCACCTTGCCGGCTTCCGCGGCATTCGAGCCGAATCCCGGCACCTTGCCGGTTTCAGCGGCATCCGGAAGGGCTGTCTAGTCTCTAGGCCATAACTTCGTCCATGTTTATCCGATGGAGGCGTGTGAGCATGCATTGGAAAGATAAGAAGCAAAGCTACAATTCTTCTGTTAAGCTCAGGATCCAATTCTGACTTCTCCAACCCCAGCACCTTGCCGTCACCTTGCTAGCTTCCGCAGCATCCGAGCCGAATCCCGGCATCTTGTCGGTTTCCGCGGCATCCGGGAGGGCTGTCTGGTCTCCAGGCGATAACTTCGTCCATGTTTATCCAATGGAGGTGTGTGAGAATGCGTTGGAAAGCTAAGAAGCAAAGCTACAATTCTTGTTTTAAGCTCAAAATCCAATTCTGACGTCTCCAACCTAGGCACCACGATTTGTATCCCGGCACCTTGTAACCCGGCACCCTGGAGGGCTGTTTAGACTACAGACCATAACCTCGTGCATGTTTATCCGATGGAGGCATGTGAGCATGCGTTGGAAAGGTAAGAAGAAAATCTACAATTCTTATGTTATGTTCAAAATCCAATTCGGACGTCTTCTGCACCCAGAACCATGATTTCGTGATGTGGCACCATGAGGCGCCAAGCAAACAGACACGAGACCCAGCACTTGAACGCGAGAGCCGACACAATGCAAAGCAAACAGATGTGAGAACCGGTACCACGCCTCATCCAGCACCATGACGTGCCAAGTGCCTCTCCAACGACACCTTGCCTCATCCGGTGGTGGGATCATCACATTTCATCACGTGGCACAATGGTTTCATGGGCATGATTTTGGGCATTCTTTAAAAGGATTTGAGAACATGGGAGACAATAAATCAAGACATGACACCATGGGGTGGCCAAAGCCTAGACACGACACCATGGAGGGTGCCTAGCACACGGCACCATGGAGGTGCCAAGACACAATCACACAGCACCATGAGGATGCTTAGTCCCACGACACCATTGAGGTGCCAAGACATCATCACACGACACCTTGGAGGGCCAAGCTCCCGATAAGTTGGACGAACCGACAAAAATGCTTCAAGCCAAGACCATCCTTCAAAATAATCTCGGCTTGGGGGGCAACTGTTCTGGATTGGGCCACGAGGCCCATTCAGCAATTGAACATGGATTGGCCCAATCACTTTGGTCCATATCCACAATCTACAAGCCCAATTATGACTCTCATATTTGGAGGGCTCAGATCGACTCATTCAATCAAACGACTCATAATGGGCACGCTTTCCTATAAATACTGACTCACATTGCCATAATGAGGTACACTCTCATTCCTAGCTAAATCACTCACCTACTCTCAATACTGACTTGAGCGTCGGAGTGGCTTCGCAGGTACCCCTCCTGGGCGCACGTTGACATACGGCCGCACAGCAAGAGACTACCAACTGCAGTCCACCCGTCACTACAAGTTACAGAACAAAATGAAAAGAAAGAAATATGATAATTGTTTAGTTTGAGCTAACTTAGGTCGTTTACCCCCATTTATCACCCAAAAAAAAAATTCAAACCAGACTAACATATGAGAATTGACTATACCATGTAAAACACATTTGTTATTATTTTTTTGTTTACCATGTCATTGTTGCTACACTAACAAAACTAGTAGAAGAGTAATTAAGAGAGCATAAAGATAAAAGCCAGACTACTAAAATAAAAAAAATTTCATTGATTTTGGGTGATTTGACATCATGTCTCAAGGAAGGAGACTACATATATAGTATGAACTAATGGATAATCTAATAAAAGGCTTGAGGACTAAAAGCCCAATTAAAACAACACATAATAATAGTCCAACCAATTAAACTTCAACACCTAATATTTGCTAATATAACTCCTTAACCGGTGTGCAATATCAATCGACTTTGCCGATGACTGATTTAACACATTCGTTATTATATTCTCCCGTATAATTAAAGATATTGATTTTCAACTATTCCCATTTTACCCCTCTCACTATTACCATATTTACAGCGGAGTGGAGAAACTTTTTAACTTTTCGGACTTACCAAATTAAAGGTAAATCCGGAGTTAACTCTTTTTTTTACAATTTTTCATTTTATACGGATTTATGTAATTTATTGATAAATCCGTAGTTAACTTTTTAGGACTTATGGATTCATCAATAAAATACATAATCCGTAATTTAAATTTTAATTACAGATTTATCAATTTAAAAGATAAATCTGTAATGTTATATACATAACAGATTTATCTATTGAATTGATAAGTCTGTAATGTTATTTACATCACAGATTTAACTATTGAATTGATAAATCCGTAATTTTATTAAAATTTTTAAAATATTCTAGTTAATTTCATCTTTTTAAATAAAACAGATATGGTTACGGATGAGTTTACAGATGAACTTTTGGTTCCCTTCTCAGTAGATACATCAGAGGTATTCACAACGACCGAGGTACATTTAATTAATTATATTACGAGTTTTTAATGTATGATTTGTCACAAAAACTAGATTTTATTTATTTTATAGATATTTTGTACTCGTGACGATGTTGTACATTTGGCAAGCCAACAAAGTGATCGTAATAATTCTTAGATCAGATAGAGCAACCGAAAAAAAGGAAATGAGAGATAAAATTATTTTTGGTTGCCAAAAGATTGGAAAATTTGCCGGTGTACATACAAGTTGTCGTGTGCCTGTGAGCTTGGAATTTATCACCAATCAGGTAAGCCAATATATTCCATTGGAGGTGGTGGACAAACATTGGAGTAGGCTCAATTTGGAGGGTTGGGATGAGGATGACACGAGAAAAGAATATGCACAATGTGACGTCACTTATTCGGTGGAGACAATATGGAAGCATTTTAATGCATTGGATCTTGATGGGAGGTTTGTTTACAAGAAACAGATTGATGAATGTGCATTTCCTTGCACAACATCCATGAGAGATCTTCATATTCAGCGGGGAGGAGTGTCACCATGATCGGTATTGGGTTTGTGAATAACAAACACTAGGTGCGGGTAATTAAGAGAACTATTTTGAATATTATATTTATAATTAATATTTTTTTGGTAGAATATGTACAATTAATATGTTGTTATAATATTTAATTTCCTTTTTGAAACACAGATTAAATTGACTCTTGAGTGTCCATTGTCTCTAATTGCTCATGAGTGGGACTGTTTTGCATTGGATGAAACTAATTCATGGTCGGTACCATGTGTATCCAACTATGGAGGGTTTTTTCTCCGACTATCGAATCACAAACTAATCCACCTGAAATTGTAGACTTAGCAGCCGACTTAGATTGTGATTGATGTAAATATTTAACGCTTTATAGTATAGTATAATTATAAATAATATTATGTGATTGATGTAAATATATTTTATCGTTCCTTCATGAGTGTGGGATAATTTTGTCGTTTCTATCTCTAGTTGGGGTAATCAAATTACAAAAAATAAGGAAAAAAACCTACAAAGGATGAAAACATAAGCGACTCCACTGGGGATCAAACCCAGAATCTTTGGTTCCGTAGACCAGCGCCTTATGCATTGGGCCATGGAGTCGTTTGCTGTTTGCACTCTATTTACTAATGCTTGTATTACGTTTATATAACAAACATGTGAAACTATACTCGCTAACAAGTGATGAGCACAATTTTCCTAAGCGGTATCAACTTTTTGAACTGCTTCCTTTCTCATTTTATCGGCTGAAAATACATCTTAATAAATAAAATGTCACTGAATTTTATTTTTGATTTGAAGTCCTTAAAGTTAAAATCCTGGAACTCACTTGCATTTGCAGAGAAGAGTGGTTTTTAACAGAGAAGAATTGTGTACTTTAGATCCTGTTTGGAGTGTTTTTTTTCTTTTTTTTCTATTTTAAAATTTTTGAAAACTAAAACTAGTTTTTGAGTTTTAAAAATTTCAAAAACCAAAATTGGTTTCAATTTTGAGTTAATAATTCTTCAAAAATCAAAATCAGTTTCAAACATAAACATAAAAATAAATATTCATCATAAAATTATCTTAATCAAAATATTATATAACATTTAGTTTACAAAAGAATTAAAATATGTAAAACATATAATGTATTTAGGCAAAATACCATCGGGATCCCTTAACTTATTTTCAATTTTCGTTTAAGTCTCTTAAGTTTTCGAGATAACAAATAGGTCTCTTAACTTTAAAAAACATTGTACCGTTGTTGCATTTAACGTCTTAACACTAACACCGTTAAATTGGCTACAGCTAGTGCTGAATGGCATGATGTGGCACTTCCAGCTTGGATTTTATTTAATAATTATTTTACTTAACAGTCTTTCTCGCTCTCCAAGTAATTAATAATTAATTAAAAAAAACATGTGTTCTTCCTCCATGCTGAGATCCAGAGTATTGCGCTCACAAGGCTCCTCCGCCGCAACCGCCATCTCTGCAAGGTGCCTCCGCCCCTACCTCCAGGCTATATCCCAACTCGTCGTTCCCTCAGTTTAATTCATTAAATCTTCAATTTCTTCAAAAATTGCTCTATCTGTTTTTGTCTAAAAAATTGCCCTTTTCCCCCTTTGTGTTGTTTTTAATTTTTTCGGAAAAGTTAAGACTTTTATGGATTTTTCTTCTTTTGAATTTGTAGTTGCTGATTTGAGAATTTTCTGCAATGATACTTATGGTGATTAATCATGGGAAAGAAAGAAAATTGTGATAGATGACATGAATTTGAAACCATGTTGATTGTTGGTGGTCGTGGCTTCTTTCCAGAACCGTATTAATTGGAATCCAATTTAATACCTAGAAATAAAATCTTAAACACTATGGTGAATTTTCTGAAAATCAGAAGTTGCATCAATAGGGGTTTTGAGTACTTGAAGAAGAACATGAAGGGCGAGGGGAAGTTATCAGATTCAGGGGAGATTGAAGGTTGACAGAGAGAGAAAAAGTCGCTCCATTTGTTGTGCCTAAAACTTGCGTTTTGGTTATGTGCCCATTCAAGTATTTCACGTTTTTTATTAATAAAATCCAAGTTGGACTGCCAAGACAACAATGTAACCGACACATAAGACATCGGTTAGCGGTGTTAGAGTTAAAATGTTAAATGGGACAATGATGCAACGTTTTTTTAAAGTTAAGGGACTTATTCGTTACCTCGAAAACTTAAGGGACCTAAACGAAAACTGAAAATAAGTTATGGGACCCCGGATGGTATTTTGGCAAGTATTTATTTAGTAATAATAGTGGTCGAAAGTAGTAGGTGTCGACCGATGCCTGTCCAAGTGGTAATTAGTGGTGGTGGTAGTCAATGGTGATTACCAATAGTGGTCATATAAGTGGTCGGTGGTGGTCACTAGTGGTGGTCAAAGTAGGGCTTTCTAGTGGTTGGCGGTAATCAGAGTGATGATTTATGGGTGGTCAAGAGAGTGCCTCCATCACTTCCTACCTTCCCAACTTTCATGTGGCTTTTGCACCTTCCACCACTTCCTACCTTCCTCTATGTAGATTTGTGTTTATGCATTTGCAAGATTTTGCTGAGGCCGAGAAGCTTATGAGATTGGTGAATCAAGAATCGCTTAAGATGAGGCTTCGTATGGAAGAAGCTTATATCATTCTGTTTATACATCTCTTCTTTTTGGTTCTTTTTTTTTGTTGAGACCAAGGTATCTACCGTCGAACGCAGTGACTAATCCCAACCGCTCAACCACACCCCTGGGTTATTTCATATTTACCATGACAGGAAGGAGAACATGAGTCTCTTGACTTTTAGATGCTTTTTTTTGTCTTAGTTTGTTTTGGGTTTTGGCTTCTCAACCATGTAAGTATGTAATGGTTCTGGCATGAGAAGCAGAGATTTTGCTCTGTTAATGTTAATGTTTGAACAAATTTGTAAAGCAACAAATTTGTATTCTCATGAGAACCTGATATCTCATGAATACCCAACATTTGGTTAAGGGAGGATGAGCCCCAACCGCTCAACCACACCCCTGGGTTATTTCATATTTACCATGACAGGAAGGAGAACATGAGTCTCTTGACTTTTAGATGCTTTTTTTTGTCTTAGTTTGTTTTGGGTTTTGGCTTCTCAACCATGTAAGTATGTAATGGTTCTGGCATGAGAAGCAGAGATTTTGCTCTGTTAATGTTAATGTTTGAACAAATTTGTAAAGCAACAAATTTGTATTCTCATGAGAACCTGATATCTCATGAATACCCATTTACATCTTTAATTACAAGATTTTCTGTGATTTTGAATTAAAAATGAAACAATCATACGAGATCTTGTAATTAATAATGAAATCTGAACCGTTAATTTATATATATATATATATATATATATATATATATATATTAGCGCATTAGAAAAAACGAGTAAATGGACGTGGCAATGTTCATTTGTGCGCTAGTATATATAATGGTTTAATTATTCGGCAAGTCTTTGAAATATAAGAAAATTTTTGAATAGGTTTATGAACTCAAATGGTGATTAGATACTTAAACTTATTAACATTATGTAATTGGATCCCCAAATATTAAATTTTTTGAATAATTTTTTCTGAACTGTTCAATAATTTGTTGATAGGTCTTTATATTCAAGGACTTGATTACACATTATTTGACGGAATTAGTGACTTAAGTATTACTTACGCTATGTTTGGCAAGGCCAGACCGCTAGCGTTTAGCAGATAGCGGTTTATGACTCTATCTCTTGGGGTTTTCTTGAATACATGTTGGGTCAGATGGGTTTTGGTTCAGTGTGGATTAACTGGATTAGATCTTGTTTATACAACTCTACGATGTGTGTTCTTGTCAACGTACAGGTGTCCAACCAAATATTTTCAGATACATAGGGGTCTAAAGCAACGGGATCCTTTAGCTCCTTTCCTTTTCCTCATTACTGCCGATTTGGAGTTGCTTTTGATCACTTTACATCTGTTTCATCTTGTTGATTAGGAGCAAGACCGTTGGCAGCGGAGGCTAGATATGTTTCATTCATTTTTGTATTAAATTTTGTTATGTGCTTTTGTTAAGTTTGATGCAGCTGGATAGGTTGGATAGCGATATCGAGTGTGCTCTTAATGATATGTGGCAACTTGCTATTCCCACTAAGCTGGGGGTTTTGGGTTGGAGATTATTGTTGGGGAAGCTTCCAACTCATGATGCTCTTATTTCAAAGGGTATTATCAAGGATCCTCATTGGTTGTGCTGCCCCCTCTATTTTGAGCAGGGTAAGTCTATTTCCCATTTATTTTTTATGTGTATGTATTCTCGGTCAGTTTTACTTGATATTCAAAATTGGTTGGGCATTGCGGGTACCAGTAATTTGGTTGGCATTGCTCATTTCCGGGCTCATGGTTTGCAGTTGGATTCCAAGAAGACTTGTAGATATAACAAGGAGTTGGTTCATAGAAAAAACTCAAGGAGGAAATAGAATACCTCCGAAGAGGAGGTGACAACAAAAATAGCGAATAGTAAAGAACAAAACTATTTATTGCTAGTACATAAAACTTGAGTGACATGCCACTCATAATGAAGATATTGTGGTCCCCGCAACTTAACAAGAAACCACTTCCAAGAGAGGGAATTAACCCGCTGAACAACCCAATCACAGTCTAGAACTTTGGCTTTCGAAAGGAACATACACGCATTTCGCATATCTCAAAGTAGCCAGATAACTTAGTACCAAATCAGATTCAAACCCTGCTTCCCCTAGCCGTCTTTCCAAAGACCCCGAAAGCTTAGAAAAGAGAGAATAAGTCGGCTGGCATTGGTAGTTGCCACCAAAACCAACAGAACACGCATAACGGACCTATTATGGGCAGAGTGACACCACATAAACAAGTGTAGAGCAATTTCACCGCAAATACTATTATGATGTTCGTTGTGTGATGTGAGTGCATCACTTTTGTGCATGAGCCCTTTGTGGCTTCACTTTGTGACATGTCGCAGTATGGACATGTTGTGTTCGTCACTCCTTAGGGATTGACTGTTTGATATTGATTTGATGGATTTCTGGTAGTCTTGCTATTTTAGTTTCAGTCTTATATTCTTCATATGGTTTGGACGCTCTTTCTCACCCGTGCACCACTTCTTTTAGATCGAGTTACAGGTGTCATTCGAGTAGCCTTCTACGATCGTGCAACGGGGGAGATGTGATCACTACGGATCACCCAACAACTTGCGGAATGGTTTTACACGTTGATGTTACTTTCTTTTTATTTAATAGATTAAAGGTTATAATTGCTCTGATCATGTGACATCGGGATTTGGGTTGTATTTTCAATATTATATTTAAGATTACTCTTGTTGTATTAAAAGAAATGTTTTATAGCTTTAGTCTTTATTATTATAAATCGTTTATATATGATTTTAGGAGTTGGACGACATCTTTTACTTGCAAAAGGATTTCAAAAATAAATTGGTAATTTTATTTGAAAAATAAATTCACTCGTTTTTCATACTCTTTCTTTCATAATTACCTTCAAGGTAAAGGGTGTCACAAGATGCGCACCATGCAAACAGGTTGGCGTGCTTCCGGAGGCAAGTAGTGAGACTTTTCTTGACGTCTTCTAGGAGGTTGGCCTCGAGCTTCACAGTTTTAGCTAGGGCGTCTCCCCGTGGCACTTTGATGAATTCCCCGTCAGGCTCGGGGTGCTTAGTTTTCTTCTTCAACTCTTTGGTGAGCAGGTCGTCTTGTTCATCTTCTGAACTGTTTAGGCAGGCATTAAGAACAACTAGGTTGACCTCGAATACCTTGTGCGCTACTTCAGGCTATTTTTTCTCACCCTTATGCTCAGACATGATAGAGATATAATGGCACCTTTTTGCTTCCTCAAGGTCGGCAACGATCGTGATTACCTCATTCTTGAGTGAGTAGAATTTCATCTTTAAGTGAACAATGGAGGCCACTGCGCCTAATCTTCCCAAAGTCAGTCTCTCAATAATTAGTTGTAAGGAGATTTGCAGAGTAAGACTAGGGATTGTATTTTCGCAGTACGGGAAAGGTCGTCTTCGTCGTATGTCACCATGAGTTCGATGTATCCAAGTGGTCGGACTTTGGACCTATTAAAAATGGACAAATCGGTGACTCTATAAGGCGCGAGCTCGGTCTTAGCAATCTTTAGCTTCGGGAGAAGGTCTTGGAACGGAATGCCGGCTGAGCTCCCTGATCAATTAGCAACCTTTGAACCTCAACGTTGACCATGACCATTGAGACTATTAGAGGTATATACTTATTGGGTTTGCCGTCCAACAAGTCTTGGTCGGAGCCAGCGGGGGTCTATCAGAAGATGCTGCCAGGGTCGGGTTACTGGTGACGCTCAGTATTCTTTTCCATTTTTCTTTCATGGATCGTTTGGTTTCTCCGACATCGACGAAGTAGCCACGAATGATCACCGCGTCCACGGCCCAAGATCGTTGCTGCCTTGTCTCGTCCTCTTCAGATGAGTCTCTAGTTTCTTCTTTGGGAGGTTTTGTGACCTCGTTGATCACGGCCTTGCCCTTCCAGGGTGAGCAAGACCATTTTTGTTCTCCGTCTTTCTTCACACACTGCCTTAGTTTACATTTCTGAATCATTTCCTTAATGTTGTCTCTTAGAACCCGAGACTGATTGGTGTCATGCTCATGACTTCGAGGTAATAATAATTGTTTTGTTCGTTAGTGTTCTCTTTCTTCACTATTGGAGGTGGCCATTTCTTGTCTTTGAACTTGACGTTGGTTGGTATTTATTTAAAATGGATTTCATAGAAACTATATTCTTTTAAGAGGTCAAGTTTTTAATTCACAGGTGGTTGCCTATAACAAGGAGTTGGTTCATCAGCATAAAAGGTCACAATTCCGCTCTTAACGATTTTTGTTTGGTGAGGAAATCCTCTTGTATGTTTGAACTTTAAACTTGATTTGTACCTTTACCTTACCTCGGGTAGGACCGAGATAGTAGTAGGTAGGGCTCCTGCTTGATCTGGTCGGGTCTTAGATGATCCCTGGTAGTCTCAGAGTGATTCCGGGTGGGGTACCTACGATGCCACTCTGACGCCAAGTCAATATTGAGAATAGTAGAGTGTAGCAGGGCGTGAGAATGTACCTATTTTTGGCAATGTGTGTCAATATTTATAGGGATCTGTGCTAGCTTTGAGTCGTTGGATCGATTGGGTGAGTGTGAGCCGTTGAGGCATAATAGTCATAAATGGCCTGATTTATTGTGAATTTGGACCCTAGTTATTGGGCTGATCCAGGTCTATTGTTGGAGTTGGGCCTCGTGGCCTAGTCCAGACACAGCTAGAAAATCGAAAATTAGAGAGGGCAATAATTCGTCGCTAAACAAGGAAAATCCGTCACTAATCATTTTAGCGACGAAATTTGTGACGAACCAAAATCCGTAACGAAATTTGGCTTCACTAAATATTTGGCGAGGGATTTTGAAAATCCGTCGCTAATAGAGAGGGAAAAATCTGCCGCTAATTGAGAGGGAAAAATCTGTCACTAATAGAAAGGGAAAAATCCGTTGCTAATTGAGAGGGAATTTTTCTGTAGCTAATCGAGAGGGATACATGCCGTCACTAATAGAGAGGGATATCTAACATCGCTATAAGTGAGGGACATGTTTCGTCACTAACAACAAGGGAGCAATTTCCTCTCTGACAGTGAGGGAAACTGTTTCTCCCTATTAGTGAGGGTTTTCAATACCAATTATTTTAATTTATCCATTTCGACCTATAATTGTAAGAAACCTTTGATCTCAAAGATGTGGTGTTTTAAAAATAGGCTACAAATTTTTTTTTAAAAAAAAACACAAACATTTTCTGTTACTAATCAACCGTATAAGCATAATCCATACAAACGAAAAGTAATGTTAATTCACCGCAAAAATACACGAACCTTTTAGTTTCATAAAACTAGTAGCTTACAATCCAAAAGACACACCATTGTTTAAGAAAAACAAAAAACACATCAACCATCTAGTTCGTCATAATACTCATTATCATCTTGTTGATCATCCTCGTTTGTAGGTGGAGGTGGAGGTGGAGGTGAAGGCGGACATGGATGACTTTGAGAAAAAGTTTCCATAAATTTAAGCATCTTCTCCTAGTTTTCAAGAAGCCCACTCATTTGCTCCCTAAGACTTTGATTTTCAGCAGTCAAGTTAGAAAATTCAACCTTCAGACACAGATTTCAGTAGATCGGTTGGAAGAAGAAATGTGGTTTTCTCCTTCAGGACCCAAACCAAATATTCTTTTCTTCTTGTCTGCACCTCCAACAATCTCTAAGAAGATATTGTTGTCAGATTGCTCGCTAGACACACCATCTCCTAGTGCCTCTTGTGAGTCTCTTTCAAGAATACGACTTTCATACTTATTCTGGAAAAAAAATCAAACATGAACAATTCAAAATATTCCAAAAAATAACCAAATACTATTCAAGATTTAACCATCAGACATGCAGATTAATTCAAGAACAAGATTTATCATAACCAAATTATAGACTAATGTTCAACAACTATCAGTCATAGTTCTAGAAAATATAGGTGTTGGTTGGTGCCCTGAGAACACATGATATAGGTGTCTTTTGAAGTGTTATGCAGTCCTTGGTAAAAGAACTAATTGCATGGACAGTTGCCAATAATAATAACTTTTTGTATCACTTAGCTTATAGAAAAAGCAGCTAGAAAATATAAAAGCCAAGTGTACTTCATGAAAGAAAGTTTGCATGGATGCTCCCCTTATAAATTCATGTTAGCGAACTCACTTCAAATGAGTAAATAAGTCTTCTTGGTCCATGATGAGGGTTCAATTTGGTTTTGAGAGTGAAGCGGTGATGATGGTTATAGACAGTGATGCGTTGATGTTGGTTACAGAGAGTGAAGGGTTCGATTAGATACTTCGGTTAGGTTTTGGTGAGTGAAGCGTAAAAAACAAGAGTATTTTTTTTTTTATTTTGATAAGTTCAATATCTAAGAATTAGTGGGAGGGAAGTGAAAACAAGAGCGCGCTCATTGGGAAGGTGAATTTTTGGTCAGCGACAGAATAATGATTCCTCGCTAATGGGAGGGAAGCGAAACACGCTAATGGAAGCAAGCTCTTTATGGTCAGCGACAAATTAGTTATTCCTCGCTATTAGTGAGGGATTCCTTTCCTTCTCAAAATCCCTTTCTAAACGTCTTTTGAATATTTTGTGACGAATTTAACTACAGAATTATTAGAGAGGAATATTTTTGGTCTCTATTTTCATCACAAACGTAGCTTAGTGCCACCTACTTTTTTTCGTAGCTAAATCTCTCACTAATAGTTAGGGATACTAATCCATCTCAAAGGACACGAAGGAGTTGCAAAGTTGCAAGAAGGAGGTCCAGGGTTCAAACCCCGGAAATTAACATTCCCCCACCCCCACTTCAAGTGAGTAAATAAGTCTTCTTGGTCTATGCCGTTTGGTATTTCCTCTTACAGTAATTTGCTGCATAATTATAAGCTCTGCAATCTCTAGACAAAATTTGGTGCTCATAAGTGAACTTAAGAAGAGGTATTGGTAATAGAAAAATAGGTTGATAAAGATTTTGCTAGTTGAGCGTAAGTTAAGGGCTAATGAAGTGAACTATTGACAACAAATAAAGAGATTTTGCTAGTTGAGCGTAAATTAAGGGCTAATGAAGTGAGCTATTGACAAAAAATTGCTAAATGGAATATCATTCTAATCTTATACAGTTTCATAAAACCAACAGCACATATAACAAGTAAAAAAAATCAATAAACACACAACAAATAAAGCAACTAAATTGGATGTTAATGTTGAAATTTTAACTTACATCAATCATTTCTGATTTGGAGTAGATCCACTTTGGCGTTTCACCTTTCATTTTGTGAGTCTTCTCAAATAGGTCCCAACAAGATGGAGTCTCATCTGAGAAATTTTTCTGAAAAATAGATAGATTAGATTCAATTAAAGTATACTCTTAGCAAAGGAAAGGTGAATAAAAAGCAAACCTTTTTGTTAAAAGTTCAAAACCCACAGTTAAACTCCAAGCCTACTGCTACTAACCTGCAAAATAAGGCAAGAAGAAAAACCAACGGTTAAACTCTATCTAAAGATGAAAGGAATACTCAAGAATGTGAGCTCATAGGGGAGTGATATGGAGAATGATATATAGTGTTAACTAATAATGTATTTGTACTCACTGTACAGTTACATATTAGTGGCATAGATATTTTAATCTTATTCCAATAACAACACATTCTGTTTCAAATAAATGGCTTAAATTCAATCTAACAAGTTACAAGAACCTACCACCAAGCCCACAATTGGGAAACCATCAGGCTAAAATTGGTTATACTTGCACATAATAGGTGTTTATACTTTAGACAATTCAAGAAAAGCTCACAATTTGTATTGATTTTGTTTGGTCAATTGGACTAACTCTGCAAAAGTTATTTTAGAAACAAGCTTAATAGTTTTTACATGCCAAACTGTGCCTTTAGACAAAGCTTTTGATGAAAACCACAACTCAGAACATAGTCTAACTCACTTTACAAAGTTCAATCCCAAACTCTTAAGTGCTTATGGTAATAACTAGTAACTTAATTAAGTTAATTCCTGATTTTCCGTTGTTATTTATACCGTCACTCGCTCAAACCCTATAATGGGAAACTGAAACAATCATTTTATAAGAAGCACAGCAGCAAATCAAATCAATGAAAAATAGAACACAACACAATCATGAGTGAAAAATCTAATCCCTTCTCTTTTATTTATAAGAAATAGTTAACTTTTGACCAAAACACGAACATTAAAACCAAAAATGTAGCAACATCAAACAAACAGAGATTTAAGTCGAAGAACGTTAAAGGAACCAAAAACAGAGAGTTTAATCGAAACCAAGAACACTGAATAAAATCTTCCTTACTGAATCTTGATTGAAAGAAAAGGAAGAATAAGAAGAGTATAAACTAAATTAAAAATTACAGAGGGGGAAAAGGGAGAGGACGAAAAACTTACAGAGCAAGTGAGAGAGCTAGAATGCTGCACAGAGAGGAGAGGAGGAGAGGAGAAGAATGAGGAGGAGGCCAAAAATGTTAGGGTATGTTTGGGAGGGGGTTTTGAAAGGGGAAGTGAGGGGAGGACATATTTTTCAATTTAGGATTAAGGAAACTATAAAATGTCTCTAAACATAAATCAAGTGTGACGTTATATTGATATCTATCAACTTGTTCTTTTAATTTTTTTAAAATCTTACAGTACATATTAAAATCTAGACTAATCTTTTTCAAGCCATCCCCTCCTTTTCCCTTGCAAAACCCCCTTCCAAACATACCCTTAGGGTTTTGGAGTGTGGAGAGATGGTTAGGGTTTTGGTGAGTGGTAATGGTGAGTGGTGATGGTGAGTGGCGTTGGTGAGGGTTGTGGTCAGTGGTGATGATGAGGGTTCAATTAGATACTTCGATCAGGTTTTGGTGAGTGAGGCGTAAAAAACAAGAATATTTTTTTTAATATTTGAGAGTTTTTTTATTTTGATAAGTTCTCTAAGAATTAATGGGACGGAAGTGAAAACAAGAGCAAGCTCATGGGAAGGTAAATTTTTGGTCAGCGACAGAATAATGATTCCTCGCTAATAGAAGGGAAGCGAAACGCGCCGATGGAAGCGATCTTTATGGTCGGCGACCAAGGTAATCAAAACCGGATCGGATCGGGCGGTTCAACCGGAAACCAGACCCCTATCCGGTCCGTTAGAATCCCATAACCGGATTGCTGGAGAACCGGAAAACTGACCCGGAACCGGGAAAACCGCCAAGAACCGGCGGTTCAGCGGTTGGGGGCGGTTCAGCTCTGACCACTTTTTTTTTTAGAGACGAAACGACGTCGTTTTAAGGGTTTTTTTTAAAACTTTTTTTTCCTTCAAGACATTTGCGGTTTTATGTGTGTTGTTTTAAGTAATGACTTGGATATGTTGTTGTTTTGTACTTTTGTTGAACTTAATTTAAGCCTACTTTAATTTTTATGGTGTGAAATTATGAGTATTATGGTTTTTTTATTGTTTTTTATGCTTTACATATTTAATAAAAATATTAAAAAATATATTTAATTAATTTCGGTTGAGCCCAAATAACCCCGAACCGCTGCCTCTTCAGGTTCATCCTCCGGTCTGGTTTTGATTACCTTGTCAGCGACAGATTAGTTATTCCTTGCTATTAGTGATGGATTCCTTTCCTTCTCAAAATCCCTCTCTAAACGTCTTTTGAATGTTTTGTGACGAATTTAGCTACAAAATTATTAGAGAGGGATATTTTTGGTCTCTATTTTCATCACAAACGTAAATCAATGCTGCCTACTTTTTTTTTCGTAGCTAAATCCCTCACTAATAGTTAGGGATACTAATCCATATCTCAAAAATTCCTCTCTAAAAACAACTTTTCTAGTTGTCAGAACAGAACTCGTTGTAATTGGCATTCTGCCTCTCTCTTCATTGGGTATTCTTTTTTCTCCTTAGGTCTTTTTCCCTTGGGATTTTGGCCCTAAGAGGTTTTAATGTAGCCATTGTATCTTTAAGGGTTGAAATACCTCTAGTACCTCATTAATATAATTTTTGCTTATAAAAAAATCATTTCTCTGTATTATCCTTAGTATTATGATTTGATTTCTAGACTGATTGCACCAATTATAAGTGATATTTAATAATAGTAGCTAACTCATTTTGTAGTTATATAATTTTTTTATACTTGAAAAGCTAATTATTCTATCAAAGTTTAGAAACCTAAAAGAAGGGCTTGGTCTACTTTATTTGTGCCAGCCTTGAAACCTAATGAAAAAACCCAAGACAAAGTAACAAAAACAATACAAAAGAAAACAATAGAATCCCAGATCATCCTTGTGAAACTTGCTACCCATGCAACCAGAAAAGGACGAAAAAATGCATCCCAGCTTTCTTTTCCGTTTCTTTAGAACTTTAGCATTTTCTGGATTTAATTAACTAGTATATCTTCGAATGAAAAGTGACGTTCAAATGTGATGATATATCGTGTGAAGGCGTTAGCACCAATGAAGCTATTGGCTTTATATATTAAGTTGGTGATAAAACCAATCTCCAACATTATCACATAAATTTATTTATTCTACATATATTGAAAGAGAAAGGAAAGCTTAATTGAGTAGTGCTTCTATGGCTACCCTTATTGCTAAAGTATCCACTCCTGTTGAAGACTCCGAGGCTCTCCAAAAGGCTTTTAAAGGTATCATACAAATTTATACATTTTTAATTTATATGGTATTTATATTTGAAGTTTGTTTTTGGTATATATTTTTGAAACTTTACTTGAAATTTGTACAATATAATGCTTAGACTATGATTCTACATCTATTCTCCATGTGTATGGATTTTATGATCGGTTTACTAACCTTGTTGATTCTTGACAAGGGTTTTATGATAATGATCTCATATAATTCTTTTTGTCTATATCATGATTTTATCATGTTAGAAAATAAATGTAGGTGAACCATAAGTAGAAATTTATTAATATGATCTAGGTAAAAGACTAGATCAAACAAGTTACACCGGCTCCATTGGCAAAACAACTAAAGATGAAAGAAGCTCCTAAGACAATTGAGATAAAATATAAAATGAAATTTAGAAGCCCAGTATATAGATAATTAGATCCCAAGACAAAAGACTACGAGCGAAAAGCCACGTCTAAAGAGACCAAAAAAATTTATCTAATATCCAAAATCATAATCTCATATAGCTGCACTCCATGGCATTTGAGAAGTTGACCATTCTATTTTTTTCTCAACTCTCCCGCCAAAATCTCTCCTAAGACTCCCAAGATAGATATGGTTGTGCTTGCCCTGAGCATGGACGAGAGGGGCGACCGCCTAGGGCCCCAATTTTGGAGGTGCACCGAAAATACTTTTTTTACTTATAACTAGTTAGTAATATGTATATATATTTACTAAGAATTTATATTTATTAAGTTATAATTATAATTATATACAAATACATAGTAAAAAACTTGGAATCTATCGTTTAGGATGAAATACTTGGAATCTTGATGATCTATATTTCATTTCATAACTTTCAAAAACCAAAAAAAAAATAGTGTACACATACCACAATACTTGATATCCCAAATAATTCTCTGTTTCTTGAAAGTCAAATTCAACTTCTAGAACTAAGCCGCCGATCCAAGGTCTAAAATCCAACGACAGGGTAGTTGTTGTACTCTACTAGTATTAAATATGTGCATCAGCAGGAGTGATACAATAGTGGTTACATATTGCTATGAAGTTATAAATACTTTAAAAGTTGTAAAATTAGATAAAAGAGTTGATATGTACATACAAGATGAATTGTTTACATAAAAATAATTGAGAAAATATGTATATCATTTTGAGCAGATATCTATGTAGCTTTTGAATTTGCAAATTTTGGAGCAGCGTGATCATATAATATACATTAAAACAATTTAACCTTTGAGGTTGGATCCGAAATTGCAGTTGTTGTACTCTATTTGTGTGGCTATTATAGAGGATCTAATCTTGTTCAACTTAAGTGTTTGATATTTTGAATTTGGATTCCCTCCACATTTTCTTCTATCTTTTTCTCTTTAATAGATGTGTTAGAGGTTGTATCGATGAAAATGACATAATTTAAAGCAATTTGGAGACTCAAATTCTTGGCAGCGGTTGCATTGGTGCATCAGCTGTATAGTCGCTTGATCTTAAAATCGCGTTTTTGTTGCAAAATCATTTTTTGATAGAAATCAAAGTAAGAATATTAAATCTATAGGGCAGTACGTAGATCACAAATAAGATTTTAACAATTTCAATTTATAAAAACTTCTCTCGACAGAGTGAGACAAATTAAGGAATGAAAACAAAAAAAAACCTTAATTGCTTGACAAAGGCTTACTTAGTGAGACTTTTTTAAATTGGTGATCGAAAACAGTGAGCACAAAGATTTTAGAGAGAAATAGAAAGGCTATGAGATATCGAAGAGACAAAGAGACTACATGATTGAAAGAATGAAAAGTAATAAATATTTTGAGGTTTGTACTTATAAAAGAAATAGAAATGTCACTTATTACTTGAAATAATTTAATTAATTACACGTGTTTATTTAATTTATTAGTATAATATTTATGCATATTACTAAAATAATAATTGATACTTCTCTAAATATTAATTTCTGCATAATATTAAAGTTACAAATTCTTTCAAATATTTGTTGTGTCTAATAGGATAAAGAGTTACACATACAATAAAATAATAAATGCAATAAATTTTATTATATGATAAAGTTTTGTTACTCTAGGCAATATGGTTGGCAAGAAATGGGCTGGTGTTCAAGAACGAAGATGTTAGCTTATCTTCGGTTGTTACTCTTATCAAGAGTTTTTCTTAAAGTTGGTTCATTTATAAGGTCGGTAATAGTTCTAATATGTGTATTTCCAATTGGTGGATTAACCCACTTGTATACTTGAACAATTTGTAACCTTTTGTTTGGGTTAGAGCACTAGGAGTGCTCCCTTAATAAATCATTGTTTATCTAAAAAATATGATAAAGTTTTGTACTACCTATATATGGTAAGTTTTCTAGTAAAAATATTAAATTAGTAAAATATACTATTTTTTTAAAAGAAATTTAAAATGACCACCTAAATGTTTTTCTCCAGGTTTCTTTTTCTATTATAAAAATAAGAATAAAAGACAAGAAAGCAAGAGCGAATACAATTACAAACGCGTAAGTCGTAACGTGGAACAATGGAATGGAAGTAACTTAAAATTAGGGGTGGGGGTTGGGTGGGTTTTGATGCATTTTAACACCTAATTCAATCAAATACTTATGTGTTGGGTTTGCAAAAATTAGACCCAAATTTTCGTGTGTCTCATTGGCTTGAGTTGGGTACCGAGTTTATTAGTAAAATGTCTTTTTCAAGAAAAAAGAAACAATTTGAACTTTCATTACAAATAATTGAACCAAATACAAAAGAAAATGGGCTCTACGAAACCCATGAAGGTCATGCAAAGGAAAGTTTTCTTCATACGAAAATGTCTTAAAGAAACTAAATAGATCATATATCACCCATGAAGCTGCAGGTTTCTACAATCAGCAAAACAAAACAATTATAAATCACATATTCTTTTGATATATTTAAGGTCACACAATGTAAGGGAATAATGATAGGTTGGGTTTAGTGGGTTCTAAATTTTCAGATTCGCAAGCCAGCCCGTACTTTATGGATCTTCCTATTTTAAAATCAACTCAATCCAATTACCTGAAATAACCTGAATTTTGCGGGTTGAGTTGGATTGAGTTGGGTAAAAGTATACCCATGCCCACCCTTACTTAAAACCGAGGTGAGTTCAGACCATAGAGTAGTCATTAACTAATAGATTTTATATGTATGATAACTTCACCCAGTAGCGGACCCAGGACCCTAGGGTCAGGGGTGTCAAATTTTTTAAATACATAATTTGATAAAAATATAATTAAAAACAACTATAATATATTTAAATAAATAAATTATACATTTCAAAATTGTCCTCTACGTGATTTCATATTCTGAAATCGTTGAATAATAAGCTCAGAGTCAATTTTATTGAATGCATCACTCTCAATATATGTCACCAAACAGTCGTTCATCCATGTATCCCCCATCCGGTTACGCAACCTATTCTTCATAATATTCATAGCCGAGAAAGCTCATTCTACAGTTGTTGTTGCAACAGACAAAACTAGTGCTAGCTTCAAAAGAAGATAAACCTCTGGATACACATTATGTATTCCGTTTTCAAGTGAGTGTGTTGTGTTTCGGGTAAGTGAAACCGTGAGTGTATTGTGTTTTGGGTAAGCGAAATTTGGGTCTTTGGTGCAAATGTGTGCCAAATTTGGGCTATTGATACAATTTAAAATATTCAAGTGGGTCAAAAAATATTTCTATAGGTTGGTAAGCAGAATTTTTTTCAAGGGGTTCATCTGAACCCCTCACACCAATATGGGTCCACCCCTCTGACTTCACCAAAAACAGAATTTATATATACATTAAATTTTTATTTTTCATCTATTTTGAAATTCATATACAATTAATTAATGTCCGCGTGTGAGTTAACTATCGCCCATTTTTTTCTTTGTGTTTAGATTTGGAGAGACGTCTAAATCATACCTATTGAGTAGAAGTAGAATTGGAATTATACTTTTTATGCCTTCTATGTCGCAAAAAACGAGTTGTATAACACGTCAAAAAAAACAACGAGTTGTATAAAAAAATAGGGATATTTTTTTAAAACTAATCTATCCTCCCAACAAATTCACGTGAGTGTGGAGACTGATCTTTCGAGGTATGGAACATTTATTTAAGGATTGACATTTCCCAGCAAATGTTTTTTCATACGCATCGGTTAGAAATCGAACCCAAGACTAAATGATCAAGAGCTAAGTATCTATCACTTGTACCACATCATGTTATTTAAAGAAATAAGTATGTTTTATCCTACCCATTGAAACCTCACTAAAACAACTTAAGTAAGGTAAAATCATTCAATATTGTGAAAGGACAAAACAACTCAGCATCATTCATTCTTAAACCATTATAAGAAAAAACGTAGCTACTCGATTCTTCAATTTCCTACCAATTTAATTAATTGTCCAAAACTCAAAAGTTGATTGTGACAATAGAAAATTTTGGCATTGCTCTCAAACAAACCAGTACTTAATTTTTCTTAGCAAATTTGGAAAAGTGAAAGCATTTGTTCATAGCTGTATAGTTATAAAACTTCTTTTATTTATTTATTTTTGGTAGAAAGAGTTATAAAACTTCTTCCACGTCAAAAAAAACTTTTTATTGTAACTTATTGAAGAATTTGGCATTGCTCTAAACAAACAAATTTGGCATCTTTTTTTTGACTTATGCACCGTAAAAAGCATAGTTCATAGCTGTATAGGTTAAATTAATTGTACTATATATTGAAGAGCTGGGAAATTAAAGTTCAACATAACTAGCACTATAGTGAGGAAATAATAATCAACTATGGCTACTCTTGTTTATCCCATCAACCATTCACATGTTGCAGATGCAGAAGCTCTTCATAATGCTTTCAAAGGTTGTATTGTATCATTTCTTTGCTAACTTCTTTTATTTATTTATTTTTAAATTGCCTTTATTGATGGGATTATGATCATTTACTATGTTTTTTCTGCCATCTTGATAATCCATTAAGAACATTGATTTTGTGGCTTTAAGTAATACATAGGTACTTTATATTTTTTTTATTTTTAAAAATGATTAAATGTAATATATAAATTTATGTTCTAATATTTTGAATTTTACAGGATGGGGGACTGATGAGAAGAGTGTTATAACAATACTGGGACACAGAAATGTTTATCAAAGGCAGCAAATCAGAAAGGCTTATGAAGAACTTTATCAGGAAGATCTCATCAAGCGCCTTGAATCTGAGCTCTCTGGTGACTTTGAGGTACCACCACAAGAACATAATTTTGCTAAGAGTGTAAATTACTAATTTAACCTTTGAAATTGTACAAGTAGAACAATTTTGTCACTAGAACATGATTTTGTTAAGAGTAGATCACTAATTTAGTCTCTAACATTGTAGGATCTGGCTATTTTGTCACCTAAATTAACAAAATTCTAAAATCATCCTTCAAATTGGAAATCCTCAAAATCACATTTAGTCTCCGTCGGAATTTCAATTTCTTTTTTCAATAAGTAAGATTTCTTTAATATATTCTAGCTATACCCTGAAAGAGTACAAATTCTACTCACCTTTTAGGAAGGGTTGTCAAGAGCACCTATTACTATTGTTAGAAGTCTAGATTAAAAGCAAATATAATATCCAGTAGTTGTAAGTACTGGTCAGAATTTCAATTTTAAGAACCATTTTGTAATATCATTGATTTCATAGACAAACTTGACAATACCTTACAGTCTCAGAGACGAGTTTGGTGTCCCTCACTGTTGGCTACATCAGCAATTTTTACCCACATTGGGACACCGACTACCGAGTTCAAACCTAAGTAACAATTTCATATAGTTTTATAACTTTGTTTGGTCTTAAGTGCTCATGAGTAATGATTTTGAATAACGGGGTCTAATCATCAAAACAAACAGAGAGCTATATACCGTTGGATGCTGGAACATGCAGATCGTGATGCTGTTTTGGCCAATGTAGCAATTAAGGATGGTAGCAAAGGTTACAATGTGATTGTTGAAATTGTTTGTGTCCTTTCACCTCAAGAGGTCTTGGCAATGAGACGTGCCTATCACAACCGCTACAAGCGTTCTTTAGAAGAAGATGTAGCTTCACATACCACCGGCCATCTTCGCCAGGTAACTCATTACAGTAACAACGAGTGGCGAAAGCTTACTAAACCGCTCAAGAAGATTAGGTGCAGTCATGATTGTGTCTATGGTACAATCATGCAGTCAGTCACCTAATCTCATTACCTTTAAATTAAATCTCGACTTTTGATTATTTTGACCTAAAAAATAAATAAAGATTAAAGGAGGAAAGAGAAGGACATTGGTGAATGCACCGGCGCCAAATCCATGATGTGAGTGTGTACTTTATTTTGGCTTTGTGCAGTTGTTGGTTGGGTTGGTGAGTTCATATAGGTATGATGGTGATGACATCAATGCAAGATTGGCAAAAACTGAAGCTGATATTCTTCATGAATCTATCAAGGAGAAAAAAGGAAACCATGAAGAAGCCATTAGAATCCTTACTACAAGAAGCAAAATTCAGCTTTTGGCAACTTTCAACCGTTACAGAGATGACCATGGCACTTCAATAACTAAGGTTCAAAACATAATAAAAAGTTCACCCGTTATTTACCTTTTACCTCATTGTATTTTTCCATAGAATTTTTTATCATGTCCTTAATTGTTCTCAACACATTTATTTGATATATATATATATATATTGATTACAGAAATTGTTGGATAATGCCTCTGATGACTTCCACAAGGCATTGCATACTGCAATTCGCTGCATCAATGACCATAAGAAGTACTATGAAAAGGTTTGCTTCTCAATTCCAATATGCAAAAGACATTATTTTCAAAACAAAAAAAAAACATGTTTCTATTATTATTATTATTAAAGATTTTTACTATGACGTAAATAGGTTTTGCGCAATGCGCTAAAAAGGGTTGGAACTGACGAGGATGGACTGACTCGCGTGGTGGTCTCGAGGGCTGAGAAGGATATGATGGACATAAAAGCAATCTATTACAAGAGAAACAGTGTTCACCTTGAGGACGCGGTGGCTAAGGAAATCTCAGGGGACTACAAGAAGTTTATTCTCACCTTGTTGGGGAGGCAAGATTGAAGTAATTTGTTCTAGCTAAGAATGCCATATCATGTAATGGTTTTGCTATGTAGAGTATGTTTGAACTTTGAACATGAATCTAATATCTATAATAATCTTTGTTGTGAGAGATAGTATGTATTTCTTTCTCAATAAAGTACTAAATTTGTGTTTTTATATATATTGGACTGGAAATGCCTCTGTAAATTAGATGCTTTATTTTAAAATGTGCATTGGATTCAAAACAATTCTTCTAAATTTAAGAGGGATCAAAGTCAAAGAAAAAAACTTATAGGGACCAAAACCAAAACTCACATTTTTGGATGGATAAAGTGTGTTTAGCGTGTCAAATGAATCAGAGTCAATTGAGTAAAGTGTGTGTGGGCATGTTGAATGAATCAAACCTGGTATCAATTTGGATGGAAATGAATTGGGTTACTCAAGCCACTTTGTTTAACTCGGTATTTTAGTTTAGCGAGCTCGAAATTCAAACCCCTTTCATCTCATAGACATGTCCAACTTTGAACCTTCTTCATTCTCTTCCTCCACTTGGTCAATGTCAACATCCTCCAATAGATGTCAACCGCCTCTGATGGGATTGCAACATCCTTCACTAGCACCCGGTAAGCAACGTGTGTGTGTCTATATATATACATACTATGCACCCACATGCTGCCTTGTAAGTGCCTACACCCCTATTGGTCTGATAATACTCCTTGGCAATGTGTTGCAGCTCCATTGCTGAAACAAACCTATGCAACCTCTTATAAAATGGAATATTGTGTCGGTGCTCCACGCTTTGATGCTTTTGTGAAATGGAGTCTTGATTTTGTCGATTTGTAACCTAGCATGTTGTTCACGGCCTCCCAACACTTGCTCAAGTCTCCTTTGCTATACCCAGTTGCGGAGGTTAATGGGAGCCAAGGGTTGCCATGGTTAACCCTAAAAAAATAGTTTTTTTATGCATTACAACTCAAAACGACGTCGTTTTGGGGGTTTATTTTTTAATTCCTCTCTTTCTCACTTGTTATTAGAACGTGTCACCAAAATCCAAAACCCTTTCTATTCACCGCAGAAGGGAGATGCTGACTTTACAGTCTACAATATTCTTCCAAGTGTCTGCTTAATCGATGCTTCCTTTCTGCTGGTCGTTGCTTGCTTAAATAAAATTTTGATTCAGCGAGTCATCACTGCTTGTTGGATTCGTTCAAGAATCAAGATGAAATTATAACATTATAAATTAATTTTTGCTATCATTGTGAGAAGATCCTAGTTAGAGATGAAATTCTTTACTAGATTGATTTCAAATTGGCCACGTGGTAGAAAACAAAGCACCACATATGAAGACATTTTTAAAATATAAATTGGTTTGAATTTGTCCAAAAAATAATGTGTTAAAATCTGATAAATTGATTTTGATTATTGATAATTGATTATCCATTCTTTAGGAGTTATATGATAATGATGAATTTCTATTTTAATTATAATACTTTAGCTAGTAATTACCACTTTCCTTAATATTTTGGGAAAGCTCCACCTTTGGCTATACCACATAGGGGTGTCAAACTAATTCATTTCTCCACTAGATATCCGGTCCGTTCATAATAAAATCCATCAAGTTCGTCCGTTACAAAAAAAAGATAATGGATTGGATTGAGTCCATTCGCTTGATTTTTGGATGCTTGTGATCTATCCGTTATAGTTTTTAAATTCATTGAATTTTTTTCTTTGAATCTGAACAGGAAAAGATGCCGCCAATTCTAAGGGAGCATAGGAAATGTATTGAATGGACCTTGACGGAAATTCCTGACAAGACGGTGTGGCAAACACATCAACAAATCAGTCCCGTAATTCTGGATGTGTGGAAGAAGATTGAAGATAATCAAACATGTGTGCTGTAACCATAAAAGAGATTTCTTTGGCAAATACCATTCACCCACAAACTTCAAGGTCTTCACCTTTAAGACGGAGTTTTCTTTCATTATTCGAATAATAAACATATGCGTAGTGAACGTAGGCTCTGAGCATAAAGCTTTGGATATTTGTAGAGGAAGAAGAATTTCACTTACTAAATTTTAGAGATCAAAAGAGAATAGAATATGAGCAAATAGGCCGTTCTTAGCTGTTGAGGATTTTTCTCTAACAGTTTGACTTGCGCAGCAAGTAGGCCGTTCTTATTTATTGAGGATTTTTCTCCAACAACTTACTTGCGCAACAAGTCGGATTTTCTCTTATAAATAGGACCCTCCCTCACTTCATTCCACACACCACTTGATGATAAATCATTCCTCAAGTTTTCTCTCTTCTCCCTAATTTATTCTCTTCTATTCAAGAGTGGGTCTACGAGCCATATACTGTGCAATGATATTTCGTAACAGTTTTTTGGCTGGGTTGTTTAATCTTGAGGACGTCGTGGTTGATAGCCTGCCTGCACAATTTTGAGCAGTGCCATGAAAGCCTGCCTGCACAATTTTGAGCAGTGCCATGAAACGTCTTAAAGAGAGCGACCTAGTCCGCGACTCAACCTAGTAATTTCTTCGGTGGATTGATTTTCCAAAATATTTTTCGGAAACTCAAAAACAACAATTTTAAGACATTTTGAAATTTAGCCATAGCTACCGAAGAAATTACTGTCTCTGATTCTACTGTTTCTAACTTCAACAAATCGTTTCATTTTCAAGAATGTTAATTAAAACAATGGCAACAAAATAAATTTTTATTAAATATGAAAAATGTTGCCAACATTTAAAAGATGACATTCAAGTGCTCACTAAAACAACTGATCAAAATCGAATAGATAAAATAGCTAAAGAAATATTCCTATAGAAAGAGAATAACTTTCTCTATACTATTTATTGATAGAAAGAAAATGATTTTCTCTATATAGTTTATCATTGGGAAGAGAATAATTTTCTCCAGTCTTACAGAAAGAGAATGATTATCTCGATATTATTGTTAATTCTACGGAAAGAGAATAATCATCTCTATAAGAATGATTTTTTTTTTAATTCATATTGTTTGGGAAAAGTTCTGTCTAGGAAAGACTTGGTAGTTAAGTGTGTCCATTGTGACTCACCTCTCTTTCCTGGGAACCTACTCGAACCAACGATTTTGAAGTTGCATGTCTTTTGTTGCCGTTAGTGGTTAACGCTAACGGTTAATGATTTTAAATCATAAAATTACTTTTTAGCAATAACATTATTTTTGAGAAGTTATACTTTTTACGATATATTGAAATATATAATATTGATTGCAATATAATTTTGGGTAATACAAAATTGGGTCCTTCTAAGTTTAGTCCCTACATTAACGAAATAGGTGTTTCAATCCCCATCTTACTTTGTTGTTTTCATTATTAGTCCCTGGTGTTAAATATTACTGATTAGACTAACAGAATCATGATTGGACATGCCACATGGACATTTTAATTGATGTGGTGTCCACGTGGCATGCTAACTCACATTTTATATTACTTATATTTAATATTTAACTAGTGCGTATGACCCGTGCGATGCACGGGTATACATTATCTTTTTAGTAATTTAAATAATCAATATTTGATGTGAAAATAATTATTTATATACTTTTTACTTTATATATTTATATTTTTCATTGTATGAATATGTTTGACACAAATGAATTTCGGTATTTAATCATTCTATTATTTCTTATTAGATTAAATTAATGATATTTTGTTATAGTAAAGTTGGTGATGTCATGATTACCTTTCTCTCCTATCGTGGTTTAAATCTCTCTTGAATGTAAGTTATGCACTATGAAACTTATGAAGTTATGATGATCATGGTTCAGCTATTTGACTCGATTGAAATACATAAGAGGGATATTGTGTTGCAATAAACTGAAATTATCCTAACTAAATACCTAAACACCAGTTCAAAGTTATCATTAGGAAGTTTTGATAATAACTAAAAAACACCCCTACATGTAGGGGTGGCAACTCCTACCTGTATGTGGGTATCCCGCTAATGAAGAAATGGGAGGAAAAATCCTTTTGTGCTCAATTTGAGGATGGGGATGGGATCATGACCCTTGCCTCCCGGGAACCCCATGTCAAATATATTATATAAATATTCTTGTTATATATATATATATATATATATATCATAATGGTTTATATTCAAATAGCTAGATATCCTGGTTAAATAATCAAGACATTAATTTAAATACTCTCAAAGAAATACATAATATATGAGAATCAAAAAATACATAATACTGAGATATACGCTAATTATTGTATATAACATCAAAAAATTATTAGTGTAATTATAGCAATTTTTACATTCATACAATCATTAATTTGAAATCGGTCTTTTTCAATCTTTAACTTCTTGAGGACAACTCCATTAGAGTGAGATGAGTCGGTGACAAAGGGGCAAATTCTCTTTATCTCAGGAGTGTTCAGACTGTCATAACTCAGGTTAACAATGTTTGTGCTGTCCTTAGTTACTTCAACTCCTGCATCAGACTCAGTGAACTTTGGTAGGAGATTTTGGTGTACAAATGGTGGTACATCATGTAAAAATGAGATATGACCGCTCACAGAATCAGTTCTAGGTGTTAAGATATTGCGAGTTATATATAATAGTATTGGGAAAAAATTATAAATCAAGTAGACGACTCCACCCTTTCTTATAGAATTGAGACAGTCTTTTGTAAATACATATTTATCTTGACTATATTTTCTATTTCTTTATTTTCCGATCGCCTGGAAAGAATAAAAGAAACATCTTCTTTCTTTAATAATTTCTGATCTCTACTGGACCTCTCAGTAGGATTTGAATCCAGACCAGCTATCAGAGAAAAAAGAACGATTGGCTCTATATCAATGGAATCTCATCATCCATACATAACGAATTGGTGTGATTGATAAACACCTGAGATAAATCTGAGATCCTCTTATCTACTACAACAGTGGTAGGATTTTTTGTATTTTGGACATGAATTGGGGTACTCTGTAAAATACGTCAAAAAAATATAATTAAATTGCAGGAGAAATATATTTATACAAATCCAAAATCTGAACAAAGGCAATGATATGGTAGTACATCAATATAACATTAGACACAAATTATCGCAGAATCAGTTGCAGCAGTTAACATGTTGGTAGTTGTATATTATGGTACAAATAGAATAGAAATATAGAAATATATACATCAAATAGTGATTGAGAATAACACCTGGGACAAATATGCATTCCTCTGATTTTCCGCAAGCTGAGTGGAAAGATTATGTGCATTAGTGTCATCCACTGGAGTATTGAATGTATTGACCTGATGGAATTTTATAATTTATGGTGATTGAAATATTTCTGGAATAATCGTATTTGGTGTTTGTATGATAAAGTGGTTAAGAAAATTGTGTACACTATTTTGTATGGCATATTAATTTTTTTTATTTGGTGCAGGCTGCGATAAGGTGCCAGAGACAATGAGGGATGGATATGGAAAAAAGATTCATAATTTGAATTTGGAATTTAATTAGTTGTTAATGATTTCACGGTCAAGAATGTTTTGTTTTCAAAATTGCTATGGTAATTTGAATTTGAATGATTATAAAGGAGGAATTAGTGGATATATTGTGCAAGGTTTAAATGGATATTTATGGTGTGCCGTTTTGGGGATATTTATATATCAGGTGTAGGTTGACTTTGTATTTGAAATTGTGATTGAATGTATAGTGACAATGATAATATTACCTTGTATATAACGTTCTTAATAAGGCACAATTTATTTTCAGTATTAATTGTTTGTTTAAAATATTTTTTTATTGAAATTACAGGTAAGCAATTATGTGGCATTTTGATGAGTCCAAATAGGATTAATGAGGTGAGGTGGACCAATAAGAAGCAATGTTAAATTTGTTTCTTTTTCGAGTATATTCGTAGATGTATTATAATATAGATATAGAATAGAATATAGAATATATAGATATAGATTCAGTTAACAATAAAATAATTTTGAAATTTAAAGAAAAAAAATTAATCAACGTTTCTTCTTCCAAGCTTCTAGCACGCACGCAGAGATGAGGAAATGAGAGATAAAATCAAGAGAATAAGGAAAAATCAGAGGCAAATTCCCTATTCCTCTCTCTCTCTCTCTCTCTCTCTCTCTCTCATAGACCTCCCATTGTCTTCTCCATCATCGATTTGTTGGGTTTCTAGGTTGAGGGGAATAGTTGAGGGTTGAAGATTTGGGGTTACGAATTGGGAACGAAATCGTTAGATTTGGGAACGAAATTGCTGGATTTGGGATTAGGGAAGAATTCACTGAATTGGGAATGGATTTGAAAACAAATCTTAGCTGCCGATGAGAAACAGGCTAAGGCCAAAGAAGTTCCCACAAATGCAGTAAGAATGAGGCTAAATGAATGGGAAAAAAGAAGCATCATAATTTTGAAAATTTGTCTTAAACTAAAAAAGTTTTGAATTGAATTCCTAAATTAACGTTTAGGTCGTAATTTGTGATTGAGTCCTTCTATTTAGGTTCTGTGAGTCAGCTGATAGTTTAATCAGCAAGGGGATGAATGAATCTGATGATTTTTAGAGATTGGGTTAAGGAATTTTTTTTGAAAAAAAAAACAAAAACTCAATAAAACAGAATAAAATAAAAAGAAAAGCCACTTCATAAAAAACAAGCCACCTGTGAATGACATGTCAACATTCTGTTAGCCCAATCAGCATAATTTAACGTCAAGGACTAATAATGGAAACGGCAAAATAAGTTGGGGACCAAAACACCTATTTCGTTAATGTAGGGACTAAACTAAAAAAAACCCAATTTTATACGGACCAAAAACATATTTTACCCTATAATTTTCTAGAAAACCTTTCAAAAATTAAAACGGTAATCAGGCTCAAAGGAACAACAACTAGAATGAGACCCCCCAAATTTCCCATATTCTAAGCATCAACTACCACCACCTAGAAATGATATTGCTACTCCTTTTAATTGTTTCAATTGCGAGAGACCAGGTCATATGACACGCAAGTGTAGGAACAGGTCATGCTCTGCCCCGCAGGCTAACCTGATTGAATAGCAATTTGTTGCTATAATTTATGAAATTAACATTGTTTGTGAATGCAAAGGTTGGTGGATGGTTACTGACTATGTTTTGAAAATACACCGTTGCTGAAAATAAGAAAAGGATGCTGAGTCTGGTGAAAAATTTCTTTAAACAAAGATTTTTTAACGTGGTGTTTATTTCGTCTATCGGAAGTTTTGTACACTATACTATTTTTTACACGTATTTGATTTTGACGTTTAAACAAACGAACTCTTTTCAATAAGAGCCAGATAGCATTTTCAAAAGTTATTTTATTAAATGACTTAAAAAAATTGTGATTTTTGTAGTCAAGCAAGAATTTTCAGGACTTCACATAAATCAGTAAGGAAATCTGAGTATTAGTTTCGACTCACTCAGATATATGCGAATAAGATAGAACGTTAACCAGAAATGGAAAACGGTAGTTTATCACTTTTATTTATAATTGTTTTGACTACATTGTAGTATACTTTGTGAAAAATAAAAGTGATGTGCTTGACATATTCAAAGTTTTCCATTACAGTTTTTTGAAAATCAATTAAGTAGAAAGGTTAAGAGTTTTTATAGCGATTAAGGAACCGAGTATGATTCACATTAATTTAATGGAATTATACATGAAACGACTGCACCATATTTTTTCTAAAATGAATGGTAAAGGAGAAAGAAAAATAAAATCTTTATTGAATTGGTTTTTGCTATTTTGCTGAATTATAGCTCTTGATCTCTCTTGTGAAAAATTTTATTAACTGTTGGTTATGTTATGAATAGATTCGCTGAATCTAAAGAAATAAAAATTTTCCTTCGGAGATCTTGAAGAAAAGACAACCCATCTTGTCTTATTTTTGAATTTGGGATTACTTGGCTTATGTCGTATTCCCAAAAAGAGTTAAACTCGCCAGTAGAGCCTATAAACGTGTATTCATTGGGTGTGCACTAAATAGCAAAACATGCAGGTTTTATGACCTTAATGCAAAAGTGATCATAGAGTCAAATGATGTTGAATTCTATGAAAATAAATTCCCTTTTAAATCAATAAATAGTGGGGGCATTGAACTAGTCAAGTTTCTATGCCTAGGAACGTTGAAAACAACGAACAATGGGAAATAGAACCTCGAAGAGGTAAGAAAGCACAAATTGCTAAAGAATATGGAACCTATATATTATATGGTCCATATACTAGAGGAGGATCCAAATAATATTCAAGAAGCTTTGTCTTCATTGGATCGATGCAGATTTGTGGCAATAAGTCATAGTTTAACAAGACCTTGCACTTAGTTGATTTGCCTCCTGGTTGCAAACTGATAGGTTGTAAATGTTTTTTTTTGAAGAAAAAAGAAACTAAAACCCAAAGGCACTATTGATAATTACAAGGCCCGCTTGTAGCCAAAATGTTTTAGTCAAATAGAAAATATAGATTTCTTCGGCACATATATATTCACCCGTTACTAGAAATTCATCCATAAGAGTACTAATTTCAGTGGTTGCAATTTAGTACACCGGATGGATGTCAAAACTGTTTTCTAAATGGTGAATTAGAAGAAGAAATCTATATGGAGCAACCTGAAGGTTCTATGATTCATGGGCAAGAAAACAAGGCCTGCAAGTTGGATAGGTCTCTGTATGGTCTTAAACAAGCTTCTAAACAACGGCACGAGAAGTTTGATAACTTGATTATATCAAATGGGTATAAAGTGAATGAAAGTGAAAAATGTATTTATTACAAAACTGAAAATGACAGTTGCACTATCATATGTCTCTATGTAGACGACTTACTCATATTTGGCTCAAACACCCTTGCTGTAAATAAAGTGAAATCATTGTTGTGCAACAACTTTGATATGGAAGACCTCAGAGAAGTAAGTATAATCCTTGGTATTAAGAATACTAGGTCCGAGAAAAGAATTTCTTTAGATCGATCTCATTATATTGAGAAGATCTTAAAGAAATATAACTATTTTGGTTGTAAACCTTCCTGCTCACCATACGATCCAATTGTCAAACTTTTTAAGAACCCTGGTAACAGTGTTAGACAAACGGAATATGCGAGCATCATTGGCAGCGTAAGGTATGCCACTGATTGTACTAGACCCGACATTGCCTATGTCGTGAGATTCTTGTGGAGATTTACCAGTCGACCTAGTATAGAGCATTGACACGCTATTGAGAGAGTCATGTTATACCTTAAGAGGACCATGAATCTCAGATTACGTTATCAGAGATTTCCAGCTGTACTTGAAGAATACAGTAATGCTAATTGGAATACTCTATCAGATGATTCCAAAGCAACTAGTGGCTATATATGTAGTATATATGGTGGTAATGTCTCTTGGAAATCTAAGAAACAAATCATTTTGATTCAGTCCACTATGGAGTCTGAAATGATAGCATTGGCAACCACCAGTGAAGAAGCTAGTTGGTTGAGATGCTCACTAGTAGAGATTCCTTATGGGAAAACCGACGCCAGTGCAAAAATAAAGAATCGTTATTACAACGATAAAATGCGACAAATATGTCGTAGGAACAACATTGTTAGAGAAATTCTCTCAAAAGGAGCTGTGAGAGTGGATCATGTACGCACTGATTTGAACTTAGGTGATCCTTTGATGAAAGGATTAGCCAAAAAGAAAGTCCAAAATACATCTCAAAAGATGAGACTACTGCCATTAGAACCATGAGTAACTCACGATGGTAACCCGGCCTAAAAGACTAAAGATCCCAAGAATTAGGTTCAATGGGTAATAACAAATTGTGAAGTGATAGGAGATGAACATGCTATTATAAGTAAAGAAGCATCATTCTTGAAGCGATGTAAGGTTGAGATAATAGAAACTCTTAATAAGATCCATACTCTATGTGGAGTGGAGTACCTAGCTACAGAAGTACTCTTGATAGACTCACCTTTGTGAATGTGGAAGTGGGGCCACTTCCTATGGAATTCTTGGCAGAAATTCCTAGAGCGTTCACTAAACTGGGATAGACATGCAGGGCCATAAAAGCACGGGCTTTTGAGAATACACCTATGGAAAAGGTTGTGTGTGGTTTTGATGATTAGAGATAGAGTTCAAGACTACGAGTCACTCTTGTTGAATCTATATCTTAACCGCTATGCAAAGTTTCAAGTCGAATGACACCTCTGCTTATGCACAATCTTATGGAGGCGTTCGACGCTACTTCTGAAACTTCTTTTTAAATTCAAGTGGGGGATTGTTGGAACCTTGGTGTTGGTAAATTGAAAAAGTCCCACATTGCTAAAACTAGGCACTTTAAGAGTGTTTATAAGTGTGGACTTCACACATTGGATTGGATCCTAATGGGTACCCAATTTTGTAAAAGGGAGAGCACACACACTAACCGACCACCACACACGCGTGCGCACCACCGTCGTCCGATCGGTCGGCTCGGGCGGGCTTGGGCTTGGGTTGTAACGTGTAATTTATTCTTTGCGAAAAATAATTATTTTTTATTTTATTTTGGTGCGTCGCTCACTAACTGTCCAGATTCGTTGAACTGACCAGGTACGCTGAACTAGCCGTTTTTAGCTGTTGAGGATTTTTCTCTAACAGCGTTTGACTTGCGCAACAAGTAGACCGTTCTTATCTGTTGAAGATTTTTCTCCAACAACTTACTTGTGCAGCAAGTCGGATTTTCTCTTATAAATAGGACCCTCCCTCATTTCATTCGACACACCACTTGACGATAAATCATTCCTCAAGTTTTCTCTCTTCTCCCTAATTTATTCTCTTCTATTTATGAGTGGTCTACGAACCATATTCAGAGTGGTTTTTTTTAACCATATTGAAGGTGTATTTATTGAGCAAAATTTCACTGTGCAGTGATATTTCGTAACAGTCTTGACTAAGCTGTTTTTTCCTGGGGACGTCGTGGTTGATAGTCTGCCTACACAATTTTTAGCAGTGCCATGAGGCGTCTTAAAGAGAGCGACCTAGTCCGCGACTCAACCCGGTAATTTCTTCGGTGGATTGATTTTCCAAAATATTTTTCGGAAACTCAAAAACAACATATTTTGGGGAGAATTTGAGTCACAATGTAATCATATATGATCAAAACTGTTTAATGATATTGAAAAATTATTCACCTATATAATAATAAACAGATTATATTTCTGTTAGTCAATTAGCAGTCCTTGTTATTATTATTAAATTTGTATGATTGAATTATATGGCAATTTGAACTGTTGCGATTATGTTTTTCTTGTTTTGTTTATTTCATAGTTTTGCTTTGACAGTGACTCACTTTCTTTGTTTGGCTTATTATAATAGTTTTTTAAGCTAGAATGTCATTGTCACACGGTTTCACGCATAACACGAGTGGGTTTTTTTTTACCTCATCATGTTCCATTATACCCCCACATGAATTTTTATGACGAAAATACCACTAAAAATAATTGACCAAATCGGATTTAACTAATCTATAGATAGATCCGCTTTGTTATTTACAAAATCGGATCTATCTATAGGTTAGTTAAATCTGATGAGCATCAAAAGTGTCAATCGGATCTACCTAAGCTTCATTTAAATCCGATTCATTTAAAAATAAAAGCGGATGTATCTATATGCGAGATACATCCGCTTCACGATTTAATAAAAGCGGGTTTACATATGATGCGGGTACATCCGCTTTGTTAAATACAAAGCGGATTTACCTCCCCTATAGGTAAATCCGATTTGTACTAATTTACACGGTTAGGATTTCACTGCCCAATTTTGATCAACGGTGTAGATTGCACTAATTTGTACTAATTTATTGTAGTTGGATATGTTTTATCTTTTATGTAACTTTGTTTTATAAAATCATATCTATTTTGAACTTGGGGGATAAACATTGGATGCATATTTCGATCTCGCCTGTCTGTCCGTTGCCTCTAGTTGCTTTGATGTGGTCTCATAATCGATCAGAGGATTCTACTTTATGGTTGGATCCGTATACCTGTCGTTTTACCCTATGGCAGTCTACAGCTCCTCCAATCATGCCCCGTCCCCCTCCCACTGATGCGCCCACCTGTGTAGACTTAGCCGATGATTCCGACGATTTAGACGGTTTAGATTGACACATGTTTATAGATTTCTTGTATTTATTATTGTACCACATTTTTGTAATAATTTCTATTATATATATATATATATTTATCATATTAAATGCTGTAAAATTTTTTTAAATATTTAAAAGTAATTTATAAAGTCGGATTTACCCTGAGAAAGGGTAAATCCGCTTTTGAATGTAACAAATCGGATCTAACTGTTGTGGGGTAGATCCGCTTTGTTAAATTCAAAAGCGGAATTACCCTACTAATTTTAAATCCGATGCGCTTTTTTACATTCAATCGAATTTAGTTAAATCCGCCTTTGATTAATGTCAAAGCGGATTTACCTATAAATGAGGTAGATCCGATTGAGTCAATATTATGGGGAGTATATTCGGATTTTCATATTTTGTGAGGGTATAATGAAAGATGATGGGGGTAAAAAAAACGAACACGAGTTATTCGTGCATCTCCTCCTTCTTTGTTGAGCAATAAAAAATTCTTATGTAAGTCTACCAATATGATATGGTCATGAAGTGAACAAACGGTTTTTTAAACAGAAATTAGAGATGTGGTCTCTCTCTTCTATGGCCTCCATATGGCTTGCAATTAGGGATGCAGAAAAGTAGATCCTCCAATGACTTTATTGTACAGTGAATTAATTTAAGAAAAATAGAGAGAAGAGATTAAATGATAGAGATTTAACACTCGAATGTGTGGAGTAAAAATTCCACCGAAGACAATGACCTCGCGGAATGCGACAATGTCTTGCTTGTTCCTCATGTAGTACCTCCGAACTCGTATATAAGCAACAAACAACTTTTTAGATTCATTGAAAAAGTGATGTATCTAGACTATAAAAGGTTGTTTGTTGCTTATATATGAGTTTAGAGATAGTATTATTTATAATGATTCAAACCTAAAAAAGAGGATCCAAAGTCACAATGAACGATACAACTATATAAGATAAAGCTTTCAAAGTTCTCATTAAACAAGGAAAACTGAAACCATACTCAAACAAACACACAATCAAACAGCAGCATAACTTTTATTTCTTAAACTCATAATCACAAATGCCGCCATATAAGAAACTAGTCTTGTTTCCCCAAGAGAGTGAGAAGGAACTTCTTGTATTCTCCTGAGATTTCCTTAGCAATAGCATCCTCAAGGTGAACACTGTTTTTCTTGTAATAAACTTCTGAGATTATCTTCAAGTCCTTCTCAGCCCTACTCACAATCACACGTGTCAGTGCATCCTCATCAGTTCCAACCTTCTTGATCGCATCGCGCACCACCTATAATCAAATCATCAATTTTAATTTGAGTCAAGTCTCCACCAAAAGTCAATGGATATTGCGCACCAATAACGCAGTAATAAAAAAAAATTGTATAGTGGTAAAAGAAAATAAATAAGAGTTCAACCTTTTCATAGTATGTGAAATGATCATCGAAGACACTAATGGCAGTGTACACTGCTTTCTGAAATTCATCAGATCCTTCATCCAACAGTTTCTGTAGTGTAGAAATAAAAGTGACAAAAAAAATATCAAATGATGCATAGAAGCATATGAATTTTTTAATTAATTTCTCAATTTTATTCATTTGAATGGCATATTTATTGAGTACCTCAGTGATGGAGGTACCATGAGTCTCTCTATAGCGGTTGAAAGTTGCAATGAGCTGAGTCTTGCTTCTTGTAGTTAAGATCCTAATGGCTTCTTCATGGTTTCCTTTCTTCTCTTTCAAAGACTCATGAAGAATTTCAGCTTCAGTTTGTGCTACTTTTGGATTAATCTCATCACCAATATGCCTATATGAGGTCACTAGCCCCACTAAAAGCTGCTCAAATCAACCACAAAAACTCATATCATAACCACCACCACAAAATTTAAACCTTCATCAAGAAACCTAGATTTGATTAAATGCAGTAGGAAATTTGAGATGTCGAAGTCGTCCAATTAAGATTCAATAGCTTAGATTTTAAGAGGAATTTGTGATTTTTCTTATTAAAAAATTCTAAAGTTTTAAATCTGAATCGTTTAATTAAGATTGTTAATTAAGGTTGGACGGTCCTGAATTTTTTGACTAGTCGATGAGTCTGGAGCTATCCAATTAAGATCCGACAACTCAGATTTTAAGAGCAATTTTTTGAATTTTTTATAAAAAATTCCAATTTTTAAATCTGAAATATTTAATCAAGATCGAACGGTCCAGAATTTTTTGACCGTCCAACTGCATCCAGTTCTGACTAAATAGAACCCGGATCCAAGAAACCACACATTATATTAAATGTAAATTTGCCATATATCTAATTGAAAATCAACCCAGAGAAAGACTATAAAGTAAATTTGGTAGTAATAGAAAAGGACTTTACCTGACGAAGATTGCCAGAGGTATGAGCAGCCAAATCTTCTTCCAAAGAGTGCTTATAGCGATTAAGATAAGCACGTCTCACAGCAAAAAGCTCTTCAGGTGACAAAACAGAGGAAATCTCAACAATAACATTATAGCTTTTTCCACTCTTAATCACAACATTAATCAAAACAGCATCACGATCAGCAGGTTCAAGAATCCACCTATACACAGCTTTCTGTTCCAAAAACACTAAACATTAGTTTAAAAAACATGTAAAAACAAAAAAACAAAAGAACATTGATGATAATGTTACCTCAAAGTCTCCTTTGAGTTCAGATTCCAAACGTTTGACTAGATCCTCTTGGTAAATTTCCTCATAAGCCTTTCTTATTTGTTGTCTTTGATGAACATTTCTATGACCCAAAATTGTTATCACAGTGCTCTCATCAGTCCCCCATCCTACACAAAAATTTAACATGATCATTCTGAATACCCTTTTCAAAGATCTTAAGAAAAAAAAATAAGTACTTTAGTTTTTTTATTAAAGTGATGATCTAAACAAGAAAAAAAGTGATGATCAAATTGATCATTGATCAAACTCAAACCTTCAAGGGACTTATGGAGAGATTCAGCATCTTGTTGAGGAGAATGGTTGCTGGGGACAATAAGAGTAGCCATAGTTGGATGTGAAGTGATGAAGAAACCTATGTACACAGCTATTCTATTTGTAGTAGTAATACTATTTGTGTAGTTATTTTTTCTATTGGAAAATATCTCATCTAAGGATAATATTTTTATTTGGAAAAAATGATTAATTAACTTTATTTTATTTGCATTTTACTTTTTGATAAAATGGATTTTGTTTGAGACCAAGCTGTAAACTGTAAAGTGTAAACAACTATAGAGTATAGATAGTTTTATTTATTACTTTGGTGATATTATTGTACTGCCACGAAAATGCATCAGAATATACGGTGAACCTGGCCGCTTTAAAGTCTAGCTTAAAAGCTTGATTTTTTGATTCTAAAGTTGAAACATGAATATAAGGTGTATTTAGAATTTTATGAGATATATAAATAAATAAATAAATAAATAAATAAATAGTACTCCTATGGTATTTTCTACTGATAAATACTACATACGATATATAAAATAAAGTGTGTTACTACTATTTACATGTGACTTGCTGGGACTCAAAGCGACAAGTTTTCGCGACTACCAACCAACATTACCAAAACCAAAATCTACCATCATATTCATATCTATTATCTAATTTGGCTTGTCACTTGCGCAAGTTTTTTGTTTTTTTTTTATTTCATATTTTTTATTTTGTTTTTTGTTTCTTTTTTTTCTCTTCTTTTTTTCAGCTTTTTTTTTGTTACTTTTTGTTTTTTGCTTTAGTTTTTTTTCTTTCTTTTGTATTTTAAGAAGTACTTTACGGTGTCGAAAAATTTTAAATGTTTAAATATGCAAATTTTGTTCTTCAGTAATCAATTAGATGGAAAAAATTTTAATTTCATAAAAAAATACGTAAAGTGATATGCTAAAAAGTATGCTTTGGTCTACTTGATGGTGAAAAATATTATTTTGTAACAAAATACGTAAAGTGAAATGTTAAGCAGTGTGTTTTGAGATACTTTGGGATTCGAAAAAAAAAACTAACTTTTCAAATATCAGAAGTTTTTTCGTATATAAACCAGTTTGGTAAAAAATAATAAGTTTGTGAAAAAATACGTTTGTGAAAAAATAATAATCTTCTTATTTAATTTATAGTTTAATTTAATTTTTATTTTCGGAAGCTTCAGTTACATTTACAATAGATCCCTCAATCGCACACTTTCGACTTTCTATAGATGCTTTTATTTTATTGGTAATTTCTATCCAACCCAACACGATACCACGTGTTTCATTTTCTATTTGTGTTTTCTTTTTTATATTGGTCATTTCGCCCCAACGGGTATTAAAACTATTCTATTTTATCATGGGTTTTCCTTCAACCATGCATGATACCCATCGTATTTCACTTTTTAATTGTGTTGTCTTATTTTTCTATTTATGGGTTAATTTTTTATATTTGCATTTGATGAGTGTGAATTATGTTATTAAAATTTTCTTCTTATTTTATTTATGGAGGATGTGTGTCTTTGTTAATGTTCCTTTTAAAATTGATAATCTTTTTATTTAATTTATATTTATATTTAAGTTTTATTCACAGTTATTAGATTTTATATTTTGCTAACTAACACAATTTGCCCAATGGGATAGGCTATCCTAGGGCACGGGAGTCGATCCCGTGCTCCTGAGTTTGATTCTCACCGTTGACAAACTCTGTGTTGGCCAGTGCGAAATTTGCTTTCAAGCACGATGGGATATTAGTCTTTCAGCTTGGCATGTTGGCGCCAAATTACTTTTTTTTTGCTTTGTTTTTGTTTTCTTTTTTGTTTTCCTTTTTTTTTTCAATTCCTTCTTTCTTTTTTTTCTTTTATATATTAAGGTTTTGGGTTAAGGAGTACTTTACCGTCTTGAAAATTTTAATATGTTTACCTATGTGGAGTTTATTATTCAATAATCGATTGGATAAAAAAACTTCATTTTATGACAAAGTACTTAAAGTGATATCCTAAAGAGTGTAATTTGGTGTACTTTATGATTTAGAACAAATTTTAATTGTTCAAATACACAAAATTTGTTCCTTAATAACCGGTTTGGTTAAAGAAAAATCGTCATAAAGTTCAAATTAAACAAAAAAGGATAAGTTCAGAGACTCAATGGAAGTTGTTCTAATTAGTCTCGCTTTTAGTATTTGATTGTAAATAGTATTAGATGAGTATATAGAAGAGGACAAATATTGGTTTCTTTTGTTCTGTTTGTTGAAATCCTATGGTTCAACTTAAATCGAAACTTATTTAATTTATAGTTATAATTTAATTTAATTTATAATTATAACATTAGTAACCAACACCATTGGCACATTGACATAAGCTACCTTGGGACACGGGGTCAAAATTTGCGCAATGGACAAACTTGGTTTCTATGTTCTTCTATTTTATTCAAATATGCGAACTTCTTTCTTCAAAAATAGTTTCAACTTTGTATATGTGCTTCTATTTTATTGGTGGTTTTAAATCAAACTCTGCATGATACCTATACGTACGTGTTTCACTTTCTAATTATGTTGTCTTATTTTCTCTTTAATTATGTGTTAAGTTTTTATATTTACATTTGATAAATATAGATAACGTTATTACAGTTTTTTAAACTTTTTCTTCTAATTGTCTATGGATGTTCAATTTCAATGTATTTGTTGTTATTAATATGCTTTACGTTTTTTTTCTTATTATCTATAGATGTTGAATTTCAATGTCTTTGTTAATGTTTCTTTTTAATTTTATAATATTTTTATTTAATTTATAGTTTTTTAATTTAATTTTTATTTACGGGAATTTCAGCCATGTTTACAATAGATCCCCTCTTCGCCCTCTTTCAACTTTCTATAGGTGATTCTATTTTATTGATGGTTTTCATCTAACTCTGCACGATACCCACGTGTTTCACTTTCTATTTGTGTTGTCTTCTTTATTTTTGTCATTTCGCATCAAACGGTATTAAAAACATACTTTAACTGGTGTTTAAATTTTTATATTCTTTCAACGGGAACTTCAGCCACATTTATAATATAACCTCCACCATCTTCTTTCAACTTTGTATAATTGCTCCTATTTTATCATGAGTTTTCATACAACCATGCATTATAATTACATTTGATAAATATGGATTATGTTATTAAAAGTTTTAGACATTTTCTTCCCATTATCTATAGATGTTTAATTTCAACGTTTTTAGTCAATATTGTTTTTGAATTTTATAATCTTCTTATTTAATTTATAGCTATAATTTAATTTCAATCCACAATTATTTGACTATATATTTTAAAAACTAACATCATTGGTCCACTGACATAAGCTGCCCTGGGACACGGGGTCGACTTAGTGCTCCCGAGTTTGATTCCTGCAGTGGACAGAAAATTGTTGTCTTGAATGATTGGTTTATTAAAGAGGTTTTCCCGTTCCGGTTTTACTTTAATTTTGCTAACTAAAAATTAGTCAACCCCGTGCGTAGCACGGGTGAGGCGGCTAGTCTTATGATGATGTGGCACTGTAAATTAATTAATTTACTCCTAAAAAAATAATAGATTACGTTCTTGATGTCGATAGAAATAGAATAAGTGAATAACACTTCTGCAACTTTCGGTGTATATATTAATAAACAAAACGTCGACATATATAGCCACGTTAGTCACGCAAAGAACGTCAGATTTTGTTCAATTAATCTCCTTGTCATCATAATATGTGTCGTTTCACTTTTGTTTTTTCCTTTTTTCTCCATCTCTCTTTATTTTTCTCACCATTTTTCAAATAAAAAAATAATAATTTATCATCTTTTCATCCTTTTGATCTTACTCTATTATTTAGATTTTTTTATAACTTTTTTTTACTCAACGATGTGTGAGGCAGCAATGTCGCATTCGTGCCCTCAACCTAATGGTTTCGGGCGCAACTTTTTTATCTGTTTAGCTGATATATGGATTTTATTATACATTTATTAAAATTTCATTAAGTTAGTTCAGTAGATCTAATTTGAATCTGGTGTTTTTTTTATAAGCAGTTGGCACAGGTGTTGCTCAAATGGTTAATTTTATCTTTAGAGTTTCAACTATACCTAATATGCTTTCTCATAAACTAGTGACTTACCTTTTGTATAATATTTTATTGCATATTTAACAAAAAAAACTAGTGACTTCAAATCATAGGCTGTTTTTTCCCCGTAATATAGTTTTTAGAACTGTTTAATACTCTCTCTAGACTCGTATATAAGCAACAAACAATATTTTAGATTCATTGAAAAGTGATGTATCAGTGAATCTAAAAAGTTGCTTATTATTTATATACGAGTCATAAGTCCATATATCTATCATTTAAGATTTTCAAAGTGATTTCTCTACAATTTAATCTTGTGACACGTTTTGCTTATCCTCTAATTCTCACGTCTTGTTTTCTTTATTTCATTTTCCCATTTATTTCTCCTCCCTTATTAATTATTTGTAGGTCAGAGAACAAGTATTAAAGCAAGAAAATATGCCGACTCCCTATATAATCGATAATGTTTTTGTTTGTTTTGTGAAAAATTCAAGCAAGAGAGAGAGAGAGAGAAGGCATGCAAGAAATAGGTGTAGAAAGATCCAACTTCTCACATTCATCCGTTTTCCGCACAAGTGTGAGGATGAGAGAGAGAATATTTTTTATTTTTATTTTCCATTCATACTCTTTTATGTGCGGCATTTAAAAAAAGTATGTTTTTTGACATGCATTTTAATTAATTAAATTGATATAAAATAAAGTAATATAAAATAATATAATTACTAAAACTAATATAAAATTAAATTAAGTAACTTAAAAATTAATTAAATGAATTCAATTAAAAACATAATGAATAAATACTATTTACATTTTTTGATACAATAAAAAAATGACCAAATTTTGATACAATAAATAGTATTTACATAAGGACTCTTTCGTCAAATCATAAATTTATCTATTTCTCTAAATCTAGTAGAGTGTGTTCACAAGTGGATTTAGGTCGACGGATTTGTCGCAATTTGTTGCTCAAACCAATTTGGTTGGTTTGGAGTTTAAATTTTTTCCCCTCAAAAACCCAAATCAAACCAATTCGGTATTGGACGGACGGGTAAATTAGGCTTTCATAGGTCATACAAAAAAATGTTATTTTTTAAAATATAAAAATTGCACTTTTTTTGTAATTTTCCAATACTTCTAAGTAGTCAAAAAAATTTAAAATATAAAATTTACACTAGATCAAACTTTTTTTGACCAAAAATCAAACTTAAACTATGATAAAAAGTCTAAGTAAATGACATTTTTGCTTCTTAAATTACAAAAGTATACTATGCGTTTGTTTTTAAAAATATGTTCTCCGAACTGAACTACTATGAATTGGTATTGATTGGTTTGAGTTTGATCCAAACTTGAAAAATATTTAACCAAACAAATCAATTTGAATTAGATTGAATTCTGAAAGTTTGTATTTACCCTAACCAGTGAATCTATAAAATCTACCATATTTCTCTCCTATTTTTCTCTTCAAATACTCTCTCTCAACTTTGTATCAGAGTGATGACAAACCCAAAATTTAATAACTTTGATGGGGATGATAATTACAGAGAAAATGCACAACATATGAAAAATGAATAACTTGAGTTGGAGAACAAATGAACACCTTGGAATGCAATGTAAGTCATTAATTGGCACAATTAATAAGAAAATTGGAGAGCAAATGCACAACATATGAAAAATGAATACCTTGGAAGGACTTGTGGAGTGCCTCAGCATCTTCTACAGGAGAAGCTGAACCTTGAATTACTAGAGTTGCCATTGTATCTCTCGACCTCTTTTCTTCTCTTTCTGTTAAGATTGTGAAAAATGTGATCATGAAATAATGGCATAGTGGCGATTTATAGGGAATATTGAACGCCTAATTCATGACTATCATGTTTCCACTTTGGACGTTACTTTTTGTGTGTTTTAAATATATATATGTTACATGTTGGTGAAGCTTCACTGCTAGCACAAAAAATGTGTAAAAACGTGTATTATCATGTCATCTCATGAAGTTTCTGTGTAAATAAGTTTCTTTCCCTTTTATTGTGCATCATAACCGTGAAAACGCAAGGATTCTCAACATGATAAATTCTAGCAAGGTTTTGGGTCTTTTTCCTCCTTGGTCTTTTTCTCAGTGAGTTTTGGTTCCGGAAAGTTTTAATGAGACCTCATGCACTGTTAGGGATGTGCTCCCTTCAATATAGTTCTTGCTTATAAAAAGAAAATTAGATAGATCGTCTCAATAGCTTATGTTTCGTGAACTGGTTTCAAAATAACTTTTTTATATTTTATAATCTATCATTTCATTTATTTTTAACTCCTTTCACAAATACAAAGGGTCGATAGGGAAAGGCAACGATGTTAGATTCAGTGGCGGATTTAGGATCTAGAGCAGGTCGGTTAAAGAAAATTAAAATCATACATCACTGAAAATATGATAAAAATAAAACTTTAATATTTATTTAAATAAATTACACAACTCGTAATTGTTATCTATATACACACAGGAGGGAGATGAATATTTGAGGTAGTGACGGATCCAGAATAAAGATTAATTTAAGATTTCATAAAAAAAATGTTTGAAACATTTACAAAATACATATCGCACAATAGAACAGAATAAAGATTGAACCAGGTGCTTAGCGAAAAATCATACTTATTTAGTCTCTAAGCAATAAAAAATATCAATGTAGTCCTCATATATTGTTTAAATTAGTCCTTTTACACCAATTTAGGTATATTTTAATCCTCCCTAGAGACTAGTATAACTAATATTTGAATTTTTTAACAGTCAAATTAATACTTTTCATTTTTTACAGAGTAAGTAATTTTTGGTTTTTTTGTAAAAGATTATTTTGGACCTTTACTCTTAAAATATAAAAATACACAGAAGTTTTTATGTGTGTATTTATTGTTAGAAAGAGACCAAAATAATAAACATTAGAAAAATAAAATTAGTATCAATTATTCTCTCCTATCTCTTATAATTTTGCAAGTTCATTTAAAAAATAATTAGCTCATGGGACAACCTCTTTCTTTATTGGGGTAAAAAAACTTTAACATACTTGACAAAAATAGTTTTTTGGTGGGGGAGATTGCCCCATTACCATCTATGTTGTGGATCCTCCGATGGATGTGAAAGATTGTGTCATTACCATCTATTTTAGGGGCTTGGGTGCAATTTTTTTCCTAGGGTGTGCAATTTTTTTTAAAGAGACAGTAAATTTAATTTAATTTTTGGCTAAATTGCATTTTTTGTCATTATCATTGACCTTAATTTCAGTTTTCTTCTTTTCCCACTTTGGTCTTGTATGTTTGAAATTTGTGTCAAAGAGGTCCTTTATGTTTGATATGTTTTAGTTTGGTTCTTTAATTGGTATGATAAGTTTCAGTTTGGTCCTTCAAAACAATAACACAAAAGAATCAAATTGAAACATATCATACCACTTGAAGGACAAAACTGAAAACATATCATATGTAGCTCATGCGGACAACCTTTTTCTTTATGGGGGTATAAAAACTTTACCAAGCATACTTGACAAAAATAGTTTTTTGGTGGGGACTAGTGCCCTGTTACCATCTATGTGGATCCTTTGTGGATGTGAATAATTGTGTGAAGGTGATCACTACAAAAAAAAAAGTTATTAGTGAGGAATTTTTCCCTCGCAAAACGTAAAAATTTGAATCCTTTGATTCCTCTTGCTTCAAGCAGTTGTGCAGAGCCCTGTCGTGACACTAAAAGAGACGCCTTGTATATAGAATGCCATTTTGGGGTGTCTTGAGAATTTCATATTCCGCTTTGCCATCAATGTTCCATTCATGGACGGAACTTCCATCAAATTTGGAGGATTTGAATTGGGATCTTTCTTCAAATTGCATGTCAGGAGGAGTAGGTCTATTGTAGTAATTTTTTTCCCTGAATTAAATCGTATACGAGTTAATTCTTGATTAGAGGTGCTAGCCTCTGAATCGGATTTTTGAGCTTCTTCTTTCAAATGAAGACAATTTATGTCTCTGGATGTAGAAGTGTTACCAATACTTTTGCCGATTTTTTCTATAAGGCCTATAGATGGAAAATCGATTTTCTCCTCTATGTTTTTAGGGAGACTTCTAGGATTGAAATGTGGACTAGAAGTACTTTTGGGAAATTGTGGGGTAGAGGTTTTGGAATCAATTTTAGTTGATAGGTTATCAACTTGTTGGGCAATAGTGTGAAGGATTCGATTGGAATAGTTATTCTGCTCATGAATTTTTCTGATATCGTCCATGATAGGAGGTTCAGAACCTGGTCTGCTAGTTTTGAAAGGGGTAGCAATAATTTCCCCTTTAGGGACCCAGATTTTGATACTTTCTAAGGGAGGATGAATGGCAGTAATGGTAGACCCAGAGACTAGGTTCCATTTTTTGTAAAGGTTGGTTTGGACATTGATCTGGTTTTGAGAATAGACTTCTTCCATGTTATTCATAAGACAGTAAGCTTGGAACCAGTCAAGGATAGGGATATTGGACCTGAACTTGGCACTTTCATGATAATTGAAACTGATGCTTCTGATATAGGTTATGGTGGTATTCTTAAACAAAAGATCAATCATACACATAATCATGCATCATCTGCATCTTCCTCAAAAGAACAAGCTGTTAAATTTCATTTAGGCATTTGGCTTGGACCTCAAAAAAAGAACTCAACTATTAAAAAAGAAATTTTATCTATTGTCCTTTGTATTTCAAAATTTCAAGATGACATTTTTAACAAAAAATTTCTTTTAAGAATAGATTGTAAATCTGCAAAAGAAGTTCTTCAAAAGGATGTAACAAATATTGTTTCAAAACAAATTTTTGCCAGATGGCAAACAATTCTTTCAAGCTTTGACTTTGATATAGAATATATCAAAGGAGAAAATAATTTCCTACCTGATTTTCTAACCAGAGAATTTTTACAATCCTCTACAGAAAATGAGCAGGCCAATAAGGCCAAGGATGCAAACACCTGACCACTATTAAAAGGCCACTCCTACTTCAAACCTGATCACCTTACCAATTCAGAACAAATTCATCCCGTTACAAGACTTCCCAGTCTTGCCAACAAATTTCTAACCCTATTCTCAAATTGTTCAAAATACAACCATCCCAAACACACCCTCTAAAGGAGAATATTCACACTCCCTGTTCCAAAGAGTTATCCAAAAACCTACTTTACAAAACCTAATGACCAACATATCACCCTTACAAAATTTTCAACTACCCCAGACTTCAAAATTCTAAAGGACATAGTTAACCGTTACTTCCCTGAAGGATGTCAATGGTATTCTGATGATATCAGGAAAACTCAAACGTTCTATGAGTATATCCTTGTTGACTCAAAGTCTATTGAACTCGTTCATACTATGGATCAAAGGGATAATTCTAGAATTTCATTTTCAAAATGTATTATTAAAAATGTTCAAAAATCTGATGATTGGACTTTTCTTTTCGCAGAAATGAATTTTTCAAAACCTTTTCACCCTAGAGGTTATACCTATGCGGATTACAAAACAGCTTGGTTCAGAATATTTTTTAAAAGACCATTTGATCATTCTTGGTTTTTTACATTTCACTCTGACTTTTGTAAGTCTGTTTTCCCCATTTGGTTTTTCGAATGGTGGATTGAATTTGGTCCACTTATCAATATACTTCCCAAAGAAGTTCAAGATGCTTTACTTCTTTGGAATCAAAAGACTCCTGGAGAATCATTTAGAAAAGAAATTCAATTCTTTTCTGAATTCAAAGTTAAGGGGATTCTCTGCTGGAGTTTTGCTTTCAAGCAACATTTTCCAAAGCCATTTTCGCTCTCTATTGTTAGAGAATTCAAAATCAAGTGGTGGCAGAATTATTCAACAAAATATTCCAATCGCCAAGTAGTTCAAAACTTTCTAATCACAAGAGAAAAACCCACCTGAGAGAAGCAATCCCCTCAAGATTCAAAATCTCCAGAAAAGAAGAAATCTCCTATGGAGACCCCTTTATCTAAAGCAGAAATCGAAATGTTCAAAATGCTTGAAACAAACCCAGAAATGACTAAAAGTTACTTGCAGTTCCTCAAACACAAAAAGGACTCAGACAACGAAGAAGTTACTTCTGAAGAATCAACCTCCGATCCTTTTGATTTCTGATTCAAAAAAAAAGAAGAAAGAAAAAAGAAAAAGAAGAAAAAAAAGAAAAAAGAAAAGGAAGAAAAAAGAACTATCCACTCATCGGGATAACCTTATCTCACTTGAATACTCTATTGTTTCAGAAGTTTCCCGGTGAAACGCGTACAACAATAGTAGTAATCTTATCTTCAAAAGGTTTTAGCAAAGTCAAAAGATTCCTGACAACCTTCCCACTGAAAGAAAGCTGTCTTCCACTCAAAGTAGCAAAGTCAAAATATTCCTGACAACTTTCCCACTCAAAGAAAGTTGTCTTCCACTCAAAGATAACCCAATCAGTTCGGACTTCAAATTTTATCTTTGGATTTCAAAATTTTATTGTAATTTCAATTTTTGGCAATTATACGTTGCCTATAAGTAGTCTCTCATTCCTCATTACAAACCAAGCAATTTTTCCGAGAAAGAAAACAACATCCTCAATCTTAGAACCATCTAAGCAACTCTCCGATCTTCAACTAGCAACCTTTGCAAAAGCTCAAATTTATCAAAGATTACAAAATTTGTACTCTTTACTTCATTAAGATATATTCAATTCAAAGTCTTTATTTCTGTTTCATTTATTCTGTTATTTTAATCATATCATTTCATTCATTGGAAGGCCGAGCCTCCTTTATTTGTTCATAACATATCATTATTACATCATCTTTACATTAACCTTGTTCAAAATGGTTAATCTCAAAAGGTTAACATATATAAGTCCTGCTTCCGCAAAACTGGTATCAAAGCCAGTTACTAGTCATTATTCAAGTAAATAATCTTCTTTTTTCTAGATTCAATTAATCTCTTTAAAATTCTAAGGAATTTATCTCATAATTTTGTGGTTAGCATTTGGCAAGCGTAAATTCGTTGGTAAGCCTTAAGGTTGGTGTTCCCGGTAGTGTTTCCGATAAACACAAAATTATAGTAAAAAACCTAAAGATTTCAAATAGATCTAATGGCTTCTAGAATAAAAACTTTACTTTCCAAAAATAATGTAGTTCAAATTCTGGTATAGTATAGTCGAAAGAAGTACTTATACCAAACAACTATTCAAACTGGAATATCCCTGAAACTCAAATTGAAACTATGTACCAAATAGGTACTTTCGATTTCAAAACTGCCTTTTCAATAAAGACTTATGAAGAAACTATATCTGTTCAAAATGAATTTCAAAGTATTCATCTTTTATCCAAAGTTTCTATCAAAAAATATATTGAAAAAGGTTATAGATATATTCATTTCGGATCTATTCAAGTTGCTGTTAAACCTTTGGTTCATATAGGTGTTGATGCACCTGTTTATCTCGCCCTTAGAGATAACAGGCTTAAAGATACAAGGCGTCTCTTTTGGCCATGATTCAAACTAACATTTGTAATGGACCAATTTATTTTAATTGTGCTCCTAATGACTCTGTTGATCTAACTGATCCTCTCATTCATGACTCTCTTATCCTTGACGTTCATCTTCAAGGAAATGAATTTAAAGATCTGTGTAAAAACTTTGCAATTTTATACAGAATCTATTTTAGAGTTATGTCCTCTCAGCTTAACTCAAAATTCATCTTAACTCCATCTTCTAAAGATGAAACTGTTCTGCTTCATATTGAGGCAGACAATCCTACATATTTTGTTCTTAAGAGACTTAAGTGGAACGAAATAACTATTCCTGAAGAATTTATCATTCAAACTCCCCAAGTTCCTCGAAACATCTCTAGACAAGAAATCTCAGAGATTGAAGAAGGACCAGATGGTAGAGTTCTCCTTAGATTCAATTCCTTTCGTCAGCCCAATATTCCGCCCAGAATTTCAATTCAAGAAATGTCCTCTAGAAGTTCTTTTTCAGAAACTTCTAACAGAAATATCAATCCTAACATCAAGGTAGATTTTAGGACTCCCATTCCTAATTACCAAGTTGTAGATGATACCTCCCAAATAGGATCACCTACCAAGTCTCAAATGGAAGGTTGTATCAATATGATACAATTAGCTAGTTTCTCAGCTAACTGGGATTATCTTGAAGAAGAATTCAATCACCCTGAGGAGAAAGTCAAAAGAGATTGGTTTATGAAATTGGACAAATCTTTTCGAGATAAACTCCAACCAGAATGGATCAAAGGACTTCACAAGTTCAGGTCCAATGATCCTATCCTTGACTGGTTCCAAGCTTACTGTCTTATGAATAACAGAGAAGAAGTCTATTCTCAAAACCAAATCAATGTGCAAACCAACCTTTACAAAAAATGGAACTTAGTCTCTGGGTCTACTATTACTGCCATTCATTCTCCCTTAGAAAGTATCAAAATCAAGGTCTCTGAAGGGGAAATTATTGCTACCCCTTTCAAAACTAGCAGACCAGGTTCTGAACCTCCTATCATGGACGATATCAGAAAAATTCATGAGCAGAATAACTATTGCAATCAAATCCTTCACATTATTTCCCAACAAGTTGATAACCTATCAACTAAAATTGATTCCAAAACCTCTACCCCACAATTTCCCAAAAGTACTTCTAGTCCTCATTTCAATCCTAGAAGTCTCCCTAAAAACATAGAGGAGAAAATCGATTTTCCATCTATAGGCCTTATAGAAAAAATCGGCTAAAGTATTGCTAACACTTCTACATCCAGAGACATAAATTGTCTTCATTTGAAAGAAGAAGCTCAAAAATCCGATTCAGAGGCTAGCACCTCTAATAATAGACCTACTCCTACTGACATGCAGTTTGAAGAAAGATCCCAATTCAAATCCTCCAAATTTGAGGGAAGTTCCGTCCATGAATGGAACATTGATGGCAAAGCGGAATGTGAAATTCTCAACACACTCCAAGAAATGGGAATGGCTCGCTATGCATATCAAATTCAAAACATCAAGGAGCATCACCGCAGCTTTAATTGTCACTGGTTTCACTAGTCAATTAAAGAATTGGTGGGATCATTCTATGTCTTTAGAAAACAAACAAAACATTCTTCAACATACTTACACTCATGAAAATGAGGATGGGAGTCTTGTTGAAAAATCTGATGCTACTGATTTCCTGATAATCACTATTGGAATGTATTTCATTGGAAATCCTCAAGAAGAAATAGCATCAACCTAAATTGTCCTTTCAAACTTAAGATGTCCAACACTATCTGATTATAGATGGTACAAAGACGTCTTTCTCACTCATGTTTTTAAGAGAGAAGACTGTAATGCATCTTTTTGGAAAGAAAGATTTATTGCAGGCCTCCCTAAACTCTTTGGTGAAAGAATTCATCAAAAACTCAAAGAGGCCACAGGCCTTAGTGAAATTAAATTCAATGAAATTTCTTATGGCCAACTTTTTGGTTTTATCAATAAGGAAGGTCTTTCCCTCTGTTCGAAACTCAAAATCCAATCCAAGTATGGATCTGAGAAATTCAGATTCAGAAAAGAAGTTGGAACATTCTGTGAAGCCTTTGGTTTACAAAAAATCCAAGCACCTTCTTCCAAACTCAAAAGGACCAAAAATTTCTCCAAAGAAAAACCTTTCTTTCGTAAGAAGAGATTCAACCCTAAGGATTCTTACAAAGAAAACTCCCAGAAAAAACCATACAAAAAATTCCTCCAAAAAATGGCAACCACGTTGCTATAAATGTCAAAAACTAGGACACAAAGCAGATGCTTGTCCCCTCAAAACCAAGATCAATGAGTTATTCCAAGATGACAAAGATCTTTGTGATAAAATCACAGCTCTCCTCATCTCTGAAGATAAAACTCATGACTCTTCAAATGACGAAACAGGAGAAGATTTCTATGATGATAACCCTAACAGTGATTCATCTGAAGAAGATACCTGTCAAGGATTTTGTCCTCTAACCATTAATGTCATTACCAAAGACAAAACTGAACAGGAACTCTTGTTCGATCTCATTGAGAAAGTTCCCAATGAAAAGGATCATCATCAGTACCTAATAATACTTAGGGACTTAATCCTTAAAGATGAAAGTCCTAAACCAAAGAGGCTTATGCAAAGTATAGAGCCTTTTAGCATCTCCGAACTTTTTGACAAAGTCCCTTCGTCCTCTATCACAAAAACCGTAACCACTGAGAATCTTAGAAGCGAGATTAACATTCTCAAAAAGGAAATAAATCAATTACACCAAGATATAACCCACCTTCAAACCAAAGATCTTGAGTTAGAAACAAAAATTTCCCTTCTAACTCATAGTGATAAACTCGAATCATCTGATCATACATTTGCTATTGAAGGAATTATCTTGAACCAAGATAAGAATGTTCATTCTATAGAAAGGATCACTTTTCAAAAATGGTATTCTATCATCACTCTTGTGATTGATGATTTCAAAGTTAACATCCCTTGTCTCATAGATAGTGGTGCGGATCAAAATTGTATTAAAGAAGGACTTGTTCCTTCAAAATACTATGAAAAGACTAACGAAACATTAGTCGCTGCGAACGCCACTCCCTTGAATAACAAGTATAAGCTACCTAATGCTTACATTTGCCAACAAAATACTGTTTCAAAACCGTTTCAAAGGACTAAATCAAGAAGTAATTCTAGGAACTCCCTTTCTCAAAACCATCTATCCCTTCATGGTGAATGGTGATGGAGTTTCTTCCAACATAATGGGAAACCTTATTACTTTCAAATTCATGACTCCCATTAGAAAGAAAGAATTATCTTTCATTCAGAACTATTCCATCTCCCAAACTCTATTCAAAGTAAGCATAATCACATTAAATCTCTACAAGAAGAGATTTCTTATTCCAAAATTGATGATGATCTAAAAAATGAAGATCTTCAAAGAAGAATCTTAGAGCTAGATCAAAAGTTCAGACGAGAAGTTTGTTCTGACCTTCCCAACACCTTCTGGGAAAGAAAGAAACACGAAGTTTCTCTCCCTTACATTACTACCTTTAATGAAAAATTCATTCCAACCAAAGCTAGACCTATTCAAATGAATCACGATCTTCTTAACATTTGTAAAGAAGAAATCAAAACTCTTCTAGATAAAAAGCTCATAAGACACTCTAAATCTCCTTGGAGTTGTGCAGCTTTTTATGTTAACAATCAAGCCGAAAAAGAACGCGGAGTTCCTAGGCTTGTCATCAATTACAAGCCTCTCAATGAAGTTCTGGAATGGATTAGGTATCCTATTCCTAACAAGAGAGACCTTATTAACAGACTTCATAAAGCCAAAGTGTTTTCCAAATTTGATTTAAAATATGGATTTTGGCAAATACAAATCCAAGAGCAAGATAAGTACAAAACAACCTTCACAATACCATTTGGACATTACGAATGGAATGTAATGCCTTTAGGACTTAAAAATGCTCCCTCTGAATTTCAAAATATCATGAACGACATCTTCAACGATTATTCTAACTTTGCTTTGGTCTACATTGATGATGTTTTAATATTTTCTCAAAGTATTGATCAACATTTCAAACATCTTAATACCTTTTTACATATTGTAAAGAAAAATGGGCTAGCCCTTTCTGCTCCTAAAATCAAACTTTTTCAAACAAAAATTAGATTCCTAGGACATGAAATTGCCAAAGGAACAATCAAACCAAGTGCCATGGCAATTGAATTTGGGGAAAAAGTCCCAGATATAATTAAAGACAAAACCCAACTTCAAAGATTTTTGGGGTGTCTTAATTATACCTCTGACTTTTTTCCAAAACTTAGACTCATTTGCAAACCCCTTTATCAAAGACTCAAAAAGAATCCTCCTCAGTGGACCGACGAACATACTAATATTGTCAGACAAATTAAGACTCAAATAAAATCTTTACCCTGTCTTAATATCCCTAAACCTGACGCTTTCATGATAATTGAAACTGATGCTTCTGATATAGGTTATTGTTGCATTAAAAACACACTTAGAGCAAGTGTACTCTTTCGCAGAAGTAGTATAAAAGAATATCGTATCCACAGGGATTAATTAACAAGTACTAAACTAATCAAGATTATTTAATGTTTAGACGAACGAATAGTTTTATGTTATAGAAACGAAATAAAGAGAATTAAATAAGAAGAATTAAAATACTAAATTTAATTGATGGAGAGAAGTCTAGGGTCACGGTTTCACTTGCAAGCTTCGATTCCCCTATGTCTAATTCTACCTGAATTCCCTTATTTTATTCAATTACCAATCCCTTTACTAAAGCTACTAATCTGTTTGGTCATTCGCGATTAATATTTTTTTCCTAAATTAACCCTAGTTTGGTCATGCTAGAATTTAAATTTAAGAAAAGCATAAATAACAAAAAGGTTGATTGATTGGAAGACTAAATTAAAGTTTAGTCATGCATTAATTATAGCTCCAATTATCCTATAGGTCCACTAACTAATTGCAGTATGGTCGTTGATCAACTAATTGATTATGAACATAAAAAGGGTAGCTAATCCTAATTATGTGATAAAAACACTAGGACAATATTAATTGAAATAAAAATAAGAATTCAAATATTAAATTAGAACATAAAAAAGGTCTCTAAGAATGCAAGATCCACCTAAGACCCTAGAAGAGGATTTAGGTATCCATAATAGTCAAGAACAATAAAATAGAAATAAAGTTCATGAAATACAAAGATAAAGAATAACCCGTAAAATAGATAAAGTCTTGATCAATGTCTTCAATCTCTTTTTTTCTGCTCCAAAGCTCTCTCCCGGTGTCAAGAACGGTACCCAAAAAGTCTTTTTCTTCTCTCCTCTGTGTTGTTGTCACTACTGCTTCTCGTAATTTTGTGTTAGTGCATGTGGCTCTCCCCATTCACAAGTGAAGCCCTCCTTTTATATTGGTTCCTTTTCTTTCTCTCCAAGCTAGGGATCAAGTCAAGATTGTTTCCTCTTTTAATTGCAAGATATCTCAATCCCTAAATCTTAGGATTTAGATCCTTCCTAAATATGTGTTGCTTGCTATCCACTCCAAGTCACATATGCATCATTTTCAATTGAAATCACCAAGATGATCTTCTTTTTATATATATATATATATATATATATATATATATATATATATATATATATATATATATAAAAAGAGGAGATGAAGAGGTCAAGAAAGATAAGTGATAGAATTCTGATTTAATTAATAAAAATACAATTTGAAATACTAATTGAAGATAAGATAAAGAGTAAAAATTTCTTAGCAAACTCATTTTATTGCTTCAGAAAGATAACTTACAATATCAGAGATTTCCAAAACTTCAGAGAAATGTTTACAACTGAGTTTTTTCGATGCTCTGAACTAAAACTAAGTCATCCTTTTATAGAAGGAAGGAGGCTGCTAGAAAACTGACAGCTGGCTATGCCAGCGCAAAAGATAAAAGATTACATAGTGGATAATAATTCCTAATCCACCGAAAATGAAAATGGCTTAATAACAATAATGCCTAATAATACAAACTACTTTACAAAATAGTCAAAAAGTGATTACAGTAATGCCTAATAATACAAACTACTTTACAAAATAGTCAAAAAGTAAAATAATCTTGTCTGCCACGAGACAATGTAGCCACTAAAAACAAAAACTTATCAGATAGGAATCTGCTTTTGGAAAAGCTGTAATGATGCTGTCTGAAGATAATTTTCATAATTCAGGGATACCACTAATTCCAAAACAGTCGTCTTCATTGATTGGTGCAAAACTTTGAGAAGAGCCTACTGAATCATCAATGTTGCCTTCTGATTCAGCCAAAAAATTGGATTTTCAGGCTAAAAATTCTGATTCTTTAATAACTTCCTTAGATTTAGAAAGATATCTGGAGCTCTTTCTAAACCATTCGTGAAGCACTGAGGAGTTAATTAATTGAGGATTGAATTTAGTCCACTATTTAATTCTTATTCTTCTGCTGATCCAATTAATTTCAGTATCTGGTATGGCCTTAATTTCTCTGGTCTAAGTGAAGGGCTGGATAATGAGGTAGGAGTGTTTAATGCAAAAGTTAAAGGTGAGATTAATTTAGAATGAGGAGGTCTTAATGCTCTGGGTGAAGGAGATGAAGGATAATATGGAGGTAATGATAATGGGGTTAAAGGTGTAAACCTATTCTGGGTTTGAAGAAGAGAGGAGGAAGAAGGTGAGGAAGAAGGAGGAGATTGTAATACCTGTTTTGCCGTAATTTTCTTCTTTTCGTCTTTCAAAGGAGGACCATAAGTATCTGATGTAATTGTCTTCTTTTTATGTTCCTCGTGAGGAGGACCATATTTGTCTTTTGAAGAGCTCATGTTTTTCCTTGTAAAAATTCTCTAGTAAGAAAATCTGGTAAAGAATTTTTATCACCTTTAATATGTTCTATATCAAAATCAAAACATGAAAGTAATGATTGCCATCTAGCAAAAATATGTTTAGAAACTAGATTTTTAACATCTTTTTGTAAAACTTCTTTTGCAACTTTACAATCAGTACGTAATAAAAACTTCTTTGAAAACAAATCATCTTGAAATTTTGTCATACATAAAACAATAGCTAAAATCTCTTTTTTAATAGTATTATACTTTAATTAGGCTGGATTCCAGGTTCCTGAGTAGTATCTCACAATTTGATCTTTTGGTGACTCTGATAATTGTTGCTTTAATATTCCACCAAACCCTAATTCTGAGGAATCTGTTTCTATTATAAGAAAAGCTTGGGGATCTGGAATTCCTAAACAGGGTAATTATTTCACCATCTTCTTAATAGTTCTAACACTCGGACACATACTCTCATCCCACTGAGGAGGGTTCATCCCACCTCATTATCCAGCCCTTCACTTAGACCAGAGAAATTACCATATTATACTTCTCCCCCTACATTAAACTATCCCCTAATAGAAAAACCCAATCAACAATTACTTTTCTTAATAGAACCAGAATATGAAACTTTAGGATCCCTATTACAAATTATTCCCAAATATTTTCCTTTAGGATATCATTACCAACCCTCATCTCTAGAAAAAACAAGATTATTCTATGAATTTATTTTAGTGGATACTGGATCCATTGAAATAACTCACAATTATGACAAAAAAGAAACAAAGAAAATTATGTACTCGAAATTCAAGATAATTAAAGTATTATCTCCATCAGACTGGAATGATCATCCCTCAGCATTAAAAACTTTTACAAGAATATTCAATCCTCAGCAATACTCTTATTATGATTATATGGACGCTGGAAGAATATGTTGTTATTTGAACCTGGTGAACACTCATGGTTTATCTGGTTTAAAAAGGACATCTCATTACAATTTCCATTATGGTTCATTAAATGGTTCAACGAATGGGGACCAGAAACCAGTATTTATCCAGAATTTGCAGAATTAGCTTTTCAGGAATTCTCAAAAGAAACAAATTTTCCTGATCACATGAAGTTATTAGCCTTTCACGTTAGCTTTGGAATATCATGGAATACCTCTTGCACTTATCAAAAAGTTAAGGCCATACCAAATACTGAAATTAATTAGATCAGCAGAAGAATAAGAATTAAATGGTGGACTAAATTCAATCCTCAATTAATTAACTCTTCAGTGCTTCACGAATGGTTTAGAAAGAGCTCCAGATATCTTGCTAAATCTAAGGAAGTTATTAAAGAATGAGAATTTTTAGCCGAAAAATCCAAGTTTTTGGCTGATTTATCTTCATCTTCAAATAAAAAAGATTTTCTTAAAAAATTACAAGCAGCAATATCTGAATCAGAAGCCAACAGCGATGATTCAGTAGGCTCTTTTTAAAGTTTTGCAGCAGTCAATGAAGACGACTGTTTTGGAATTAGTGGTATCCCTGAATTATGAAAATTATCTTCAGACAGCATCATTACAGCTTTTACAAAAGCAGATTCCTATTTGATAAGTTTTTGTTTTTGGTGGCTACATTGTTTCGTGGCAGACAAGATTATTTTACTTTTTGACTATTTTGTAAAGTAGTTTGTATTATTAGGCATTATTGTAATCACTTTTTGACTATTTTGTAAAGTAGTTTGTATTATTAGGCATTATTGTAATTAAGTCATTTTCATTTTCGGTGTATTAGGAATTATTATCCACTATGTAATCTTTTATCTTTTGCGCTGGCATAGGCAGCTGTCAGTTTTCTAGCAGTCTCCTTCCTTCTATAAAAGGATGGCTTAGTTTTAGTTCAAAGCATCGAAAAAACTCAGTTGTAAACATTTCTCTGAAGTTTTGGAAATCTCTGATATTGTAAGTTATCTTTCTGATGCAATAAAATGAGTTTGCCAAGAAATTTTTACGCTTTATCTTATCTTCAAATAGTATTTCAAATTGTATTTTTATTAATTAAATCAGAATTCTATCACTTATCTTTCTTGACCTCTTCATCTCCTCTATTCCTAATAGCTTCAAAAAAAGGACTTTTATATCTCTCTTATATTTTCTTTCTTTCTGTAAAATAAAGAGCAAATTAAGTTAGTGATTTATATAATTAATATATAATTGCTCTAAAATTGACCCAAAAATATCTCTAAAAATGCACTAAATTGGAGTTTATCAGTTATGGTGGTATTCTTAAACAAAAGATCAATCATACACATAATCATGCATCATATGCATCTTCCTCAAAAGAACAAGTTAGTTTTCATTCAGGCATTTGGCTTGGACCTCAAAAAAATTACTCAACTATTAAAAAAGAAATTTTATCTATTGTCCTTTATATTTCAAAATTTCAAGATGACATTTTTAACAAAAAATTTCTTTTAAAAATAGATTGTAAATCTGCAAAAGAAGTTCTTCTTCGAAACAAAGCAAACTCCAACAAACAAAGAAACAAGAGGTGAGCATCTTTGCAACATCTTCCTCTATGTTCAAACTTTAAATTCGACACCTGACTAATCTTCGTTTTGTAGAGTCGAAAAAGGGCAAGTAGTTCTACTACTGATGTTCCTTCCAAAAAATTGAAGAAAACTGATACACTAATTGTGAGTGATGATTCAGAGGTCGAACTTCTTACCTCTTTGCTTTTTGTAATTATTTGTATTTCCTTTTCTTGTTTATGTTGATATGAGTGTCGAATTTCCAGTCTGACAACTCAACAAGCAGCCCTAAACAAACTGAGGTTCCCAAAACTCAAGTTGAAAGGGAAAAGAAAAGAAAGAACTCTCAAGAAGCTCTTAAGATTCCATCTCAACAAGTTCCTGTTGACCAACGAGGACACGGCAAGGAGGTGCATAAAGGGAAAGCTCAAACGAACCCAGAAAAACCTCTAAAGAAGAAAGTGAAAACCCCTAAGAAACTTGAAAGTGCAGGTTCTCGCATTGGAGAAACAGCTTCAAAGGTAATTGACAAGTTTCTTATCTTCCCTTAATCATTTTGATTCAATATGACGAAAAACTCATCAATCTATTATAACAGGGAAACGAGGCCAGCAATGTCGAACTTCAACAGAAACAACCAACACCAACTTCAACTCTCTCTCCTTCTATCGAGCCAATAGTTGAGAAAGTAGTCGAGGAACAACAAACCTCAGATAGTCCCATCAACACAACGGGAGAAACTCTTCATCAACAAATAGAATATTTGATAATCAACGAGCCTTCCTCTGATAAGAATGAGCCTGGGAAAGAAGTTCTTGACCATAATCGAGAACAAGGGGATGATGAGATGAATGAAGGTGATCGCACTGCTGGTGTCGAAATTGAGAAAGACACTCTGGTTCCAACTCCAAATTCAAGTGACAAAGAAGAAGAAGAGGAAAACATAGATGGAGACGACGAAGAAGAAAAAGATGATGATGACGCTGTTGAATTTGAAGGAGAAGAATCTCAAGGCAACTTAGAGCATGTCGATGAATCGCCAAAGGACAATAGTTCTTCTAAGGTAGTACCTTCGACTAGCATCACTTTAAGCCAAGAGGAACTGACAGAGCTAAAAAGTAAGAACCCTCTTGAGGCCTTGAAATTAATGTTAAGCAGCAGGGCAGCTTTGACTGAAAAGAGACAAAGCTCTTCGACTACTTCTGTTGGCGAGATGTCTGAAAGTTCGAAAGAAGATCTCATTCAGGAATTTCGGGCTAAGGTTCTTGAAATGGATTTGTTTCAAACTATTGAACAAAACCACATAGTCACTTTTGAGATCAAAGCCTTGTTGCGCAAACTCAACAATTCAACGTCTAGCAAGTCTCTCATTGGCTTCCTTGTCGAATTTGAGCCTCTTCTGGAACAAATCACAAGGGATTTCAAAAAGAAAAAAGATGATGCTGTGACGAAAGAGCGTGAAGCTAAACTCCAACAAGAAGAATGGGCTGCGGTCGAAGCATCAAACGCAAAAATTTCTTCCTTGGAAGTTCAAGCAGCAAGTGATGCCAAAGAAATGGCTGCCTGTGATGATGCCATTTCGAAATATCAAGAACAGATCAAGAGCCTGCAATTGAAGATTAAGGCAGAGGAGAAGAAGAAAGCTTTGATTCGCAAACGAACTCCCGATTCTTTGGAATATGTTATTAATGCGGAGGCAGCCCTGGCAATCGAACATCTGGAGAACTTCAACAAACATGAAGCAGAAGTTCAGAGGTTGGTCGAAGACGAGGCCCTCACTGCTACAAGATTGGAGCATGCCAAGGCCGTCTTTGAGAGGCTAAAAGCCAATCTTAAGCTTTAGATTGTAACTTTCTTTATTTCCAAACTTTTGTAATTCAACGATGCTCTGGCACTTCTAAATCTCAAAATGCCATATTTGAATTCTCTTTTGTTATTTCAGTCTTGCGCTATTTTAATTTCTTGCAATATTGGCTAAAACTTTTTTAAATACTTGCATTTATTCGCAAAACCCGATTATCAGCACCTAATTCTTCGACTTCATAGGCACCGTTAGAAAAAATTTGTGCAATTCGAAATGGTCCCTCCCAATTTGGTGATCATTTGCCTAAGAATCTATCTTTTTTGTCCATAGGCAATACAACTTTCCAAACCAAATCTCCTAAGGCAAAGGTTTTTAACTTAACTTTTTTATTATAAGCTTTAGCCACTCTTTCTTTTTGCCTTGTAAGGACATCTAACGCAATTAACCTCTCTTCGTCTAAATCAACCAACTCATCTAAAATCATATTCCAATAATGATCTGATGGGATTTCAAATTGTCTTTGAATTCTGGCTGATTGTAAACAAATTTCGACTAGTAAAACTGCATCATGTCCAAACGTCAACCTAAAAGGAGTAGTATTAATTGACTCTCTAGGAGACTTTCGACAAGCCCATAACACTTGATCAAGAATTTTAGGCCAATTTTTAGGCTTTTGCCCAATGTGCTTTTTAATCAGATTAATGACAATCTTATTGGCTGCTTCGACTTGACCATTGGCTTGTGCATAATACGGCGTCAAAGTTAATAACTTGAAACCAGTTTCAGAGGCAAACTCTACCATTTTTCGTCCAATAAAAACTGAACCTTGATCTGTAGTAATGGTTTCTGGAATTCCAAACCTATACAAGATATGGTTTTGAATAAAATTAATAACTGCCTCTTGATCAACATTAGATAAGGGAATAGCCTCTACCCACTTAGTGAAGTAATCTATCCCAACCAATATATAACGATGGCCTTTCGACGAAATTGGTCTAATTTCACCAACCAAATCTTGAGCCCAACCTCTAAACGGCCAAGGTTTCACTATTGAATGTAGCTCATTTGCAGGCACATGTTGAATTCCTACATGTTTATGACATTCTTGGCAACCTTTAGTAAAAATCTATGCAATCTTTTAACATAGTTGGCCAATATACACCTTGTCGAAATAAAAGCCATTTCATCTTGTGACCTGCTTGATGAGATCCACAAGTTCCACTATGAGTATTGGAAATTGCCAAATATGCCTCACTTTCACTAAGACATTTAAGCAGAACTCCTTCAGGAGTCATTTTGAACAATTCATTTCCAATAATCACATAGCTGAAGGCTCTATACTTGGTTTTCCTACTAGTCGTTCCTGTTGGATTTTCCAAGTATTCGACAATTTGCCTGCGCCAATCATCACTTGACATACTGTCAATGGCAAAAACTTCAGCTTCAAAATTTTTGGTTTTAAAATTACCAATTTCAGTTTCAGTTTGAAATGGTAACATATTCGACTCATCTGCCCCCCGCCCCCCCCCCCCCCCCCCCCCCCCCAAAGTTTTGGCATTGACGATTCAGCCATAGAGAGGTCTGTCGAATTATGTTTGTCTTTGATTTCTATTAATTCTTTTAGTTTCCCCTTAGAAACTTTATAGCCTGAAGTAATTTGTGCCAAATCATTTGCCTCTTGGTTGTCAATTCGAGGCACATGTTTAATGTCAACATTCTTGAACTATTTTAACATAGCATTGGTAGTCATGAAATACACTATTAGGTTTTCTTTAACACATTTGTATTATTTAGTTAATTGCTTCACAACTAATTCAGAATCCCCTTTTATTTCGACGTCTTTTGCCCCCAGTTCTAGCAAGATCTCAAGTCCTGCTATCAAGGCTTCGTATTCTGCCTCGTTATTAGAGCAACACTCTTTGATTCTATATTTGTACTTCGTTGGGATTTTTGTTGGAGAAACAATTAAAATCCCAATTCCAGTCCCATTTTTATGGCTGGAACCGTCGAAATATAACTTCCATGGTTGAACATCCATAAAACTTAGCGTTGCTTCGACCAATGAGTGATCGACTATAAAATCAGCCACCACTTGGCCTTTAATTGCTTTTAATGGCTGATACGTTAGTGAATACTCAGAAAGCGCTAAAGCCCATTTGCCAATTCTACTATGTAGTATTGGCTTCGACAGCATATGTTTAATAATATCAAAATGCGAGTAAACATAAACATCAGCTGGTTTTATATATTGCTTTAGCTTTGTACATGAGAAACACAAACAAAGGCACAGTTTCTCAATTGGATGGTACCTTGTTTCAGCATCGTTTAAAACCCTACTGAGGTAATAAATGGCTCTTTCGACACCATTTTCATCCTCTTGTGCTAACATACTACCTATTGTCAGTTCTGATGCTGCTATGTACAATTTCATCACCTTATTTCTAAGAGGAGGTAATAAAATAGGTGGCTTTATCAAATAAGACTTGATCTCGTCGAAAGCTTTCTGGTGTTCTGGATCCCATCTAAACACATCTTTTTTCTTCAGTCGCAGTAATGGCGAAAAAGCTTGAGTCTTGCCGCTTAGGTTTGAAATGAACCTTCTAAGAAAGTTGATCTTTCCCAATAGCGATTGAAGTTCTTTCTTGGTCGAAGGAGCTTTCGTTTCCAAGATTGCTTTTGTCTTGTTTTGATTGATTTCAATGCCTTTTTTGTGCACAACAAACCCTAAGAAATTACCTGCATGTACACAGAAGGCACATTTAAGTGGATTCATTTTCAATCCATATTTTCTCATCCTTTCAAATGATTGTCGAAGGTGGTCTATATGACCACTTTCTGATGAAGACTTAACAACAATATCATCTATGTAAACTTGCATAAAATCTTCTATAAAATCATGAAACATAGAATTCATTGCTCTTTGGTACGTAGCACCAGCATTTTTTAGGCCAAAAGGCATTACTACCCATTCATAAACGCCTAAGGTCCCTAGGCATCGAAATGCTGTTTTCAACACATCTTCTTCAGCAATGAAGATTTGATTATATCTAGAATATCCATCAAGCATACTCAGATAATCAAATCCTGCTGCTGAATCAACCAACATTTCTGCCACTGGCATAGGATATTGATCCTTAGGTGTAGCATTATTTAGGTCTCTAAAATCTATACACACTCTAAGAGTCCCATTTTTCTTAATAACTGGAACTATATTAGCTAACCAATCTACATACCTTGCAGTTCTGATGAACTTGTTTCTGAACAGCCTTTCAATCTCCTCTTTGATCTTCGACATGATCTGTGGTGCAAACCTCCTTGGTGTTTGTTTCACTGGTTTCTTATCTGGCCGAATTGGCAGCTTCAACTCCACCATTTCTCGACTTAGACCTGGCATCTCGTTGTAATCCCAAGCGAAACAGTCTTTGAATTCTTTTAAAAGCTCAATAGTTCAAACTTTCAAGTCTTTATCGATCTTAGCACTGATATATGTTGGCCTTTTTGTAGAGCCATCTCCCAAGTCAATTTCTTCCAATGGATCTTGTGCTTGTATCTTCTTGGTCGAACCCATTGGGCCTTTTTCGAAACCTAAAGGCTCGTCATCATAAACGCAGTCAAGCCTTTGGTCTTCGACCATGTCTTCTTTATCATTATTCTTACTGGTTTCGACAACCATTTTCTGATGCATTTCGGCTTCCAAAGCCGCATTTTGCTTATTCTCGACCACATAGGCCGTAATTCCTATCTCAAGCACTAGGCTTAGACATATTTAAATATCTACGAATTCCCACCCTGTTGGTGGAATTGTACCTTCTGGGTAATTTCCTTCACCTATTATTTCCCTCTCCCAAATGAATCCATGAGTTGGGTGAAGTTTGACTGAGGAAAAGGCATTATCTTGGTAAACATATCCAAGTTCAGAAGGTAGGCATGGCGCAATACTCGCCAGTTGCTTGTCGAAGGTCTTCTTTGCTATGTTGTTTACTTCTGCCACGAAGTAACTCTGATCCCTTTCAACATTTTCTACTAATCCATCTTCTCTCCAGATGGTAAGTCTCTGGTGTAAGGTTGATGGCACTGCTCCTACTCCATGTATCCATTCTCTGCTAAGCAGCAAGTTATAGTTTGCCTTGGAAGGAATAACCAAGAACAGCGTTGATCTTTTCACGCTCCCAACAACCAGTTCGACTTCAATTGCCCCAAGGGAATGGCCAGATTTTCCATCATAGTTAGTAAGTACCACATTGTGTGGCCTTAAATCTGTATCAGATTTGCCAATCTTTTTCAGCAAATGTTGTGGCATCAGATTCACTGCTGCGCCACCATCGACCAGAACTTTGTTTAACCCTACGTTGTTGACTTTCGCTTGAATGAACAGAGGTTTGAGATGGCTCTTCATTCCCCCATCTGATTTTTCGAACATGGCACGTTGTTCTTCGACGCATCCATTATTCATGACATAATAGCAAACTGGCTTATGGATAGCCATATCTTCGTTGAAGTCTTCTTCGACCTCACTTACTTCTGAGATCACATCATATTCAATGGGAAGAAATGAAACGACATTACACAAAACATCGAAGTCTGGTTCAGAATCTAAGAAATTAGATTCCATTTCTTCGTCTTCTAAGTTGAAACCTTCTTTGACAGTTAACAAAGGTGGAAATATTCTCTTTGTTGCTGGCTTTCTAGCCATTTCGACAGATGTCTGCTTACCTTTTCCCTTGTCTGAACTTTCAGCATTCCTTGAGGCATCAACCCTCTTTTGGCGTTGGTACCTTTGCCATTGTGTACTGGTTATAGGATTTTTACCCTTGTAGTTGTTATTGTAGGCATACTTGTTAGATTCAGATGCCTTGTTTTGGTTAGCAGCACTAGTACTTCCTTTGACCATCTTTGTGGGCTTGGTTTGGTATCTAGCATTCCTCCCGCCAGAGTACATCCATTTCTCCACGGGTGACCTTGATGTTGGAACAATAGTCCTAACTTGATCTTTCTGAGAACTCTTTGTTGGAGGTAAAATCTTGTATGGTATACCTCTTTTGTTGAAACTGAACTTTGGTCTGTTGTCAACCCACTTCCCTTTCTGCTTCAATTGAGGCTTGAAGCCTTCAAGGCTTTTTGCAGCATTTTTGTCGAAGACATAACTACACCTTGGGCATAGCATCACCTCTGTGTTGCTTATCTTGCAACGGTTGAGGAAATCAATTAATTCCTCTTCTGCTCTGGGATAAGCAACCTTCATTTTTTCATCATATTGGTCTTCAGTAACCATTTCGACCTCAACCTTTGGGCCTTCAGTAGTCCCTTTCACGTTGGCATTTCCAGCAATCTTTCTAGTAGTGGCTTCAATAACCATTATCTCGACTGGTTCAGCATACATTGCATCCATTGCCGGAAGAGGATCAGTGTCAATCTGCATCGGAGGCTTTGATTTTCCGCCAAATTTCAGCCTGCCTTCGTTAAGAGCCTTCTGGACTAGGTCCCTAAAAAGAACACAACGAGAAGTGTTATGGTCTAAAAAGTTATGGAATTTGCAAAAACCTTTTTTCTTTTGTTGTTCTAATGGTGGTGTTTTCAGGCCCTTAGGCACTAAAATTTGACCATCAGCAACCAAAAGATCAAAAATCTCATCACATTTAGTAACATCAAAGGTATAAGTCTTTGCAACAAACTTATCATTTTTAGGTTCGACAGGATTTTTCCCATCTGATGGCCTTAAAAATTTGCATGTATAAGGAGGCCCAGGTTTTAATTCTGCAACATTGACCTCATTTTCTTCGACATCCTCATAGGCTATGTCGAATTCTTGGTTGCTGTCGTTAGTATCGACATAAGCAACTTTCTCTTTTTTATGGAAACGACTAGTTCTAGTTTTTTCAGCTTTAAGCCTTTCGATTTGTCGAACCCTATCGGCCAATTGTGCCATATCTCTTAAGTGTAGACTATCTAATTTCTTTCTAATAGAATAGTCTAGGCCACCAGCAGCCATTTCGACTTACTCATGTTCAGGCACTTGAGTAAAGCACCTTGCTTTGAGAAGTCTGAATCTTTTCAGGTAATCATCAACAGACTCTGCCACTTTACGTCGAACACTAGCCAATTCTTTAAGACTATTCTTAGATTGGCCCATATAGAATTGCTCATGAAACGCCTTCTCTAATTGCCCCCAATTGAAAATGGAATGTGGGGGTAAAGTGGTGAACCAAGTGAAAGCATTCTTAGTTAGAGAGTTTGGGAAATATTTCATCCTCAAGTTTTCATTATGTGTTATGTCTCCTGCCTCTGTTAGATAACGGGCAACATGCTCGACAGTAGATTCACTAGTTTCTCCAGCGAATTTTGTGAACTTAGGGATTTTCCATCCCCTAGGAAGTTCAGTTTGTAAGACATACTCTGACAATGCTGACACAAAATTAGGCCTATGTAGGCCTAAATTGAGACCATTCTGGGCTAGAACAGTTTCGACAAGATTGGTCAAATTGTTTTAGGCTCCAAAATTATTTTGTTGAACTTGCCTAACCACTTCATCAGCATTTTGGTTTCTATTAACCAGCGACACATCAGGGATTGCTTCAATTTCCCTTTGTACAGGTTGTTCGACAACTGGTTGTTGCCTCTGATTTATGGGAATCCCATTGCTAGGCCTTTCTAAAGGGTTTTCGACGGGCTTGACATTCTGATTCTGAAGATCCTGTTGGTTACGCAATGGTGGAGTGCCAAAGAAATCAGCAATTCTCCCCATCTGGGTTGCTAACATTTGGTAACTATTGTTCGTGTTTTGGATCAAGGGATTAAACACTGTACCTATTTGTTGAGTCAGCAAATTAACCATGTCGTGGTTGCTATCATCCATTTGTTGCCTTAGCACTAACAAGGACGATGTGGTTAATGAGGGTTGAGCGTTTCGACTATAAATGTTCCCTGCTGAACTATGAAAAGGAGAAAATGCCGAACCATTTGTTGGCATACCATATGGGTAATCCCTATTGATCATAGGTAATGTAAATTTGTTGGCACAGAAGCCATCGTACTAGACTGTGTCAACTCTGCAGTGGTCAACATAGACACAGGAGCAGTTACCCCTATCGTCGTCGAAGATGGCTGTTGCACCCCGAAAAATCCAGATTGGACCTTTCATCGTACAACGTGAAAATTTGTGAAGCCGCCATCAACATTTTTTATTTAGGGACCAAAACATTGAAAAAGGGTCCTTTTTAAGGCGGGTGGTCCTTTGAGAACTAGAGATGTAGGTTCGGGGGTCGGTTAGGTGTGGGGAAGGTATTAGCATCCCACACCTCCTTTCTACCGAAAGGGAACCTTTAACTTGATGTGCGGTTTTGACAGATTTGATTTGAAACAATTCATTCTACTTCTTTTTTTATTTGAGAAAATGTTTTTGAAAACGGGGGAAAAGAAGAATCTTTTTATTATTTTTTAAAAGTGTGCTTGACGGGATGTGACCCGCTCCTACGTATCTCCCGGTGCGATGGAGAATTCAAAGCTTACGTAGTTCTCTTTAGTTGAGAAACTTTGTGTTGGTGTTTTTTATTGTAGGGGTTTTCGGTCCTAGACTGTACAGTCCACTAGACCTAGAACAAAGACAACCCCGCCTGTACAGACGACGTGCCCCCTACTTATTGAAAATGTTTTTTTGATTAAGGAAGAAAAAGATTTGTTGTGAGGTTGGTTGCTTTTATTTGAGCAAGTATCTTAGGCTCGCACGAACTGTACAGCTCGCTAACCCTAAGACGCTAACCAATACCGGATGTACATCCGACTCGATTCCTTACTCATTTTTTGAAATAGGGTTCAAGTTGTTAATTACTTGTTTTGATTCTCATAAGTATCCCAAGATGTTTGAGCTGTACAGCTCCGATCTTAGGACGCTAGACAACACCGGCCGTACGTCCGACTTGCCTCCTTATGAGTTTTCAAAAAGGTTTATTGTTGATCTTAGAAAGAATTTGATTGTCTTATGAAAACAATTTGAGAAAAGATTGAGTTTGGAAAAAGCTTTAGAAAATGATTGATTTGAAGAAAGGAGAAGGGAGTTTGAGGGTGACATTGGTCACAAAAGGTTTGTTGGGATGGCGTGGCATCCAAAAGGAGAAGAAAGTAGAACATTCAATCAATTTCCAAGTCAAGAACCAAAGTGCAACATTTAACAAATTGCAAGCAAAGCAATCAACAATGTAAGCATAAGCATAAACATTACCAATTACAACATTTGAGCACAAGAATGACACTTAGTCATCTAACATTTAATGGCCATGAACATGCAAGATCAACATTAACCAAATAGATTGCAAGAATAGGCACACAAATAGATAATGCAAAAGTTTAATTCAAATAGGCATCAACACAAGATAAAAACACAAGGTTGAATCCCTTTTGGTAATCCTTGACATTTGAGACAATGCACAAAGGCATAAGTGTCTAGTCCTTTTACCAAATCATCAACATTAAAGCATAACATTGACCTAGAAAGAACATCACATTTGCAAGACCAAAAGTGACCAAAAGAGGGCATTAACAAGTCATTTTTGTAACCAAAATTGATTAATCAAGTTAGAAAACTAGCATTTGCATTTTCAAGCAAGAATTGCACAAAGAAAAGTGAATCATCTTAGGCAATCCTCATCACTTAAAGTGAAGTGCCTAAGGCACAAGTGTGAGTCCTCTTGCCAATCATCAACATAGAGTAATTTTGCAAACAAGTTACTAACAAGCAAACCAAAGTTTACAATCAAAGCACAAGGTTGTGTTGAATCATCTTAGGCAATCCTCAACACTTAAAGTGAAGTGCACAAAGACACAAGTGTGAGTCCTCTTGCCAATCATCAACATATAACAATTTGCAAGCAAGATACAATCAATTAACATCAAAATAACTTGAGAAAACGTTTTTGATCACAATTGCAAACCCATTTCACAAGAAAATTAACAAACCCTAATTCTAATCATGATTTGCGACACCAACATAGAGCTAAAACCTCATTTTATTCTTTGAAAGCAACAAAATCATGCAAGCAAATGACATAGATCAAGCTTTTGGCAAGGATTCACATGATTAAGCAAAGGAATGCACTAAAATCACACAAACCCTAATTTTTCTACAATATGCGAAATGAAACATAATCCCAAATCACAATTTTATTCATGAAAATGCAAGCACAAAATGAAAATAGCACAAACACACAATTTATTCCAAGAGAGAGATGCATTTCAAGCATCCAAACCTCCCAAAGTGTTTGTCAAAATGCTTGAAACACATCTCTCATTCAACAACAACAATTATATCAACATTTCAACAAAAAAATAGAGCACTAAAATGCAAAGAAATGCTTGATATGCAAAAATAGATTGATGACCTACATTTTTTATGCTAAAATTTTGATGATGTTAAGATTGAGAGTATACCTCAACTCCAAGCTAGAATAGCAAAAGAAATAAGGTGAATGAACACTAAACCACTTGAATCAACCCTCTAATCTTCAATCTTGAGCTTTATTCTTGAGATTTGAAGATGGATCTTTGAAGAGAATGCAAGGATGATGAAGGATTTAGAACTAGAATGTTGATTTGAAGTGAAAAAGTGAAGAAATGAGGTGAGGGAATGAGGAGGTGTGTTCGGCCAAGAAGGGAGAAGAGGAGAGGCTAGGTTTTTGAGTGTGAATTGTGAGCCAAAACCTTGTGAGAGGTGAGGATATGAGGGTATATATAATGTGCAATTAGGTTTAGGGGCATTTAGGTCATTGTGTACCTCATCTCATTCTAGGATTGCATTTTAATTTTGAATCAAGGGTGAGGATTGAAACACACTTTGATGAGGGGCAAAAAAATGCAAAATGAGAGGGAAATGAAGGGGGGATTCGACCACATTGGGGGAGTGGTGCCCAAGTTTTGCAAGTTGGCAATTGTACTATTGTACTATCCATGAACCTTCCAATTATCCTCTCCATTTTGATTATTCTTTTCAAGATAATTGTACATAAATCTAACCATTTTGAGCCATATACAAGGTATCTTGAAGAATATGCCATTTTTGAAAATGAGAGATGACCAAAATTGCCAACAAAAATCTTATCATATAATTTTTGGGAATATTCCTTGTACTATTTTTTTGAAATGCTTTCTTGAATTAATTTGAACTTGATTTTTTACTACACATATAAAATATGCGCACAATTTGAAAGATGATTTTCTTTATTTTTTTTTATTTTTTTTTGTTCAAAATAATACAATTTTATTAAATAAATTCCCAAAAAATTAATTAATTGGATTTTCAACTAGCAAAAATTTATTAAATTGAAATTGACCAAACAATGCCCCTTTTAAATGCCCCAAAATTCCTTAATTTCTCAAAAATGATTTTGAAAACCTTAGAATGCTTGGGTAAATACCCTAAACCCTTTCTCAAATAATGCATCACTCACAAAATTATTTATTTTTGCTGAAAATTAGGGTTTTGAAACTAGGCGGACAAAATTAGGGTATGACAGCTGCCCCTCTTTATTTGGATTTTAACAAGGAATATGAATTGGCCGAAACATATTCCGAGGCAAAATAGAAATAAAGAATTCAGAAATTATACCAATTTTGTCTACTTAGAGAAAACCAGAATTTTCCTTTTTTTTTCTTTTTTTTTGTTCCTTTTTGAAATATGATACAAATGCAATGAAAAGATTTTTTTTTTTCTTCTCTTTTTTTTTTGTTCCTTTTTGGAATATGATACAAATGCAATGAAAAGATTTTTTTTCTTCTCTTTTTTTTTTGTTCCTTTTTGGAATCAATTGGTGCCAACCCTCAATAAGCCAGCGAAAGCAGTAAAGAAAGCAAAAAAGGTGCCGGCCCTCATTAAGCCGGCGAAGGAGGCTGCCTAAAGCCTTTTAACGAATCGCGAACGATCCGAGTTTGCACTTGGGCCTGGGGAGCACGTGGGCTCAAAGGGGTGGTCTTTCGAGCGACCGGGGGAGGGTACTATATCAAGTCTAGATTTCGATATTTCCCTAGGACTGCGCCATGTTTTAGGCCAACACAGCTATCCTTTTCGACTGGACCTATTGAGGTCAGGGGGACTTACTCGCAGCTCGAATACGAAGTGAAGTCAATCTTCTGGGGGATACGTGGGTCCAAAGGGGATTTGAAAATCCAATTGGTTTTCTTCAGTTGGTCAATGCTGCCGCACCGATCCAGGGTACCTGCATATGTTAGTTGATGCAAGGAATGGTGCATGAATGCAAGCTTTTTCTTACCTTAGTGGTGATCGAACGAACACGAGTTTCATAGGATCGACCATCGGCGACTTGAGCTGTTACTAGCAGATAGCAACTTATTTGGATGCAGAAAAATTTAGCAAAGACATGGATATTCACGAAATGCTCCTTATTCTTTTTTCGATGAATGCACAAGAGGTGGATATGCAAATGTAATGCAAATGTATGTTATGCAAAGGCATGTTATGCGAGTGCGTGTGATGCGAGTGCATGCGATGCGATGATTTGATGAATGCCGTGAAAATGCTTTTGATTTTCTTTTGATTCTTCTTGATCAGCTTTCTTTTTTCTGATTGATTTTTTTTTTGTTGCTCTTGACTTATTTTCTCTTTGCTGGTTCGACCGACCCGTGACACTCATGGCACAAGACTGGGGAACTTATTAGAGTTGCTGCGGCGCACGGGCCGGGTGCAGGTTTGCTTTATGATTTGCCATCTGAAGTGTTTGATGGGCGCAATTATTTTCCTTGCAACATTAATTTGTTTTTGAGAAATCACTTCCTTCCCGTGACTTTTGGGGATTTCGCAATGATTGCAATGCTCTAGGATTTATGCACATGTTTTACAATTCAGTATTACCATCATCATAAAACGTTTATTTTGAGCAGAAAATAGAAAAGCAAACTGATATGAGAAAAATTGAACTTTATTGATGTGGAAACCGGTCGTACAGAAAGTTACGCCGACTGTTCAATACATTTGAAAATTTAAACTGCAAAAAGACACGAAAGAGAGAGAAAAGCTAGTTTCTAAATGTCCGTCTCTGTGGAACAATGCCAAACATTTATGTCCTTGACCTTGATCACCCCTCTATCCAAACCTTCAGGAGTGCTGTATGCCCTTGTTTATTTTCATGCCCAAGTTTTCTGACCCTAATTTTTGCCTGGATCGCCCTTTGCGGGTTTTCAATCCACCGGGTCGCTCTGATTTTGCCTAGGCCGCCCTTTCGGGTTTTCAACCTAGCGAGCTAATTCTTACTTGGCTTATCTTTCTCTTTTTTCGTCTATTTCTTTCAGGCATAATACTTCTTCACCGAATCTGAATTGACTGGGTTTTTGAGTTCTTCATCGTCCATGTTGGTGAGTATTAGTGCTCCTCCAGAGAAGGCTTTCTTGACCACATAAGGTCCATCATAAGTGGGAGTCCATTTTCCTCGGGGATCGCTCTGAATGGGCAATATCTTTTTGAGCACAAGATCTCCCTTGTTGAACTCTCGAGGGCGAACTTTCTTGTCGAAGGCCGTCCTCATCCTCTGTTGATACAGCTGTCCATGACACAAAGCTGCAATTCTTTTTTCCTCAATGAGATTTAACTGATCCAGACGAGCTTGTACCCATTCAGCTTTTTCCAACTTGGTTTCCATCAATATCCGCAGGGAGGGTATTTCAACCTCAATAGGGAGGACAGCCTCTGACCCATATACTAGAGAAAAAGGGGTTGCCCCAGTTGAGGTACGCACTGAAGTGCGGTATCCGTGCAAAGCAAAAGGAAGCAACTCATGCCAATCTTTGTAGGTTACCACCATCTTTTGAACTATTCTCTTGATATTCTTGTTGGCCGCTTCGACTGCCCCATTCATCTTGGGTCGATAGGGGGAAGAATTATGATGCTGGATTTTGAATTCTGTGCACAGGTCTTTCATCATCTTGCTATTCAGGTTACTGCCGTTATCGGTGATGATCCTGTTTGGAAGGCCGTAACGACAAACCAGATCTTTCTTTACAAACTTTGCAACCACAGAGCTAGTGATGCTTGAGTATGAGGCAGCTTCAACCCACTTGGTGAAATAGTCAATGGCGACAAGGATGAAGCGATGCCCGTTTGATGCTTTTGGCTCGATAGGACCGATGACATCCATCCCCCACATTGAGAATGGCCAAGAAGCAGTCAGAACGTTTAATGAAGCAGGTGGTACATGGATATGATCGGCATAGATTTGGCATTTGTGTCACTTTCTTACAAAGCTGTAACAGTCAGATTCCATTTGCAGCCAATAATAGCCGGCTCTTAAGATTTTTCTGGCCATGGTGTGTCCACTGGAATGAACCCCGAATGAGCCTTCATGGACCTCTTTCATAATCTTTTCGGCCTCCTCTTTCGCAATACACCTTAGGAGAACCATGTCATAATTTCTCTTGTAGAGAACTTCACCATTCAGGAAGAAATTCCTCGACAGCCTTCTGAGCGTTCTCTTGTCATTTTCTGATGCCCTAGGAGGGTATTCCCTGGTGGTGATGTACTGCTTGATATCATGGTACCACGGCTTGTCATCAGGCTCTTCAACTATTGCAGTGCAGTAATGATGTGCTGGCAGATCCTTATGCTGGATTCTGAGGTGAGCTAAACTCTTGTCACAGCTGATGTTGAACATTGACGACAAGGTTGCCAAAGCATCGGCCAACTGGTTTTCGCTTCGAGGGATATGCTGGAAAGTGACTTCCTCAAAGGACTCCATCAATTCTTGAACATAATCACAATAGGGAATCAATTTGGGATCTCTGGTCTTCCAATCACCTCGCACCTGATGAATAACCAAGGCTGAATCACCATACACATCAAGCTTTTTGACCTTCCATTCAAGGGCTGCCTGAATACCCAGGATGCATGCTTCATATTCCGCAATGTTATTTGTAACATAAAAGCTCAGTCTTGCAGTGACCGGAATGAAGCGATTGTCTGGAGAGATTAACACAGCTCCGGCCCCATGCCCCCACATGTTGGATGCACCATCAAATATCATCCTCCATCTTTCATCTTCTTGGGACTTCCCCTCGTCGAATAGTGCCATGATGTATTCATCGGGAAAATCATACTGCATCGACTGGTATTCTGGGATAGGCTGACAAGCTAAGTACTCAGCAAGTGCGCTGCCCTTGACTGCCTTCTGCGTGACGTACAGGATATCATATTCTGACAATAACATCTGCCAACGGGCAATCCGTCCTGCGAGAGCTGGTTTCTCAAAAATGTACTTGATCGGATCCATTTTAGACACCAACCAAGTTGTATGGCTCAGCATGTACTGCCTTAAACGATGAGCAGCCCAAACCAAAGCACAACAAGTCTTCTCCAGCATTGTGTATCTTGTCTCGCAGTCAGTAAATTTCTTGCTCAGGTAATAAATAGCATGTTCTTTCTTGCCTGACTCAACATGCTGCCCCAGCACACACCCCATCGAATTGTCTAACACGGTTAGGTACAAGACCAGCGGTCTTCCGGACACCAGTGGCATCAGAATTGGTGGATTCTGAAGATACTCTTTAATTCTCTCGAAGGCTCTCCGACAATCATCGTTCCATTTGGATTCTTGGTTCTTGCACAACAGCTTAAAGAGAGGCTCGCAAGTGGCTGTCAGTTGGGATATGAACCTTGAGATAGTTCAATCTCCCAAGAAAACCACGGACCTCCCTTTCAGTCTTTGGTACTGGCATTTCGAGGATTGCTTTGACTTTATCTGGATCAACTTCTATCCCTTTCTGACTGACGATGAACCCCAGTAGCTTTCCGGATCTTACACCGAAGGTGCATTTAGCTGGGTTTAATCTGAGTTTGAACTTCCTGAGACGTTCAAAGAGTTTTTGCAGATTCACAATATGCTCTTCATCAGTCTTGGATTTAGCAATCATATCATCCACATACACCTCGATTTCCTTGTGCATCATGTCGTGGAACAATGTCACCATGGCCCTCTGATACGTTGCACCGGCGTTTTTGAGTCCGAAAGGCATCACCTTATAGCAAAAGGTTCCCCAGAGAGTTATGAAGGTTGTTTTCTCCATATCTTCTGGAGCCATCTTTATCTGATTGTATCCTGAGTATCCGTCCATGAAGGAGAATAAAGAGTGTTGGGCTGTACTGTCCACCAGAATATCAATGTGGGGTAGGGGGAAATCATCTTTGGGGCTGGCTCTGTTCAGATCCCTGTAATCGACACACATCCTGACTTTCCCGTCCTTCTTCGGAACCGGGACGATATTGGCAACCCATTGAGGATACTTGGCAACCGCTAGAAACCCGGCATCAAACTGCTTCTTTACCTCATCCCGGATTTTCAACGACATCTCTTGCTTCATTCTTCTCAGTCTTTGCTTTACAGGCGGGCATTCTGGCTTTACTGGCAACTTGTGCACAACAATATCGGTATCCAACCCAGGCATATCTTGATACGACCATGCAAAAATGTCAACGTAATCGCGCAGGAGCTGAATTAACTTCATACGATCACTGTCGTTCATTCCGGTACCGACCTTAACTTCTTTCTTGTTCTCATCTGTACCCAAGTTGATTACCTCAGTTGATTCTCCGTGAGGCTGAATGACCCTTTCTTCCTGTTCCATTAATCTCATTAGTTCTGGAGGAGCTTCCCAGTTGTTCTCAACATCTCCCTCAGTTTGATTAATTGGATGATCAAAGTCAAAATATGGATCATCGGCATTGTTATTTTCAGAGATAATTATTGTTGATCTGCATTTGTAGAGGCAAAAAGCAGAATGAAAGGCGAAACAAACAGGCAAAATAAAATAAAGCGGAGAAGACACATGAAATTAAGGGAAATGATTTTATTGATGAATTTCAAAAACAACGTTTTTTATTGATGATGATAGCAATGAAGATAAAAACATGCGTGCCCCTAACAACTTATCCTATGGCCTTGGGCAGAGCCACAGGGGTGCATTACAAATTATTACTTTGAATTAAAAGCCACGGGAAAGTCAGCAGCTTCCCAATTCTTCAACTTTTCACCGGCAAAGCAACGGCGGACTAGGCTGGTATCACCTTTTTCAGCTCCAGGACCATCCCCAATGGCAGCGATTTGATTAGGGTCCAGCAACCCTGCACTCTTAAAGCTCTGGCGAATATCACAGATAGGGATCTTTTTTGACCAAGGATCATGGCCTCTCAGTTTGGCCAACAACCTGCTCTTTCTTTCCTCTGCCATCCCCTTTCGCTCGACTTGATTAGGATGGTACCCCAACCCACAACGGTCTCGGTTTTCCTTCAGTTGAATAGGCTCAAGAATCCCCTGACCAGACTTGCCTAAACCACATCCCACCTTGTATCCTTGTTCTAACATGATCTTGGCGACCATTTCCTCGTTCCTTGACAATTTTGACCCTGGTGACGGAAGCTTGCTCCCTCTGAATATAGCATTAGCAATTTCAAGGGACTGAAAGGAGGTCTCCAGAGATTCCTCAGCGGCTTCCACATAACGGAATGGGGATGGTTTGTTGACTAACATTTCTTCTTCACCAAACACAACAACAATCTTGTCATCTACCACAAACTTGACCCTCTGGTGTAGGGAAGAGGGAATAGCTCCCGCCATGTGAATCCACGGTCTCCCCAACAGGCAGCTATATGATGGAGTGATGTCCATGATCTTGAAATTCACATAAAAGGTCTCCGGCCCAATCTGAATTGGGAACTCCACTTCCCCTAGCACTTCCTTCTTCGACCCGTCAAACGCTCTCACCAACGTCGAACTAGGCTTCATATAAGAGCAGTCCACATCCATTTTGTCCATGGTGGACTTCGGCATGACATTTAGTGAGGACCCATTATCAATCAAAACCCGAGCCAACACATAGTCTCCGCATTTGACGGAGATATGCAGAGCCTGGTTGTGCCTTCTTCCTCCTGGGGGTAACTCATCGTCAGCAAAAGTCAAATGATTAGCTGCCACGATGTTTCCTACAATCCCATCAAACTGACACACAGAGATATCTTCAGCGACATGGGCTTCGTTGAGTACTTTCATCAGGGCAGTCCGATGAGCTTCTGAACTGAGCAGTAACGACAGCATAGAGATCTTGGCTGGAGTTTGTTTCAACTGACCAACAATTTGATAATCACTTTGTCTGACAATCCTTAAGAACTCACTGGCTTCCTATTCTGTTACTTTCTTGCCCTGGGTATCTTTTGATACTTTCTCTTTTCCTTTTCTAAACCTGTCCTCAGCATCTTTAGACGTTTCAACCCGAAGAGTTTCCGGAGCATACATACGGCCGCTTCTCGTCATTCTACCCACTCCTGATATATTGGTGACAGCAGATGCACTTGGAGAACTCTCCACTGGAGGCAAAGTACTATATTTCTAGGGCACAGCGCTATCTTTCTCATATGGAAAGGGAGCAGGGACCTCAATGACTATGGGCTGAGCTTTGGCTTGAACTTGCCTCGGATTGTAATCATATAAAATCTCAATTGGCCTTCTGACTTCTCTGCCATTATTAGCCTGAAGGGTCATCACGCTTTCTTCTGTTTCAAAAGTAACTACCTGAACTACACGGCGGTCCATCAAGTCTTGCAAGATCTGCTTAAAAACTTCACAAACCCCTTTACACAGGGAATCAGCACACCCATTCTCCTGACAACATCCTTTCTCAATGACCTCAAATCGACACAATTCAGCGTGAATGGCATCCAAGGGAGTTTTAATTTTCTCAACCTCCCTTATCACCTGTCCAGTAGAATCTTCTATTGCATTGGTCGGCGGATTCCCATGTCCTGGCAGTGGATTTGTAGTTATACTTGGACTGTTCTATTTGAAAGAAATCCAATTAGCGTCGATTAAGTCCTGAACTACGTGCTTAAAAGCTTTGCAGTCCTCCACTGTGTGACCGATTCCACCCTCATGAAAACTACAAGTAGCATTGGCATTATAGCTCCTAGGGAAAGGAGGCTGGAGAGGCTTCATCGAGCGAGTGTTGATTAGGTTTTTGGAGACCAGATGATTGAACAGCTCCGTGTAAGTCATCGGGATTGGATCAAAACTGACGCGCTTCTTATACTGGTAGTTCTGGGCTTTATAACCATCATTGGCTCGTTGAGGTTGCACTGGTGCCGAGAATGGTACTGTCTGCGGTGGAGTACTGAAAGACGGATTTCCTCCGGAAATTACATTCGTCTCTCCCTCTTTCTTTTTAGGGAAATGAGAAGAGGGCTTTCTTTGTCCACCTGAACTGCCTGAACTACCTGAACTACCAAAGTGGTTGGCGATTTTCCCGCTACGCAAACCGTTTTCAAGCCTTTCCCCAATAACTACCATGTCTGAGAAATTTGACGAGACACTCCCTATCAGTCTGTCGTAGTAGATTGCCGGAAGAGTTTCCATGAACATGTATACCATCTCTTTCTCTGTTAGTGATGGCTTTACTTGTGCAGCTATACTTCTCCACCGTTGGGCGTATTCTTTAAAAGATTCTTTATCTCCTTTGCCCATGTGCTGTAACTGAGATCGATCTGGAGCCATATCCATATTGTACTGGTACTGTTTCAAAAAGGCTTCTGAGACGTCCTTCCAACTATGGATGTCAGAAGACTGTAACTGCATGTACCAGTCTAAGGATGCCCCAGCTAAGCTATTCTGAAAGGAGTGGATCAACAGCTTATCATCACTAGCATGCGCAGCCATTTTTTGGCAATACATGGTTATATGACTTGATGGACAACCAGCACCCCGGTACTTGTCAAAATCAGGTGCCTTAAACTTTGGAGGAAGGACTATATCTGGAACGAGACACAAATCACGGGCATCCTTGACTCTAACACCTGTTCCTTCCACAGCCCTTAACCGTTCTTCAAGCACACGATACTGGTCTCTGGGCTGAGAGTTTTCAAACACATGCCCCAGAGGATGACTACTCATGCCATAATAATTTCCCCCAAACTGAGCGGGATTTCCTACTTGATATGCAACATTCTGAGGATTGGTAGTGATCCAAGGAGTAGGACTGAGTGGATTTCTCTGTAGCACAGCATCATGATTAGGAGCGTGGACCTGTGGTCCACCAACAACTCCACCAGGTACGACCACAGCAGCCTGACTTGGCCCTGTTACCCCAGCTGGATTGGATTCAACATTTTGAGGCGTATAACCGACCGGCATTCCCCACGAGTACCTCTGAGCAACTGGATGGCTCTGACCGTTTGCCCCTGGAGAGTGGACAAAATGAGGGATCCCTATTCCCGGAGGAGGAATAGTAGTTGCAGTATTAACAGGCCTCGGAGGGGGAATGAAGGTGACAACTCCATCAGGGTTTACAACGGCGGTGGCCTCAGCACTGGCCCCACCTTTCAGATTCCTCAGCATACCCATCATTTCAACCATCTGGGCCTCCATAGCCCCTACCTTATCCTTCAAAACCCGGTTTTCTTGAGCTAGCTGCTCGGGGTTGAGTATCTCTATAACCGGATCATCCGGACCCGAGTGGTAACTCTCAATCTCAATGTCTGGACTTTCTTGATTCTCTGCCATGAGCCTTTCCTGTAGACGAGTGTAGTAACGGTGATGGCGAACCAGCTTGCCTTTTCTGTTTGTTTAAATATTTATTGTGTAAGAGCCTGAATGAATAGATGCATGGATGCATGAAATGAATGGATGCATAAGTATATGTGTATGCATGCAATGCAAAATGCGTTTTTTTTTGGTGCCGGGGATATCACATATTTTATTTGGGTAAACAACAAGGATCGAGAATGTGAAATGAACCATACAATTTTATTTGAACTGAAACACACAATCCTTTTATTTATTCATAACGTAAAAACAGGAATACATCATAAAGAGTTCTCAAAGCAACAATTAACCAGAATTTCAAACAACAGCTAAGTCCCTGCATTGGTTCCTCTTCCTCTTTCTTGAAGTGGAAGGACGATCTGCCTGCCCCCTCATCTCCAAGATCAAACCTCTGACATACTCGATGAATCTTCTGACCTCTACCGGAGTAGTGCACACATCCACAGCAATCTCTGCAGCTCTGAGGCGCCTTGGAAGGCCTATAACAGTATCATAGCACAGCTTGGACAAGAGTGCATACTTCTCTTGCAAGCGCCGGCAATGATCATCCAATCTTCGATGCTCTTCCATCAAGTAGGACATCTCAGCCCTGAACCTCTCTAGCAAATCACCCTGGTGCCTCACATGGTCCTCCAATGCCCTAGATTTCCTGAGCTCCCCCTGAAGCAGCGCCTGACAGCCTTCAAGCCTCTCTCGCACCAGCTTTCTTGCTTGCACCTCAGTTCTGAGCTTGCTCTCATAGTCAGCAGTAAGAGTCTTCAACTGTGCTTTTGCTTCCTTCAATTGGCCCCGCAAGGTCCTCTCTAATTCCTTGGAGACATTCAACTGAACCTTCCATGCACGGGCATCATTCAGCGCTCTGTTTCTATCCAGATTTCGCACCCTGATTTCGCTTGTAGCACTTTTGAGACCACCCTGCGTGTCAATGAGCTTTTGGTCACTGGCAGCGATTCTCTCTTTGAAGTCAGCAAGACATTTCTCTTTGAATTCATTTCTTTGCTCTAAGCTCTTTTTCTCTTGGAGCAGCTTTTCCAACTGGGCCTGTAATTCTGACTTCTCTTGCTGGGACTGAGATAAGGCAGCCTTGAGCCCCTCAACCTCCTCATTAAGAATAGGAGCAGGTGGAGGAACCTCAACTTCAACCTGAGGAAAGCCTCTAAATGGGAGCTTAACTACTCGAGCCCGGAGCTGGACCCACTGAAGGTACTCTTCCCCCACACTTGTATCTCTGCGACCCAACTCATTACGCCCTTTCTTTACCGACCTGTTCCAAGCACGAACAATCCTTCTCAACAAACTCAAATCCCCGGAACCTCTATCATGTAACACAAAGCCAGCCAAAGACTCCATCAATGGTGGGCTTGTCATTGGGTAACCCAACTGCCTCAACGCAAGAGCAGGGTTGTAGGTGATACATCCCCTAGTGCCAATGAGTGGAACATTCGGAAAGCCGTTGAGCTGAGAGATGAATTCTGGTGTATCCCGGGCCAGAGTGCACCACGAGATATCACCTCCTCTAAGGCTAGCAATAAACCACTTCCACTCATCTTTTCCTTTGTTTTCAATGTGTCCTTTAAACACATGTGAAGCCAACCACCGATACAGAACTGGCAAACAACACCTAACCATCCCTCCTCCCTTAGAGTGACGATCAACAAGAGAATAGTACAAATCAGCTAAAATAACAGAGGTGGGGTTTTGTTCCCGCTTTTTGAATGCAAGGAACACATCAATAGCTGCAGCATCAACAAAATTCTCAACACAAGGGAACAAGACAACTCCATAGACAAGGAGGGCAAGCACATCAGAGAAAACTTTCCACTCCTTCTTGGCAAGTAGGGCCTCAGCTTCTACTTCTAAGAATTTTCTTGATAGACCTTGCCTTTGACCCTTGACTTCCACATTTTTAATCAAAAATTCCTCTTTAATCTGAAGAATGCCAGCCAAAGCCTTTGCTAATGAATACCTCTCCACATAAGAATACGGCTTGCAGTTCGCAGCAGGAAAGCCCAAGATCTTCTCAAATTCTTCTAAAGTGGGGACCAGCTGATAATCTTGGAAAGTGAAGCAACGGTATTCGGGATCAAAGAACTGGGTCAAAGCAGTGAGGGCCTCAGTTTGAACATTCACCTCTAGCAAATCGAGGAGATTACCATATGTACCCTGATAAGCCTCTTTTCGCCGTGGGGGAAGCTGATTACCGAACCTAACCAAGCTCTGGACGTCCTGTTGCTTAAAATTCCACTTGAGGGTTCTTTTCACATTCTGATCCATTTTTCTTTCTCTTCTTTTTTTTGGTATCTACAATTTCCCCGGCACTGGTGAGAATGCATGCAAAGTGTATGAATGAATGCATGATGAGAAAAAAAATAATAATATTTTCAACACGACAGTTTTTCAAAAGCTAGAAATTCACATACATTTTTTTTGAAAATTTTCAGGTTTATTTGCAAAAATCTTTATTCAGATGCAGGGGTATGCAGCTCCTTTGTGTCCTACCAAGGTTTCTTAGGGACAGGGTCTATGGCTATTTCTACAGGTACACACTTCAAGGATAGCACTAAAAGAAGGACCCTAAATAAGGTTCCAAGAGCCAACGACCTCATCTGAGAGCACCGATCCCAGGGACGTACGTCCAAGTGATGATGTCTTCAATCAAAGCCAAACTCTAGGTGAAGTCTTCGCAACCACCCAACAAGACGTACGTCCAGTGAGCAGCCACTAATGACTTCGTTCTAGCCTAAGGTATGCTCTAGCCCGGGTATAGGGCTGTCTCACCAAGAAATAAAGGTAAAAAGTGCAACGTGGGTGTAGGAGCACAATGATAAACATACCCCCCCCCCCCCCCCCCCCCCCCCCCCCCCCCCACCTGCAAAGAGAATCCAGAAACAGTCCATACAAAGAGTCGTCTACCCTAGGGTTTTGCAAGCATATATCATTTCAATACAAACAAGTAAACTACCCTAGGGTTCCAACAACAATCATATGCACTGTTTACCTCAAGAAAAGGGAGCCAAGAAGAGGGGTCATAATAGAATCGGGGGAATGCATGAACTTACCTTGAAGAAAGGGAGCAAAGAAGAAGGGATCATAGTAGAATTGGGGGAATGATGCATGAGCTTACCTTGAAGAAAGGGAGCAAAGAAGATGGGGACATGGTGATTGGAGAAATGCATGATCATATTAAACATATAAACAAAAGAAGATGAAAGGAGAAGAAGGAACAAGAAGCGAACATAGAAGAAGAAGAGTCAAATGCACATGAATGCAACATAACAACACGAGAATGCAAGAGAACGTTCAAACATCAGAAAGAGAGAAGAAAAAGAAGGAGAAGAAAAGAGAGAAATAGAACAATCACATTCAAATCAAACAATTAAACCGCACATCAAGTTAATTAGGCCTGACCCTCGTTTTAAAAGGAAGGTCCCCAGTGAAGTCGCCAGCTGTTGCACCCCGAAAAATCAGGATTGGACCTTTCATCGTACAACGTGAAAATTTGTGAAGCCGCCATCAACATTTTTTATTTAGGGACCAAAACATTGAAAAATGGTCCTTTTTAAGGCGGGTGGTCCTTTGAGAACTAGAGATGTAGGTTCGGGGGTCGGTTAGGTGTGGGGAAGGTATTAGCATCCCACACCTCCTTTCTACCGAAAGGGAACCTTTAACTTGATGTGCGGTTTTGACAGAGTTGATTTGAAACAATTCATTCTACTTCTTTTTTTATTTGAGAAAATGTTTTTGAAAATGGGGGAAAAGAAGAATCTTTTTATTATTTTTTAAAAGTGTGCTTGACGGGATGTGACCCGCTCCTACGTATCTCCCGGTGCGATGGAGAATTCAAAGCTTACGTAGTTCTCTTTAGTTGAGAAACTTTGTGTTGGTGTTTTTTATTGTAGGGGTTTTCGGTCCTAGACAGTACAGTCCACTAGACCTAGAACAAAGACAACCCCGCCTGTACAGACGACGTGCCCCCTACTTATTGAAAATGTTTTTTTGATTAAGGAAGAAAAAGATTTGTTGTGAGGTTGGTTGCTTTTATTTGAGCAAGTATCTTAGGCTCGCACGAACTGTACAGCTCGCTAACCCTAAGACGCTAACCAATACCGGATGTACATCCGACTCGATTCCTTACTCATTTTTTGAAATAGGGTTCAAGTTGTTAATTACTTGTTTTGATTCTCATAAGTATCCCAAGATGTTTGAGCTGTACAGCTCCGATCTTAGGACGCTAGACAACACCGGCCGTACGTCCGACTTGCCTCCTTATGAGTTTTCAAAAAGGTTTATTGTTGATCTTAGAAAGAATTTGATTGTCTTATGAAAACAATTTGAGAAAAGATTGAGTTTGGAAAAAGCTTTAGAAAATGATTGATTTGAAGAAAGGAGAAGGGAGTTTGAGGGTGACATTGGTCACAAAAGGTTTGTTGGGATGGCGTGGCATCCAAAAGGAGAAGAAAGTAGAACATTCAATCAATTTCCAAGTCAAGAACCAAAGTGCAACATTTAACAAATTGCAAGCAAAGCAATCAACAATGTAAGCATAAGCATAAACATTACCAATTACAACATTTGAGCACAAGAATGACACTTAGTCATCTAACATTTAATGGCCATGAACATGCAAGATCAACATTAACCAAATAGATTGCAAGAATAGGCACACAAATAGATAATGCAAAAGTTTAATTCAAATAGGCATCAACACAAGATAAAAACACAAGGTTGAATCCCTTTTGGTAATCCTTGACATTTGAGACAATGCACAAAGGCATAAGTGTCTAGTCCTTTTACCAAATCATCAACATTAAAGCATAACATTGACCTAGAAAGAACATCACATTTGCAAGACCAAAAGTGACCAAAAGAGGGCATTAACAAGTCATTTTTGTAACCAAAATTGATTAATCAAGTTAGAAAACTAGCATTTGCATTTTCAAGCAAGAATTGCACAAAGAAAATTGAATCATCTTAGGCAATCCTCATCACTTAAAGTGAAGTGCCTAAGGCACAAGTGTGAGTCCTCTTGCCAATCATCAACATAGAGTAATTTTGCAAACAGGTTACTAACAAGCAAACCAAAGTTTACAATCAAAGCACAAGGTTGTGTTGAATCATCTTAGGCAATCCTCAACACTTAAAGTGAAGTGCACAAAGACACAAGTGTGAGTCCTCTTGCCAATCATCAACATATAACAATTTGCAAGCAAGATACAATCAATTAACATCAAAATAACTTGAGAAAACGTTTTTGATCACAATTGCAAACCCATTTCACAAGAAAATTAACAAACCCTAATTCTAATCATGATTTGCGACACCAACATAGAGCTAAAACCTCATTTTATTCTTTGAAAGCAACAAAATCATGCAAGCAAATGACATAGATCAAGCTTTTTGGCAAGGATTCACATGATTAAGCAAAGGAATGCACTAAAATCACACAAACCTTAATTTTTCTACAATATGCGAAATGAAACATAATCCCAAATCACAATTTTATTCATGAAAATGCAAGCACAAAATGAAAATAGCACAAACACACAATTTATTCCAAGAGAGAGATGCATTTCAAGCATCCAAACCTCCCAAAGTGTTTGTCAAAATGCTTGAAACACATCTCTCATTCAACAACAACAATTATATCAACATTTCAACAAAAAAATAGAGCACTAAAATGCAAAGAAATGCTTGATATGCAAAAATAGATTGATGACCTACATTTTTTATGCTAAAATTTTGATGATGTTAAGATTGAGAGTATACCTCAACTCCAAGCTAGAATAGCAAAAGAAATAAGGTGAATGAACACTAAACCACTTGAATCAACCCTCTAATCTTCAATCTTGAGCTTTATTCTTGAGATTTGAAGATGGATCTTTGAAGAGAATGCAAGGATGATGAAGGATTTAGAACTAGAATGTTGATTTGAAGTGAAAAAGTGAAGAAATGAGGTGAGGGAATGAGGAGGTGTGTTCGGCCAAGAAGGGAGAAGAGGAGAGGCTAGGTTTTTGAGTGTGAATTGTGAGCCAAAACCTTGTGAGAGGTGAGGATATGAGGGTATATATAATGTGCAATTAGGTTTAGGGGCATTTAGGTCATTGTGTACCTCATCTCATTCTAGGATTGCATTTTAATTTTGAATCAAGGGTGAGGATTGAAACACACTTTGATGAGGGGCAAAAAAATGCAAAATGAGAGGGAAATGAAGGGGGGATTCGACCACATTGGGGGAGTGGTGCCCAAGTTTTGCAAGTTGGCAATTGTACTATTGTACTATCCATGAACCTTCCAATTATCCTCTCCATTTTGATTATTCTTTTCAAGATAATTGTACATAAATCTAACCATTTTGAGCCATATACAAGGTATCTTGAAGAATATGCCATTTTTGAAAATGAGAGATGACCAAAATTGCCAACAAAAATCTTATCATATAATTTTTGGGAATATTCCTTGTACTATTTTTTTGAAATGCTTTCTTGAATTAATTTGAACTTGATTTTTTACTACACATATAAAATATGCGCACAATTTGAAAGATGATTTTCTTTATTTTTTTTATTTTTTTTTGTTCAAAATAATACAATTTTATTAAATAAATTCCCAAAAAATTAATTAATTGGATTTTCAACTAGCAAAAATTTATTAAATTGAAATTGACCAAACAATGCCCCTTTTAAATGCCCCAAAATTCCTTAATTTCTCAAAAATGATTTTGAAAACCATAGAATGCTTGGGTAAATACCCTAAACCCTTTCTCAAATAATGCATCACTCACAAAATTATTTATTTTTGCTGAAAATTAGGGTTTTGAAACTAGGCGGACAAAATTAGGGTATGACAATGGCATAGAAGCGGTTACTCCTAAGACATTTGCAGCGCTCGCGTCACTAACCGACGCTTGTTCTTGTGAACTTTGTGCATTGGATACAGGATGTAAAATAGGGCAAACCATTTCTGGAAGACGTTTGCCACTTCTTAAATGCATACAAAGACTAAATCACAAGTTTTTTTTAATTTAAGAACAAACTCAGTAAAATTTCATTGGAAGAAATTGTTTCAAATTGTTTTGAAACTTAGCACAAACTGTCCCACTGGGCGTGCCAATTTGTTTACCGTGGTTTTTGGTAAACAACCGCTAGTTTAAAATTATTTGCTTGCAAAATCAACTAGTAAATGTTAAGACATATTGTGCAATGATTTCCCAGAAATTATCGAGTTTCGTTAATGTTCTTACGGTTTTAATGAAAATGATGAAGATAACCGCCAATTTCAAAGGTGTTGAAACTGTCGAAATTACTTCAAAATGATACAGTTCTGAACAGAATGTGTAAAAAGCAAGTAAAGTGCAAGGAATTTACGAAAATAGATTAAAATTGCATTGAATGAATAGAAATTGGTGCATAAGTGCATACATCGTTCTGTAACTCGCTTTTCTCTCTCACTTGGAAGTTAGAGTATGAGAATTCTGTATGTGCGTATTGTGACCCATTTTTCCTATGAAAAACTACTATTTATACAAATTGAAAATAACTGTACAGAATATTTAAATATGTAACTGCTACATCCCTTCGACAGCGGTTGCTTGATTCCAACCCGTTACTAGTCTTCAAAACCTCTTCTTGTCGAAATCACTGTCTTCAACACTTCGATTTCAGCAAGCCTCATGTCGAAATCATCTTGACACAACCAAATAACTTAACTCTTCTCAATGTCGAAATTGACATCTTTCTCTTGAGATAATAAGTCAAACCTCGTTGACTGCATTTAATTGAGCTTGTTGAAAATGCAGGCTAACACAGGTAAACTTGGAATTTGACCTAAACCGACTTGTAAGCACCTACTGAATTTCGAATGTTAGAAGTTGGATCATTCTACACCCATTTCTCGCTCCCCTCTCTCTCTCTCTCTTGCTTGAATTTTTCACAAAACAAACAAAACATTATTGAATTTTTATTGCTCAATATCGCACTTTACGTATTTTGACACAATTTTTTTTCCTCACCAAATCAGTTATTGAGGAATAAACTTTGTGTATTTGAACTATTAATATTTTTTCAGAACCACAAAGTACAACAGAACACATTATTTAGCATCTCACTTCTTATATTTTGTCATGAAATTAAATCTCTTCATCTAACCAATTATTGACGAATGAAGATCGCATATTTAAATATCTAAACTTTTTTCATAATATAAACTACTCCTCAAAGTATAAAACAGACTAAAAAATTGAAATTTAAAATATGAAAGAAGAAAAAAAATAGTTCAAAAAGATTTAAAAATAGAACTTTAAAATATGAGGGAAAAAAAGAGAGTTGGTGCCAAACTCTCGCGGTAGTGACAAGCCGCTTAAGATAGTTAGATTAGATTTACTGGCTTTTTTAAATAAATAAAAAATTGCTTTAATATTAAGTTGATTTTCAGTTTTATACTAGTATCTATCTATCCGAATTAAAAAAAAAAGTGGTGTGAGAAAAATAAAAGAAAAAGAGGAAAAAACGAAAGTGAAAAGACATATATTATGATGACAAGGAGATTAGTTGAACAACCTCTGACATTCTTTGCGTGTCTAACGTGGCTACTACTTCCAACTTTTCCATCAATTCTTTATTATTGTACACCGAAACTTTAGAAGTGTTAGTGACTTAGTGTAGCAAGTAGGGGTGGACAAAAATCTGAGCCCGACCCGGATCCGTAAAACCCGCAGTAAAAGACAAGCCTTCGGTTGTGCTTCTTCGGTTTAGTGGGTTATCGGTTTTGTCCAATGGATTCATGTGGATTGCTCTGGTCGGAAGTGATTCTCATAAAAGCAAGCTGTCTAAAACCGAATCCGACCGAATTTTTACTACTATATCTAAAAATAACTTGCAAAATTTTAGACTCTATGACTAGACAGTATCGTAAGCTTGGCTGCTACAATTTACTGCGCATGTGACAGTTTGCAGGTTTGCAATAGCTTTTTCTTTGACAATACAGTGATGTACTAGAAGTAGCTACTAGCTGATCATCATGCTACTAAATTATTAAATATTTGTTTTACACTTTCGATAGTCCTTCTCTCTTCTTATTATAGTTTTTTTTTTAATTTTTCTCTCTTCTCTCTTAGTCATCTTCTTCGTTTTCTCTGGTTTTAAGTTTCTCTGGTCCATTTTCTTTGTCTGAGCAACAAATTATTTCTAGTTTTTTTGCTAAACAGCTTCCAAAAAAACAGCTTGAAAACCGAACCTAACCGCCCGCATAACCCGCCATCCGTTTAAACCGCCATCCGCCCAAACCGGAGGTTCTTATGGTCGGAAATGGGTGGCCTTTTACATGTCACGGTTTCACTTGGATGGAAGGTTTCCAACCCGAAATCGAACTACCCGACCGTTTGTCCAGCCCTAGCAAGTAGATAGTCTCCAGAACATACTCTGATGGTGATCTGTAAGGCTTAATTAGATCAATTTGGAAATATCCAAGTTGTTAGAATTAATGGAGTTCGAATTTGTTATGTGCGCGAGTTTTTAGTGGTAATTATTGTTTCATCTACAAATTAAAAAATAAAAAACATGCTTTGACAAACATTGTCCACTCGGTGGTTTAATCTGCTCTGTGACAATGTTTGTCAAAGCATGTAAAAGGTGGACTTGGTGCGTCTAGATTCAATTTTTGCAATGGGCAACTTTGGGTGGATTGCCAACAATGATCAAAAAAATCCAAAACATACTCTATTTTTTTATTCTCGGTAAATTAATTAAGGGTCTTTTCATCATCATAGAATATGATGGTAGAACTAATGATTTTAGTAGGTAAAACTAAAAAAAATCTATTTAGTAGTAAAAAATAATAGATAGTCAATAAGTAATTTATAGCGAATAAAAGATAACATATGGTCGATAGATAGCTGAATAACTAAAACATAAAATTTAAGTATTTGAAAGAATTTAGAGTTGAATTTGCTTTATTTATTTTTTGACAAAAATGTTGAATTTGCTTTTAAAATAGAAAATAACATGAATTGATATATATAACTAATGTTTAAATATAACAACGAATATCTATTTAATGAAGTGTAAAAGATGAATTTAATTAATTATTAAAGTGATAAAGATAAAAATGAGAGAAAAATAAAATGCTATAAGCTAAAACGCTATTTAGGCTCTGTCCGGTAAAAGTTGCAGATATTGGTTGAATGGATAGCAGAGAGAAAAATCGTGTGTTTTTTGGTACAAGAAGGGAAAAGAACAAAAAGATAGCAGAAAAAAATTAATGAGAAAAGAAAGTCCCGCTAGCATCAGCTAGCAGGAGAGTGAGAATCCCATCGGGAGGTTACGCAATAGTCCAATACGCCGTAGGGTTTCCGGCTCCAAGCTTTGCTAGAAAATCCGCACAGGCATTACCTTCCCTTAGCGTGTGAATAAGCTGAACTCGTCAGTCCCTAGAAAGAAGTTCTTTAATGTTATGAAGGATTGCAGTATAATGATTCCAAGCATTAACCAGATCTGAGATTAACTTGATAGCCGACTTAGAGTCAGAGTAACACACCAAATCTGATATACCAAATTCTCAAGCCATAATCAATCCATGATAGAGCGCTAACAATTCAGCCTGAAGAATATTAGAGTATCCAATATTACCAGCAAACCCGTGAAACCAAGCACCATCGACATTCCGAATCAAACCACCAAATCCTAAGACGCCTGCATTTTCGAGGCTACTTCCATCAACATTCAGAATCATACCCCTTCCTTTATGAGCATTCCACGTGATCAGTCTAGTGGGTAGAGTAGAATTGTCCTTGAGAAAACAATTGGCTTACAGATTAGCATAATTGACTGTGATAAGTTTCAAAGTGTAGGAATTTATCACTTCATTTGCAAGACATAATTTGTTCCTCGCTCGCCACAACCAGCAGCAGGCAGCCAAAAAGAGAAAGACAGATTCATCGTCGATTTCGCATCTCAGCCATTCATATAAATTGTCCCCTTGGAAGAAAATTGGGTCCGTGAAGCCAATAGATTTCCAAAAAGGAATAGTGAATTCACAGTCTCTCGGGCAGTGCATAATAGTCTCAAAAGTCTGATTACATCCAGGACAAAGATTCATTTGGAGCAAACCACGATGACATAACATAGCTCTCGTAGGGAGGGACTCATGTAAAGCTGTCCAAAGAAAGAATTTCAACTTCTCAAGAGCATGGAATATGCCACTACTAGCTCCAAGAAATATCATGGGTTTGGTAAGTAATAAATGTAAAATGACATTAAAAATGAAGATTTAAAATTGTTTAGTTTAATTTAAAGAGGATGGACAAGGAATTTAAGAAAAATAATGAAGCTAAAAATGACAAAAAAATTGAGACGCTATACACTATAAGTAGCATTTCAAAAAATACTACTTAAAGCGGCGTTTGAAAAATGCTACACAAAAGACACTAAACATTAGTGCTTACCAAACACGTTATTAGTCGAATCCGCTATCCGCTGGCGGATAAGACTTACCAAACAAAGCCTTAAAATAGTATTTCAAAAAATGCTATTAACTAGTTATGATAAATCCTTAGAACTTATTCACTTGAAGCTAACATATTGACATTACCAAACAAAACCAAAATCATCTTCGCACATTAGCGTTGCATTTTTTATTCTTAATTTTTACTCATACTAAACACATTATTACTCCCATAAAAAAAGGCTTAAATATTACTTTGGCCCCTGCAAATACACGCACAATCCAAACAGGCCCCTGTAAAAAGAAAAACTTTAAAAAAACCCTCGCAATTACGTAACGTGTTTAAGTTGGTCCCTGCTGTTAGTTTACATTAACAGCGTTAAGTCTGATCTTACGTGGCATGGCAACAAGGCTTATTACGTGGCATTTGACTGGGACACGTGGATAAGAAAAGTCTTGTCAGTCTCAACCCTCCAGTTTCCATTGTGAAGTGAGGTTCATTTCAACTTCTCTTCTCTGTTAGACACTCAAGCACACACTCAGAAGTTTAGGGTTTTTCTGGAAACGAATCAGTGAGGAATTAAACGAAGAGAAAAGGCGTAGGCGACGGAGACTAACGACGAAGACATTGACGAAGTTGAAGCAAGCATCGACGAAGAGGAAGGAAGCCATTGACGAAGAGAAAGAGCAAAAACATTGAAGAAGACGACGAAGGTTAGTTTGTATTGCAGAAACCACTTTCTCTTACTTATTTGTTTTAGTTTCTGACTTTGAAAACAACAATTTTTTGGGTAAGGGAGGACCACGTGGGTAGGGTCGCATTTTTAGTGTGTTGATTGTATTTTTCTGTTTGACTAGGGAATCTTTTACTGCTTCTGAAATTGTTGAGTGTTGTTTTGTGAGTATTTAGGGGTCTCTTTACTGCTTTTGTATTTTGTGGGTGTAGTGATGTGTTTATCTCTATTTTAGGTCTCTAAGTTAGTTTGAAATGTCCAAATTAGCCCTTAATCTGAACTTTACCTTTATATTGTGTTAAACAGTTATGTCTATTGCTGTTATTTTTCACCATGGGGGGAAATTTGTTAAAAATGAACAACTAGACTATGAAGGGGGTTGTGAGTCATCTCTGTTTGGTCAAGATGTGGATACATGGAGTTTTTTTGAAGCTGTTGGACTTGTGAGTGATTTAGGAATTGAAAGTGGTAGTTATAGGTTGTGGTGGAGAATTGGCAAAGATGTGCTCTTTAGGAGGCTTTTCTGTGATGAGGATGCATTAGAATTGGCTGAGCATGCATTGAAGTTGGGAGTTGAAGCTCATATCTTCATTGAGCATTATGAACAAGGTGGGCAATCAACTGCAGCAACTGAAGCAATTGAGGAAACTGAAGCAATTGAGGAAGAGGAACAGAGTGAAGACATTGATGGTGAAGTTGGGTATATTCGTATGGATGATAGTGAGGAGGAGAGAACTATGGGCCAAGATGATGGGTTTGGAGATCAAGAGGTTGCTAAGACACCACCTAGAACCCCAGTAGCATCAAATCATTCCCCTGGTGATGGTGGCACAAGGCTTGTCATAAATGGAACTCCCTACAGAATAAAGTCTAGGGCCAAAAGAACACCAAATAAAAAAGATGTTGCGAGTTGTAGTGCACAAGTTGAGGATGTGGGTGAGCTAGATGATGATTACATTAGTGAGGAGTTGGGAAGTAGTGATCCAGATGAAGATGAAGAAGACAAGGGGAATGCACCAAAATATGACAGGTTTAGGATGAATGAGCTTAACAAAGATTACCAATTTAAGGTTGGTTTGGAATTTGCTAGTCTTGACGAGTTTAGGGAGGCAATTAGAGAGTGGTCAATATTAAATGGGAAAGAATTTAGGTATGTGAAAAACGATAGAAAAAGGGTCAGGGTGGTGTGTAAAGTAAATTGTGGATTTGTTGCCCTTGTAGTAAGGTGGCCCACAAACAAACATATAGAATGAAAACTTGGAAAGGGACCCACAAGTGTGCTAGGGTTTTAAGGAACTCAAATGCTTTGTCAAAGTGGGTGTCCAAGTCAGTGACCCAAAGACTAAAAACAACTGAGAAAGTGAAGGTTAAAGAGATAATTGCTGATATCAGGCTCAATTACAACGCAGGCATTAGTTGGGGTAGAGCTTGGAGAGCAAAAAAAATGGCAGAAAAAATTGTTGAAGGTGATGCAATTGGATGATGCTCCAGTACAACCTAAAGCTAAAGGAAAAAAGACCCTTGGTCTCAAGAAGACTAGATTTAGTACAAGGTTAAAGAGGACAGTTCTACCACCTACTGGAACTGGTTCTAACCCCAACAAACCAGTGGTAGTTGATGATGATGATGAAGGAAGCAACACCAATGGGGATTTAACACAAGAGTAGTTTATGTAGTTTACTTTTTTTGGAGTTTATGTAGTTTGCTCAATTGTACTTTATGTAACAACTTAACCACTTGTTTGGTAACATTTTATGGCCTGTTTTGGTAACATTTTATGGCCTGTTTTGGAGCCAATATGTATGGTAACCACTTATGTTATTAAATGCTATGTTGAATTATTCCTCTGTTTCATTTCTTTTTGCACACACATTTGCAATCTTGTGTTGAATCCAACATAATTGATCATTAAAAGATAGCAAACTTCATTGATAATAAAAGCAGAGTTTACAAAGATCATTGATACAAAGATCATTCATTGATAATAAAAGTAGCCCTAAAACCTACATTACATTTTAAGGAAATCAATTTTCTGAAAAGCTACAAAGATGATGAGCAAAACAATTATTCCTTGCATCCAAAGAATCTTCTTCCTCTCATCCAACAGTTTCAGTTTAAGCTTTGCTATTTTTTTGGACTCCAAATCCTTGAAAATTTCCCCACATTTACATTGACAGCTTGCTTGTGTTGAACATGGAGTATCCAAATGCTTAGGAACAGACATAGCATCAAATTGATTAATTTCTGAGACTGACACCATAGCCATTCTCTCAAAATCTAATTCATCGTCCCAGATGAACAAATCACAGCTTACTCGCTTCTGCACAAATTAAAATAACAGAGAATAGAAGAATAAGATTTATGAGTTGCTGATTTAGAAGGGATTAAAAGAAATGGGTTTAGGGTTTATGAAATTACAAACAAATACAACATTTAACCCAACAATTTAACTTACCCCAGAGTTCGCACACTTCCAGAATCTTCTTCCTCGGTTTTCAGCTGTGCTGGCTATCCACATACGCATAGGAAAACGACATCCACATACAGGGACTAAGCCTTGCCTTGATGCAGATGCAGCATTCGTAGAAGCATTGCTTCTAGCCATTGGAGATTGAAGAAACAAAGATTTTGCAGTAACAAGATGAAAGAAGGAAGAAGGAGTCAATGATCTGAAGGAAGAAGAAGATGATATATGCCCTAATGCCACGTAATATGAGCCACGTAAGATCAGACTTAACGCTGTTAATGTAAACTAACAGCAGGGACCAACTTAAACACGTTACGTAATTGCGAGAGTTTTTTTAAAGTTTTTATTTTTACAGGGGCCTGTTTGGATTGTGCGTGTATTTACAGGGGCCAAAGTAATATTTAAGCCTAAAAAAAAACACATTATTACTCATCTCTTTAGTAGGTATGTCACATATTACGGAAGAAAAAAGTTACACTCTTATATAGGATTGAAGATGCTCGGAGCACTCTCTTTTACGTATTCTCAGACATTTATTCTAATTGAGAAGGTATTGCTAGCATGGTAATACCATTTTTTTTTTATAAATGGTAATACCATCTTATCAATAGGAAATACCACAAAATATATTATTTATATTTATATTATATATCTCATCTCATAAATTTCTAGATGCACCTAATTTTCCTGTTCAAATTTAGAATCAAAATCAAGATTTTCATTTAGACTTTATAGTGGCCAGGGTCACCGTCCACATGGCATTGATTTTACTTCTGATGCATTTTCATGCCAGTACAATGATATCACCAATGTAAATTAAAATATCTACAGTTGTTTACAGCTTTGTCTCTCAAAGCAGGGCCAAAATTAGCATACAAACAAAATCCATTTTATCAAAAAGTAAATGGAAATAAAATAAATTTAATCAATATTTCTTTCCCAAATAAAGATATATTCCTTATATGAGATAATTTCCAATAAAAAAATAACTACATCATAGTTACACAAATATACCTATAGTATTATAAATAGAATAGCTGTGTACATAGGTTTCTTCAATACTTCACGGTTCACATTTCACATTCAACTACAATGGCTACCCTTATTGCCCCTAGCAACCATTCTCCTCAACAAGATGCTGAAACTCTCCATAAGTCCTTTGAAGGTTTGATTTTCATCATTGATCATCCCTTTTTTTTTATTCTTGTTTAGATCATAATAAAAAAAAATTGAAATTTGTTAGCTATTTAATTTCAATGTAAATAAACTAAAGTACTTATATTTCTTAATATTTTTCAAAAGGGTGTTCGGAATGATATAGATCATGTTAAATTTTATGTAGGATGGGGAACTGATGAGAACACTGTGATTGAAATTTTGGGTCATAGAAATGTTCATCAAAGACAACAAATAAGAAAAGCTTATGAGGAAATTTACCAAGAGGATCTTGTCAAACGTTTGGAATCTGAAATCAAAGGAGACTTTGAGGTAACATTTGTGATTATCAAAGTTGTTTTGTTTTTTTTTTCTAGATGTTTTAGAAACTAATGTTTAGTGTGTTTTTTTGAACAGAAAGCTGTGTATAGGTGGATACTTGAACCTGCTGATCGTGATGCTGTTTTGATTAATGTTGTGATTAAAAGTGGAAAAAACTATAATGTTATTGTTGAGATTTCCTCTGTTTTGTCACCTGAAGAGCTTTTTGCTGTGAGACGTGCTTATCTTAATCGCTACAAGCACTCTTTGGAAGAAGATTTGGCTTCTCATACCTCTGGCCATCTTCGCCAGGTAAACTCCTTTTTCTATTACTACAAAAAATTTTACAATCAAGGATGACAAATGCAAAATTTTACTTTATGTTGTTTCTCTGGATTAATTTTCAATTAGACATATATGAAATTTAGATTTAATATAACGTGAGGTTTCTTGGATCCGGGTTGTGTGTGGTCGGAACTGCATGCAGGATAGACAAAAAAAATTAGGACAGTTTGATTTTGATTAGACGATTCAGATCTAAAAGTTGGAATTTCTTTATTAAGAAAAATTAGAAAGTGCTCTTCAAATCTTAAGCCATCGGATTTTATTCGAACGGCTCTGGCTCATCGACTAGTCACAAAATTCAAGACGTTCAATCTTGATAAACGATTCAGATTTAGAAGTTGGAATTTTTTATTAAGAAAAATCACAAATTCATCTTAAAATTTAAGCCGTCAAATCTTAATCGGACGGCTTAGAAGTTGGAATTTTTTATTAAGAAAAATCAAAATTCATCTTAAAATCTAAGCCGTCAAATCTTAATCAGACGACTTAGAAGTTGAAATTTTTTATTATGAAAAATCACAAAATCATCTTAAAATCTAAGCTATTGAATCTTAATTGGACGACTTCGACATCTCAAATTTCCTATTGCATTTAATCAAATCTAGGTTTCTTGATGAAGGTTTAAATTTTGTGGTGGTGGTTATGAAATGAGTTTTTGTGGTTGATTTGAGCAGCTTTTAGTGGGGCTAGTGACCTCATATAGGCATATTGGTGATGAGATTAATCCAAAAGTAGCACAAACTGAAGCTGAAATTCTTCATGAGTCTTTGAAAGAGAAGAAAGGAAACCATGAAGAAGCCATTAGGATCTTAACTACAAGAAGCAAGACTCAGCTCATTGCAACTTTCAACCGCTATAGAGAGACTCATGGTACCTCCATCACTGAGGTACTCAATAAATATGCCATTCAAATGAATAAAATTGATAAATTAAAATATTCATATGCTTTTTATGCATCATTTGATTTGATTTTTTTGTGTCCTTTTTATTTCTACACTACAGAAACTGTTGGATGAAGGATCTGATGAATTTCATAAAGCAGTGTACACAGCCATTAGTGTCTTCAATGATCATTTCACATACTATGAAGAGGTTCAACTCTCATTTTGTTACTGTGTTATTAGTGCGCAGCGCTGTATGTACTATTTCCCGACTTTATCAGTGACTTAACTTGAAATAAAATTGATGATTTGATTATAGGTTGTGCGCAATGCGATCAAGAAGTCTGGAACTGATGAGGATGCATTGACTCGTGTGATTGTGAGTAGGGCTGAGAAGGACTTGAAGATAATCTCAGAAATTTATTACAAGAGAAACAGTGTTCACCTTGAAGATGCTATTGCTAAGGAAATCTCAGGAGATTACAAGAAGTTCCTTCTCACTCTCTTGGGAAAACAAGACTAGTTTCTTTGTTTTCTCTGGTGGCATTTGTGATTATGAGTTTGAGGAATAAAATTTATGCTGCTGTCTGATGGTGTGTTGGTCTGGGTCTTGTTTAAGTTTTTCTTGAATCCTTATTATGAGGTTTGAATCATTATAAATAATATATGAAGAGCATGCTCAAAAATACAAGATATCTAAATGTTTCTAGGAACCTTAATTTTTAAGAAGGTTAAGAAGACCTTTGCTTCTCTTTCTTTTTATAGTGAGAATCGGGCAAAAGCTATGGTATATGGAAGCCATAACCAAACTGCCTAGCAAGAAATTATTAATATTCTTAAGAGAAATATTCGCATAGTGGACTCCTAGTTGTTAAGAAGATCCAATATAGCTAATAAATATGTAACACCCTTAGCTTCTCTATGGATATAAGCAATCTCCACTATCAACACATGTGAACAAGATTAGTGATTTTGTTCACACAAGACGCTCCCCTTAGCTTTAGATAGACTTTTGTGTATAGTTATCAAATCAAGGCGAACTCAACTTGTCGGACCAGTTCGACGAGGACCTAGTCATATTCGGGTCGAATAACTTAGAGGAGCAGCCACACAGTTGAACTGGATCAACCCAACACGACTTGACTGAGTTAGCATGAATCTGTTGACCTGGGTCAGGTCTTGTGCGTTTTTTTAAAAATCAAAATTATATCGTTGTAGATTTTTTTTTGGATTTGAAGAATGAGTTAGTGAATAATGTTAATATTGAATTGAGATTTTTAATATTTGGTAAAAAAATTTGATGGCTCTATAATGTTTGAATTTATATATATGTCATGTCTATTTTTATTATTTTTTAATAGTGTTCAAGTCAGTTGAGTGTAATAACTTCGCTTTTGTGAATAAAATAAACAAGAGAGACATTGTCGCATTCCATTATTTAGCCCGTTTGTTACAGCTTATTTTTTAAAAAAAATCATTTTTTTTTAAAAGTAATCACTTATGACGACATGCTGTCCGTTTGTTACAGATTTTAAAAAAACTGAAAAGCTTCAAAATAATCTAAAAATGGCTTCATATGAAAAACTGTTTTGAGTAGCTTCTCATAAAAATCAGTATTTTAAGAATGATTTTTTTAAAATAAATGATTTTCAATATGTTACACAAACGCAACACCTTCTTATTTTCTTACAAATCTCTAAACACCAATCTCTAAATTATTTAACATCAAAATCACTTAATTTTTATTCAATAACAAACGGCGCTTAGTTTTCCATGATTCTAAGCCATATGGAGGCCATAGAAGAGAGACCCCATCCGGCCATCGCTGATTTGATTTCTGTTTAAAAAAACATTTGTTTACTACATGGCCTTATCATATTGGTGTGGAATTTACATATGAATTTTTTAATTGTTCACCAACAAAGGAGATCCACGAATCAATCGTGCTATGCGTGAAACCGTGTGACAATGACATTCTAGCTTAAAATCTATTGTCATAAGCCAAACAAAGAAGGTATGTCACTGTCACTGCAAAACCATGAAATAAACAAAACAAGAAGCAGCAGTTCAAAATGCCAAATAATCTAAACATACAAATTTAATAATAATAACAAGGATAGAAACAGATGGCGCAATTACATATCCATAACCGATAGAATGAGCTACATTATTTCACACATCTATCGAGGGGAGAACTCTTGTGCGGATAAGTTAGCTAACTATGGGTTTGTTAGTCATGGTTTCAACTAGTAGGATTTACTCCATAGTTCTTTTTAGAGGATTTTAATCGCAATAGGCTAGGTCTTCATCCAATGAGATTAGAGAAGCGGTCAGGCAATCTAATTAAAAATCAGATTCTATCGCATTTGTCCAAGACTCTTTTGCTTTGGATGAGTAGAGTAAGCAAGTGTCGCCTACTGTTATGCAAATATAAAAGACATCTTTAAACTCCACTCAGGAGTTGGCTAATGCTTCTGCCTCGTGCACATGGGCAGCTCAAGACAACGTTGTTCAAAATTCTCCTTCCTTGGATACTATTAGTGGTTGTATTATTGAAACTCCCATGGTTCCCTCTAACGCCAACGTAGTTAATGATATGAATATTATCAGTTGTTTGTGGAGTGATTCTATTGATTTATCCTTCACTCAACCTCCCACTACCAGGCTAGATTCGATAGATATCTAAAAGTATGATGCTACTTCTAACCTAGTGGTAACATCTGACATGAGAATATTATGAAAATATTCGGATGATGTGTTGGATGATGTTGCTAATCCTATTGCTACTAATACCCAATGAACAGTTGCGCTCGAACCGATTGTGTCGAAGACCCAAAAGAATAAATTGGTCCAGAACATTGTTGGCTATAATACTCGTTCCAAGGTAAATTCAGTCACTGTCACTTTTTGATCTAGACAATGTAAATTTGTCATTTAAATTTTTGTCTTTTATATTTATCTATATGATGGATTGTCTTAATTAGGAGTTTTTCCCCGTAACAAGTTATAGGGGCTCCACAGAAGAGCAAAACAGAAATGAAGAACTAGATGAACAGGCCAGAAATGAGGAAGTTGGAGAAGTTGGTATTGAGACCCAGACCACTGGTGATGTTGCTGCAATTGCACTAATTGTAGAGCAAGGGAGGAGAATTAGGTAGCCACCTATATGGAAGAATGGCGACTACACTATTGAAGATGATGAGATGCTAAGGCTTGCCATATTTGCTCTTGCAGAAGATCCTTTGACCTATGAGGAAGCAGTAAGGCAAGATGTGTGGAGACAAGGTATGAAGGCTGAGATAAAAGCTATAGAAAGGAATAGAACGTGGGAATTGACAAGTTGGCCACCTGAAGGGAAGAAAATTGGTGTAAAATAGGTCTTTAAGACCAAATACAATGAAAGTGGAAAAGTGGAGAAACACAAGGCTAGCTAGGCTTGTGGCTAAGGGATACTCTCAAGAGTATGGAATTGATTACAATGAAGTCTTTTGCCCCGGTGGCTAGGTGGGATACCATAAGAAGCATCTTAGCATTGGCAGCAATCAAAGGATGGGATGTCTTCCAATTTGACGTAAAGAGTGCCTTTTTGCATGGTGAGCTGAGTGAAATTGTGTTTGTTGAGCAACCACACGGGGTTCATAAAAAAGGGAGAAGAGCACTTAGTGTAGAGGTTAAAGAAGGCATTGTATGGTTTGAAACATGCCCAACGGGCTTGGTACAGGACGATAGAGTCCTACTTTGAGAAGGAAAGCTTTGTCAAGTGCCCTTAGGAACACATTTTGTTCACAAAACATGGAAAGAATGATAAGATTCTGGTGGTAAGTCTTTATGCCGATGATCTAATAAATGCCGGGAACTACTGTAGACTCATTGGAGAGTTCAAACACTCTATCCAGAGAGTTTTTGACATGTCAGATTTGAGAAAAATGAGATTCTTTTTAGGCATTGAAGTTACTCAGAATGACCAAGGCATCTTCATTAGCCAAAGAAAATATGCAAAATAAATTTTAGCTAGATTTGGTATGGGAAATTGCAGCACTGTCAACAACCCTGTTGTTCCAGGAACTAAACTGTCAAAGCTGGAAGAAGGTAGTCTTGTTGATGCTAACAATTACAAGCAAATTGTTGGCAGCCTCATGTATCTCAAAGCTACAAGACCTGACTTGATGTCCTCTGAGAGTCTCATCAGCAGGTTCATGGAAACCCCTACTGAGAAGCATCTAATGGCAGCATAAAGAATTCTCAGATATTTGTAGGGAAGTGTGGACTTAGGAATTCTCTAAAGAAAGAATCAAAAGGAAGAATTAGTAGCATATTCAGACAGTGATTATGTGGGAGATATTTATGATAGAAAGAGTATATTCAGGTATTCTTTCATGATGGGATCAAGTATCATCTCATGGTCCTCTAGAAAGCAACCACCAGAGACTTTGTCAAAGCATGGATGTGACTCCTCAAGTCCTCACAACTATTGAATAAACATAACCAAACCATGGCTACCTTGGAGGAGTCACATTCGAGCCAAATTTTATGCCACCTTTTGTGCCTACCCAAAAAAGACACAAAACAGCCAACAATAAGTAAATTGTTTCATTAGCAATGCATAGTTTAATTGTTATTGATTGCAATCTCTACCTACTTTCTATGAAGGGCTGCAGACAACACCAACTATCATTTCCTAGAAAGTCCGACAAAAATATGTACAATATCCAATGTCAATACATAATTCCATTCAAAGCACAAAATGTTGATCCCAATATCTCTCTTTCCTATTTCTTCTCGCATCCAAACAAGACGTTAATGTTTAGATTACATCACTAATTATAAAATCTCATGCGATCTTTATTTAAAAAAGAATTAATTAGATGAGATCATTCATTACAAGATCTCATGCGGTCTTTATTTAAAAAAGAAGTAATCAGACGATATCTTATGATTAATAATGTAATTTAAACTGTTAATTTTACTTCCATAAATTATAATTAAATATTCTCATTTATCATAACAAATAAGTATTCTTACTTGAGTCGTCCCCGAATATATATAGACTTTTAGGCGGGGTATCGTCTTTATGTCAATCCCATTTATCTATTACATCTGCTTTTTATCTTTTCTCATTTTCCTCTCATCTTTTTCTCACCGGAGTATCTAATTAATTAAGTCAATATAGTCATGAACTCTCAAAGTAATAGAATAAAAATCCAAAAAAATATATACACGTGGGATTTTAATGCGATCTTCATTTAAAAAAGAAATAATTAGATGAGATTATTAATTACAAGATCTCATGCGATCTTTATTTAAAAAAGAAATAATTAGATGAGATCATTAATTACAAGATCTCATGCAATCTTTATTTAAAAGAAATTAATAATCAGACGAGATCTTACGATTAATAATGTAATTTAAACAGTTAATTTTAATTCCAACAATTATAACTAAATGTTTTCATTTATCGTAATAATTAAGTATTCTCACATGAGTCGTCCCCCGATAAATATATACTAGTATGTATCACACGTGCCAGCACAGGTATACATTTCCTTTTAACTTAAATTTTCAAATTGTTGTTTGGGATTAAAAAAGAGCCAGTTGAATGTTTACGTATATTATATCAAAAAAATTGACTACTTTGGACACTTTAGAAAATAAACCCACCATGACAAATTTCAATAGGACACGTTTATTAGATTAGATTGTAGACTAAAAAATATTATAGTTAAACTAAAAAATCATAGTTTAACATTTTAATATAAAATTTAGTCCTCCTTTTATTTATTGATATTCAAAAAGTAAAATTAAGAATAAAAGATAACAGTTAGCACATTTTTTTATTAAAATTTTTAATTAAAAAACACATATAATGTACTCAGACAGTGGAATGGTCCCGTCCCCATCCTAATCCCAGAGTTGACAGTGGGGGAATTATCTCTCTCGTCCCCGTCTCCACATGGAAAAATTCCCCATTCACGCTCCACTGTGGGCAGTCCCCGTCGAGATTCCCACGTACAGGTAGAAAGCACTCGTTTAGTCGAGTGTGAGACTATGAGGGAAGGATGAAACAATACATCCATCCATAAGTATACATAACAAAGATCATTTGGTCACTCTAAGATCTTCCTCATGATCTTAATCAAACTTCCACCTTGAGTAACACCAAGCTTTGCTATCTTCGAACCTTCATCGCAGAGAAAGAGAGTCAGTAAGTTGGAAAAAAGTAGATTAAAAAATACTTTATTACCAGATATTGGGATGTTTATTATTACTTATTTAAAAAACAAATTGTTATATTAAAATATTATGTTTTAATTAAAAACAGCTTCCAACACTCAAACATGGGATGCCACGTCATTTAACTTAGTCCCACTTCAACCATTAGTTTGACCAATTTCGGCTTGGGGACCAAAATCGTGAATGAACTATTATAGGGGGACCAAAAATGTAATTAAACCTAAAATATTTGATGTTATAAGTTTGAAAGCAAGATACAAAAAGAAATTAGAATATCAATATTAGTATTGGTTTTTCCCCATATCTTCTTTTTTAAAAGGGACTTATTCCGCATATCTTATTTGCCTATAAAGCTCCATAATTAATGAGGTATAAAAAAATTTTAGAATTGACAATAATTTATGATATTTTATTTTAATATGAACATTATATATTTTTTTTATTAAACCTTATATATTCATTCTATTGTAACATCTATGACTAAATAATTAATAATTTTTTTTGACAAAAATAATTAATAGTTGGAGAATGGTAAATATTTTACTTAATAATTAATAAAAACATAATGATGCATTAGATTAGAATTTTTTATCATACGCGCGATATATAATATTAGTTGGAGAATGATAAATATTTTACTTAATAATCAATAAAAGCATAAAGATGCATTAGATTAGGTTTTTTTATCATATCGTTAGTATCCAACGATTTTGCCAGCGACTAATCTAATTTTGTAAAAAAAACTAAATATCGAACGATCTATTGCAATCTAATTAGTACTACTCACTATTAGGAATAAGATTGAGAGTGATGATAAAAAAAAAGATTGAGAGCAAACAAAAGGAATACAGAGCAGCACCGCTTTTCACATCACGCGATAGGGTTTGAGAGAAGTCCCAAATTTAGTGGGATATAGTGACTGTGCGAAGAAAGAACCATTAGTTCAAATTTTATTTTATCTTAGGATTTCTCTCTTGGTGAAAGCTGTGAAATTGTATCTATGAAACCCTCTTGTATTGACGATCGAGACATTGTCTCTAACAGTGTAAGTAATGTTATGGATTATGATTTGTTGGAAAGTCTTAGCTTAAAACTATGAACGCTATTGAAAATTAAGATTTACGCTTCACCTTAACAACATTTGATTTATCTTTGAACTTTTTAAGCAAGTCCTAATCAATCATAATCCCTCAAACATGAAATATTTTCTCAAATATATTCTCGATGAGTCCCTCACATGAACTTTGAAGAGAACCTACCAATGAGGTCATATATGTTCCTAGGAAAACCCATAAGATTTATATTCAACATTATTCAATAAATAAGTATTATATATTGTTGGATATTCAGTAGTATCCTTATTTAAAACACTAAAAGCTCCTTGGGTATACATTTCCTTTTAACTTAAATTTTCAAATTGTTGTTTGGGGATTAAAAAAGATCCAGTTGAATGTTTATGTATATTATGTCAAAAAAATTGACTACTTTGGACACCTTAGAAAATAAACCCACCATGACAATTTTTAGTAGGACACGTTTATTAGATTATCTTTTATACTAAAAAATATTATAGTTAAACTAAAAAATCATAGCTTAATATTTTAATATAAAATTTAGTCCTCCTTTTATTTATTGATATTCAAAAAATAAATTTAAGAATAAAAGATAACAGTTAGCACCTTTTTATTTTTTATTAATATTTTTAATTAAAAAACACATATAATGTACTCGGATAGCGGAATGGTCCCCGTCCCCATCCTCATCCCAGAGTTGACAGTGGGGGAATTATCTCTCTCGTCCCCGTCTCCACATGGAAAAATTCCCCATTCACTCTTCACTGTGGGCAGTCCTCGTCGAGATTCCCACGTACAGGTAGAAAGCACTTGTTTAGTCGAGTGTGAGACTGTGAGGGAAGGATGAAACAATACATCCACTAATTGACCCGCATGACCCGATATCAATAAATTTGGTATTAAATTAGTATGAGAATTCAAAAATGTAAGATATTATAAGTCAATATTTTTAAATTTAATATAATTTTGAATTAAAAACAAATTTGAAAATCAATAAAATTACTCATATTTAATAACAAATTTGAATTATAAAATATTAAATGTCAAATAAATATGATATATAAATGTAATGTAATATATCATAAGTAAATTTTAGATGTCAAAAAAATATGATATATAAATATGTAATATATCATAAGTAATTGGCTTAAATATACATTTCGTCCCTGCAAATATACAAATAATCCAGTTTCGTCCCTGCAAAAAGAAAAACTTCAAAAAATACCTTGCAATTACAAAACGTGTTTAGTTTAGTCCCTCCTGTTAATTTGACATTAACAGCGTTAGTTTTAGATGACGTGTCTGCCATGTTGGATGCCAAGTTGGATAAATATTGTTGATATCATCATCTCCTTCATCTCATTCATTTTTGTTTCTCGTAAACCAGGGTGAAATTTCTTCTCTCTTCTCCCCATCTTCTCTCTTTGTTCTTATCATCTTCTCTTCACTTTCTCTGTTCATTCTTTCTTCTTCTGTCTTCACCTCCAATGGCAACAAGCAATGCATCTTCAAATGCTACTTCAAGGCAAGGGGTACTCCCTGTTTGTGGTTGTGGAGATACCATGCGAATGTTCATATCAACTACAGCTCAAAACCCTAACAGAAGATTTTGGAAGTGTGTTAATTGGGGGGTAAGTAAAAATTAGGGTTCTTTTGTGATTTTGTCGGAAAATTAGGGTTTTTTACTGTAGTTATTTGATCTGTTTTTATTTACAGAGGACACCAAGAAGCTGCAAGTTGTATATTTGGGATGATCTACTGGATGTTGACAAAATCCCCATGGTTGCAGTGACAACACCACTGCCAATTCCAGAAAACAATATGCCAATAGAGGCAGCAAGCCCAAAAACAGGATGTGAATGCAAGTGTGCTGAGATGTTCAAGGATTGGGAGTCGAAGAAAATTGCAAAACTGAAGCTGAAGTTGGTGTTGCACCCCGAAAAATCCTTTGGAGGGATTTCTCTTTGCACAACATGAATTGGAGTCGCCACCAATATTTTTTTAGAGGTAAAACATTGAAAAAAACCTTTCTTGAAAGACAATGGTCCTTGGAACCACGAGATTTGAGTTCGGGGGTCGGTTATGCATGGGGAAGGTACGAGCACCCCACACATCCTTTCTACTGAAAGGGAACCTCGATTTGACGTGTGATTTAAAAGGTTGATTTAAGAAATGCTTTGTTTTTATCTCTCTTTATCTCTCCTTACTTTATGGAAAAACTTAAGGAAAATTTAATCTTTTGCGCTTGACGGGAGGGCACCGTGCCTACGTATCCTGGGGAGGGAATCAAAGCAACGTAGTTCTTGTTTTCGAAAATTGTTTTGTTTTTAGAAATTGCCTTGTTTTGGAAAAGGGTTTGTTTTTTTTTGAAAAGAAAATGGTTTTCATTTGTCGTGCTTGACGGGAATGTGACCCGCTACTACGTATCTCCCAGTGCGATGGAGAATTCAAAGCTTACGTAGTTCTCGGTTGTCGAGAAAAGGTTTTTATTTTTTAGTTGTTTAATTGTGAAAATTGAATGTTCACAGTGATCAAACAACAAAGGTTTCGAGTGATCACCACTAGCATCCCATTATTGACGATCGTGCAAGCAAAGGCTTCGCATTATCCTCAACAAAGTTTTTAATTTGTGAAATGAGAGTTCTTTTGAAAAATGAGTGTTCATGATAATCAATTGAGCAAAGACTCCAAGTGATCACCACTAGCACCCCATTGTTGACAATCGTGCAAGCAAAGGCTTCGCATTATCCTCAACAAAGTTTGATTTGTGAAAAATAGTTTGGAATTGTTTTGAGAAGAAGTGAAGTTGTTTATCAATGATTATGTAAATGCAAAAAAATGTTTTGAAGTTGGAACGTTACTAACGAGTAACAAGTTATTTTTTGTATGCAACATGGTTTTGAAGTTTTGGAAAAAGCTTTAGAAAATGATTGATTTGAAGAAAGGAGAAGGGAGTTTGAGGGTGACATTGGTCACAAAAGGTTTGTTGGGATGGCGTGGCATCCAAAAGGAAAAGAAAGTAGAACATTCAATCAATTTCCAAGTCAAGAACCAAAGTGCAACATTTAACAAATTGCAAGCAAAGCAATCAACAGTGTAAGCATAAGCATAAACATTACCAATTACAACATTTGAGCACAAGAATGACACTTAGTCATCAACATCTAATGGCATGCATATGTAAGATCAACAATAGGCACACAAAGAGATCATACAAAAGTTCAATTCAATTAGGTGTCAACACAAGATAAAGCACAAAGTTGAATCCCTTTTAGTAATCCTTGACGCTTGAGACAATGCACAAGTGCATAAGTGTCTAGTCCTTTTACCAAATCATCAACATTAAAACATAACATTGACCTAGAAAGAACATCACATTTGCAAGACCAAAAGTGACCAAAAGAGGGCACTAACAAGTCATTTTTGTAACCAAAATTGATTAATCAAGTTAGAAAACTAGCATTTGCATTTTCAAGCAAGAATTGCACAAAGAAAATTGAATCATCTTAGGCAATCCTCATCACTTAAAGTGAAGTGCACTAGGCACAAGTGAGAGTCCTCTTGCCAATCGTCAATAATAGAATAACTTTGCAAACAAGTTACTAACAAGCAAACCAAAGTTTACAATCAAAGCACAAGGTTGTGTTGAATCATCTTAGGCAATCCTCAACACTTAAAGTGAAGTTCACAAAGACACAAGTGTGAGTCCTCTTGCCAATCATCAACATAACAATGACTTGCAAGCAAGATACCATCTATTAACATCAAAATAACTTGAGAAAACGTTTTTGATCACAATTGCAAACCTATTTCACAAGAAAATTAACAAACCCTAATTCTAATCATGATTTGCGAAGCATCACATCATTTTATTCAACAAAAATGCAAGATCATATTGAAAACAACATAAATCACAATTTATTCAAGGGTGAGAAGCATCTCAAGCACCCAAACCTCCCACAGTGTTTGTCAAAATGCTTGAGACACCTCTCACCAACAACAATCAACAAATCAACAATATAACAACACTAAAATGCATGAATATGGTAGGATGCAAAATTAGAAACATGATATCTACATTTTGATGCAAAAAAGTTGAAGATGATGCTAGGTTTTAAGAAGTTTACCTCAAATCCAAGCTAAGGAATGACTAATATGAAGAACAAGACCACAAATCAACTTGAATCTTCACCAAACTTCAATGAAACCCACGAAATGCTTGCTTAAAAATGCCCTTTGATGATGCAAGATTGAATTAAATTAGGAGAGAAGGAAAATATATGAAGTAGGAATGGAAATGAGGTGAGAAAATGGTGATTTGGTGAAGGAGAAGTGAAGAATTGATGGAGGAAGAAGGTGGTATGATTTCGGCCAAGAGAGGGAATTAGGAGAGGGAGTTGTGTGCTAGGGTTGTGTGAGTGAAAATGAGGCCAAAAGTTCTCTCCCTTTTCTTGAGGTGAGGTTAATAGGGTATATATAGAAAGCAATTAGGTTTAAGGGTAGTTAGGTCATTGTGCATCTCATCTCACCCTAGGATTGCATCTAAAATTTGAATGGAGGGTGAGGATTGAATCACACATGGATTGAGGTCAAAAAATGAAAATATGAGAGGGAATGAGAGGGTGAAATTCGGCCAAGAGGTAGTGGGAGTGGTCACCAAGTTTTGCTAGTTGTCATCTTGTACTATTGTACTATTATATGACCATTCCATTATCCCTTCATTTTTTATTATTCTTCTTAGGATAATTGTACAAAAATACACCCAATTTAGGCCACATACTAGGAACCTTAGGAATATGCCATTTTATGAGATCACCATGACCAAAAATATCATAAAAACCTCATCTTAAAATTTTTGTAGAATATTCCTTTTTGATGCCTTTTTTGAATTTGAATTTTTATGCAATTGCGTGCATGTATGCGCAAAAAATATATGACCAAGGGTGTCTTGCTTCAAATAATTTCTCTAAAATTGCACAATGATTCTTGATGAGAAATTATCTTATTTTTGACAATGACCAAAATACCCTTTTGCCCTAAAAACCTTGTTTTTTAACAACAAATGCATTTCCACTCTAACAATGAATTTAAAAGCCCTAGAATGACTTTTAAAACCCAAAAATGCATGCACAATGCTCTTCACTCTTCAAAATAAAACCACACTTCTCAATTTATTTATTTTTTTGCGGAAAATTAGGGTTTTAAACCTAGGCGGACAAAATTAGGGTATGACAGTTGGTAGAAGAGAGGAAGAAGATGAAGTGGATGGAAGGAATTATAGTTTTAGTGATTTTGTATGTAGCATATCAGAAATTTGGATTGCTTTAGGGTAGTTTTAGTGATGAAGTTATTTATGTTTTTATTCAATGAAGTTGTTTATGTAATCTGTTTTACAAACATTATGTAATCTGTTTCCAGTCAATGAAGTTATTTACCAAATCTGTTTTCAGTTGATTCTAATTCCAATTAGCAATCTATTTTACAAACATTGGAAGCATAATAAATACAGAAACAAAGTCTAAATTGGAAACATTAGTCTTCATTCAACCATTACCAAATAATATTCATTACACAACTTCCCATTGGCTAATAGTCTTAATTGTTAATAGCCTAAACAAAATATGCAACTTCCAACATTACAATTCACCAAAATACATAAGTTCCAAAATAACCTAAAACAGATTACATAACTCTAAAATTCATTCTTGAGTTAGGTCCCCATTGTGTTGTCCTGCTTCATCATCATCAACCATCAGTGGTTTGTTTGGGTCACTACCAGGACCTGTATAAGGTAATACAGTCTTGGTAATCCTTGTGCTCCATCTTTGCCTTTTGACAGGAAGTTTCAATCTCCTTGACACTTTACTAGGAGTAGCAGCAGGCTTTTTAAACAACAAAGAAACAGGTATAAAATCAGTTGGTTGCAGTGGTTTAGCAGGCAATTGAACTGGTTCTGGTGCAAGCACTTCAACCGGTTCTGTTGCAGGAACTTGAACACGTTCTGGTGCATGCAGTTGAACTGGTGCAGGGTCTTCAACTGCTGTAGGCTTTTCAACTGGTGCATTCACAGACTCTGGTGCAGGAACAGATGCAGTGGATGACTCTGGTGCAGGAACAGATGTATTCACAGACTCTGGTGCAGGAACAGATGCATTGGATGACTCTGGTGCAGGTATTGGTGCCTTCTTTGGTTTTCTCTGCAACAAAATATATCAATGCATATAAATTAGTCACAATTCACAAAGGCATTTATAAATATATCAAGGCATATAAATTATGGTTACCTTTCTTGCTTGTGCAGCTGATTGATCTCAGTGCTCTTGCAACCCCGGCTATTGTGGCCAAATTGATCACATCTTGTGCACCTATATGTTGTTCCAGCCCTCTTCAGTTTCTTGGCATTAGGTTGTTGATCTTCATAAGGGTCCCTCCTTCTGAGTTTTTTGGGTCTACCAGGACCTCTCTTGTAATGAGGTGGCAGCATGTCATCCACTTCAACAACAGGCCACATATCTTGGCCATTTATAGGACTTATACCATGACCATAGCATAGTTCATAACTATATCTACTGTAACATGAATGAACAAAATCCTCAGGTTTTTGTTGTCTATATGCAATGGCAGCACAAGCATGCATACAAGGTATACCTACTAGCTGCCAAAAGTTACAACTGCAAGTCAATTTCCCTATGTCAACAACAAAGGCCATACCTCCATATATGCTTGTAACTTGAAATTCAAGGTCAACAGACCAAGTGGCAACCCAATTTGCACTTGCCTCAACCTGTAAATCTAACCTCTCCCTAGGCCTAGGCATCACTCTATGTTTCCACCTTTCTAGTTTTAATCTCTCCTTACCAAACCTATCCGTAAGGTACTCCCTAATCCACTCAAACATTGTGAGAATAGGTTTATCTCTGGCAGTTAAAATTGTACTATTAAAAGATTCAGCCAAATTATTCATTACTACATCACACTTAGTATAAAAAGGGAATGCATGCTTACACCAATATTTTGTTGGAACAGCCATTAGCCATTCCCAACACTTAGCATCCACTGTTTTTAGTGTATTCATCTTAGCTTCCCATGCTTGTTTGTATGTTGCCTTTGCTGCCCCCATCATAAGTTTTCTTATCACAGTACCCCCACCAAATTTCTTCTTGCAATTTGCATATAAGTGCATCACACATAACCTATGCTCAAGTCCCATCTCCTCAAACATTTGTATCAGTCCCTATAGTGCAAATAACCAAATAATCAGTTCATAAATATTAAATTTTAACAGTAAAAAGTATTGCAGATGGGAAATAAATATAGTTCATAAGAGTACCTTTTGTTGGTCTGAAATAAATGTCCACCTTTGATCTTGACCAATGTCTTCGAGCAATAAAGTTAAGAACCATCTCCAGGATTCTTTGGTTTCAGTTTCAACAACAGCAAAAGCAAATGGGAAATATTGATCATTGGGATCTCTCCCAACAGCAACTAGAAGTATACCACCATATTTGGTCTTCAAATGATATCCATCAACACAAATAAATGGTCTACATGCCTTCATAAACCCCTTCTTGCACCCATCCAAACAATAATAAAATGATTCAAACCCATCAGCAGATAAAATTGATGGTGATGGAGGTCTGGGTGGTGTCCTTGCTTCATCTTGAATAACAGGATCAAACCCATCATTGTTGCCATGTGTTCTCTCCTCTTCACTATCATCCAACCTGATACGCTTAATCTCATCATCACTCTCATCAGTACCATCCTCATTATCTTCTCCATTACCATCCTCATCATCTTCTCCATTACCATCCTTATTACCACAGTCAGTATGACTTCCAAATTGCTCAAAATGCTCAATGTAAATATGAGCTTCAACTCCAAACTTAACTGCATGGTCAGCAATTTCCAAAGCATCTTCATCATCCAAACATCTCCTAAACTGAACATCTTCATCTCTTTTTCACCATAATCTATAAGTACCATTCTGATATCCTAAGTCTTTTGCAATACCAGTAGCTTCAAAGAAGCTCCATTTATCTACATCCTGATGTCTAACAACTAATTCAGTACCCCCTTCGTATTCAACTACCAAATTCTTAGTAAACTTTCCTCCATGGTGAAACACAACAGTAATAGACATACTGTACAACAAAGGGGTAAAAATCAGAGACCCAAAATAGACATTAAACAATAGCTACTACATAAGGGCTAAAATAGACATTTCAACCTAAAACACAAACCCAAAATAGACATTAACCCTAATACAATAACCAAGTCAATGTTCAAACCCATTAAAGAATCTCTCCAACCATGAAAATGACACCAAACACATTCAATATTAAACCCTAACCCACATGGTGGTCCCCTTTCATAGAACATTTATACAATCAAGACAGAAAGTACCAAAAAGAAGAGAACATGTACAAACCTGTGTTTTGTGAAAAAGAGACCTTCTCTTGGAACTTGTCGCAGCGTTCTTTCACTTCGAACCCATAGTATTGACACTAAACTCAGTTGAACATCCTTCTTCACGTCGCCATTGTTGTTTCCTTCGCAGAGCTTCTCTCTCTCTCTCTTTTCGCAGGGAAACCCTAATTCTGAGACCCAAAATTGATACCCCAACGTTCATATGCCAGGTCACAGTCACATGACTTCACACGTGTTCATCCACATCACCAACATGGTAGACACGTCATCTAAAACTAACACTGTTAATGTCAAACTAACAGCAGGGACTAAACTAAACACGTTTTGTAATTGCAAGGTATTTTTTGAAGCTTTTCTTTTTGCAGGGACGAAACTGGATTATTTGTATATTTGCAGGGACGAAATGTATATTTAAGCCTAAGTAATTTGAATTACAAAATTACTCATATTTAATAACAAATTTGAATAAGTATTAAAATACATATAAATAAATATAATTAGTAGGTAATAGGTTTTGCTAGAAATAAAAGAAAAAAAAAGGGTATATATTGTATAATACGCTTCAGTTACAACAAAATGTGGTTGCTCAAATGGTTAGTGTTGGAAGGTGCGGGTGTGAGGAAGGGGGTTTGATCCCCTAATTCTTCGTTTTTGAGATATATTTAGAAATTAATTTTCAATAAAAGCTGAGGTGGATGCTGTCAGCCTATGTGGACGAAGCCATGGTTTATAATACTTATGATATATATATATATATATACTTTTAAGGGGGGAAATATCGTCTTTATTTAAAAAAGAAATAGTTAGATGAGATCATTAGTTTCAAGATCTCATGCGATCTTTATTTAAAAAAAGAAATAATTAGATGAGATCGTTAATTACAATATCTCATGCGATCTTTATTTAAAAGAGAAATAATCCGACGAGAACTTATAATTAATAATGTAATTTAAACCGTTAATTTTAGTTCAAAAATTATAATTAAATGTTCTCATTTATCTAACAGTATTCTCACCTCAGTCACGTCCCCCGTATATATAGACTTTTAAGGGGGAAATATCGTCTTTATATATGTCTATCTCATTTCTCTATTAATTACTTTCTCTTTTAATTTTTTCTCATTTTTCTCTCATCTTTTCTCACCGAAATATCTAAAGTCAATATAGTCATTAACTCTCAAAGTAATTGAATTAAAATCCAAACAATATACACAAGAGGGATGTTAATTTTTCAATTATAAAAAAAATACACCTTTTTAAATATATAGTATTTATAAATCCTACCTTATTAGTGTTTACCAAATGAAGGGATATGCTTTTTTTTTAATTTCGAGATTTTTTACCATAAAAGGTCCAAACAATTCTTCTTAGTCATTGTAAAAAGCATGGGGCTATGTCGACATCTTATTATAAATATATATGTATATATATATATATATATATATATGTTGAATGTTTGATTGAAAAAACATCCAAAGTTTACCTCCTAATTACTATAGAATAAACATACCCAAACCATGACTACTCTTGTTGCTCCTAGCAATCATTTTCCCAAGGATGATGCAGAAGCTCTCTGGAAGGCTGTCAAAGGTACATTATCCAACTCTAGTTTTAAGTTTGGTACTTTATATATATGTTGATTGGAACATAAACATCATATAAACTTTCATCTTTCAAATACATGAAAAGTTTATTGACAAAGCTTGATTTACAAGTGTCACAATCATGTTATTTTTCTTATTGAGTATGTTAAGTGACATCTTTCAAATTGATAATTTAACTATCTTTGGATTGAAAAATCATGAAATTGATTGAGTTTTCAAGTTGTTTTGTAGGGTGGGGGACTCATGAGAATGTCATCATAGCTATAATGGGCCATAGAAATGCTGCTCAAAGGCAGGAAATTAGACAAGCTTACCAGGACATTTATCAAGAGGATCTCATCAAACGCCTTGAATCTGAGCTTTCTGGTGACTTTGAGGTATAACATATAACATATTACATATTACAGCAATTAACAACTAACAAGAACACCAACTAGAGATTATGATAATAACAATATGATATATGTACAATTAATAAGTTTCCTATAGTATTTTCTTTATTTATGTTGTTATACATGAATATGCATGTGTAATTTTCAATAAGGTGAAACACAAATGCTATTTGTACGAAGTACAAAAAAAATGATAAAAATTCGGATGTGATATGAATTAGGCTTAAATATTGTTTCCATGCAAATATATATTTGATTTAGTTTAGTTCCTGCAAAAATAAAATTGTGTTTTGTCTTTGCAAATATATGTTTTATCAAGTTTAGTCTCTGTAAAAATAAAATTTTGATTTTTGGCCCTACAAATATACGTTTTATCCAGTTTGGTTCCTGTAACGTTTAAAAAAAATTATTTTAGTCCCTCCTATATCAGCGTAAGAAGGACTAAACTCAAATAATTTACACATTACATGGACCAATCAGGATAAAACGTGTATTTACAGGGATGAAAAACAAAATTTTATTTTTACATGACCTAAACTTGATAAAAACATATATTTGCAAAGACGAAACACAAAATTTTATTTTTACAGGAACTACACCGAATCAAACACATATTTGCAAGGACAAACCGTATCTTTAAATATGTAAATTATTATTTATGTGTTTGAAGATACTAATAGATTGAACAAACAGAAAGCAATGTATAGGTGGATATTGGAACCTGCAGAACGTTATGCTGTGTTGGCCAATGTAGCCATAAGGAGTGCAAACCAAGACTACCATGTGATTGTGGAAGTTGCATGTGTTCTTCAACCTGAAGAGCTTTTAGATGTGAGGCGTGCCTACCAAAACCGCTACAAGCATTCATTGGAAGAAGATGTGGCTACACATACCACTGGCCATCTTCGCCAGGCAAGTATTACTAGAAAATTAAATTGAAAAATAATTATTGTCAATACTAATTTATTTGTCATTAAGTTTATTTTAGTTGTGCACTATTTCATTATGATTTGAACGTGTATTGATTTATTTTGGCAGCTTTTGGTTGGGTTGGTGAGTTCATATAGGTATGGTGGTGATGAGATTAATGCAAGTTTGGCAAAATATGAAGCTGATATTCTTCATGAGGCTATCAATGACAAGAAAGGTAACCTTGAAGAAGTTATTAGGATCCTTAGTACAAGGAGTAAGACCCAAATTGTGGCAATTTTGAACTGCTACAGACATGATCATGGCACTTCCATAAGCAAGGTACCAAAACGAAACGAAAAATATTTAATCAACTATATATCGGGATTCTAGGTCGATTATAGGGTGGACCACCTCGATGTGTGGTCTACTTACATGGATTGGTACTATGAAATTATAACGATCGAGGTGGCCCTCAAAAGTAGAAGCTCTGTGATTTAATTAACTGATGTCATTTCAACAAAAAAATAATATAAGTTGAGTTTTGAGGCGCTCATATTTACTCCTCTTTGGTTTTGCAGAAACTGTTGGATGAAGCATCTGATGACTTCCTTAAGGCTGTGCATGTTGCCATTCGTTGTATTAATGACCACAAGAAATACTATGAAAAGGTTTTATGCCCTAAACATATACATCTTCTACTATCACTTATAATTTCTACATTTGATTGATAATATATACCATTGAATTAATTTATTCCACCCTTAATTTCCAATTTCCAATTATGTAGGTTTTGCGCAATGCACTGAAAAGGTTTGGAACTGATGAGGATGGACTGACTCGTGTGGTTGTCACAAGGGCGGAGAAGGACTTGAAAGACATCAAAGAGCTCTATTACAAGAGAAACAGTGTTCACCTTGAGGATGCAGTGGCCAAGGAAATCTCTGGGGATTACAAGAAATTCATCCTTACTCTGTTGGGGAAGCAAGAATGAAGTACTTGTTCTTTCAATTGTTTCTAAGACTCATACCTGCTATTGAATAAATTAGTGATTGAATGTTTGCTAGTTTAATTACTATAATCAAATTATGATTAAACAGGTATAAAATAATAATTATAATCGATAGCAATAATACAAACTGGTAAACATGCATTTATTTATGTTAGCAAATAGCAGCAATATGTGGGTGTGCATGTGTGGTTTTTTCGTGCTGGAATATATGTGTTGGTCTAGTAGTGGAATGGTTGGCTTTTCCATGCACCTAAAGGAGGATAGTTTGAATGTTGATTCTTCTTTTGGTCTAGGAGTTTTCGACTCTGCTTCGGTGTTTATGGAAAATGAGTCGCAACTAATTTGTAGTTGGGGCAAGAGATAAGTAAAGTCTAGGCCTAATTTGTTTTATCGCTGGGAATTGAGTCCGACTAGTAGCCAAGTTTGTCACTATAGATAAAGTGTGTTAACCACTCTCACTTTGGCACGATTCTTCATGAATTTTATTCTAACTTCCAAGAGTAAATCACTGGACTCCAAAATGTATAAAAAATGTGAAGTGATGTTTGATTGTGTTTTGTTTTTTAGTTTTTGAAAATTGTTTTATAAACTACTTTTCGAAAACTGTTTTTAAGAAAAAAAACTAAAAATCTGTTTGATAATCTATTTTTAAAAACTGTTTTAAACTGTTTTAAAAAAATATGAAGCAAAATTGCTTCATATTGCTTCATAAACAATATGAAGCAAATAGCACCCAAGTTTTTTACCGGCTGTAATGGTAAAAGAATGCAATTGGAACAGCCGGTAAAAAGCAAAACCGTGAGCTTAATGTAAGTATAAATTATTGTCAATTATTTACTGAAATGTCATTAATGAAATCTGTGAGTTTTCCGAGTTTTTAGTTTTGAACACCACAAACAATCAAAACTAAAAACTAAAATCAAAAACAGCTTTGACAAGTTCTCTATTTTTAGTTTTAAAAACAGGGAAATAGAAATAGTTTTTAAAAATAATTTTACAAAACACACCAATCAAACAAGATTTTTGGTTTTCAAATTTTTAAAAACTAAAAACTATTTTTAAAACAGGAATCAAACAAGCCCAATAACTTCCAAGAGTAGATACATTGTTTGGTCATACCCTTCCAAACAACGAATTTGGTGTTATTATGCGTGAGCATCAGGATGAGCTGAAATTTTTATCAAACTTTATGATAAGTTTTGTTAGGAGACGAGCTAATTAAGTTGTTCATTGCTTTGCTAGAGCATCTTGGTCATTTGCTAGTTCTAGAGAGCCTTATATATATATATATATATATATATATATATATATATATATATATATATATATATATATATATTCCTAATTGTATTATGTTTCACTATTTGAATAATTTATGCTGATTTTTTTGCTGTAAAAAAAAAATTGGAGACAATAAATTACAACCGAAAGGTTAATGACGTTCTTAATGTCTTTTGACCGTTAACTTTCAGAACACATTTTCTACATGATTTAGAGTCTAACTTATGAAATGTTTAAAAACTCTGCAAGGGTGCTTCTTGGCAGCAGTACTTTTTTGGTTCAAAAAGGTTTTTGACCCCATTCTGGGGTCTAGGAGAAAGGGACTCTGACTAATGTGGAGTGCGGCTGAGAGTTAAGTAAAATCTGACTCCAATTTTTTTTATCATCAGATATCGATCTCGAGTGCCAGCCGAGTCTGCTCTTTTAGATGGAGTGTGTTAACTACTTACACTCAAGTTTGGTGTTTAACTTCTTAGTAGCAATATAAGTTTGAGGAAAATTATTTACCTTCAAAAAGTAAATTTCTTAAAAAGATTATATTGTGGAAAAAAAATGAGGTGCTTAAAGGTAGGTGTATGAGATAAAACAAGGGGTGCAAAAACCAACCCATGTCCTTAGGGTTTTTTTTTGTCAACATGTCCATAAGTTGTTTGTGAGTTGTCACCCTTATACCTTAACGACTAAGGAGTTAAAAAAATAAAGGGCTAGACTTCTTACAACCCCCCTTCCACTCACTACACATCACCTAACCATATGAAAAGACCAAACTGTCATTAATGAAAGAAATAGTTCCTAACGCGCCCCTTTTTTTGGATTCAAGTAGTACTGTACCCGTTCGATTCCATAGAGTCGTGTCTTATGTCTTAGCAGACACCCCTCTTGTTGAATTTTTAACAGGTCTGACATTATGGAACCAAACCGACATGATACCATAGTGTCGTACCAATTAAAAATTTGTAGAATTTCAACAACTCAGGTACCAGCGACCATTTTTATCAACGTCCTATAAGCAGTCAAATGTGTCAAAAACGAGTTCAAGGTAAAGGAGTTACAAAGTTACAAATCCGTACAATCAACCAAACCGTAACATAAAAACTATTGTATTTGTCGCCCTCTCCTCTGATAGACACGCCCACATCTCCTAACTCGAGTGAATCGCCTCACAGCCGATCCAGTATGCCCCAGTTATGCGTCTGCCGTGGAACTCTTCCATCTAGCGTCTGCTCCAACTCCTCCACCAAGTCCATTATCTGGGCAGCAAATAAAAGTATTAAAATAAGATCAGATTTAATCAAATAAAACAAAACGACTCAAATACATACATGTCTAGCATCCGACTTATCTAGTATGGGGTAATTGGCCTCCCACTACTTGGCAGGTGACTTCTCTTCATTATATTCAGACACAACTACTTAGTACTGAATGTATGGCCCTGAAAATTCTCAAATATCCATGCATGTAATCAAAATGGGAACCATGTTAGTAAACATACATAAACACTATAAACTAACAAATAAAGTAATTTTTGTACATACCTGAAGAAGTGTCGTGTATCCAGCCATCTGCCTACATTTTGCTTTGCTGGTATCCCTCAGTAGGTCATACAAATGTGCCAGGCCCATCCCCCCAAGTGAGTCTACCACCAGCCTACTCCAGATCAATGAGTATCCCAAGATACCCCACCTTCACCTTTGACCCCAACTTGTTGGTGAAGAGGGTGGTGCCCAGCAGGTATAGAAGATATGCACAGGCAACATCCTCATATCGCTCATCATGGATGGTTGTAGCGTAGACCATAGTTTTCAACCACCTGAGTTGAACGTACAACCATTTGCCTGAAATCTGTGTCCGAGCATCCTGGGTGTAAGCTCCCAAATAATCAACCAGAAAATCATGTGCCTCGAACTTCATATATTCCGACATGTTATAAACTTGTCCATAATGGGAATATGCAGAATCTGTGAGTCGTCATCTCACCAATCGAAAGGTGGAAGCTGGAGGTGTCGATCTGCCACCGCTCAATATGGAAGTGGGTGAACCAAGTCCCTAAGGGGATACAGTATAGATGCCTCGACATAGTGTAGAATCTCTAGTCGCATGGGCACCATACTCTTGCTGTTTAAATGAATCTTCAACGGCTCACGTTGCATTTGTCATGGTCTTTGTTAGTCTAACATTAGAAAACATAACAAGTGTAATAACTATTAAATACGAATGCTATTAACTTACCGCCCCTCCCATATCTTCTTTGCTATGTGTGAGCTATAGGTAGCCAAGACGACCCGTCATTCGGACCGCCCGAGTACGGGTAAGTAGATGCTGATGTGGAGGGCTCGTCAACAGGAGCAGCAACAACTTCAGCAGCAGTAGCAGTCTGTTGCTGATCATCATAACAAAATGAGCAGCATCATGGTGAATATCATCATACTCAATAGTAGTATCCGAAAGTGGTGGGTTTTCAATATACACCCCGATCCGGCCTCCCCATCGCATCCATGCTTCTACGTCTACCTATTGCGAACCAAAGTTGTAGGTTGTACTAATTGTCACTGTCTTGTGCCTGACTAGAAGAACCAAGGTAATTAAAACCGGACTGGACGGTTCAACCGATTTAACCAGGAACCGAACCCCTATCCGGTTCAGTTGACTCCCATAACCGCTCTGAACAATAACCGCTTTTCACATCGTAAAACCGCTGAAAAACCTACAAAATCGGCTAAAATCGACCGTCGGCAAAAAAACAACTGTGCCATATTTTTGAACTTTATGTACCAAACTACCACTACTTTATATTTATGCACCAAAATACCACCCTTTTCCTGGAAACCGTGCCTTCCCATCTCACACTTCTTGTTTTTTTAATTTTTTTTTTATCATTTGCTTTTTAAGTTGCTTTGGGTCCTTTAGAAGGCTTGTACCGAATATCAACGGGTTTTTTTTAAAGTTATTTTGTTATAAATTTCTTCTCATTAAATAATTCATATTTTGTATTAAATAATCAGTCCAAATTTTAATTAAATAATTAGCTACTTAATTTATTGGTCTAGTTGAATAAAAAATTTTAGACACACAACTAATTATTAAAAAATAAAGTGGGAACAAAAATTGTACACTTAAATAAATATTGTCGATTACAACAATTAGATAGTTAATTGCAAACTTAAATAATTTTACAATGGTTTAATTTCCTCTAGGAACATTGATACGATTAGGGCAATTTCTCTGGCTATGTCCCTCATTCCGGCACAGACCACATCTATTTCGGTGCCTACTCTTCTCCCTTTGGTCCATTTCAGTACGGATTCGAGTAGATTGGGGACGACCTTTTGGATCTCTCCTCATTGTTGGATCGTGGCACAATTCAGTTCCAGTGTATTCTGGCCAGTATGAATCGTGAGGCACAGCTGGGAACTCTTCCAAGTAAGTGTTGAAAACATACTGTAATGTGTACTCGGGAGGCACATAAATCATGTAGTCATGGTGGATAGATGAACAAGCAGCAATGACATGTGAACACGGATAGTGTAATGCTTAAAATTCATCACAATCACACCTTCGCCTTTCGAGGTCTACCGTGAATGTTTTAGGTGGTCGACTGCTTGGTGGGCGAACCAACTCTTTGACTCTGAAAACAGTTTGTGCTCAGTTGTGAATGTGGACTTCATGGGAGTTCGATATTGCTCGTTCTTTATCAAGGTATTCCATTACTTTGTCTGAGTAGATCATACAAGATGCCATCATTGCTTGTGCTTGCCTCCCTCTCTCGACAAATTTTTCGGTCAACCTGTAGTAGGTTGCCTGCACCAAGGAACTGATAGGAAGATTGCGTGTCCCATTTAATACATTGTTGATGCACTCAGCAAGGTTAGTCGTCATGTGCCCCCAATGTTTCCCTTCATCATGTGCCTGGAGCCATTGTTCCTTAGGAATATTGTCGACCCACTTCACTGCATCTTCATTTACAATTTCGCTCCGATAATAAGCGACGGTTGGTTGAGTCATGGCGTATCCTGAAGTAGCAAAAGTTAACCATCGTAAGGTTAGGGATAAAGAAAAAAGGTATGAAATGTGCATATATAAAAGACAAACCCATATTGATTATGATCTTATTCATGTCTGTATTCTTGAATGTCCTCATGAAATTTTGTGAAATGTGACGAATGCAGAAGACATGATGCCAATTACTGTTTAATCGCCTAACAGCACTCTTGATTGACTCGTGTCTATCAGAGATCAAGCAGAGGTCTGGCTGGGGTGTTACAAACGTCCGCAAGCGTTGGAGGAAGAAAAACCATGCATCAGATGTCTCACCTTCTACAAGGGCGTATGCTATTGGAATTGTGTTGTTCTTCCCATCCTGTGCGATTGCCATCAGCAACGTACCGCGATACTTCCCATACAACCATGTTCCATCAACTGAAACAACTGGCTTGCAGTAAGCAAACCCTTTAATGCATGGTTGAAAAGCCCAGAAAAGGCGATGGAATACAGCCTTGTGAGGAACTACGTGGCCATTCTCAATGAAGGGCTTCACTTGTATGTTAGTAACAGTGCCTGGAAGATAATTTTTGAAAGCAAGGATCCACCTTGGAAGCTCCTTGTACGATTCCTCCCAATTCCCGTATATCATCTCAATGGCCTTTTGTTTTGCTATCCATGCCTTTCTGTATGTTGTAGTATACGTGTAAAGTAATCTTATATGTGCGATCAACACTGAGACTGAGATTGTCGGATCCTGCCTCACCATATGGATGATGCTTTCACAAATGAATGTCGACGAGAGTTGTCGATGATCTTGTTAAGAAATTCTACACCTTCACATGCAGTTTTCGTCGGAACAACGAACAGCCCATCTAGTTGAATCAGAGTAATCTACCACAAAGTCTGGGGACTTGTTTAGGTGGTATTCTTGTATGCACCGCTTAGCCATCTCTTTTGTGGGAAATCTCATACCAACTTGGAGGTTTTCATGGTCCTGAACAGTGAAAGATTGGTTTCGGTCCATAGAGGGAACAAATTCATCGCCAGCGTTCTCTATGTCGTCAGAAGTTACATTACGAAAGTAAGAGCGAGGGTCAAAGTGACGCATAGTAGTTGATGGACCCTCATCATCATCAGCATCATGTTGAGCAATGATGTCATCTTCATTCTCACTGAAGTCACCGACTTCCTCATTGTGGACACCAGCCACAACACGTCTACGAACAACAGGTGGGTTGTCCAGATGGAATGGTGTGTTTAGGTCAATGCCATCGGTGGGTTGTGATGTGAGATTGGCTGATGAAGATGGTATGCAACTATGTGTTTCTGTGAAAGGGTATAAAGAGGGTACGGAGTGAGGGTATGATGAGGGTATGGAGTGAGGGTATGATTACGGCATGGACTGATGGTGTGAAAGTGGTATGGATTGTGGTATGGATTGATGGTAAGATGAGGGTGGTTGTTCAGTATGTGGTGGATCTAGTTGGGTGTCAAAATCTAGAGCATCTGCCAACGTTGCATATACTTCCATTGTTGAAATAGCAAGGTGTTTACAAGCCTTGAACATGTCAAACATCATATGAACCTCCTCATCTCCTGCGAGATTTAGGGACTCATACCGAACAAGGCCTTGTGCAAGGGTTGTAGGGTATCGATAGATAAGTTCAACCACTTTTTTGGGGTTGTAGGGATGAATCTTTGACTGGATAGACCGGATAAGCCCATCTAAGTTTGTGTTTTTTTTAACCTTCAATAGGGACGAACTGGTGCATGCAAATACAACACCTTCTGTGTTGGTCCTTTCAACATTTCCATTGTAATAGACTTGGACAAACAATTCTACTGGTGCCTTAGTTGTGGGTAGGAAAGTTTAGGAGAGGAACTTGTAGAAGAGTTTTGAGTGCTTGTAATTGATTAGAGGATGGTACCTATTTGTATTAGTTGGGTGAGTGGTGTTGGTATGATCTGGACCATTGAAAGTGTCGGTCTAATCTGAACCATTGAACCACTACTTTTTCTGGCACATAGGACAAAGACATCAGTGTCTTTAGTCCAACTCTCCTCACCTTCACATCTTTTTCTGGCATATAAGACGAAGATATCAATGTCTTTGGTCCTACACTCCTCACAATCACTACTTTTTCTGGTATATAGGACAAAGGTATCAATGTATTTGACTCTACTCTTCTTACAATCAGACTATTAATTAAGTAGCTAATTATTTAATTAAAATTTAGATCAATTAAATAACTAATTATTTATTTAATTAGACTGTTAATTAATTAAAATTTAAGTTGACTATCTAATACAAAACATTAATCATTTAATAAAAAATTAATCTAAAACAAAATAATCTTTAACAAAAAAACGTTGAGCAAATAAAAAAGAAAAAAAAGTATTTATGAAAAAGAAAAGAAAGAAAGTACGGTGAGCTTTTTAGAAATTAAAAAAAGAAAGTAATATGTTGAGCAAATAAAAATGCATTAAAGTAATTGTGAAAAAAAAAAAAGAAGAAAGTACTGTCCGTGTCAAATTTAGATAGGGGAGGCACACTTTCCCACTTATGCAAACTAAAAAGGGCAAAAAAACCACCTTGGGGCAACTTTTTTTTATAGTTCAGAAGTCGCCCCCCCCCCCCCCCCCCCCCCCCCCCCCCCCCCCCCCCCCAAGGGTGACTTCTGGACTGTTTTTTGCAATTGTTTTTTAAAATGCAGTTCAGAATACGGGTAGACTGTGGACGAATACGGGTAGACTGCTGGTGCGTGTACCCCTTTCTCTTTGATCCATCTCTGTACGAATACGGGTAGACTGTGGACGACCCTTTTTATCTTTTCGTTTAGTTGGATCAAGCTGTAGTTCTAAAGTATTGAAATAAGGCCATGACGTCTCAGTTGGCAAGGGTGGGAACTCGACAATGTAAGTATTGAAAACATTCTCCATTGTGTACGGTGGATCCACGAATTGCATGTGGTCGTAATTGCATTTTGAGCATGCTGCAATGACATGTGAACAAGGGTAGTGAAGTGCTTGGAATTCCCCACACTCACACGTTTTTGCTCTGAAGTTCACCACGAATGTTCGCGCAGGTCTACCACTTTGTGGTCGTACAAGTTTTTCAACTCGGAACAATTGTTGGGCACGATCGTGAACTGAGACGTTATGCGTTTTTGACACATTTATGTTCCTGGCAATATTTTCCAACAATTTTTCAGAGTACATAGTTCCGGATCTCAACATTGCCTGTGCCTGTGTTCCCCTTTTGACGAAAACCTCGTTCATCCTGAAATATATTGCATCTATCAATGAACGAATAGGGAGATTCCGCACCCCCTTAAGGACATTGTTGATGCACTCTGCAAGGTTTGTTGTGATGTGCCCCCAACGGAAACCTCCATCGCACCACTGCAACAATTGTTCTGCGGTTATGTCTTCAACCCAAGCCACCCCCTCAGGACCTACTTCCCGACCAATTTTTTGTTTGTAGTGATCGGCTGATTCTTCCGTCATTGAATATGCTGAAGAAAAAAAGAAGATGTTGGTAAGTATGGAATGGAAATTTGAAACTGATTAATTAAAAAAAATGTTAAAAATACTCACCCATATTGATGACATGTTTCCTGGCAGGAGTGTTTTTGAAGTGTCTCATGAAGTTTAGTGCTATGTGGCGAACACAGAAGACGTGTTTCCAATTGGTGTTTAGTTGCATAACAGCACTTTTGATAGACTCGTGTCTATCTGATATCAAACAAATACCCTCCTGTGGTGTCACATAGTGTCTTAAACGAAATAGGAAGAAAAACCAAGCCTCCTTTGTCTCACCCTCGACCACTGCATATGCAATTGGGAAGGTGTTGTTTCTTCCATCTTGTGCGATTGCCAAAAGAAGACACCCTTTGTACCTACCGTACAACCATGTTCCATCAATAGAGACAACTGGTTTGCAAAATTGAAAGCCTTTAATGCACGGGCCAAAACTCCAAAAGATGCGATGGAATACACCTTTGTCGGCAACTAGTTGTCCATTCTCATAGAATGGTTTGTACTGCCAGTCGTGAACTGTGTCTGGAATATAGTAAGAGAAAGCATTTAGCCACCTGGTTACTTCATTGTAAGAGTCCTCCCAATTACCGAAGATAAGCTCGATTGCTTTTTGTTTAGCAATCCAAGCCTTTCTGTAGGAACTCTGGTACGTGAACCGCTCCTTGATGTGTGCAATCAACACAGCCACTGATATTGTCGGGTCCTTCCTTACAAGTGGAAGTATATGAGTACACATGAGGGAGGAGGTCAGCTGGCGGTGATCTTGAGAAATAGTAGATGTTGTACATGTGTGTGGGTGAGTCAACTGTGTAATCTCCCAATATCCAGTTTTTGTTCCTACTCTCACTACACACCTCCACAAACAGGTTTCATGAACACAACAAACGGTCCATGTGTGTGGTTTAGACTCACAGACTTTGTATGCAACTAAATGGTTTAGGTGATATGTTTGGATGAATTGTTGGGCTATTTCTTTTGTGGGAAATTTCATTTTGAGTTTGAGTTCGTTTGGGCCTTCATTGGATAAGAGTTGGTTCCTGTCCATGGAATGGCCAAACTCTACATCATAAGGTTCTGGGTTATCAGCTATGACGTTTTGAAAGTGTGGGACAGGCTCGCGGAATGCAACACCTATGTTGGGGTTAGCTTCAATTGGTTCCTCATCGACGTCACGTTGAAGAATTTCATCTTCATCTTCGCTAAAGTCCCCAACGTCTTCATTATGGACACCAACAAACATACTAAACGGTGGGGTATTAGTTTGAGTATGTAGAGGGTGGCTTGTGTTAAGGTCAACGGGTGTGTTTGAGGATGATGGTGCAGAGTGATGGTGAGTTGTTGAAGGACTGTAATGCATGTCAGTTTGGGATGATGAAGGATTGAATTGAGGGTAAACAGGTGGAATGAAGTCAGTGTATGGTATTTCTGTTTGTTGAGAAAAACATAAGTTTTGTTGTGATGATGATGGAATAGAGTGGCCGTGACTTACTTGGGTGTAGTTAGAAGGAGCCTCAACCAAATCTACGTATATTTCTGGTGTACATATACCAAGGTGTCTATCTTCTTTGAAATGCTCTATCATAAGTTCAACATCATCATCGGAATTTATTTCGAATCCCCCATAAAAGGTATGGCCAGTACTGAGAGTTGTGGGGTACCGATATGTAAGACTAGCAACCATTTTTGAATGGTCAGGAGAGATTTTTTTTTCAATGACTTGTTTAACTTGAGCTAGTTTGGAATTAGAGTTGAGTTTGACAAGGGTGTTATTATGACACCTAAAAAATATACCCTCAATATTTGTTTTTTCAACATAACCATTGTAAAAGACTGTGACGAAAACATTCGTTGGAGCCATTGACGAAGTTGGGAGTAGGAGGGTGTGATTGAGTTTCAGTTGGTAGACGGAGAAACTATGGCAGTTGGGTGTTTAGTGGTGAGAGATTTAGGGCCTATTTATTGATATTTGAATGGTCTAGATTTCACCGATGGTTTTGAAGGCCAGGATTGCACCGACACTTTTAAAGGCTAGGATTGCACCGACACTTTTAAAGGCCAGGATTGCAGACGTGACTTTTAAAGGCCAGGATTGCACTGACACTTCTAAAGGCCAGAATTGCACCGACACTTTTGAATTGTTCAATGTGCATTGTTCATTGCTTAGTGCAGAGTGCAGTGCTTAGGAAAAGTCATTTTTTAGACTTAGGAAAAACCGGTTTTAGTCATTGTTTCGAATCTTGTACACGTGGGTTATAAGTCAGTTAGTACTAATTCAAAACATGAAACTGTAGTTCTATAACTCTACTATAATGTCATATCATGCTTTTTAATTTAGTAAATTAACAAAATTGGTTATAATTGATCTAAACATCGTAAAAAACTCATTTTTTAGACTTAGGAAAAACCTTTTTTAGTCATTGTTTCGAATCTTGTACACGTGGGTTATAAGTCCGTTAGTACTAATTCAAAACATGAAACCGTAGTTCTATAACTCTACTATAATGTCATCTCATTTTTTTTAATTTAATAATTTAACAAAATTGGTTCTAATTGATCTAAACATGGTAAAAAACTCATTTTTTAGTCATTGTTTCGAAGGCCAGAATTGCACCGACACTTTTAAAAGCCAGGATTGCACTGACACTTTTAAAGGCCAGGATTGCACACGTGACTTTTAAAGGCCAGGACTGCACCGACACTTTTAAAGGCCAGGATTGCACCGACACTTTTGATTTGTTCAATGTTCATTGTTCACTGCTTAGTGCAGAGTGCAGTGTCCAGTGCTTAGGACAATAATGCTTAGAGTAGAATATATACCACAAAAGGCAGCAACACAACCACATAACTCAAACATTCAAGTCACCATAAGTCTTCAACAACACTTCCTCTAAGAATGTCTTCCTTACTAAACGAAGAAGCTCACATTTCCATGCTTCTCAATGATGACCCAATGGAAGTTCACCATGCTTTCAAACTTCCAGAACCAGATGCCTCTATATTACCATTGATAGAAAGAGCTGGGTTTAGTGACATTGCTTCAATTGGCGCATTCAAAATAAATCCAGCTTTGGTGGCAGCAGTGGTCGAACGCTGGAGACCAGAAACACACACTTTTCATCTTTCAGTAGAGGAGTGCACAATAACTCTCGAAGACGTGGCGTTGCAGTTAGGACTTCCCGTTGATGGAAATGCCGTTACTGGAAGTTGTCAACAAAATTGGGATTGAGTATGCGAACAACTTTTGGGTAAGCCTATCCCAGCAAATGGCATGGTAGGCAACCAAATTAAGTTCACTTGGCTACAACGTGAATTTACTAATGTTCCAGAGGGCGCTTCCAACCAAGTGCGAAGACAATATTGTAGGGCGTACCTATTGCAGTTGATCGGGGGATACATACTCCCAGACAAATCATCAAACAGAGTCAACATAAAATACCTACCCCTATTCAAAAACTTCGATGAAATTTCAAGTTACAGCTGGGGGTCAACATGTCTAACGAACTTATACAGAATGTTGTGTAAGACAGCTACATGCTCCTCACGCACAATGGGTGGATGTACTCTTTTGTTACAGTCTTAGGTCTGGTACCGCATGCCGTTCCTAGCACCAGACTGCAACCGTCCTTATGAATGGCCACTAGCAAAGAGGTAAAAATTTGACACAACTTATGAATACTAACAATTATATTTCTTCTTTACGTTAACAATTTATTTATTTTTACCAGATGGGTTCGCACGCCACTTAGCCACACTAAGTGTCCAAAAAGCCTTGCTTTGTACAGATCAACAATAGACCGCATGACACATGAAGAGTTTCAGTGGTTGCCATATCGGAAATTCAATTTGCCAGAAATAGCATATCGGCACCAAGGCATATGGACTACAAACACGGCTATGATCTGTTTCCATATTGTAGAATGGCACCATGCGGATAGAGTGACCTTGCAATTTGGCCTCGTCCAAGACATACCATCAGCACCAATAGATATCAGCCACATGCACAACATCACCATGCAGGGACAGACTGATGTCAATTGGGCTGTATATCACAGCCAGTTAATTGATTTATGGAATGATAGAGAAAATCGATGTGTTGTGGGTCGACCGTGCTTTGCTAAACCAACGCAGTCAGATAAATACATGCGCTGGTTTCTAAAAAAATCAAGGCCATACATTTCAGCCGACCAACATCTAAGGGATCCACGTGGTCTTGCAAATGTTGGTGATGTGGATGAAGAAGATGAACAAGACGTGCCAGCTCCCCCAACTACTCAAACCGAACGTCGAGAACGTAACCGTAATCGACATCGACGTGCAGCACCAACTCAACAGACGACCCAAGAAGATGTGGCTCACCGCCACTCTATCTCCCACACACCAACATTCCAAGAAGATGTGCCTCACCAAAGCACTATCTCCCACACACCAACATTCCAATATTACGAACAATACAACCAATCAGTAGAACATACTCCTTTTCAACATACATATCGACATTCTACCACCGAAAGGGACCCCGATATGTTCTATGAGTGCTTTGGGGTCCAACTCGGATCTGCGCAATCTCTGGCGTTGCTTCGTCAAATTCAAGAGCAGGCCGGCGGTGCTAGTTCTTCATCAGTTCCCCAATATTTTCCAGAGCCACCGCCGCCTGCCCCGACTGAGGAAGAACATCAACCACCACATCGGCATCAACGTCCACGGCGTGTCCCCCAACCTCGAAAGTGTGGAACTGGGTCTCATCTTTGTTAATTTTTTCCTGTACTGTCTTTTTAGTTTAATTTATCAATTATTGTAATTTTATATAAAGTAAGTTATTAATTTTAAAGGTTTAATCTTATGTGACGTTTATTACATTTGGATCAATAATTTACTCTTTTGTCTTTAATAGTGCTTTGTGCATTGTGCACTATTAAAGTGTGCATTGTGCATAGTGCATAGTGCAGAGTGCACTATTACTCAAAAACACACTTTTTGGCTTTGTCAGTGTTAGTGCCTCACTATCTTGTCACAATCTCACTCACTTATTCTGGTTTTTCTCTTCTCTCTCGGTCTCACTCTCTCATTATGGTTTCTCTATTCTCTTTTGGTCTCTCTATATTCTCCATCACCACATCTCTTTCCAATCCTTAGGGTTTCATTTCAGCGCTAAAATTCCTGGGAAGTCCTCTTCATCTATCTCGCGAAGTTGTAGTAGAATTTCATCACAGTTGTTGCAATTATGCATTATTAATCATCTTCCAGGTATTTAAAACTCCATATCCTCTCTTTTTGTTTCTATGAATAGTTGGGTTCTTTGTTGATGAAATTTTTGAGCCGAATTTGCCGTTCTAATGGGCGATTGAATGTTGTTCTGATTATTCCAAGGCCACTGGATGTTGGAACCCTAGGTTAGATGATCCTAATGAATTAATTCTGAACAATGATGTGATTTGTACTTGGTTATGTTATTGTTTTGATAATTTAGATTTTCAGATAATTTAGAACATTGATATTTCGACTATATGTTGATATGTAACATCAATGTTGTCTTGACTATATGTTGATGGGGTTCAATAATTTAACCATGTCGGGTTTGGGTAGGAAAACAGGAAACTATATGTGATTCATGTTCGGGGATGGGAATGTAAAATCCATCCCCGCCCCATTGTCATGCCTACTTGAGGTATCACTCGTCCATAATGCTAATTAGCATAATTAACCAAAATAAAGTTGTACCAATTATTATCTCTTTACAAGGATACCGTATTCTTCGAATCATAGGAAATAACCACTCCATTTGACTCGATCAATTATAAAAGCTACACAAATTAGTCACAACATCATGTAGTAACATTAATCGACAGAAAATTGAATTGATAAACAATATGGGGGACAGAAACAAAACCAAGTCTTCGCTCTCAATTTAATTATTTCATCAATTAACCTCCTCTAGCTAACAAGGTTAGCAAGAAATCCTTTGTAGCTCCCTCTAGCAGTCTCTTCAATTTTTTGGGACAAAGAAACTCCATATAAGTTCTGATACTGAGGTTTTATCTCCTTCATATCAATATCAGCTCGAGAAAGAATCACGAGTAAGCGCTTTCTTAGTAGTCTTATCACATCAATTCTCAATGCATTATCCAAAACCTGGTCATAAAAATTTTAAATAAAAATGTATTATTTAATTTAATAGTCACGCATTGGCATTATAAAATAGTCTTAAAACAAACGTCCAATCACACTTCACGATATAGTTACTTCATTATATTATTTTCTAAAATATCTCCACAAATATCTACAGGTGGATATATGTCCAAAAACTTTCACATTGTCAGTGCATAAACTAAATGATTTAATAAATTAGATATTATATTTAAAATAATTAATCGCTGATTTAAATTAAAAGAATAAAATATGATTAAAAAAGTATTAAAAGTAAAATAAGTTGTGGAATCTAAATTAGGTTCTTAAAGGGTTCAACGTTGAAACAAATATTGGGTGTAGTTCATAAAAATGATGTGGAGTTGTGGACTCTATGCTTCAACTCAATCCTACATATTAACTAAGTCTAATAAAATCTAAATTATAAATGAAGGATATTCAATAATTCAATAACCAAATAACTAAGATAAGAACTTGTCATATAGAAAGAAACTTGAATGGTAAAGAAAAAACTTCTTTCATGTGTGTTTCCCAGCCAGACTACTCTTCCCCTTATCATTTTTTAAAATGCGAATATTAATTTCCCCTGATCTCTCTTTCACTCCACATGGGACAGAGGAAGGAAACCACTCCACTCCCTAAGAAACAAAAAACTTGTTTAGTGACTTGGTTATCTCTTGAAAAGGCAATCAAGCCACTAAGAAAAGAACAAAATATAAATAAAATTCAAACATCCATAAAAACCACACAATAAACAATACCTTGTGACCAAATCTGTTGTTAAATTGGAATAGAAAATGAAATATTGAAATGTGCATCATAAGCTTCATGATTTCCAAACTATAGATAATATATGTGTTATAGAAGATAGGTCAAAATAGTATTGATTGAGGTGAAAATATAAAAGTGTAACAGAAAAGCATTAAGCATTGAAATGTGTCTCGTAATCTTCATGATAGTCAAACAATACATAGTGTGTCATGCAAGATAGGTCAAAAATAGTATTGATTGCTAAAACACTGGGGATGTGAAAATTAAATGATTTTATTCTAAAACACTCCATTTAACTCAATCAATTATCAAGGATACACCAATTTGTCACAACATCATGTTGCAACATTAATCACAGAAATTTTAACTGATAAACAATACAGGGGACAGAAACAAAACCAAGTTTTGCTCTCAATTTTATAATTTCATCAATTAGCCTCCTCTAGCTATCAAGGTTAGCAAGAAATCCTTGTAGCTCCCTCTTGCAGTCTCTTCAATTTTTTGGGACAAAGAAACTCCATATAGCTTCTGATACTCAGCTTTTATCTCCTTCATATCAGTATCAGCTCGAGAAACAATCACACGAGTAAGTGCTTTCTTAGTAGTCTTATCCACATCAATTCTCAATGCATCATCCAAAACCTGGTCATAAAAATTTAAAATAAAAAAGTATTATATCTAGTTTATTTAATTTAATAGTCATGCACTGACATTATAAAATAGTTTTAAAACAAACGTCCAATCACATTTCACGATATTATATTATTTTCTAAAATATCTCCACAAATATCTATCTAGTAGGTGAAATACATTCGATATATTTCCAAAAAAATTCACATTGTTGGTGAATAAATGAAATGATTTAATAAATTAGATATTATATTTAAAATAAATGAATCAATGACTTAAATTAAAAAAATTAAATATGAAAAAAAAGTATTAAAAGTGAAATAAGTTGTGAGATCCAAATTAGGCTCTTAAGGATTCACCATCAGAACAAATATTGGGTGTAGTTCTTAAGTGGCGGTGTGGATGCCACTTAAGAACACATAATTGGGTGCCCCATTGAGGTGTTTCAAGAGGTTGAATTTTGACTCTATAAATTCATCTTACATTGCTAAAATATGCATGTGGGGTGCAAAGGCATTGCACAGTCTCTTTAAATCTCAAGTCATCAAGGTCCTAACAAAAGACAGAGAAATTTTAATTAGAAACCTAATCTCATATCTAAAGTTTAGGCTTAAGCACAACATAACTTCAAATTCAATGTAGCATGCAATATTATGAGTAGTGTGTATAATATACCTCATCAAGGTTCTTGCCAGATATATCTTTATAATGCTTGTAAACAGCCTTGAGATGTAACTTGCTTCTTGTTGCCAAAATCCTTATTACTTCATCATCCTCAACAATAGGCTTCTTATTATCATTTTTAATTGCATTGGAAAGTATTTTGGCCTCTGATTTTGCAGCGTCATCTTTAACCTTTGTTCCTTCATATCTATAGGCACTCACAAGTGCAACCAATAGCTGTTTCCAAAAGCAATAGGTATTAGTGCTATATTTGAAATAACAAACTAGTTAGAGATATATGTGATTCAAGCGTTCATAATAATGAGAAGAAAAAAAGCGGAAAATCATTTTTGAGTGTCTGAATGGGAATTGGATCTAGTGCAGCCGTTATTTTTGTGCATTTGCGTAGTCACCGCATTTGAACCATCAGATATTGATCAAACAGTCTAGATTTTTAACTTTAAAAACAGATAAAAACATGAAGGTAAAATCTAAACCGTCTTATCAAAGATTGAACTGTCCAAATCTACTGACTACACGACTGCACTGATTAGCGACTGCACATGATCTGAATCCGTGTGAATGAGGTTTCGCTACGTCACGTGTTAGTAAATGAAATTGAAAACTCTATTTGAACATGTTTGAGAGGATTCAAACCTTTCTTTGAATGCCATGGATGTGAGAGGCAACATCTTCTTCAATGGAATGGTCAAAGAGGGAATGGTAGGCCTTTCTAGCTCCTAATAGCTCATCAGAGGATCTTGTGCATGCAATCTCTATCAGCACTCCATATGCACTTACGCCTTTCTTTAAGGCCTCTTTTATTAAACGTGCATCTCTTTCCCATGGGTGCATAGTCCATAGCACCACTGCATTCTGATTACATCAAACACATAAGTGATCACAAAACCAAAAAAAAAATCTCCAATTTTTAGATCCTTTTATTTTTCTTTATTATTAGTTGAGACTTACTTTTAATTCTATAATTAATTCTATTAGTTAATCAAGCCTAGTTATAATCCTAATTATGTGTCATCACAATCCGTTTCGTCTAATTTTTTATTTTTAATGAATTTGATGACAACACTGTTTTAATTGCACTTTTGGCTTTTAAAATCATGGTTTTTTACATTTTTTTCACTCTGTTCTCCAAATATCACGACTTTGGGAACAAAAAGTGTACAAACCTCCAATTTTGGAGTACTAAAGTGCAATTAAAAAAAATTAAAGAACTTTGCCGAAAACATAAAACATAGCGACCAAATTCTTCAAAAATAACAAATAAAATGAGAATCATTGATTAAGAAGAATTAATAGGCAACAAATGTGAATAAATATTTTTGTGAAAATACATTTGTAGGAAAATAACCTTTTATTTTAAAACAATCTTATCACATAACCGAATTGAAAATCCAAAACAGAAAATCATTTAAATAATTAATAATAATTAATTAACATTATTTCTATGTTGATATCTTCTTAGAAAAAATGAGTAGTGTATGCAACATTCTCTCTATAATTTGTTGAAATTCACGATGATTCCAATAAATTATAAGATCACATTTTTTATTTAATAAGTGGTAGCAACACTCTCTATGATTTGTTGAGATTCACGGGAATTTCACTAAGTTAATGGGTAAATGTTTCTATTTAATAGTCTAATTCCAAAATGGTGTGTCCCACATGAATTTCTACTCATAGAGAGAAAATGTTAAAGAGGATCCTCATAGATCTGGAGAAAAGAAAACTTATATATCCCTCGTTAGCACTGAGGGTCGGCCAAAGGATAAGGTTATTAAAGCTCTAGGTTTAGATCTACTAACAAAATATTGCTATATACGTTTTATCTAGTTTAGTTCCGATAAAAATAAAATTTTGTGTTTCGTTTTTACAAATATATTGTTTATCTAGTTTAATGGCTAATGCTTTCTCGTAAAAAACGAAAGTCTTAACTAAAAAAGTAAAAATCGATCTAGGTATCACTAACAATTAGAAATTTTTAAAATTTCTAAAATAAATAGTTAGAGATTTTTGGGCTGGCATGATAGCACCCACCAAATATAGTATCATAACGACGACTTAACTTTTTTAATTTTGAAAATAAAAAAAAAACTTTTTTAATTAAAAGCTAAATAAGAGGAAAACAGCCGCGAGAATCAATTCACTCAATTATCATGAAAATTCAACTGCTTGTTGAGTGAGAAACAGTCGATTATAACTTTGATAAAACATTCTCGATTTTAAAATTGAAAAAAAAAAGTAAATACAAGAATGTAGGAAAGAGGAAATGTACCTTAAAACGCACAAACTCGTGTTTGAGAAGACGAACACAGTGATCATTCCACCTCTGAAATTGTCGTTCATGATCCTCAACGAAGAAATGTGATGTCTTTTTCCGATAAGCTTCTCTTTCTAAAGGATCCCATTTTCCCAATATTGTTGTCAATGATTTCTCATCCACCCCATGTCCTGAAATTCACTATTACTATTAGCAAGGGCATATATTTAAATTAAGAATTTGAGATAAAAGAAATTGAGAACCTGAGAGAGCATGGGTAGCAGCTTCTAACTCTTGATTGAATGCCATGTTCTTGGTAGAATTGAGACAGTATAGCACTTAAATAATATGAGCTGGGGGACAGTTATGTTTCAGTAAATGAAGGATATGCTTTGTTTTATAGTAACCTTCAAGGCTATTTTCGTCATTTAATAACTAATAAAAATGATCAAAACGTGTTTGCTTTGCTGTTACGACTTTTTGATCAATAAAGTCTGAACACAATTTTTTTACATGTAAAGTATGAACACATCACTAGTATCGCCGGTTGTATCGGCAATTTCAGCGATATGGAATATCAACTCCCGAGTTCGAATTCGGGTGTAACTGTCTTATAGTGGGTGTAGTGTTTATTTCGCATTTTGTCTAAACTGATAGAAAAAGGTACTAGGTGACATAAAATTGTTTTGGTGTAAAAGACTTTGACCCCACTCCGATGAAGAGAGAAAATGGACTCTAACTAATCTGAATTATAACTGGGATGGATATAACTAAAGCCTGACCCCGAGTTATTCCATCATCATCAGGGAACGAACTCGACAAAAAAAAACTCAATGTGTACGTACTTACGAATTAAGGACTTGAAATGACCCTATCTGTCCCTAACCTTATACAATTTGTAACTTCCAATTGCACTCCCTTATAGGCTCTGATTGGCAAAAATAGCAGATAGCGGTTAAATTAGTGGATAGTAGATAAGTTAGCTTATAGAAAAACTTATAGTGGGATAACTGATAGCTGATAAGCTAGCAGATTGAATATAAAGTGTTTAGTAAAATTAACATTTAAACTAGCTTATAAATATAAAATGACATAAATGAACATTTGTATTTAGTACTTGCAAATGAGAGAGCAGATTCATTTAATGAAGGATGAATGGAGAATTTAATTAATATAATAAGGGTAAAAATAAGAGGAAAAATGAAACGCTATACGCTCAAATGCTACTTTAAATGGTGTTTCAAAAAATGCTATAAATTAGTGAAAAAATGCTATAAACTAGTCATGCCAAACACTTATAATGAATTTATCTGCTGTAAACTACCTGCTATAAACTAGCAGATTAGCGTTGCCAAACATAGCCACAGTTGATTAAAAAGCACATGCATTGGTAAATTATAATTAGTTAATACAAATTAAGCTAATATATGTATTTTTTGAAAATATAATTCTGATGTCAAAAAAAAGGCTTTCTAATTGGTAAAACCTAATATAAAAAAAACTACAGAATTCATTGAAATGTGATTGTTATTACTATATTTTTATTAAAGTAACAGCAAAAAAATTAAAGGTAAAACTTTTAACTTAAAAGTTAAATCTAAACTACAGTTATAAGGGATGCCAAAATATCAGATAAAAAAATTAAAGGAAAACAGTGAGAGAAATCATTGATTATATGAAAGAAATTATTAGATATGGTTGTTATCTTGTTGGTGTATTTGACTAACCCAAAATGAGTGTGTGTTTAGCGGAGATGTTAATCTTAAATCTATTATAGTTAATATTAAGTAGACATTCTAGTTATTCCTCTTCTTCTGGGTGGAAAAACGCCATTCTTTTGTAAACAATTTTTGATTGTCCTCGTTGTATATAGTGCTCCATTTAATGAATGATTGATTATAAAAAAATGATTATCTATATCTATATCTATTCTATATAAAATACAATTAAGAATAAACTATTTGAGGAATCCTACAATTGTCATCACCTAATTGGTTCTTTTGCCATTTAAAACATCCAACTCACCATAACTAATCCTATGTGTCAAACTCCTATAGGCATTCCACAAGATCATTTTTTGCTAACTCAATTGATTAAAAATAAATCAAACAAGGAAGAAAAAAATCGTACCAAATTTGAACCATCAATTATGCATTAAGTGCACTTTATAGCCTATATGGTAATAAATAATTACATTAATAGAAAATTATACCTATATAGAATTTCAGCTTTTCTTTTGAAATTCTAATTCAAATTTATTTTTGACACAATAATTCTAACTTTCTTTTGGTCAATTTTTTTTTAACTTTCTTACACATTTACCAAAAACAGTAATACAAACACATGGTATTTCCTACTGTATGCACTGATATTTTTCCAATTGTTCACATATACCAAATTTCCTCCAACTTTAATAATGATTAAAAAATAAATTATAACACACAAATCTGTTAATACAATAAAGTCTCTTTTTTCCCTTCCATTTCAATATGTTAATATGATTTGAAAAATAATTTGTGTAATTAAAATTTTCAAATCTGACACATGCATCTCTTTTTATCTCATTCTCAACTCTCAATTTTTCAACGTCACCTCTTTCTACCAGCGTCTCTCTACTTCTGTCACGGATATAAAAAATGGTCACATCAAAAACTGTCGGAAGACCTTTAACTTCGTCTATTAGGCAGTTTATCTCCTTTGTGGCCACCATCATTGTGTCTCATGTCAACCAGGCCATGGCGAGTGGTGCAACCACATAAACACGAAACTATAAATTGACAAACCTATAAGGAGGAGACAATGTTCTAACTGAGGTGATGGGGCAACTTGAAATGTGGGAGAAGTGCTCGGTGAAGAGGTAAGACCCACAGTTTCCACTTTGATGGTAGGGAATCATAATGTATCAGTATGTATTCTTTTGTTTATATACTATTGTCTTTAAACAGTTTGTTGAGTAAATCACTTGAGTGTGTAAGTTTTTTATACTATTTTTATTTTCGTAAAGGGTTGAGTATTTATGATTCAGAATTAGTAATCACAAGGGTTCAGTTTCCAGTCATCATTCATAAGCTTAATCCATATTGGAAGCAATTTAGTTTGTGCTTCTCTATTTGTGTCTCACGTAACCTGCTGGGAGTTATAGTATTTGTATTCATATTAACTTTATTATGCCACTCATATTAACTTATTTTCTTACTGAGCTTTGTAGAATACATCAATATGCGACTTTTATTTGTTTTTGTAAAGCTGATTTTCTGAGAATTATAACCAACCAAACTCTGGCCAAAAACTGATTTTCTGAAAATCCTAGGATCTGCTAACAAAAGTCAGATCAAAACGAAACAGAGACAAAATTGATCTTTGAGCGAGTGTTGTAGTCTGATGTTTTCTGGACCAATTTCTTTTGTGTATCAATTCTTTTAATTTAGTATGCGAGTTTAGTTTACTTATTGTTATTACACAGTTATTAACTAATTGTATTAAAATGAAAAAAAATAGTATGTTATTATTTAACATGATATATAAATTTCTAATCGTCAAAATAACAAATGATCAATAATAGTGGCAAGTAATTTGAAAAACACACGTAAAACTATAAACCAAATAAAAATAAAGTCAAAACCTAAAATTGTTTTAAAATTTTAAATAATCATCCTCAATTAAACCACAAAATAATGACCATGCAAATTAAACCACAAAAAAGTAGATACATAATAAACTGCGACTAAGTAAGTATTTACTGAAGCGCAATAGAAAAAGCGAAAAGGCATATACAAGAGTAGAAGTGTCAAGTTTTTTCCATGTATATTAAAAGAATCAATTCTTTCTTAAAAACTATTAATTTTGAATGAATGATTAAAAGTGTTTGCATGTATTATAGTCAAATTCAACTTTATAATAACAATTTTTTTAATAGCATAGAATGAGTGTATTTCTTATTCAACTATATATTTTTAAACATATTTAACACTACAATTCAGTATTAGCCGTCATCAGCTTTCTATTTTCATTTAAGAGTTATCGGCTTTATTAAATATCGTATTTTTTAATGAAAACTATAAAACGAGTATATTTTCACAAATCCGTCCATAGGAAAAAACTATGAAATTATCTGCATGTAAATGCAAAAACTGCTCTATTAAAGTATGAATATATTAATATATACAATGGGATCTCTTATACATATTTCGAAAAATATTTTGTATCAAATATTTTAATAATTTTGTAATTTTTAAAAAGATAATGTATACTCGTGCATCGCACGGGTCAAGTACACTAGTATATTATATTTATAAAAAATTAAAAAAAGAATTTGTTGATTATTTTATTGTTAGATATGCATTGTGTAGTGCAGTTGCATCGATGCCCCTCACTTTTTCGCCTATACAACTAGGGCCGCAACGTTGTCTCAATTTCTAATATGACCACTTAAAATGTATTTATTTACGTATATTGCATGCAACCTGTTTTTTATATGGAATAAAGAAAAAGAATTAGCTTTAGCTTTAGCTTTGTCAAAAAAAAAGTCACTTTAGCTTTCTCATGGACGTTTTATTTTTATTTTTCTACTCATCTTGGAAATATTCATATTTTGGGACATTGTTAATTATGCACATTTACCTAAAGTATGTCAGATCATTTTTCGCTTCTCTTGCTTATGAAACAAGATACTTTTCAAAAGCATTGCTATTTTGAATTCATGAAAATGTGCCCAACACCCTGATTGAGGGTGTCTCTGAGACTTGGCAAAGTCCTATAGTTGGCTGCCACATGCATGTCTTAATTATCTCAGAAATTGAAAAACTTGAAGGCAAAGTTTAAAGACGGGAATACTACTGTTTTTTGGTAACGTTTTTGCCAATGTAAAGGAAGCTTTAACCAAGTTTGATAATATCCTAGTGTTGATTAACAATTTAGGAGGCTCAAACACTTTATTCTCGCTTGAGAAGGAGACCCAAACCAATTTGCAGGTCACCTTAAACTATGAAGAAGCTTGTTGGAATGAGAAATCTATAGTTAACTAGCATAATTTTGGGGATAGAAACACTACTTTTTCATAAAATGACAAAGATTAAAAATGTTACCGAGAGAATTTATGTTATGAAGGTTCGTGATAGTATTCTTTCAGACATTGTTGATATTGAGAATCTCATTTTGAATTATTATCAGAATTTATGGTCTTATTAGTGAAGTTATTCCTTCTTTAGTTTCGGATCAGGACAATGTTATGCTTACGAATTTACCTTCTACTGATGAGGTTATAACTGCAGTTTTTTCTCTTAATAGAGATAGTGCCCCTGGGCTTGATGAGTTTAGAGGTTTCTTGTTCCAGCATTATTGGGACATTGTTGCTCAAGATGTTTATAATGTTGTCTTGGAATTTTTTCAACAAGGTTGGATGCTTCCTAATTTCAATTCTTATAAAATTGTAGCTTTGATTCCAAAAGTAGATGGAGATGATAGAATTGAGCATTATAGGCCTATAGCTCTAGCTAATTTAAAATTTAAAATTTAAAATTATTACTAACGTTATAGCTGACAGACTTGCTCTAGTAGCTCCTATTATTACTTCTGATAATAAAAGGGGATTTGTGAAAGGTAGAAATATTTCTAATTGTATTTGCACTGCCTCCAAATCTTTTAGTTTGTTTCACAAAAATGCTTTTGGTGAAAATTGACATCAAAATTTTTTTTGATACTATAGATTGGAATTTTTTACTTCAACCACTACAAAAAAAGACATTATTTGCGAGGGACAGTAGCGAGGGAACCCCTGTCCCTCGCAAAAACAGAGACTAGCGAGGGATTTTGCGACGGAATAGGGTCCTCGTTTTTTTTAAGGTTAGCGAGGGAATTAGGGGTCATTAGCGAGCGAATTGGCCCTCACAAATCGTTAGGCGCCAATTCAAATTCGTGGGCACGAAAATTAAGGAGGTTAGCGACGGAAATTGGGGATCCCTCGCTAATTTTTGTCCGTTGCAATGCCTAGGAACACGTGACAGTTAGCGACGGAATGCGTTCCCTCGCAAAATCCATCGCTAACTTTAATAAATGAACCGTTTTAATTTTTTTTCCTCACTCTTCTCTCTCACTCTTCACTTCATTCTTCACTCTTCTCTCTCACCACCCATCCGAATACTCTCCTCTCTCACCCCCTTCTCTCAAATCCACAACCACCACACAACCACCACCACCCACGAAACCACCATCACGCACGGAACTCCTCTTCCTCTCCTCTCTCCCTCTCTCACGATTTCCCTCTTCTTCCACCACTCCACCACCACACTACCACCACCCACGAAACCACCACCACCACCCACGAAACCACCACCACCGGAGCTCCTATTCCTTTCCTCTCCTCTATGTCTCTCTCTCTCACGATTTGCCTCTTCTTCCACCACCGTCACCACCCACGAAACCACCACCACCACCACCATCGGAGCTCCCATTTCCCTCAATTTGTAACTTTTGATTTGCACTTTTTATGATATTGTTATAATTTTAATTTTTTATTTATTGAAGTTGTTTTAATTTATTTATTGTTTGCTTGAAATTGAAATTTGTTAGGATTGAAATATGGTGTTTGAAGCCTACAATCGCACCGGAGTACGCACCGTCACCGAACCACCGCACCGGACGTCAATCTCACTCATAACAGTTAGTTTTTAAAATAAATTGTTGTTGTTGGTTAGGATTGAATTGGTTAGGATTGAATTCGTTAGGATTGAATTATTTGTTGTTGTTGTTGTTGTTGTTGTGTGTTAAGTTTTGAATTAGTTAGGATTGAATTATTTGTTGTTGTTGTTGTTGTTGTGTGTTGTTGTGAATTGGTTAGGATTGGTTAAGTGATATTGTAAAATGTGAGTTGTAGGATTGAATGTGAAATATGAGTTAAAATTGAGTGAATATTGTGAAATGTGAATGTTAGTAATTGAAAAATGAATTTAAATTTGTTAAAGTGAAATTGTTGAGAAGAGTTATATTGAAAATTGTTGAGAATTAAAAATTGTGTATGTTGTTAATTGTGTCAAATAGTTGAAATTGAAAAGTGTATTATTTTAGAGTTGTTAATTGAAAATTGTTTAATTGTTGTTTTGATGAACCCTAGGTTAGATGACTGTGTGGTGTTGATGGAAAAGGGTGAGGTGTTGTCCCTCACCCCCATAATTTGCTCGAAATCATCTCCATTGAGATAATTGCGAGACGATACTAACAACGGTAAGGTTGGGAGTTATATGAAATAACTTCCTTCACTACTTGGATGGAAAAGGGTTTTGTGCTGTCCTTGACCCCCATACTCGGCTCGGAATCATCTCCACTGAGATCATATCGATGCCACTAACTTGATAGGTTATTGGGAATGTTATGGGAATCTAACACATTTTCTTAAATATGTGTAGATGAATTGGTATGAATTTAATCGTGATTGGGTGTATGATCGGTTATTTCCTAGAAGAGCGGGTTTAAAGCAAAGTTTTGTAATTGGGGTTGAACAGTTTCTTGTTGTAGCGTGGCGACATGAACTGGCTAGACGGGAAAAGGGGGTTAGATGTCCATGTTTAAAATGCGACGGAATACCTATTAAGACCGATGATGAAATTAGGGAGCACTTGTATCATTGGGGTTTTAAGCCTAATTATTGGATTTGGGTGGAACATGGAGAAAAAGGACGTCCAAATTTTGACGCAGGGGCTTCAAGCAGTTCTGGTTTTGGTGTTGCACGTAATGTAATTTTTGAGTCGATGGAAAACATGATTTGTGATGGTCTTAGGGTGAATGTGCCATTTGATGAGCCTCAATATGACGATTATGATGAACTTCCAAATGAAGAAGCACAAAGATTTTATAACTTGTTAATAGATTCGAACAAACCGTTGTTTGAAGACTCCCCACAGTCAAAATTATCTATGTGTGTGAAGCTTTTATCTCTCAAGTCGATGAGTAATATTTCTGAGGTGGGTTTAGACTATGTGACTGAAATGATGTTGGAAGCGACACCTAATAAGGATAGTTTGCCCAAAAGTTATTATGAAGCAAAGAAGTTAGTTTCGAAGCTGGGATTGAATTTTAAGAAGATTGATTGTTGTTCAGAAGGGCACATGTTGTTTTACAACAACGAATTTGGTAAAAACGATGGTGAGCTACTTGAATGTAAATTCTGTGGAAGACTGAGGTATCACGATCGTAAAGGGGCAAAACATAATTATAAACCAATCCCGATAAAGTCGATGTTCTATTTGCCTATAGTTTCAAGGTTGCAAAGAATGTTTGCATCGGCCGAAATTGCGCAGAAAATGACTTGGCATTATGACAATAAGTGTACCTCGGACATTTTACGCCACCCATCTGACGGTGAAGCATGGAAGCACTTTGATGAAGTGCATTCTGATTTTGCCTCAGACCCACGGAATGTTCGGCTTGGCTTGTGCTCTGATGGATTTACTCCATATATCCAAGCATCGGCGTCACCCTACTCTTGTTGGCCAGTCATTGTTACCCCTTACAATCTTCCTCCTGAGATGTGCATGACTAAGCCGTATATTTTTTTGACTTATCTTATACCTGGTCCACACAATCCAAGGGCTAATATTGATATCTTTTTGGAACCTCTAATTGATGATCTTAAGAGATTGTGGGGGGGGGGGGGGGGGGGGGGGGGGGGGGTGTTTTGACATATGATGCAGCACGAAAGAAAAATTTTATGATGAGAGCGGCATTGATGTGGACAATTAACAACTTTCCTGCATATGGTATGTTGTCTGGTTGGGGGACTCACGGTAAATTGGCATGTCCCCACTGCATGGAACACACAAAGGCGTTTACGCTAAAGTACGGGGGCAAGAGTTCTTGGTTTGACTCACATCGTAGATTCTTACCACAAGATCATAAATTTAGAAAGAACAAGAAGGCCTTCAAGAAAGGGGTAGTTGAAACAGATGGACCACCGCCTTTGTTGACATCAGGTGAAATCTGGAGCAGAGTTATGGATTTGCCACAAGCCACAGAGGTAGGGGAGCTCACCCGATTGGATGGTTATGGACGGGTGCATAATTGGACAAAAAAAAGCATATTTTGGAATCTCCCATATTGGAAAGGTAATCTGTTGAGGCACAATCTTGATGTTATGCACATTAAGAAGAATTTCTTTGACAACGTATTTGCCACTGTGATGAATGCGAAAGATAAAACCAAAGACAATAATAAGGCAAGATTGGATTCTTCTCTTTATTGTAGCAAACATCGATCTGATTTGAATTTGGTGGAAATGCCTAATGGGAAGATGTTCAAACCCAAAGCCAAATATTGTATGACACCAGATGAAGCGAAAGATGTTTGTCGATGGTTGAAAGGATTGAGGATGCCAGATGGTTATTCTTCTAACCTTGCGAGATGCGCCGATGTGAACACCGGGAAGATGTATGCGATGAAAAGTCATGATTGTCATGTATTCATGGAGTGTTTGCTTCCAATTTCTTTTGATTCATTACCAAAGTGTGTCTTGGAACCGCTTACTGAAGTGAGTCAATTTTTTAAAAATATGTGTTCTTCAACATTGAGAAGGGATGATCTTATTAAGATGGAGCAGAATATTCCTTTCATTATCTGTAAGTTGGAGAGAATATTTCCTCCCGGTTTCTTTGATTCCATGGAGCATTTACCGGTTCACCTTGCGTATGAAGCAAGACTTGGTGGACCAGTTCATTATAGGTGGATGTATCCATTTGAGAGGTAATTATCTATTTCAATTAAGTGTCTTTCGTTCATATATATATATATATATATATATATGTAGATTAATGAAGTGTCTTTCGTTCATATATATGTAGGTTAATGGGTGATTATAAACGATCGGTGAAGAATAAAGCTAGAGTTGAAGGATCGATCTGCGCAGCTTACGTACACCGTGAAACAATTTATTTTTGTTCACATTATTTCAACAACTTTATGTTGTCAACAAATAATAGAAACCAAATGGAGGTTGAAGAAGAAAGACACCCGCTCGCTTTATCTGTATTTAGCAAACCTGGTCGCCCCTCGGGAAAGAAGTCAACCAGCTACTTATCAGATAAAGAGCATAAATCAGCACATGTTCATGTCTTGATCAATTGCACTGAAATTAAACCATATCTTGAGTAAGTATGCTCCAATTTCATTTTTAATCTATACACCTTTAGAGTATGAAGTTAAATCAAGGTTTGATCAACTTTCAATATATGAATAATTCCTTTGCAGTGCATTCTTACGAATTGAGAGTATAGGCGCTGAAGAATCTTCTATTCGTATACATGAAAATTTTCCATCTTGGTTTAAGGCTAGAGTAAGTAGATAAAACTAATTTTAATGTCATATGTTTAAAGTAGATATGAGACATGACTTATTTTTTCCATATGTGGTTACTTAGGTTTATGAAGCGGAACCAACTCCCCAAATCCGACACTTGAGGAACTTAGCTGAGGGTCCTTTTCTTGAGGTGACCGAGTGGCACACATACCTAGTTAACGGTTACAAATTTGACACTCAATCATGGAGTGAGGGAAAAAGAACAATTAATAGTGGGGTATATGTTAAAGGGAAACTGGAGGAGGTGAAAATGACTACTATGGTGTGATTGAACACATATATGAACTTGAATACCCACGGTTAGACTATGAAAAGAAAATAGTTTTGTTTTTCTGTAGATGGTTTGATCCATCAGTTAGAGGAACAAAATTGAATCCAAAATGTAATACCGTGGACATTTGAATGAATGGAAGGTATAAACTTTATGATCCGTTTATCATGGCAGAGAATGTGAGGCAGGTGTATTATGTTCCATATCCATCAACTCGGAGAGGATGGTGTGTTGCAATTAAGACAAAACCTCGGGGTCGCATTGAAGCTAATGATGCGGAGGATGACGTTCCTTATCAGGTGGATGAAATTTCGGGAGTAAATGAGGTAATTGAAGTTGAACAGATTGACTCCTTACGTGATGATCGATTCCTAGTTGAAGCAGTTGAAGCAGACGTTGATGAAGATGAAGAACATAATGAAGATGAAGAAGAGAATGAATATGACGAATATGAGCAAGATGAAGATGAACAAGATGAAGAAGACAATGAAGATGAATAATTTTATTAATCTTATGTTGTATTTAAATTTATTAGAGTTATTGTTCTTGTGTTTTCTTATGTTGACTCATTATGTTGTCTTTAAATTTATTAGAATTATTAATATATCATGATTGTTCTTGTTAATTTAGTTTCATTAATTTATTTATAATATACATCATTAATGTTGTTAGTATCACATTTGGTTTCTCTTTTTTCATAGATATGGATCCAGGAGGTTCTGACCCACCGAGACGTGCAGGGAAGCAGATTGCCGACGAACCTCCCAAGAGGAGGCGTAATCGTCGTAATCGTGAGGTGGTTCTCAACATTGGGAACATGAGGCAGGGTCATACATCATATATGAGCCCACCAGGTACCGAGCCGATTGCCCCACGACCTCCGTCTCCATCTGGTCTCGGATTTTTTCATTTACCCTCGCATGGGCATTATATGGGCCCATCATATATGTATGCAGCAGGGCATATGGGTGCACCACATATAGGCTCATCATCTGGGCATATGGGTGCACCACATCGACATATAGGCTCATCATCTGGGCATGGCAGACCAGCAGAGCATATGGGCGCACCATCTGGACATACGGGCAGACCAGCTGGGTTATCTATGCCTACCCCATCGCCCCAGGATGATATTGATCCTGATATTGAGCCCGAGCAGGATGATATTGACATCGATGAAGAGACGGTGGAGGTGGTTGTTATCGATGGTGTTAAACTAAAGGTCATTTATCCTAGTGGTGACGCGTAAGTATTTTGTTTTTTTTTTAAGTTAATTTATGGAACGACTTATATTTGATTGTTTGATATATCTTTCATTATGCAGGCTTCTTCCTGCAAAGGTAGCTTCATCGAACATTACCCGTGTCATCCGAAAAATGTACTTTCAAAAGTTTCGTTCAAAGTGGACTAAGGTCACTGACGAGGAAAAGAAGGAACTGCTGGAATTCTTTAGGGTAAATGTCAATTATGTCATTACTTATATTGTTAGTTTAAATTTAATGTTTAATATAATTACTAATACATATTTTTGTTTTACTTAGGGTAAAGTGACATGGCGCGAAGAAGATGATGAAGAACTGGGAAGAGTTTTTAATAAAAGGATGAGCGCTCAGTTATCAGATTTGCTTTATAAGTTGCGGGCTAAAAATCAGCGGCCAAACTACATGAGTGAAGAAGTTTGGAATGCCTTCCAGGCTCATTGGGCTACAACAAAGTTCAAAGCAAAATCTGAAGCAGCCAAGAAGAATAGAAACTCAGAGAAGGGTGGCTCGCTTCACACCTGCGGGTCCGTCAACCAGGCTCAACATGCTCTTAGATTGGTATATTATTTTAAAAATCTTTGTGTTATTTTTACATTGGTTAATTAGTTTGCAATATTTGAAAATGTATTTCATTTTACAGAGTTTGAAGGCAGGACGCCCTATCACTGCTCTTGAGCTGCATAGAGTCACCCATTTGAGGAAAGGGACTAACGAGTATGTTGATGACCGCGCCAGGATTACTCAGGTAAATATACAACTTGATTTGTATTATATAAAGCTGCTTTGTTAAAATGGAGCGCTAATTATGCTATGTTCTGTGGTTATGCAAAACAGGAGCAAATTAATGAGATCATGTCTCAGCTGACTCAGGGGAGCTGGGACCCTGCCTCACTTGGTGAACTTCCTCCTGAGATGCGAGATCTGGCAAACATCAATTGGGAGAAATTAGTTGGTTGGTACAAGGGTCGTCTGTATGGTACTGGGCCAATGGCTCCTATTATGGGTTCTAAGGGCTCGTCTGGGGCCGGGAGCAGTAGAGGACGCAGTCGACCAGCTTCTACTAAGTCAGATGCGGAGACAGAGCAGCTTAGGCAGGAGCTGCAATCTACTAAACAGCAGCTAGAGGATACTCAAGCGGAGGTTAGGGGCTGGAGGGCAGACCATGCGAAGGTGCTAAGGAGACAGGAGCTGATGTATAACTATTTTAAGAGCAAGAATATTTTTCCAGATGAGGAGGAAGATCAGGAGCAAGGTCAGCAGTCAGAGGAGTCAGAGGAGTCTGAAGGCAGCTATTAGGATAGTTTGACATTTCAGTACTTTTTTATTCGGATATTATGTTATTTTTGATTCGGATATTATGTTGTTTTAATTCGGATTTTATGTTGATTTGGATTTATATTATGTTGATTTGGATGGAATTAAAACTGTTTTAGCTATTTCAATCAGGTATAAAATCAGGTCTATCAATAAAAAAATAAAAATAGGTTTAGCAGAAAAAAAAAATTTTAAAAAAAAATTGGGATTAGCGAGGGATTTAGCGAGGGATTTAGCGAGGGAATTAGCGAGGGAATAGTGGACGCGTGGCTGTCAGAACTTGACCACGTGTCCCTCAATATTAGCGAGGGATTAAAATCCCTCGCTAATTAGCGATGGAATTAGCGAGGGCGCGTGGCTGTCAGAACTTGACCACGTGTCCCTCAATATTAGCGAGGGATTAAAATCCCTCGCTAATTAGCGATGGAATTAGCGAGGGAAAATTCCCTCGCTAATTAGCGAGGGATTTAAATTCCCTCGCTAATTGGATTAGCGAGGAGGGATTTAGCGAGGGAACCTGTCCCTCGCTAATTCCCTCGCAAATGACCATTAGCGAGGGATTTTGGTCAGTTTGCGAGGGAAATTTCCCTCGCTAATCCCTTTTTTTTTTGTAGTGAACTTCTGGCTGCTTTTTGTTTCAATAGTAAATTTTGTTCTAGAATAAACATTATTCTTCACTCGGCTAAGCTCTCTTTTTCCGTTAATGGCTCTGTTGTTCGTTTCTTTGGCTGCAAGAGGGGAGTTAGACAATGTGATCATTTGTCCCCTCTTCTCTTCTGTTTGGAAGAAGATGTTCTAAGTTGAGGCATTTCAAAGTTTGTTGAAGATGGTAAGCTTGAGATTATGGTAGGCCCCAGAGGTTTTCGTATGCCAAGTCATGTTCTATATGCAGGTGATATTATGATTTTTTTTTGTAGAGCTACTAAAAAGAGTCTTTCTTGTTTGTTGGATCTCTTTTCCTCTTTTGAGCAAGTCTCTGACCAGGTTATTAATAAAGATAAATCTAAGTTTTTCACTGGCAGCTTATCAGCCTTCTGTATCATTGTCATCTCAGTTTGCTTGGATTTCTTAGGGCTCTATCCCTTTTAATTATCTTGGTATCCTGTTATTCAAAGGAAAGCCTCGGAGAATTAATTTATCACCTATTGCTAATAGAATTAAGGCTAAGTTATCCTCATAAAAAGGTTCGCTTTGATCTATTATGGGTATTTTCAACTGGTAAATTCTGTCATTCTGAGCATGTTGGTTTACATCTTTCGTATTTATGTTTGGCCAGCTAATCTCCTCAATTGTTGACACTTGGGTTCGAAATTTTGTGTGGTCAGGAGATATTAATAACAAGAAATAGTTACTGTTGCTTGGAATAAGGTGTGCAAACCGTTTCAAGTAGGTGGTTTGGGCCTGAGGACTATCAAAGCAATCAATAGGGCTGTAATGTTAAAGCTTGGGTGGAGTTTTATCTCTACCAACTTACAATTGGATCTTCTTTTGAAAGCAAGTGTTTATAAAAATAATAAGTCGGTGAAATATCATGTCTCCTCTTCTATTTGGGTTTGGACTTAAATATAGTATTTTTGTGATTCTTGAGCACTTCAACTTGGAAGCTTGGGAATGGTGTTAAAATAATCTTTTGGACTGATTATTGGCTCTCTAAGCCTATTGTGGATATCATTCGTATACCTTCTAATTTGCACGTGGATCTTAAAGCTACTCTAAGTGATTTTATAGTGAATGGTAGATGGTTAATCCCTATGGAACTCATTAATCATTTCCCTCAGCTTCATGTCAACTAATTTGGTGAAGGATCAACTGATTTGGAATTTCTCTAGTCCAGAAGACTTGACTTTCAAGGATTCTTTTCTCTTCCACAATCTGGCTGGGTAGATAGTTCCTTAAACCAAGACAGTTTGGAAGAGTTTTATTCCACCTTCTAAATCCTTTATTTTTTGGACGGCTCCTCCTAATAAAATGCCAACAGATGATTAACTTTGGATTAGAGGTTACACTGTTGTTTCTATCTATAGTCTTTATGGTAGTGACTTAGAGACTTCTCAAGACCTCTTCATGGCAAGCATATTTGGAATAGGCTTGGAGGAATCCCGAGCATCCATGTTGATACTTCTTATTTTTAGAGCATTTTAACATTGACTTCTCATGGTTGGAGCCCTTAATTGAGTGATGTTGTCTCTACTGCGATTATAAATATTTTTTGGGCAATTTAGTACTGCAAAAATCATGGTAGATTTGATAATCATGTGATCCCCTTACACTCGCCTATCAATTTAATTATTTCCAATGTGGCTTTAGCAGAAAATGCCTCTAAATCTACAATGTCTTCCTCTGTTGTTGAGTTTATGATTATAAAAGCCTTTAATATAATTGGTAATTACAAAAGTTCTTCAAACGTCAAAAAGGTTAGTATTTGGATACCCCTACTCCTTACATGATAAAGTGCAATACAGAAGATGCTACTAAAGGTTGTCCTATCCCAATTGCTTGTGGTGGTATTTTTAGAGACAAAAGTTTTGCTATCCTTGGTTGTTTTTCTGCCTCCATAGACAACAACTGTGCTCTTCGTGTTGAAATTATGAGGGCTATGTTGGCTATAAATATTTCTCTTGATAAATGTTTGAAGTTTTTGTGGTTAGAATGTGATTCTGAATTAGTGGTTTTTACTTTCAAGAATTACAATGTAGTTTCTTGGAAGCTTCACAATAGATAGAATAATTGTTTATAGTTGACTAGACAGATGTATTTAGTTCGTACTCACATTTATAGAGAATATAATGCATGTGATGATAAGCTTGCAGGTCATGAACTAATTTAAGTGGTTTTGTTTGGTGGGATCTTATTCCGAGCTTCATCGCTGAGGAATTTTTCAAGAATAGGTTAGGTTTGCCTAACTATAGGTTTTGTTAATTTCTTTCTTCCTTTTGATGGATTGAGTTTTCGTTTTGCCTCCAGTTTTTGGTGTCCTGCAAATGATTGTTAATGACTTTGGTGCCAACTTGGTTGGGATGAGAGTAGTTATAGTGATGTTTGCATACCTCAATAGGATATTGTTTTTATTTCTTTTCAGTTATAATGTTGTTTAAGCTCATGAGTATTGGTCTAGTCTCCCCATTTTTTTTTGTTTTTTTTCTCTTTTTTATTAATAAAATTTAGGGGAAGTTCTTTTTTCCCTTCACGATATTTTTTTTCCCTAATACAGTTTTTGCATGAGAAGGTTTTATAGAGACTCAATCCATTTCTTTTAATTAAAAAAATTATTCTAGATAAATTATGTCATCAAATTATGACAATCATGTGGTTAACATAAAGACAAAGGGACCCCATGAAAGGTAAGCATTAAATATTATTAAATGCATTCGAGAAACACATGGTTTTGATTCTTTTGAAACATGTGTGGACAAGAATGAACATATATTTGTTGCCGTTTTCAAGGACAATAAAGTTGTACATCAATTAGTCAATTAATTAAAACCACACAACATACTCCTTCGTAGCGTCGAAGACTTTTAGTGTTATTGTAATGTTGTATTTTTTCTCTTATATTATGAATTGGAAGTAGTATAAGATAGAGATGTGATATGATTGATTTAGGATAAGTTTTATCATAATATATGATAGAGGTAGGATAAAAATTATTATATTATGTATTTCATGTGTAACACTTGATAAGAAATCGAATATCACATTCGGTCAAATAAACACTATCGTATCATGTATTTCATGTATTCCATTATTACATTATAAGAAACAACATCACATTAGCATAAAAAAACATACATCATATGGATCAAAGAATGACATTGAAATAAACTATTCTCATTTAATAAGACTAAAAGTTTAACTTCATTCCAAAATTGTCTTTTTTATTAAATGATGATTTATACTTCTAGTTAATGACATTATTTTTTAAGTATGCAACTTAAATGAGGATAAAGTTGAGATTGGTTATTTAATACTTTTTAAAAGTAGTGCTAGTAATATATATTTTTCCTTTTTACGTGCGAACTATATATAACAAATATTATTTTATTATATATTTTACATATGCTAATAAATAACATGATATATATATATATATATATATATATATATATTAACATGATGACAAAACTATTCTTGTTATAACTATATTTAATTTGTTAAAATTAAATTAATTTTCTATTTTGATATTTTTTAATTAATAATTTTATTTTTTATAACTTATTTTTCTTAAAAAATTCAATAAATTTTAATTTTTAGATTATATAAAATGATAAAATGACCCTTATCATGCATTATTTTTTAAATTAAGTACTAATATTTATAATTTTTAATTTAACAACAACTTTTATTTTTATTTTTTGTTTTTATATATATTTATATTTTATTAGAACTCGTATTTTTATATTTAAAATTTATTTTAGAAGGGTAAATCTATAAATTATTTGCTTATCTTATCCTGTCGATTTTTAACCTAGTTCAAATTCAAGATAATATTTTAACTAGTGAGACAAGATATGATAAGCGAGAGGATTAAATTATCATATATTGTTGGCTCAACAAACCTTGTACTGACCCATGATATATATGATAAATTTATCATATTCTGTATCCTTATCATGTCCAATAAACGGACCCTTAGGGTATGATTGAAAGGAGATTTTGGGAGGGAGGGGAGCGTTTTATAAAGATTAGTCTATATTTTAATATTTGAGATTTTTAAAAAAAATTAAAAGAGTAACATGATAGATAACAATATAACATTTTAATCACAATTCACTTATGTTTAGAGAAATTTTATAGTTTTCTTAATTTAGAATTGAAAACCCAAACATACTCTTACACTAAAAAAATTGTGAATTTTGTTTTTAGCCTCTATAAAATATTTTATTCACTTTTAGTCTCGACATTTTCTTCCGTAAATGTTTTTAGTCCCTCACAATTCTTAATAATTCTTATTTTGAGCATTTTACAGTGTTTCTAAGTCCTATTAAAAGTCTTGAGGGACTATACGCTTGAGGTACCAAAAGGTTCTCGACCTCTTGGGTGAAGTGGGATGCAGTTTGTAAACCAAATAAGAATGGGGGTTTGGGTGTTAAGAATATTAATCTAATTTAGACCAAATATATTTTCTTGGTTATTATATGTTATTGGTGTGTACTGTGTAGTCTCCACCACCTTTGTCGTTGATTAATCTACTTTGGGGATTGAAAATTTGGTTGGTCACGTATACTCGACTTTGCAATCCACGTGTTTGATCCTAATAGAGTTTTTTTCACACCCAAAACTCAAACTTGAAATTTTAAGGCAAGATTCGAACCCAATTAGCGCTTGAACTGAACCTTATTAATTTTTTTTCTTTTTATGTATTTAAAACCGAAGGGACTATCCTTCTATAACTAATTATAAAATACTTTTCACCACAAAGGATCAAACTTACAAAACCACATGATATCACACTAATATCTATACTACAACATCCTATGATTATGATAGACTGTATCCTTTTTTGTAGATGGCTGACTTAATCAGACATAAAAATATTTGAGCACGATCAATCTCTCTCTTTTTTTAATTTTTTTTTTTTGAGTTTTGGTACCTGTCATTGAAACGTTAATATTAGTTTATGAACTCGTGTTTGGTGTGAATAGGAAATATGTTGTTAAAAATTTAAAATGACAGAGCTGAGACAAAGACAGAGTATATGTGAACTCCAATCGCTAACTGCAAAGCACGTACTAGAACTACCACATGATGACAATTGCAGCAGTGAGATTTGGCATGAATATAATATGCCTTCTTGTTTCACATGATTCAGTGGACTAATTTTCTGAGTTGAATATATTAATAAGCACGAGGATTGCATTTCTTTCTAGTAATTGGAATTTTTTAGAGAAAATATAATTATTTTATTTAAAGAAATCCTTTGTTTAAAGTAATCCATTGTGTTACAACACGAAAGATAAAAATTCTGGAAGTCTTTCGTGTCTTAAATTGTGGCGTCATCCTCTCATTCTAAAATTTATGTATCCCAAAATAAGAAATAGAAATAACAAAACAAACACGCTCGTTGTGTATTGCTATTAAAGTGCCCTCCAATTTAATTACTTGTGTATTTTTTGTGTTCCGAAGAAAAACTTTCTTACTGAATAGCAATTCTCTTTTATTTATTAAGTCGATCTCTCTTCTACTACAAAGTTCCAACAATAGAGAGAATACCCGTCCCAAATTCTTCTTCAAAAGCTTTGATGATGTTCCATTCTCACAAATTGATTTGAATCTAGTACCATTGGTTAAGTTAAAAGAGAATCTTTTCATCTCATCAAAATGCACTTAGGATAAAATATAATATGTCAATCTAAGTCGTGGGTCAAAAACCTCCCCCACAACATAACTTTCATGCAGTGTTATTAAATTAGGACCATCTCAGTCAGTCGGAACAGGACCAAGACCAGCTCAAGTTGCTTATCGGATTGTGTATGCACCAGACCCAATGTGACCTGGTACGACTCCACCAGGTTGATTAACCCGAATCAGGTTGTGTAACGAGGCATGGTATTGTTGTTTTTATTAAAAAGGTAGCTTCAAGTAATCGAACCCATGGCCAAAGACTATGTTCAAGAGTATGAATTCCACTAGGTCACTGCCAGATTTAGTAAACAAACGCCGATTGGTTTCATGAGTTAATGCTCAATTGTAACACAAAAATCTTACAAAAGTATATTTGTAAACAAAATAAATATTGACACAAAAATATTTTAAACCAAATTATTTAATAAAATCTTAAAAAATATATTTGTAATTCTTAATATGTTATTTTAAAATATATTTTTCAATACTTATGTCTGAATGTCTACCTTAGACTATTAAATCAAAAAGAAGATTAAAAATATTTATTCTTTTTTTTATACATTAAGAAAAAAAGAAGCATGGATGTTGAGATTAAAAATATTTATTCAAGCATGATATATATGAATTTTTAAAAATATTGTAATTATTGTATATTGTAATTATTAAAAAGAAGCATGGATGTTGAGATTAAAAATATTTATTCAAGCATGATATATATGAATTTTTAAAAAGAAGCATGGATGTTGAGATTAAAAATATTTATTGCATATTGAAATTATTTTAAAAATATTAAATATATATAACAGCAGTGGCGAATGCATGACCCTGGGCCTGAGGTGCAAAAAATTTCAAACACACACATCGTTAAATTTGTAATAAAAATAAGACTTTAATAGGTCCATAATTTGAATTACACTAGACCAACACAAATTAAATAGTACTAAGAAGTTCTTAAATAAAAATAAAATAGCACTAAGAGAATCAACATATTTAACAAATATAGAACATATTCAATTAAATAGACTAACATAATCAAAATACATTAAATAGCAATAACACAAAGTACTAATTAATTAAATAGCACAAACACAATGAGAGAGAAAAACTTTTTTAAAATAAAATATGTGAGAGTTTGAGCGATTGTGTGAGTGTGGTGTATTAGAGTAGTGCAAAATTAAGAACTTTAGTGCAAAACTAAAGATTTGGATACAAACGATATTTTTCAGGGTGTGCATTAACATTTTTTACTAATGTATCAATACTAATTTTATTTTTCCAAAGGTTCACTTGAACGCCCTAAAATATACCTGGGTCCATCACTGTATACTAAGTCATACGGCTCAATGAGTAACCTTTTGATAGTACCATTGACCCAATGACTTAATACTATGATGACCGGATTGATCACCGGTCAAGATTTTAAAACTAGGCTTTCATGCCTATTATTCCCACTCATAATGTCAATAATATATTAATTGAATTGTATTACTTCCAAGAATGATCAAGATTGTTGTAAAAAAAAAAGAACGATCAAGATTATTCATTACATATTGTCAAAAAAGATTATTCATTACATTGCGTGTGTATTATTATTATTATTATTATTATTATTAATATTAATGACCAAAATTATTATTGCTTTAGACTTTTTTGTTTGCAAATAAAGTGACAAATGTCAACTGAAACTCGGACACACTTTTAAGATGGATTCGAATTTAAGCGATGATATTTATTCTAACAATTTCAGTAAATACCAACTGGGTCTTTTTGCTATAGACTTTTTGTGTGAATGCAAACGAGTATGTCACTTAAATAAAAAAAAAACCAATATGTCACTATTGTACTAGAAACTTAATAAAGTATTTTTGATTGATTGTTCAACTGTTGAAGGATGGTAGATATTAAAAATGAATGTGAACTAAAGAAACAACCCCAACTATAACTTATTCACACTTGGTAGGGTTGTCTCAAATAATTTAAAGGTCTTATTCAAATCTTAAAAATTGAACTCTTAATTATAATTTTATCAAATAAATCACAAAAAACTCAATATTTTTTAGGCTAAATACCTGTTTTGGTCCTTTATGTTTGGGCGAAGTTTCACTTTCGTTCTTTATTTTTTTTTTGTTTCGTTTTAGTCCTTTATGTTTCATTGTGCAAGAAAGTGAGGGACCACAACGAAACAAATTAAAACCTAAGAGGGACCAAAATTAAACCAAACACAAAAACAGAGGACGAAAATGAAACAAATAGTGCTAACGGTAGGGACGAAACCGAAACAAAAATGAAACATAAAGGACTAAAACGGAACAAAAAAAAGATAAAGGACGAAAGTGAAACTTCACCTAAACATAAAGGACCAAAACAGGTATTTAGCCTATTTTTTATAACCACACGAAATGCCAAACTATACTATTTTTTATGAAGCACTAAAAAAAATAGAATTGAACTGGGACCCTATGTAGTAGCCTAACCTGCTCACCCTAATCGTCGCCCCGACACTACATAGGAAACAAATTGATGAATATGTCTAAGTTTAGGTGTACTTCTACAATTCAAGAGAAAGGGGTGCACAATTACAATTACATAAAACACAAAGGACTATAGTTGTTAGTTTCCTCATTTGAAACAAACGAACGAAGCAGGGGCAAAATAGTAAAGCAAAATACATTTTAGAGAAGTCGTTGGATCCTTTGAGGAGAAACAAAACAAAAAAAAAACAGCTGAAAGAAACATGCAAAACATGTGCGAACAGTTTCTCTAAAGTTGGGATTTGTTGTCGCTGAGAAAATTCATCTTCTGTTTCTCAGAAAATGGCTTCATTGAAACTCCCAGAAGTTGTTCCTTCTCCTACCCAAGACACTGAACGACTTAGAAACGCTGTCCAAGGTCTCTCTCTCTCTCTCTCTAAATATAATGTATAATGCTGAAGAAAGTCTAATAGAAACTGATTTTGTGTTAGGATTTAAGTGATTTCTGAATTTGGGTAGGGAGAATTATGTTAAAAATCTGAAATTTTGTAGGTTTCTTTTAATGGGTTTGTCAATTGTCTCAAACGTTTTATTTTGTAAATTGTAATATGCATGCTTGTAATTTTATCAGCTTCTTTGTTTTTCTTTCCTTCCTTCCAAATTCCATTTGGAATGTTAAAGCTGAGTGTAAACACATTGATTTCAAACCATAGTTTTATAAATCGAACCAACGAAACGATTCAACCGGTTAAACCATGAACGGGTTCGATTATTTCAATAGTTCTTCAACAGGTTTAAGAAGGTTTAACCATGATGACCTGAAGGTCTCCCCGGTTCTATGTTGGATTCGGTTTCAAAACATGGTTTCGAACAAAGTTTTCATCTTTATTAACTTTGGTAGGAATTTGTTCATGGGGAAACATTGGAGATATTGTCCTTTTTGATCCGTTTTAATCTTTTGTCTTTTTGATCCGTTTTTTTTTCTTTCTATTTTGGTTATTGGTATTTTGTGTATGAGTAGTTTTTGGCATTAGATTGTTGTTGTTGAAGATGCTTAATCATGGGAAAATGGATATAGGATATGGAACAAATGAGAAGGAGCTAATATTGGTATTAGGACATAGAAATGCCCAACAAAGGAACGAAATCAGAGAAACTTATCAGCAGCTTTATAATGAATCACTCATTGATCGTCTCCAATCTGAACTCTCTGGTGATTTTAGAGTATGTCACGTTGTCTTCTATTGATTTGGCTTTTTCTTATGTTCTTGCTTTTCAACAAATAATTCTTCATGGTTGATATGATATTTAAAAGCATATGACAGATTTATCAGTGTTTCAACTTTTAGTCAATATTTATAACAGATTTATGATTAGGCTTATATCTCACGATTTCTATCGTCGACCAAAAAGTTCACTGGACTGTTGAATTTCAATAAGATTTTCAAAGCACGCCAATTATCTGAAGTAATCATGCGATTTACACTGTGAATACTGTGACTAAGAGTTGTGATATGTAACAGAATGCTATAATTCTCTGGACTCAAGATCCGTCGGAAAGGGATGCAAAATTTGCAAGGGAAGCATTGAAGGCTAAGAGGAAGGGGATTAAACAGCTACAAGTTCTGGCTGAAATAGCGTGTGCGTCGACTCCTAATCATTTGATAGCTGTGAGGCAGGCTTATTGCTCTCTCTATGATTGCTCACTTGAGGAGGACATTGTAGCCTCACTGTCTAAGCCCCTCACAAAAGTAAGAACATAAACATTTATCCAAGTTTGTCTTGCTGGTTCAACTGTCTAACAAGTAAGAAGTAGCTATTAGATTTAGACTCTATGAAGCATCGACACATAGACACCAGATACAACACAGACACAGACACGCAAACACCAGTTTTAATTTGAAAATAAGTGTCGGTGTCTGACACGATGTATGTTGGACACTGGACATGTCTTCAACAAGAAGTGTCGGTGCTTCAGAGTTTAAACTAGTTAGTGCATAAAAGGTTCCAAAATTTTGTAGCACTATGATTGAAGGCTCAGATTTACTTGTTTTTAACCTCTTTTTACATGGGAAATGTTGCATAGTGGTGACACGAAGTAAATCAAGAGAGTGATAAAGGCACTTCTTGGTCAATTTAATATAGAAGGTAGTTTCTTAAAACGTGTAACTTTCTTCGCCAATCCGATGTTCTTCGAGAATCATGTTTTGAGATGGGATGATGTATAGAAAAATAAAAATGATGATGGAGATGAAAAAGAAGCAAGAAAATGAATTTAGTTTAGTTAAAAGTTGAAACCATTCATTCAGTAAACTCAGGTTGAACACGTGTCTGGTGTCCGACACCGGCACTGACACTTTAATTACTTCAAAATTTCAAATTAATGTGTCTGTGTCGTGTCAAGTGTCCATGTTTGTGTCGGTGCTTCATAGAGTATAGGTAATTTTATGCGTGGGATGTATGCCCTTCAGAATGTACTGTTGTGTTCATATGGTTCACTAATTTAAGTTTTAACATCGATTTTTCTTTTATGTTTTCCTCTGCAAGCATATAATGTTGATGTTGTGCAGCTTTTGGTGGGCCTAGTAAGCTCCTACAGGTATGATAAAGTGGCAGTAAGTTTGGAAGTTGCCAAGTCAGAGGCAGAAAAACTACATGAAGCCGTCAATAATAAGAAACTCGACGATGACCACGTTGTTTGGATACTTAGTACCAGGAATCTTTTCCAGCTCCGGGAAACATTTGCGTGCTACAAGCAACTCTATGACAAAACATTTGAAGAGGTCTTGCTTTAATGTTTAAGTTCTTATATAAGATTTTAATTTTAATCAACTACTAGTTGTTTAAATTACAGCATTTGTTCAAAAAAGTTAAGTAATTTTGTTTATAGAGGAAAACCTTAGTTGCTGTAATGATGTGACAATATGTTGTTTACGAATGGTGATAGTGTATAAAACTTACACTGATATGTATGTGTAGTTTTGTTTCATTTATTCTTAAGGAATTTTGATGTTTTATTGACAGGACATAAAAACTTGTGGCAAGGGTGATTTAGAGTCTCTGTTAGCTGTGGTACTAAGGTTGATAGAATGTCCTGAGAAACATTTTGCAAAGGTAAATTTTCTACTCTTGACAGGTTCTGACTTTTAAATTAATGCATCATTATGTAGAAAACTTAAATGATAACATCTTATCGTATCGGGAAAAATCTAAGTCCCACATAGACTAGAGGTAAAGAGCTGTCAAATTGGGCTACCCAGCCCGGTCTGGCTCGGCCCATTGGGACAAAACACAAAAGTAGGCTGGGCTTGGCCTACCAAATTGTCTATTGGGTTGTGTTTTTTGTAGTCCACGTTGGGCCAGTAGGCCGACGCCGACCTAACCCAATCTAAGTTTTAACAAAGGAAACCAGAAAAAATGTTCCAAAAAACATAAAAAACAGGCTCAGTTCTTTTTCTGGGCCTCAATTTAGCAAGCCCAGCCTTGTAACACTAGGCTATCGGGCCGACCTGTAATAAAAGAGTTTATAATGAAAGTGCATCCTTCACATTATAAGTTGGTTTTTTAAAGATGAGTTATACCCAAATGTTTAAGATGATATCAAAGTCTATTTATATTTATCGGGCCACCAACCATATTATCCACGCACTATGCCTAATAGTGCTGGATGTGGGGGTGTATTGGGAAAAATTTAAGTCCCAATCGACGATGACTAGAGATAAGATCTCAAAAGAGTTTATAATGAATGCTTAGCTGTCACTTCACTTCAGTGTATTATACTCATAAAGTTTCAAGATATATTTAAAATTTGCCTCTTCAAACTATGCCAGCTAAGGGTGAAAAAAACCCTTTATCTAGCTAATTGCAATCTCATTAGTGTTGACTTGTATCCACCCATCAGGTTGTAAGGGATTCCATTGTTGGGCTAGGAACTGATGAAGATTCACTAAACAGAGCTATCGTAACTCGAGCTGAAATCGATTTGTCGAAAGTGCGATTCGAATATGCTAACATTTACAAATCAAGTATTGATAATGATGTCATTGGTGATACCTCAGGAAATTATAGAGATTTTTTGATGACTTTGCTAGGAAAAGGACCAGAGGGAGACTGATATATCATAACAAGAAACATCTTCCTTGTAATCTGAACTTGATTGTTTACATTCTGTAAAATATGTTGCCACTGTATTTCAAAATAATTAGAGTTGAAGGTTGAAACTTAAACCATCTTTGTTATTCTGCATTGACTTTGTGTATATTAGTTGTGCCTTGATGTGTTTTCTTCAACTTGGTGAATTGTTAACTATATATATATATATATATATATATATATATATATATTAGTTGTTATCATGGATGTGATTATTTGCGTTACTAAGAGAATGCTCCGAGTTAAAAAGAAAAAATTCTGAGTTGTGTTGTGTGTAAGCTGATAGTGCTCAGTTTTAAGGACTGAGCAAACCTCCTCAAGCAATGATCAAAGAAGAGAAGAGATAATTTTTCTTAACAGAATTCATTGATAGCTAGCTCAGTGAACAATTACAGCATATATAGTTCTCAATACAGAATCTAGTGTGAGATATCACAGCAGAGCACTACTAACAAACTTTGGCTGAGTCATAGCCTTCTAGAAGCAAAAGGAAATAAGGAATAAAACTGACTAAGAATAAAAACAAGTACTCATTTGTAGAGTATGTGATCCTGGTACCTTGAAGTGGGCCTCTTAGTACGAATGGGCCTAGCATCATTAGGAATAGTGGGCTACAAGTTACTAACTCCACCTCCCTGACCTGCAACTGTATCATAAGCTGTGTGACCAGATAACCCCCTTGTCACAAGAAGCTTTGTTTCTGCAATTATCATGTGTTGTGGTCGTCTACTATTGCCACAAAATGTTGTGTCTGTGCAACGCGGTTAGGAAAGTTTGGAATTAGTTTTTTGTTATTAAGTGATTCCTACGTTAACAACTTAACAAGGGTCGGTCCGAGCGATACTTAGGTTCGGATCTCACCTCAAAGTCCAAATTTGCCTTAAGTGTGGCAAAAATTCTATTAGAAGGGGAGAATCACACAGACCGGAAAAACTAGGTATACATGGCCAATCCGGTTTTCCGACGTAGATTAGTCAATGACAAAGTCGGTGATAGTGTGTAGGTAAGAAAAAAAACTTTCATATTTTTATAGAGAACACTTAAGTACAATTCTTAAGTACTATTTCCAACTAAAAGATAACATATATGCTATTTATTTATATTATATTTTATCATTCAGTTATATTTTTTTGCCGTAATTACACTTTTGGTCTTCATATTGTCGCTCACCCACGATTCTAGTCTCCAACTTTTTTCCACAAATTTAATCCCTCATTTACCAAATTTTTAATATTCTTGCCTCTCCCTAATTTGGTCAAGCATTTTGCTGATTTAGTAGTCACTTATCCTATGTGACATTTTGCTGATGTAGTACATGTTGTTGGTCAGTTTGTTGTTTCTCCTACTATAGTGCATTTGGTAGTTGTTCTCCACGTTTTTCGTTATTTTCAAGGCACTCAGTTTTAGAATTATGTTTTCATACTCTTCTTCCTCAATTGCATGCTTATGTACTCTTATGCTTATTTGGCTGGTGACCTTACTGATTGTAAGTCTACCACATGGTTTTGTATTTTGTTGGAGATTCTCTAATTTGTTGGAAAAGTAAAAGAACACACTATTGTCTGCTCCTCTTTTGTAGAAGCTTAGTATCTGCCACTGCTAAAATAATTTGGTTGTCAGTTAGTTACCGATATATGTGTTTCTCTTTCTTGACCCACTCTTATGCACTGCAATAAAAATAGTGTCATTCAAATCTCACATCACTTGGTCTTTTAAGAACGCACCAAAAACATTAAGATATCTTCCTATCTCACTCGCCATCACCTTTAGCATATGATCATTACTTTACCATTTGTCTCTTTTTCTTAATTTGCAGATTACTGACTTACTTATAAAACTGCATTCGTTAAACGTTTTCATTTTTTGCTTTACAAACTCTCGATGCTTCCTATTAATGCACTTTGAGTCTGAGGGAAGATGTTAGATAATAAGTTATAGAGTTTTAGTAAGTTACAAAGTTTTAGTTATTGTTAGAGTTTGTGACTGTGTTAAGGGTAATTTAGTCTTTTCGGCTTCTAGCAAATCTTCTATATGTATCTATTATTATATTTCAGACTTTTGCCATTCCAAGTTTGTAACCCTTAGGGTATGTTTGGATGGAGAGTTTTTAAGGACTAATGGTATTCTTTGAATTTCTTAAGACTCTCAAGTATACATACATATATATAAGTCAAATTTATTTCTGGAGTACAAGGGGTACCTCAACCCATTTACAACTCAAGATAATAGTGTAATACAAGTCAACGGATCATTACACCAACTTTCAAAACTAAGAGACAAGTTGCTACCCATCCTATTTGCAAACCACCCCCAATTGTATAGCATTTCATTACACGCACTTTATTTATTTTTAAAAACATTTTAATAGTTTCAATAATTTAGAAAAGAAAAATAAATCATCTCTACCCATCATTACTTTTTTAGTCATTTAATTTTGTTATAAATAATTATGAATTTATATTTATCTTTTTTTATTGTATTTAAGCTTCATAACTAAACCTATGTGACCTTCTCTCCTCCCTTTCTTTGTCTCTCACGCACGCGTAACCCTTCTTCTCTCTCACGCTCCCTATTCCTCATCATCTTCAGTCTCTACCTTGTCGTTCCTGTATGTTTCTTTCATTGGAGGTCCTCCTGAGATTTTTAATCAAGATCTGTCACTGCACCCATCTGCTCCATAACCCTCAATCCAAACATACCCTAAGAGAGTTTCTCCTCGCTTTGTTCTCTCCTTCTTCCCTTATATTTTATTCCCTATGTTCCACCATGCTTACCACTCATTGGAATAAAGTTTCATATATTTTGAAACCAAATTATTTCTAAAATGTAAAATAAACAGATACAAAATCTTAGAAATAGATAGAAATGGAGATAGATAGCAAGTCCCTTTCTTCCCAGCTCTTGTAGGGTGGAATTGTCATCAAAGCAGCACATGGTTTTCTACTTGTTGCTCAATCTAGTTATGTTTTAGGTACCTAACCGCAGCCAAAAGATATGTCCTACCTTCTCTCTTAGTAAGTTTCGTACTTTGCTATAACTACTTTTTCACATACAAGTTGAACGTTGAAACCACAACATTGACCTTCCTTCATAGGTTAATTGAATGGATAATAATAATAGTTGGCATCTCTATCTCTATGGATTTTGTCACCTTAAGAAACAAGTGTGTATATGTTGAGTCTCCCCCATCCACTCTCTTTAACACACACAACACAACCACATTTTCCAGCTAACTCTCATTTCTTTTACACTTTTTTTTACTAGTTTTCTTGTACACTTATTTTCTTATTCGGTAAACAATTATTTTGATTCTCAAATATGTGAGACATTCTCATTATAGTCTTTGAGTGTATCAAAATTACAAAAACATCATTGGATGTGTCTTTCTATAATCAACTTGGTCTTTAAATATATCTTTCGTTAATTCGTTTGGTCCCCAAAAGTGTTTTTCGATAGTTCGTTTAATTTCACAAATTACTAATAGAAGAAACATTTGATACATTCAAAAATATAATAACAATGCTTTATATATCTAGGGATCAAATTTAATCTCACAAATCGCCTCCCAAAGCTACGAAAGAAATGTAATATAAAGGGGGGAATGAAATTGACATTCTTTTATAAACGGAATGAAATTGACATATTGAAGATTAACTATCAGAATTTATACATTCGACCCAATTGCCTCCCTCTCCCTGGCTATTCTCGTTGCGAATTGCGACTGCGAGGGTAGGCCCAAACGCAAATTGGTAAGAAATAAATGCATAAAACAATATCCAACGAAACACAAATTAGCAACAACATATATAAACTGACTTGTTATAAAAAAATGTAAAGTGACAGTAAATAACAAATAATTTGACGAAAAAAAATCTATATGCTAAGAAAGTACCTGTACGTTGGAGAAAATTTGATGAGAAGAATTCATCTGTGTATTGAATAATCAAACAGAATTGTACATCCATGCTTTTATAGAAGACTATGCTAGCTAACTAACTCTAACTGTAACCTAACCACATTATGATTAAATAACATTTAACTCTAACTCTAGTTAATGTAGGATCGACCTTGGAAGCCAAGTCGAGTTGATGCCGAGGTAGTAGGTCGGAATTGCTCCAGATAATGCTCCGTCGCGCAATTTCGGCGAGGGGGGGGGGGGGGGGGGGGGGGGGGGGTACATTCACACACTCCGACGCTCAAGTCGGCTAAGAGGAATATGCGTCAGGCAGTAATAAATGCGTACCTGATGCATTGATTGGACAACATATTTATAGGGAACTGTACCAATGACGTGAGGCCGATGTCGCATTTCGATCGTGCGATGAGATGCTTGCAAGATCTCCATTGTTGATCTATTATTGGGGTGTGTGAGTCCCTTTGGAATCATGGATATGGGCCGTTGAGGTCGGCTCAAGTCCTAAATGGGCGCAGCCCAGTCCGAAACAATTTCCAACTAGCTACTAATATCCCCCTCAAGTTGGACTATGAATGTTACAAAGTCTCAACTTGTTAATAAATGGATAGAAAGAAGCAACATGGAGAGGCTTGGTGAGCGCATCTGCTAGCTGATCCTTTGATGGAACTGCGAGGAGATGGATCACACCCTTTTGAATTTTCTTTCGCACCACATGGCAATCAATTTCATTATGTTTTGTTCGTTCGTGGAATGTGTGATTGTGAGTAGGATATATGGAAGATTTATTGTCACAATCTACTGTAGATGGACTGGTTTGACGAAAATGAAGTTCTCTGACTAAGTAGTGCAGCCATTGCACTTCACAAAAAGGCTTGCAAGTGCCCTATTCGTAGCCTTTGATGAAGATCTGGAAAATGTATTATGCTTTTTAGGCTTCCATGACACAAGAGCAAACCAAATAAATACACAATATCATTTGATGGAACGTCTAAAGTCTACATTACATGCCTACTCAGAATCTGCAAACCCAGATAAAGTCACCTGGTTAGATGCAAGAAAGAAAAGCCCTTGGGGAGGCGCTGATTTTAGGTACCAAAGCACATACGTGGCAGCTTGAAAGTGTGAGTCCTAGGGTTTGGCAACAAAATGACTCAATTGTTGTATTAAGTAAGTAATATCAGGGAGAGTGTTTGTGAGGTAAAGTAAGCTCCCAATCAAGCGCCCGTAAGCAAGTTCATCCAAATATGCAATGCCCCCTTTGCTGTTGAGCTTGATAGAAGGGTCGCATGGAGTAGATGAAGGTTTGGCATCGAGCACTCCATTGTCTTCAAAAAATTCCAGAGTATATTTGCAATGATAATGATGATCCCTACTTAGAGTGTTCCACTTCAAGGACAAGAAAGAAACACAGAGCGCCAAGATCCTTGATGAAAAATTGGGTGTCCAGAACTTGCAGCACTATAGAAATTTCACTCATATTGTTTTCTACTAAAATCAATACATAGACAAGTAGGGCTGTAATGGAAGGAGGATAGGACTTCATAAAGAGAGAATGGTCAACTTGAGATTGTGTGTAGCCTAGAGATAATAAGGTTTTAGTTAACTTGTGATTCCATTGACGACTTGTCTGTTTATGGCCATATAAAGATTTGTGAAGTTTACACACCTTGTGAGAATGTCCCATATCTCAAGAAACTAAACTAGGGGGAGTTGTCATGTAGACTTCCTCACTCAAGTCCCCATATAAAAATGCATTGTTCACATCCAATTGTTCAAGGAACCAATCTAGTTGTGAACAACATTACAAGCAAAACTCAAACTACTGACAAAATCAGCTACTTGTATGATTAACTTGAATTTCTTTTCCAATCTAGTTGATCCAATCACCCGCTTGGTATGGTCCTGTAAAAAGAAGCAACCATCATATAAAATACATTGTACAAGATTAGGTCTTTAGAAATGTGAATGATGCCTTTGTGAGTTGCAATTGCAGAAATGTGGTTGGGATAATTGACTTTAAAAGGCTTAATTGGTTGGCAATCAGTAATAATACTAAAAGCAGAGGTAATAAGATCTATTGCTCATGTATCAACGATCCAAAACATAGATATCTTACCACATATTTGATTGGAATTACTATTAAAGGTGTTAGACAAAGTGGAAACCGAATTGGATGTAGGAGTTTAGGATGTAGCAGTGTTGGGAGAATGCAAGGTAGCTTGAGATTGTTGCCTAGACTGCTGAAGGAAGTCCATGTGTCCTTTCTACTGATCTTGTGTGAGAGACACATTGTGTTATTTCCTTTGCTATTTGAAGTATGTATTCCTTCATGTTTCATGTGTGCCCCAACCTTCACTAGTTGCAGAATTTGTGGAATTTTTCTTGTTTCTTGACCGATATCCAAGTGGAAAACCATGGAGAAAGTAGCATGTATCAACCGTGTGACTAGTTTTGCCAAAGTGAGTGCACAATCGTGTCATATGTTTCCCTCGACCTTGGCCATGACCAAATGTTACGCTTCCATGATTGTTGTAGCCTCCTCGATCGGAACTTTCCGCATTGTTAGCCATTGAGAGAGTTTTGGCCTCGTTCTCAGTTTTAGTCAATGCAGATGGTGGACAACTAAGACAAACCAAAAAAGGCCTATCACACAAGGTTCACAACCTTCAAACCCTCGCATAACATCCCACCTTCTAGATAAGAAGGTTACGTTCACATAAAAACTCTACTATCATGTTTATACTCCAAGTTCTCCTAAATAACTCTAGCATCCTCCGACTTTTGGAACTAGAGGATACACCCCCCTTAAGCCGTGAGAATACCAAGCACCTTGAATAAGTAAACAAAGCTAAACAAGAGGTACACCATGAAGCAACTAGCTAACGGAAACACCTTGGTCATTGTCAGAAAGGCTACTCCTTGACATACCAAAACTCCGAACAAAACAAAATCTTGTCTTCGTTTGGAGGCTCCATCATGACAACACCTTTAAAAGCTCAACCATGATAGACAGAGGCTACACTAGGACACTAGAGCTACCAAAACATCTTGAATCAAAACACCTTAAAACAGGCCATCTAACTAAAATACTTCACCATAATACACAAAGCTAACAGATCAAAGATACATGAGACACCTAGGCCAAAATAGAAAATAAACCAAACACCTTAGCATCAACCATTGACCTAGCTACCTCGAATCATCACAGGGAGACAAGGGGAGGAAAACAAACCTGTAAACTACTCGGTGAATACTCCTCCAACAACTAATCTCAAAATATAAGTGAAACCCTACCAAATCCAAGCAAGAAACTAACACCATTTTGTGCTTCATCTTGTTGTTGCATAAAAAATCTCCTTAGCTTGTTGGAACACCCAAAACAGCGAAGCACTAGAAAAAGAGGCAAACCCTCACACTCTTGAAGGCATGGGACACACAAACTACGCCAAAACGCGAACAACAAACGCCACACCTCCTTCAAATGAGAAGAGGTAGAACACATCCTCTTGCAGACTTGGATAGTTAAAACCTCCTTCAGCTGAAGATCGAGTTAGGTGAAAATCTTAACTCTTGAACAACCCCAAAACCACATTCCACTATGTCATTTCATGAATTTCTCGAGATAAATTTTTTTGATCACGGTAGAATATTTTTTACGATGTCGATCAGTTTATAAACCACATGTTTAATTTATATACATTGTTCTTGTAGAAGATTTTTTGCGATGTCCACCAATCACGAAATGACACATCATAAAAAGTGTTTGACTTTATGTTGACTTCCATATATAAAATCACCCATACAATATTTTGTTTTGGTTGCTGGTATAAAAAGGTTTATTGCGATAATGTACAACAATTAAACCCTAATGCAATTGGTAAAATGGAGGGCTATAAATTTGGTGGTTTAGGTTCAAATCTATGCTACCCACTAAAACATAATTTCATTTTGCTATTTCATAAGTTTTGTTATTATCTCTTATTCTAAAAATTCTTATTTTAAAGGATTAAATATGTTTTTGGTCCCTATAAAATTTGAGATTTTTAGTTTTAGTCCGTAAAAAAAAAATTCACCTACTTTTTGTCCCTAAGTTTTTTATTTATACATCAGTTTTTTATTTTTATTTTCGTCAGTTTTAGTCTCTAATGATTATAATAGCATTTTTCTAACCTTTTATAAGCACTATTAAAAGTCTTGAACTACTATTAAAAGTCATGAGAAACTAAAACAGATGAAAAAATTAAACTTAAGAGACCAAAGTATGTGAAATATTTTTAAGAAACTAAAAACAAAAAATCGAAATTTTATAGAAACCAAAAATATATTTAACCCTATTTTAAGTTTACTTTACGCCTACAATTACATTATGCCGAACTTCCAAAAAATCCATCTTACTTGTAATGCCAATAAATGTATTTCAACCCTACGACAAGAACATTGGTTGTTGACATCTGTTCATGTGTCTTAATCTATATATCAACAAATTGACTTATACCATGTATTTTAAATTTTTAAAATTAAAATTTACATAAAATTTTGTAGTTGTAATTTCTCTTTTTTGAGATAGTCCTATTTGTCCCATGCAAAAAATGGAAAAATAGGAGTTTCTTAAGTAGTAACTTGGCTTTGGGTAAGGATGGCTTTATATTGGCGTTAGTACTTGACTCATCCCTAATTTAATAAAAGTTAATTAATAATGAATATACTAATCCTTGTTAATTGTGATAATTTGGTTAGACGTTAAAACTCAAAGCAAATAAATAATTTGATATTGAAATTGAATTGTCTCTGATGTCAATTTTATATTCGTAGCATTTTTACTCTAATTTTAGAGTAGTAGGAGTATCAACTATACTTATATTCTATAGACACACAACATTACTTTAATATAAATTCTAGTAAATTTATCTATTTAATTTAATTATCAAATCTGAAATAGTCAATTGTTGTAATAAAACACTATTTAAAAATTATATTATTTATATTTTAGCACAAACTGATTCCGTCTAAATCAAGTTTGACCATAATTTGATTTGCAGCTTATCGGATTTATTCGATCCTCGCCTTGGGTACGTACGGAGCAACTTTAAATCTCTGGGCCGTCTAAATCAACTATTATATACTTATTACTTATTACTTACTATTTCCAAATTAGTGATATATGAATAGAGACTATAATTGCTACATTATTCGAACCTTCCCAAGTTTGACAATGGACACAATATTATTATCCTACACCCCACACAAAAGGAAAAGAAGAACCTAACTTTTGAGGCTCATTTAATGAAGAGATAGCACCTCTCAGCAACAAAAACGGTGCTAAACACCATTTTAGATCTCTAACACATTTCCCAACCACCAATTATCGCCCATAACTAAATCTCAAATCTCATGGTCTATTCATTCATTCAAAAATTAAATGTAATGACCAATAAGCCACTGAGCTAGTTAGTATAAATAATGCAAGTATGGGACAAGTATGACTCAAGCAATCCTTCCCTTTTCATCTTTTTCACTATAATACCAAACCTTGGTGTGGCCTTTTGTGTTTTTCTCAATCATGAGAAATCCTTCTTCCACTCTTCAAAGGCCACTTGTGAGCTTCTTGGTTCCCTTGTTGCTTATTGCCACCTTTTATGCTACTTCTGTTGTAGTAACAAATGCAGCTTCAGGTTTGTGATTCGTACATTCATCATGTTTGTTGCTGTCACATTAGTTTTGTTATTTTTTTATACATAATATTAAATATGTATGTATATAGTTTAATCAAAAAAAAATATGTATGTATAGTTATAGTACCTATATATATTTTTATGTACTTGACACTCATAATTGCTTCTGGCATGTTAAGTGTGAAAGCTATTTATAACTGTATATACTTCAAGAATGTTTTGAGGGGCCTAACCAATATATCAAAATTCAAAAATATTATTTAACTCATGTTACATTTGTTCTTTTTAAGTTATTCATGCCTTTACATATTTCCCTTGTATGTATGACAAGGGGAAATAGAAATTTTTGGTGTTAAAAAACCGAGACTTGAAAAAGTCATTTTATTTTATGAAAAATATTACTTGCATGTTCTGCATGGAAGCATTATTCCAACTTCTTCATCGGTGTTTTAAAAACTGAATCAAACGATTGAACCTATAATTGATCATGTTTACGTTTCAGTTATTTAGGTTGTGAGATCTCCAATTCATCATGATGATTCGAGTGGTTAGCATTTAAACCATTACCTAGAGGTCTCATTGGGTTGATGTTCCGATTAGTTTTTAAAACATCATTCTTCTTAATTGAAGGACATTTTTGTGTTGTGATGGTTAAATTTTTTAACATATTAACATCAATTTTAACATATAATACATTTAAGTAAAAGTGATCATGAAAATGTATTTTAATTGACTCATCGTGCTTGCGTTTTGCTGTTGACTTTCAATAATATTTTAACTTATCGAAAAAAAGTAAAAGTGAAAAATATGAAATTTTGTATCGGGTTAAATAATTATATCAAATTATATTTTAATTTGGAACATGCCCTTAAGGTAACTTTTTAAGATAAATCTCTTTTTTTTGTCAAAAAAAAAAGATAAATCTCTTTTTATATATCCAATTTTATCTAAAATTAGGATACTAATTGTACTAGCTCATCCAAACACAAAAACAAAGTCTTAATATTACTGTCATTCAACGACTATTTATGATCAACGTGCATGTAAATAAATTGTGGTCCTTTCTGCTACTTGAGGTTGAGTCTGGCACCCTATACCTACAAAAGTTATTTATGGTGTATGTCATGTGGTATTAATTATTATACTACTATTTCCTTTGGCACTGAATTTTTTAATTTTTTATGTATATATCTTTTATTCATCTACTTTTATGAAACAATTCAAATAATGGAAAGCTTTATAACTTATAGATTCTTTTGCATTTCTTATACAGAAAATGAAGTGAACACTGATCATGAAAAGACAAGCCAAGAAGCTCATAATGAAGAAGCAAAGTTCAAAGGATTTTTCCATCATAAACCAATATTCTTCAAGAAACCAATTCCATCTTTTCCTCACAAACCAATATTCAAGAAACCAATTCCATTTGTTAAGCCAATCTATAAGCCAAATCCCATTTACAAGCCTATCCCTAAACCACTTGTAGCACAAAAACCTATCCCTGGTGTTGAGCAAGAAGCATTTCTTTTCAAAAAACATTTCTCCAAAAAGCCAATAATTCCCATTGTTAAGCCTATTCATGTTCCAATTTACAAACCTGTTCCAAAACTAGTTCCAGTTTATAAACCTATTCCAGTTTTCAAGCCAATTGTTAAGCCTGTTCCAGTATACAAGCCTATTCCAGTTTACAAGCCAATTGTTAAACCTATTCCAATATACAAGCCTATTCCAGTTTACAAGCCAATTCCCAAGCATATCCCATAAAAAACTTATATAACTTGTTTTTCATATATAAAGGCCTTTATATAAGAGGCTAAGCCTTTATCTCAACACAATTACATCAATGTTTGCATAATTGTTCGTACTTTATTTTATGTAATGCTTTAGAATCTATGTATTTAATGCTTTTGCTTAAATAAAGTTATTATTATCAGTATTGTCGTTGTATAATATCAAATTATATTAATACAAGAGTGGTCATTTTCTTGCTAGCTATTGTCATATTATATTATTATATATTACAAAGAAATGATTGAGTCTATTTTTTGTTGAGATTATTTTCTTTTTCAGACATATCCTTAATCAAAACGCAAATCTGGACAGCTGAAGGCAAACAATTAATTATAAACAACAAAACCTTATAATTCTTATATTTTTGGATCTACGACATGTTGGATTACTAATTAGGTGATAAATACATAATGGGGAGAAGAGAGTGAGTTGGGTACTGCTAGGGTACCCATTATTTTCTAGTGGGTTGTCAATACTTACTCTACCAATAGAATGTCATATCAAATAAACATAGGAGTCTAAAATACCATATTAAATTATCATTATAAAGGCTTCATTCAAGCGTCCTTTACTTATTTTATAAAACTTGTTTGCCTTTATATAAATTTAATAAGGGAGCATTACTTCGACTAATTCAAAAGAATTAATCTTATATATAGACTGCAACTATTGTACATTGAAATGTCCGGTAACAATTTTGAATATATATATAATTATTTTTTATTTGAATTCTAATAGAAAAATATTATATTAGAGATCATACTTTTATCCTAGCCGCCTCTCTCTCTCTCTCTCTCTAGAATAGACAGAAAGAAAGTAGACCATGCCCCTCATTAATCATACCTCATATAATAACTGATGGCCCAACATAAGTGTGACACGATTACGTTCGTGACATAGGATGTTAATTCGCCCGGTAACACCAACCCTTAGCGATCATGGCGAGGAAGCAACAAAAAACCATACAGTTGGACTTTGCGGAAGCCTTGCCCTAACTCAATTCAAGCATCGCATTTTCTCCATTCTAATAGATATATAGATCGGGTAAGTTAGTACATTTCTCTTAAATTAAGACCCCTGTAGTTAATCAATATCCACACAAACGAAATATTGTAGGAAGAACATCCAATGAATGTAGAATTCTAAGTTCACTCCATCTGGTATAGATCCTAAATACAACTAACGCAACAAGTTACATAAACAATGTAATCAAGCATTAGTACCCTATACAACTTTAGGCACTTACCTAGAATTATATCCATGTTAAAATAGCCATCTCTAGCTCCTTGTTAGAATTGAGTTTACGGAGTTGTCATGTTAGTGTCGGTAGTGTACTTACTAGGTACCTTACCAGCACAAGTTTATTCTCTTAGTTTGGATCATTGAGACAACATTAGCCAATTTTGCAAGAAAAAAATTTACCCTTCTAGTGCGAATCATTTGAGTAGATGCATGTTTCCTAGTATTACATGAAAAGTCTTTCAAATCTATGGTTGTTGTTTGTTATGATTAGTAATATACATGCAATTTTTAAGGATAATTGGTTTTTAATACATATGGAATTTCATACATTTATTCTCTCTTGGATGTATATGGAAAATTGGTTTTTTTTTAAATAAGTATATGGAAAATTGGTGATGGTCACTGATGGGATTAGTACTGGATTGTTGCAAGTAATAGTACGAAAAGACCGAGTGTCGAACTCAGTGACTGCGGTCAATTATCAGTTTAACAATTTAACTTCTAAATTGAAAAGGAACTAATTTGGATTTATTTGACAAGAAATTAAAGTGAAAAGCAATAAATGTATAACTTTGTTTGACCAGCTTCCCGTTACTCATCCCCAACAACGAGAAGTTTAGCTAGACATGGAAATAGAAATAACAAGAGAAAAGATCAAACTAGAGGGAGAAGCTGACAACATTGATGCTCCAATGACTTGTTCCCAAACTTGAATCATCAACGGAGGTCAACGGAGTGCGAATCCTTGCCGTCACGGTCTTTAGAGCGCAAAACAAGACTGTTCTCAATGATTAGAATGCCCTAAAATTCGAGTTATGGGATTAAATAGGAGTTGAGTAAGTGACCCATTGTCTGGCGAGACTGTCTCATCGCCTGACGAGATGCAGGCAAATTGCTGAAAAGTGCTTCATCATCGCCTGGCAAGCTGCAGGTAGGAACCAACACCGAAAACTACTTCCTTATCGCCTAGTGAACCTGGTCCATCGCTTGGCGAGCTTCAGGTAAACATCGACACTGACAACGGCTTCCTCATCGCTAGGCTAGCTCCTGTCATAGCTAGGCGAAGGACAACAAAAACAAACAAATTAAAGCCAAGATATTTTGTCAATATGAGTTGTAAAATGCATGTTCATCACTTAAGTCAATCGAAGCCTCCTAGACCTCTTAACACCTAAAGAAGTACACATCTTAGACTTTGCAATATTAATTCTCAATCCTGAGGCTCCACAGAAATTATCAACATAGCTTGTGACACTGTAGCTTTGGTGAAAAGGAGAACGTCATCTACAAAGAACAAATGAGATAATTTTGGGCCATCTCTAGAAAGTTTCATAGGAAGCCACTCACATCATTCCTAATCATCACACCAGTCTCTCCATACAAAGAACAAAAAGATAAGGTGAAAGAGGATCTCCTTGACATTACCCCCCAATAGGGGTAAATCTATTTGTTCCCATTCCACAATAATGAAACCGATGAGGACGAAATATTGTGCATGCATATTATAACTTGAGGAAAGTGAAACATAACCAAAGTTTCCCTTAAGAAATCTCAATTGACCATGTCATAAGCTTTCTCAAGATCAAGCTTTAAAATTAGGTCGCCATTTTTGCTCTTCTTCTTATTCATTTGGTGGATCATCTCCTGTAAAACAATGGCATTATCTTTGGTACTCCTCCCTACGATAAAACTACACTACAAGGGGCTAATAATCTTATCCAGGAAAGGTCTCAATCTGTTAACCAGCACTTTAGAGATCAGCTTGTATATCACACTACAATAGTGTATTCTGATACAATTGTGAAGTAAATTAATTTTATAAAACTATATAATGCTTTCATAAATGAACTTTAATTTGTGTAGTTCGTGCTCGTCCTATCGCGACTCCATAAATGAAATTGATGGAGCCTGTGGAAAATTTTGATGTAGGAAACCCAATGACATAGTTTGTCCAGGGTTTTATTACCAAAATTATGAAGTTTGAAGAACTTTGCAGTGGTGGCGACACAGTGAGATTGTGGCTGTAAGAACTTTGAAGCTTCACAAACTGAGACCGGAGATGCACGCACAAGAAAGTTCAAATACACAAAGCATATAGAAGTTCTCATCACTTGCCTTCTGCTCATACTTGCTTCAATCAATTAGATTTGCCGGAGTATCAATCTAAACAACATTTGGAAGAGAGGTTACTACTGGCGATTGACGAAGCAAGTGAGGGATTTGGATTTGTAATACATTATAGATTTTAGATTAGGGACCCATATGTTATGATCATGTTAAGTTGTCTTATTTTCTCAAGGTGATGTATGCATTGTCTTGTTAATAGATAAATTCGTTGTGATTAGTAGAATATGGCATCAGTTTTCGATTGGTGTTTGCTAAATAAAATGGTACCTGGGTGCTATTTTGATGGTTGTGAAAGTTGGCATTTGGTGAATAAAATTGTATAATAGTTGGTGGTAATTTCTTACGGCATTGAAGGATGGAGTGCATCAATGAGTACTTGCAAAAAGACAAAAACACGAAGTATAAAAAATAATATATAGATTTTTAAAATTATTGACCAGTGGACATCTCAATATACAATAGTTGCAGCATGTAAGATTAATTCTTTAGAATTAGTTGAAGTAACACTCCCTTATTAAATTTAGAGAAAGGAAAATAAGTAAAGGGAGCTTGAATGGAGCCTCTAGAGTGCTTCTTTTTGTTATTTATATTTATTTAATTTTAATTGTAAGAAACAAAAACCTACTCAAATGAAGTGCAATAATGTGTTTGGCTCATTGCTCAATCACTTAATCTAGCTATTTCCAACAGTTATCAGCATGTGAGCTTCCAATTAGATTGTCAAATGTTGGTCACTATCGTCCTTAAACAAAGCTCCACTAGCTAGTGACTTAGGGTATTTTTTTAGAAATGTGAATTGGGGAATTGATTGAAAAAAATTAATAATATTTTCTCTTCTAATGGTGGTTATAATCCAGTTATGTCTCTGTCAAAATCTTTAATTTTTCTATTAGGCTGATATTTGCAGGGGCATAACTGGATTATGGTGATATTTGCAGGGGCAGAACATATATTTAAACCTTATTTAAATTATTTTTTTGGATGGGAAGCTGACCGAGGGGCATAACAGTAAGCGATTTATATTTGCAAGGGTAATTTTAAAGTTTTTATTTTTACAGGGGTATAACTGGATTATGGTGATATTTGCAGGGACAGAATACATATTTAAGCCATTAAAGAATAGCTAAAATAAATGGGAATTATGTGGCAAGAAAAGCATAACATAATAGGGAAGGGAGATCAAGATTTATCAGGTACTGATAGAAAATATCAAATGAGAAGACAATAAATATAAGGTTGCTACAAGAGGAGCTACTAGTAGCATGTGTTCAATGCATATATCAAAATTGGGAATATAAGAAGACAATAAAGGACTTGAGGTGACAAATAAGCAAACTAGCTAATTTTAAAAAAATATAATGATGATAAAAGGGCTGAGGTGTAAAAGTACAGCCTGCACTTCACATTGAACAGAATCTAGTAAAGTGACCACTTTTCTTTCACACTAGCTAATTTTAAAAAATAATAATGCTGATATGGGATCTGTTTTGAGTCAATTAGCACACATTCACACTTTGTGTGTGCTCAAACTCCAAAAACAGAATCACAAAGTGCTACGATTACTATAAGCAAAATCTAGTAAAGTGACCATTTTTCTTTATATATATTGGTAAATAAGATCATTATAATTTACAATCTCAGCTTGCCAGAGACCCAACAAAAACATGGCGTGTCTACAGTACAAATTACAATTACAAGGACTTCATAGTTAGCATTTAGAAAGAAACAAATTTCTTGAGTTTGAATGGAGTACTAACCAGACAAGCTAGCCAGAAATGAAAGAAAGAATTTCTTGACAATACAAGCTAATAAATTCAAGAGGAATTATGTTCAGTTTTGGAGTACTAACCAGAAATGAAAGAAAGACAAAGAGTACCAACCATAAATCTGAAACCAAGCAATCAGAAAATCCACGAAGAAAAGACGCGTGAATCGGCAGCTGTCATCAACCTCTTTATGCCAGCCAAAATCGAAAAAGATTACATTGGTGAAATTTGTTTAACAGGAATCGAAATAAACAGCGTGGGATACTAACCAGAACCAAGTAACGAAGTCGAGAGTGAAGCTGCTATGCGAGAGAGGAACGCGCCGGAGTCGAAGCAGAAGTTGTCACAGATTAGGGATTAGGGATTTCACGCAGAAGTTGTCACAGAGATTTCACGATGCAGAAGTTGTCACAGAAGTTGTCGAAGCAGAAGTTGTCACAGATTAGGGATTAGGGATTTGCGATTAGGGATTAGGGATTTACGATGTCCCAGGGATTTGCGATTTCATGCAGAAGAGAGAAGCTAAGAGAGAAGCTATGCAATTGCGATTAGGGATTACGTGAAAAGGGCTTTCGATGTGGAGAGATGGTGAGGGCTGAAGCGAAGGTTTCCATCTTTCCCCTCTACGTTGGTTCTATTTTCGTATGTGAGTGAGGTGAGGGCTGAAGCGAGAAGAAGAGAGAAGCGTAACCTAATTTCTGTTTGACGGACGCAAAAAAGGAGCGAGGGAAAGCTCACCAAAAAAAAAGGAGCGAGTGAAAATTTTCACTCTCGAGGGATTTTTTTGGAATTGAAAAATAAAACTTAGTCTATACCAACGGAACAAAGGGTGTCGCTAATGCTTTGTACTAGCGGATCTTGATATCCATAGGTATAGAAAACCTATACCCACAGTTTTAGAAAACGTTAGTGGGTGCAGGATAGATATACCTACAGTTATAACTACCTTCACTATAGGTGTCTGTTGGTATATGTCAATTTTCTTGTAGTGACTATAGAATCTGATATATCAAACGATCTCACTATTCCTTCGATCCACAAAGTTCTCGGGTCATCTCTTGGGCCTGTTTCCTCTGATAAATTAGTGAGCCCAAATCTTCCTCAGGCATGGCATGCCCAAAGTGAAGCCACATCCAGCACCCATTCGTATAGCTCACTAGTGGTCAGAGACTTGCATCTCCAAGGGCACCCTCCTTCGAAACAAAGAAGAAAGTATCATCAAAAGGGAAGAGGAACATGGATCGAAAAAACAACAGCAAGAAGATAGTGCAGATGAGGAATCAGAGGCCCAAAAATTTGGGAATTGGGTAAGAAACTAGGGCTAGTTGCGAAAGATGAATCAAAAGTTTTAGTGACATAATCAAGTTAAGGAGAAGTAGTAGTAGGTTGCAGAGGGAGGGCATGGCTGGCCGTGGGCAGACATGATCCTCTTCAGGTTGGTGTGCATCTTATTTTCTTATCTTGATGAATTTGCTTTGTTGGAATCTAAGAGGAATTGGGGTGTGGGAAATCTATTGTAGTCCATAATCTGGTCCTTGATAGGAATCCAGCTCTTAAGGGTATAGTAGAATCTAAACACTCCTCCCTCAACCATCGTAGGGTGCATAGGTGGTGGAATGATGATAACTTTGATTGGGACGATGTTCCGGCAAACAATGGAAGTGGAGGTTTAATTTTAGTTTGGGACAAGGAATCCTTTATTAATTCCAAGTGTTCCAAAGCTGAGAGATGGATTTAAAGGTGAATTAAGTGAAAAATATTCTACATCAAGGTTTTGAAAGACAATTAGGATAATTTATTTAACATCCAACGTGATGTTAATTCCGCAAAAAATACTGGCAATCATTTAACTGTATTATTAAATTATTATTTCCTAAAAATATCTAAGGTATTTTCTAACTTAACTTCTAAGCTAAGTTAACTAAAAAAACTAACTCTTTTCCCTTTTTATTTGAGTTCTCGACACCCCTCCCCCACCACTCATTCTCCCTCTAATTTGTTATCTCCTTATTTTACTAGGCTGGAATTATCTCTCCATAAAATTAAAATGTTTTTTTCATCTCCCCGATCACTCCCACGGATGGAAGCAACCCCCACCCCCTCACACTAGGTTTTCCCTCTCCCTCTTTTGTTATTGATCATTCACTTTTTCCACCACATTCATCTCTCACTCTCATCATCATTTATACCAAGATTTTCTATCTCATCATCTACCTCTTCCAAAACTGAAACCATCTCTCCCACTTCTCCTCATCTTTTTACTTTTATTTCCATTTCAATAGCAAGAACAAGTGAAAGATCATCAACAAATCTCTCTCGTCTTCTCTCTAAAACAGTGACTCTCTCATTTTGTGGGTGAGAAACGTCTTCATTTTTCTTTATGTTCCTCAGTTTAAGTGTAAAGTTTTATTACAAATGATTACATAATTTTGATCATGGTTTTATCACTCTTTTCCTTTGTAAAATCACTTTGAAAACAAGTCATAAAACCCACTTGTTTTTGGAGCTCAAACCGTGAATTCTTTTAGTTAAAAGGAAAGGGAGAAACTTTAATTTTTGCTTGAGAAATTGATCTTTGAAAAATACTAGAGTCAACCTTTGAAAAAAAATAATTTTACCACGTTTTAAATTAGAGTCACTAAAGTTTTCATCAACTTAATATAATGTTTTTAATCATGATAAAAATGATATCTATGATGAAAAGGAATTATTTTTGTAGCTTTTAATATATTCAAATGATTTTGAGTAAAAATATCTAGTTTGGTATATTGAAGTTGAAGCTTTGAAATAGAAACTTCTTAAAGGTTTGAAAAGTTTTGATCTTTTAATATGTATTGAAAAGGAATAGTTCTTACACAGTCTAAATGATTTTAGTTGAGTTATCCATAAGTTTTATAAGAAAACTTTGATTTTGATTTTGATTAAAAATGGTTTGTGATGTTTAGATATAAAAGAAAAAATGAAATCCTTTTGAAAAAAGGAAGGAGATTTAAGATGTTGAAAATGTTTAAAAACTAAATCATTTATATAAGGTTAGTAATAGATCACGTGAGGTTTTTGGAATTAAAAAACACTATTTTGAGAGTTAATAGGGTAAATTAGCACTAAAAGGAAATGAATAAATTAGACATGATGAAAAAGAAATTGACTTTACGAGAAAGCGCATGATTTTGTCAAAACCCGAACTTCTCCAACGGATATTCAGAGTTAACCATATTTTGAAAAACATGCTCTTATTTTGAAAATGAAACCTTAGGTGTTAAAATGAAAGAAAAACAGAAAGTAGATTAGAGTTGGTTGATTAGCGATGAAAGTAAAGTAATGACAGCACTTGATTAATCCTACTTCATGAATGAAGTGTTTTTCGAAAAAACTCAAAGCGGTGCTCTCCAACTGTTAAAGGATGAGACTACCCAGAAAGCTATGCTAAGTGGAATGGGATGCTTAGCGTAGTGCTCTAAACTTTGGGCGTAATATTTGTAAGGAAGAATTTATGAAAATTTGATTATTCGATGATTGTCATTAAGTAAAGAAACTTTCAAAGTTAAGTGTTGAGTAGAGTTTGAATAGTGAAGAAAATTTTATAAGAGAAGATAAATAATAAAAGTGAAAAGAGTTGACTAATAGTTGTCGGTTAACAATGAAAGTAAGTAAGTAAAGACAATATTTGAGTACTCTGACTTTATAAAAGAGGAATGTTTCGAAAACTCAAAGCGGTGCTCTTGTCCGTCAAAGGATAAGAATACCTGGAAAACTATGTTAAGTGGAATGGGACGCTTAGCGTAGTGTTCTAAAAACTTTGAGCATATCATGTTAAAAAAAGAGAAATTAAGAAAATTGGGTTACTTAATGATTGTCGTTATGTAATGAGACTTTCAAAGTTAAGTGTGGATTTCCGATGAGAACATAGGGCCGAGTTTTAATCTAGATGTGTGAATATCTAGTACAAGATTCGTAATGATTATCAAGGTACCATCGAGGACCTAGAGCATTGAGAGTATAGAACGTTTTTAGGGCGTTGCTCCAACCTGGACATGTTGTGGTCCTGTGTTGAAGACTGCTTGAGTAATTGTTGTAGGTCTAACGGGGAATCCAGATCTAGGTTACAAGGGACACAAAGACATAATCATGGTGTAAATGTTATGTTCTGTCGTTGTTGATCTAACGGGGAATCTAAATCTCGGTATTGGCCTAGGTGACGATCTAGTGCTATTCCATTTCGTGTGGAACCTTTGATGATATTGATAATCGATGTGAGGAACGATTACTAACATGGACTGTGATGTTCGTGGTTGACTAAACATATCTTGCTGAGTTGTATGACTTGCTATGAATTGATGCGTTTATTAATTATGTGAGTGATTCTTGTTATAATTACGTGAAATCGCGCATGTATATTATATGTATTAGTAAAATTCTTGTTCGTGTATTACGTATTATGTATCCATGGAATAGCTTGCGATAAACTCGTGTATAAGAGATTCACCTTGCCAGTTTATTTGTCTACCCATGTTTGGGGTACTCAAGTATAATGTTTCAGGTATATGAGAATGAATTACATGGACGGTGTAGAAGTTAAGTCGAGAATTGCTTGGCGACTTGATTGAAGGCGTGGTTTTCAGAGGAAGCGTGAAGAATGTCTCCATGAAGAAATGGTGAATTTTTTGGACTTATCAAATAGGTGTTTGGTAAGTGTCCATGTTTAGGTATGTATCCAAAAAGGGTTGTGATCCCCTTTTCCGGCGTCTCTGACTAGTAATTTAGATCAGTAGACTTAGAGTTTTATCTTAAGACCAGCTCATTAGATAGTGTCCTTAGTCCGGTTCTCAAAACATGACTAAGTGTTTGAAGATGAATGTTGTACGCCTAATGGCGAAGAAAATTCTGTGATTAATGAGGAATGATTGTGTTGTGTTGTTGTATATCAAAAATGAGTTTTTTACGATATCAGATTTTCTGGAAATACTTTGTGAACTTTTGCTAAAAAAAATAACTACACACTTCGATATTGAGTGTAGAGTCTGTGACGCAGAGAGGGTGTTACACAAACCGCGAAATATCGTTTACCATTTTTATGAATTCATCATTTTTTGCAACATGAAACGAGATACAATTATCGTAAAAGAATGTTGCAACCTGTGCATCGAGTTATTTCTTCTGTTTATGCTTGAATACACAGTTAATTGTTGGTTGAGAAATGACACCCTTCTTGAAAATATTAGAAATATTTGGCTGTGAAACTTTAATCCTTTTTCTTTTACAAGTGTCAATTTCTTCTACTTCATCTGAATATGATTAAGATGGATTTCTCTTGTCAATAAATTTTGTTGCTATTCTACTAAAATGTTCCACAGTAGTGGTAACGTGTAACCACCCTATATTTTGTCACTGACTGGGAGCATTTTTTGGCGAATTTCAGCGTTTAGAAGTTGTCTCAACACTTGGAGCCCCAACATTTGGGGTTGATCCGGTTGTTGAAATAGGAGGCCTACTACCACGGCCTCTTCCAGCCATGAACACACAAAAAAATTGTACAAACAGAGGAAATGTAGAAACAAATACACAAAAAATCACAAACATAATACAAACCAATAAATAAAAATCACAAACTTACAGCCCAGAAACAAAAACAGGAAAGACCAAAAAAATCACGAACACAAAAAAGACGAAATGCTAACCAGGAAAGACGAAAAGGAAGAGCAATAGAGCACTGTGCAACTTGAGAAAGCTTGGAAACGCAGTAGAGAGCCAGAAACCAAAACGCAAGGAAGCAGGAGAGAAAGGAAGTGCACACTGTTAAGAAGTGATACCGCATGGAGTAGGAGAGAGATGAAGACCACTACGTGAAAGAGGAGCTGAGGAAGAGCCTAGCGTGAGATAGGGTGTGGGCTATGAAATAGGAGAAGTTGGTTAGAGCTTGCAAATTGAAGGAACCAAAATTTAGGGTTCAAAAACGTAAAATTATTGTGCTTCTGCTGCAATTTTCAAACAAAATCATGAGTGAAATTGCCAAATCGTACGATTCCACCATTGATCACACGATTCTACCTCATTCTTTATTTTGCATACAATTCAACTCGTTAGGGGGTGGTGGACTCATAAAATCGCACGATTTTGCGATAAAAATCGCGATTTTAACAACTATGGATATTTGACATTGGCGTTATGAGAAGCATCATGTCTTCGTTGTGAATTCTTGCTACAAATATCTTTCTGATTGTCTGTCGCATACACGATTAGATGATGATTTGCATACGGTTTTGGATTGTTTGTGGAAGCTATCTATTCAAACTAAAGTGGGAGATTTTGGGTGGAGGGTATTGTTGGGGAAGCTTCCAATTAGAGATTCTCTTGAGTCAAAAAAAGGGCATTATTACAGATCCGCACAGGGAAATTTGTCTGTTATGCTTCGTGTCGGCAGAATCTGTTGATCATTTGTTTTACTTGTGCAGTCGCTCAAAGATGATTTGGCTTGAGATCCGCTCTTGGTTGAAGCTGGTGGTGGATGACTCGTTGGTAGGAATCATTCATTTTCGGGCTCATGAGGTTCGGTCCAAGTATAAATATTCCCACAGATTTAATTTTATATTTTGAGTAGCTACTATGTGGTGTATTTGGTATCACTGGAACAATGTGATTTTTAGAGGTACCGTTTTTTACCCCTCGGTAGTGGTTAATCATGTGAAGTCTTTGTCTTGGGGGTGGTTTGTTAGTAAGGTTGGTTGTAATATTTCTTTTAACATTTTGGATTGGTGGGGAACCCACAATCCTACTTGACATCTCTGTAATTGGCCTTCGGCCTTATTTGGGTTAGAGTACCCTCAGTGCTCGATTTAATCCAATTTTTACTTATAAAAAATCATAATTATAATAATTGCCATGTAGCATAATGTCATAATGATTTGGATGAGGACTGCTTACAATGTCCAATAATATGAATATCACATGTGATATGCGTTTATTTTAGAGCCATGAAGTACTCTAGTGATGCAACATAGGAAATTTGACATTGAGGAAAGGACAAAATGGTATCTATCTATGAAGCACGGACTCGACACGAACAGTCGGAAACTGGACACGGCGACACCTTTAATTTCAAAAATGTAGGACATGGACACCGCTATATATATATATATAATACAAAAGTAATAAAATAAAATAAATTATGAGCACAGTTTATAGAGTTTAAAATGATAAGTAAAATTTATATATTTATCTAAATTGTTTACTATTGAATTAAACCATTAATATATATATATATATATATATATATATATGAATAATACAATATTATAAATAAAAACTAAACTAAAGAAAAAAACAAGAATAAAATACTAAGTTACTTGCTACATAAAAAAAGAAAAGAAAAGGTTAAGAAAGGAATGCAGAAAATGACAAAAATATATAATGGAATACAGCTGTTTAAGTGTAGACAAAAGTTGGAGCAGTGAATATTAAGAGCAGTGTTATACAGCTAAAGTTGACAGCCAAAATTAGCCAAAAATCACACTACAATACTAATTAGCCAAATTTTTTAAGTCATTAACCAATTTACTTTTTTACAGTTTTTTAGTCAATGGCCTAGAAAACTATAAAAAAGTAGGTTGATTAATGGCTTAAAAAACTTGATTAATTCGTATTATAGTGTGGTTTTTGGCTGTCAATCTTTAGCTGAATAACATTATTGGAATGTTAAAGGTAAACCACTTAAACATCCATGAGTCTCTGGTTAATGACACTAACCCAAAATAAAAGATGCGCATCTGTCCTATTTGCTTTCTTTATTTCTTTTATTTTATTTTAAATGTTGTAACATAATAATTGAGATTAGTCTTTGTGGGGAGCCGGCTATAATCCGAACAAAAATTTATATTACCTCCGTCCTATTTTATAAGTTGTTTTAGCAAAATGAATTTGTCCTAAATTAATTGTTGTTTTACATTTTCAAGAAAGCATCTAACATGTTTTTTCACTATTGCCCTTATTAATCATTACAACTTTTTACATTTAATAAATAATTCACGTTTATCTATGTAGAGAGATAAAGGGTTAAATGGTAATTTAGACAAAAAAATTTATAAAATCTAGACTACCAATCATTTTTCTTAATACACTTGCAACAACCTTAAACTGCATATAAAATGGGACGGAGGTAGTAATATATTAGTTAGTATTTAATAAAAATAGTTTTTGTTATATAATTTTTATTTTTTGCAATAAAAACAAAATAAATTATACTAACAATAATAATAAAAAAAAAATGCAAAATCGTCAAATAGCACAATATGACACGCGTAAGCCATAAAATCTCAAAATGCACAATAAACAATTTTTTTTCTTTTTAAAAAATAAAATTTAAATTGGTCGGACAAAGTTAGGGTAACACTACTAATAGCACCACTGACTATATCACTGCATTCCTTTTCACTTTTTTCAATTTTTCATTGAATCCTCTATAGCATGTATCCATTGGCTCCGTATCCTTCCCTCCAATAAGCATTTTGTTCCGGACTAGGTCAATGACCAAATCCTCGTACTAGGCCAAGACCGGCCCACAATAAGTGCTCCGCTTAAGCCGGTTAATGGGTTATACGTTAGTTTTTGTAAGACAACAAGCCAATACGAGAGTTCACTCTCTAGTAAGAGCTTCCTTATCCTTCCCTTGTCCCCATATTTTTCATGTGCGTCCAAATTGTATTGAGACTCTCATTGTTGAAGAAACGAAATGATCTAATTTACCATAAAAAGAAAATAGTCTTATGGGAAAGGTAAAATTGTAATGATTTCAAAATTGTTGACTAACAGACATCTCAATGTACAATAGTTGCAGGCTTGCAGCTTGTAAGGTTAATGCTTTTGAATTAGTTGAAATAATGCTCCTTTAATAAATTTAGAGAAAGGCAAATGAGTTTCATCAAATAAGTAAAGGACGCTTGAATAGAGTCTCTAGAGTACTTCTTATTTATTATCTATATTTATTTAATTTTATTTATGCAACTATGTATTTTAATTATAAATTATTAATTACAAAACTCACTCAATTAATGAAGTTGAGTGTGTTCTTATTAATTCTACTACAATAGCGTATTCTGATTCAATTGTGAAGTAAATTAATACATTCATTAACTATCTGTTTTTATACCTTCATTACAGGGAACTCCATAAAAGAAGGTTGATGATGATAATATTTTCATCTCACTTAACAGATATAAAAAAGCCCAAATGAATATTCATTTCACTTAACAGAAATTAGTTTCTAAGATCAATTAATTATTAATTATGCCCTCCTGCCTTTTCTGCCACTTAGTTCAATGTCCCTTAAAAGTTTTTTAAAATACTTGCAAAAACAAAAACAAAAAATATGTTATAACCAATACAAATATTTATCAAGTGATTCATAAATATCTCTACTTCTAAATTAACTATTTCAAATTGGCCAAAAACATGAAAAATATTCACACATGACACAACTAAGCTTAGAAGAAGTTAAGTATCAGTAACCTAGATTCTTTAATCATGAGTTGTCTTTTCTTAATTCGCATATGGTTATCCTTTACCCCTTGTGAATAAGATAGTTGGTTTGGATTGAAATGATAAACATAAAATCATAGATTTAGCTTAGAATACTAATAGACCGACATAAAATACCCTAATTTGCTAAGGTATATCTTATAAATATATTTAAGCAAACCTTTGCCTTATTGAATAATATGTTATTAACAAGAAGTTGATTAATTAAGTCTGGCATTTTTGCAATATATGAGGTAAAAGAGGCATACTATTGTACAAGATTACTTGAAGTTCAAACAATAGTTATAATTTCTATTATATTAAGGTGATATTGAAGTTCAAACAATGGAATATTTAACTTAATTTTTTGTGTTCCTTGCAGGAACCAGGACAAAGGGGAATCAAAGTTTGGAAGCTTGAAGGAGAGAAACTTAAGATTTCATATTTCAGAGTTTGGGAAGCCATGAGAGTGGTGCACTTTCTGATGTCAGATTCAGAAGAGAGTGAAATGAAATTGTTTCTCATTAACTGAATTGGTCAATACAGAGTTAGCAAAATATATACAAGAATTAAACTATGGTCAAACAGTTAGAACCATAGTTAATCAATCTATCTAAGTCTAACTAACTGAGTTAAACTAACAGAGTTAAACTAAACTAACAGAGTTAAACTAATGCTAACTGATAAATGCAATAAGTGAGAGTGAAGTTGTTGTTGTTGACTCATGTGGCTTGTTTATCTCTTGTATGTTCAATATCATATTGGTCAAAGATAATTAATGACTACATGATACTCTTATTTATACTCATGAAGATACCTAACAAATTGTTAATTGTCTAGCTGAAAGTAAGAAAAAATGATGCAAAAGAAATTGCATTGGAGTAATAGAGAGTAACCGAAAAAATATTTTTAATGTAATTCTTAACTTCTTTTTTTAAGCTACCATACTAGTTAATATGAAATGACCGAACCCAGAAGCTATTCTAATGGGGGACATGATTTGGCATTGTAATCAACTTTGAGCTGGCGTATTTAGTGTTGTTAAGTGTAGCTAAACATGATGAAGTTTCAATCAAACTCATTTACAAGTTCAACATTTCTTTATTAGTAGACGAGTTTTGATAGAAATTTAGTCCAGAAAAAATAATAAAATTTCGTACAGAGTATTAAAAATATCGGTAGTATCTAAATATAAATCTCAAAAGGTTTAAATATACGTTCAGTCCCTGCAAATATCATCATAATCCATTTAGACCCCTGTAAAAAAAAACTTTAAAGTAGCCTTTGCAAATATAAATCACTTACGGTTATGCCCCTCGGTCAACTTTCTATCCAAAAAAACTTTAAAATAATAATCAATGCCACGTGTCATCATCTCATTGGGCTATTATGCCACATGTCACTAAATGTCACGTCATCATCCCATGTCACCATGGACACATGGTACTGACATGTGCCACGTCAGCAACCAATAGATGGCAGCCACGTGGCACTTGGGTGGCAAAACCACCCAAAACCTCGCTAATGTTGCCTCAAAATTTGTGCAAATTTTCAAATTATGACTGACACGTGTCTTAATTTGAATGGTTTGTTTTTTATATTTATTATTATATTATTTTTTTAAATCAGTTTTTTATTATATTATTAATGAAAATTATATTATATTATTTTTGTGGTTGTTGTTGTTGTTGTTGTTGTTGTTGTGGTGGTGGTGAAAGGTGGAGAGAAAGAGGAAAGAAATTCGTAGGTGGTGGTGGTGGTGGTGTCGTGGGTGGTGTTGGTGGAAGAAGGTGGAGAGAAAAAGAGTGAAAGTGGAAATTGTGTAAGAGAGAGAGAGATAGAGAGAGAGAGAGAGAGAAGAGAGGCAGAGGAAAGAAGGTGGTGGTGGTGGTGGTGGTGTCGCAGGTGGTGGTTGTTGTGTGGTGGTTGTGTGGTGGTGGTTGTTGTTGTGTGGTGGTGGGTTAGGGTTTATAGGTGAGAGAGAGAGAGAGAGAGAGTAGAGGAAGAGGAAGGGAAGGGTGAAGAGGAGAGAAAAAGAGTGAGGGTGGTTGGTTGGTTGTGTGGTGGTGGTGGTGGTGGAGAGTAGAGGAAGGGAAGAGGAAGGGTGAAGAGGAGAGAAGAAGAGTGAGTGAATGAGTGAGTCAGTGAGTGACGGATTTAAGTAAAAAAAATTAAAAAAAATTGCGAGGGAACTATTTTCCGTCGCTAAAAACCACTTTATTTTGCGAGGGAACTATTTTCCGTCGCTAATTTCCTTGATTCGCGTGTCAAATTCTGAATTTTCCCTCCAAACAATTAGCGAGGGAAATTTCCCTCGCTAATGCCAACATTTCCGTCGCTAATCGATGACATTCAAATTCCGTCGCTAATTTTTTTATTTCTGTCGCTAAATCTGGTTTTTGCGAGGGACTGTTTTTCCCTCGCTAATTTCCCTCGCTAATAACAGATTTTCTTGTAGTGTTTACCCACTGCATATGATATTTCAGGCCTTGAATGAGTGAGATATAGAAGTTTACCTATCATTCTCCTGTAAACTGAGACATCATCAATTCAGTTTACAATTGGAGTTGAATATGGTTTTGCACTTGTAAGACCTGTGACATCTAATAAATCAAGGGCATATTTCCTCAGGCACAAAGAAATTCCTTGCTTGTTTCTTGTTACCTCAAATCCCAAAAAATATTTGAGATCTCCAAGGTCCTTTATGCTGAATTTCTCATCCAACAAGCATTTTACTCTATTTATTTCTGTCATATCAGTACCTACCAATATCAGATCATCAACATACACTAATATTGCAGTAAAACCAGTACTTGTTGAATTAGTAAATAGCGAGTAATCAGATCTTGACTGTGTGTATCCTGTATTCAGTAATGTTTCTATCAATTTAGCATTCCACTGTTTGCTGGCTTGTTTAAGCCCATATAGAGATCTTTCCAGTTTGCAAACTAGGTTAGGCTCATCAATGTTTAGCCCAGGAGGTGGTTTCATGTACACATCTTCCTCTAAATCACCATGTAGAAAGGTTGTGCTCACATCTAATTGACATAAGTGCCAGTTTTGAACAGCAGCTATAGCCAATAAGATTCTCACTGTGGTCATCTTAACAACTGGGCTAAAAGTTTCTGTGAAGTCTATCTCCTATGTTTGGGTGAATCCCTTTGCAACTAACCTAGCTTTGTACCTCTCAATAATTCCATCAGCATGTAATTTTAACTTGAAAACCCATTTGCAACCAATGGCATTCTTGTTGTGAGGTAGAGGTACTAATTTCCAAGTATTTGTCTTCTCCAGAGCACTCAACTCAGCATTGATAGCATTCTTCCAATTATCATCACACACTGCTTCTTCATAGGTGGTTGGTTCAATCACAGTGGAAATTTTTAGGGTGTACTGTTTGTGAGCTAATGATAAATTGTCATATGAAATAACATCAGAAATAGGATAGAGTTTACCTTGAGAGAGTGATGAGGATGTTGTTGAATTAGACTTGTGGATTGTATTATTCAAGAGATTACAGTGGTATTCTTTCAGGTAAGCAGGCTCTTTTCTGACTCTAGTGGACCTTCTTAGATCCTCAACTATTGGTGGATTTTGTGGCGGTAAGTGTTCAGTAGGTGACTCATGGTTTGTGGCTGGTGATGATAAATTTGGCTCATGATTTCTGGTTGAAGACAGAGAACTAGGTTCAGGTATGTGATTTGAGTCACTTGGTGTTTCTGATATGTCAATGGTTGGTCTTTGAGAGGTATTTTGGTTATGATTTGAGTCACAAGTAAGGTGAAAATCATCATCATAGGAGGTGGGGGGTATAGGGGATTCTGGTTCAAAGTGACAGTTATATTTAGCATTTGAAATAGACTGATAAGGAAAAACAGTTTCATAAAATTTCACATCTCTAGAAGCAAATATTTCTCTACTCTGTAAATCAAATAGCAAATGTCCCTTCACCCCTGTTTTATATCCCAAATAAATGCACTTCCTAGATCTAGGATCTAGTTTCTTTCTATTTGTCTTAAGAGTACTAGCAAAACACAATGAACCAAAAACTTTTAATGATTCTAACTCAGGTTTGTGTCCAAATAGAGTTTGAAAAGGAGTTTTCTGTGATAGAAATTTAGTTGGTAATCTATTTATAATGTGTGCAGCTTGACTAACTGCATGAGCCCAGAAAATTTTTGGTAATTTTGATTGAAATATAAGGGCTCTTGCTGTATTAAGAAGATGTTGATGTTTTCTTTCAACAACCCCATTCTGTTGAGGAGTCTCAACACATGAGGTTTGATGAATTATTCCTTTTTCACTATAAAATTCTTTGAGTAAAAATTCACATCCATTGTCAGACCTTATGCATTTCACCTTGATGTTGAATTGAGTTTCAACCAGATTCACAAAAGATTTGACAATATTTGAAGTTTCTGATTTTAATCTCATGGGATAGGTCCAAGTGAATCTACTCTTGTCATCTACAATAGTAAGGAAATACCTGTATCCAAGAATAGATGGGACAGAGAATGGTCCCCAAATGTCCATATGGACTAAATCAAAACAATTTTTTGAAATAGTGGTGCTGTTAGGAAATGGCTATCTTTTCTGTTTTGCATAATGACACACATCACATGGAATATCAGATTTAATACATTTTACTGCAGGAAAAAATCTATTTATTTCATTCAATTTCTCAAAAGATGCATGTCCAAATCTCATATGCCATCTATAACAGTCATCAGTATCATTTTTCTTACTACTAGTCCTATTTTGTGGAGTTTGGAGATTGTTTACAGTGTGAATGTTGGCCAGGATGGTTGAGTTATCTGTTGCTTGGTCTTTGATGGTAGGAGAAGTCAAATGATACAATCCACGCCTCCGTTCAGCTATCCCAATCAGTTTCTCCCTTAGACTGTCCTGTATCATACATTTCATTCTGTTAAAATTCACATCACAATCAATATCATCAGTGAGTTTAGGTATTGAAAGAAGATTGAATGAAAACTTAGGGATATATAAGACATCACTAAGTACAAGATTTTCATCCAAATATATGGTTCCTGCAAGTTCACAAATGACTATTGTTCCATCTGGTAAACTAACTCTAACTGGTTCTATTTTCCTAATGCATTTGAAAAGGGATTTGGAATAGCAAACATGAATTGTGGCTCCTGTGTCTATGATCCAAGCTTTTTCGTTCTTAGAATTAGGTAAGGCACAGATAATACCTGATTTTATGGTGGTGAAATGGTTAACAGGTAGTGTGGCTGATGATCCTTGAAGGAGAGCTAAGATTGCCTTGTGTTGCTCTGGTGTGAAGGTGAAATTTCCAGCATTTGAGGTCTGTTTCCCTGCATCAGTTTGTTCATCTTCATAGGAAGCATCTTCTTCTTCATTGTTTACACCTTCAGTGTTGAGATTATTTACAGAGTTTTGCAGAGTTTTGTTGGAAATGAGGAGGATAGCCATGCTTCTTGTAGCACACATCAACTGTGTGGCCAGTCCTGCCACAATAGGAACACACCTTGGTGCCTCTGCCACCTCTTCCACCAGTGCCTCTTCCTCTATCTCCTCTTCCTCAGATGCTTCCCCCTCTTCCTTCGTAACCAATAGCTGCAAGGACTTTTGGTTCTTCAATTGAGTTTCCATTCTGTCTTTCTTGTTGAATTAACATAGAATACACCTTGCTAATGCTTGGCAAGGGTTCCATCAGCATGATTTGAGCTCTAACAGAGGAGTATTGCTCGTTCAGACCTTTCAAGAAGCGCAAAACCTTGCTGCGTTCTCTGTAATATTTGAATTTCATTACAGCTTTGCATTTCACAGTACAAGCACAGTCACATTGGGGAGCATGAAGAAAATTCTCAAGTTCTTGCCATAACTTCTTCAATCTAGTATAATAGTTTGAGATAGAACTATCACCTTGTTTGGTTTTGTAAATCTCTTCTTGCAAATCGGAGATTCTGAACATATCCCCTTGATAGAAACGATCTTTCAAGTCTTTCCACAGATCTGCAGCAGTATCCATCCACAAGATACTTTGTGAAATTTCAGCAACAATTGAATTGTTGATCCACGACATCACCATCGTATTGCAACGATCCCACGCTAGTGAGTCTCAATCTTCATCATCAAGACAAGGCAACGAGCCGTCGACGAAGTGAAGCTTGTTTTTAGATAGCAACGCCATAGTCATCGCCCTGGACCATGTGTGGTAGTTATCGCCGTTCAACGCCGGTGTGACGATTGCGGTGCCAGTGTTATCACTAGGATGCATGAAGTAGGGATTTAGCATATCACTTTGATATCCTTGCTTCGACGAACTTCCATTTCCAGTATCGCCGCTTTCTTTTCCGGTAGCGCCATTGGTGTGGCCTGAGCTTTCTTCAAGAGTAGTCACCATGATTGAAATGGACGAAAGATGAAGAAAGATGCAGAAAAGAAATTCGTTAATGAGAGAGGAATGGCAACAGATTTCAGAATGAACACTTCCACGAACAAACGACGGTGACAGAGCCCCCAATTAGGTGCTCTGATACCATTTCAGAGTTTGGGAAGCCATGAGAGTGGTGCACTTTCTAATCTCAAATTCAGAAGAGTGAAATGAAATTCTGTTTCTCATTAACTGAATTGGTCAATACAGAGTTAGCAAAATATATACAAGAATTAAACTATGGTCAGACAGTTAGAACCATAGTTAATCAATCTATCTAAGTCTAACTAACTGAGTTAAACTAACAGAGTTAAACTAAACTAACAGAGTTGAACTAATGCTAACTGATAAATACAATAAGTGAGAGTGAAGTTGTTGTTGTTGACTCATGTGGCTTGTTTATCTCTTGTATGTTCAATATCATATTGGTCAAAGATAATTAATGGCTACATGATACTCTTATTTATACTCATGAAGATACCTAACAAATTGTTAATTGTCTAGCTGAAAGTAAGAAAAAATGATGCAAAAGAAATTGCATTGGAGTAATAGAGAGTAACCGAAAAAATATTTTTAATGTAATTCTTAACTTCTTTTTTTAAGCTACCATACTAGTTAATATGAAATGACCGAACCCAAAAGCTATTCTAATGGGGGACATGATTTGGCATTGTAATCAACTTTGAGCTGGCGTATTTAGTGTGTTGTTAAGTGTAGCTAAACATGATGAAGTTTCAATCAAACTCATTTACAAGTTCAACATTTCTTTATTAGTAGACGAGTTTTGATAAAAATTTAGTCCAGAAAAAATAATAAAATTTGGTACAGAGTATTTAAAATATCGGTAGTATCTAAATATAAATCTCAAAAGGTTTAAATATATGTTCAGTCCCTGCAAATATCACCATAATCCATTTAGACCCCTGTAAAAAAAACTTTAAAGTAGCCTTTGCAAATATAAATCACTTACGGTTATGCCCCTCGGTCAACTTTCTATCCAAAAAAAACTTTAAAATAATAATCAATGTCACGTGTCATCATCTCATGGGGCTATTATGCCACATGTCACTAAATGTCACGTCATCATCCCATGTCACCATGGACACATGGTACTGACATGTGCCACGTCAGCAACCAATAGATGGCAGCCACGCGGCACTTGGGTGGCAAAACCACCCAAATTGCTCCATATTTAATTTTGAAACCCTAACCCCAACATATTAGATTTTGCTAACACACCTCTCCCTTATGCATTTAGAATCAAGTTGTATTATTAAATAAACTGGCCAGAATAACTAATAACTGAGAATTTCTAGATGGAGCGACAAAAACCATTGACAAGCTTATAAAAAAACATTATTAACAAATAAAGCAAAGCTTATAAAAAAGTTCAACTAGTATAAATTAAGTAATATATATCCCCGCAACTTCATTCATCGCCAAGCTTTGATCAAAAACGTCGACGTTTTATCTTTCAACTAGTCTCAATGACTCGCCGATCAGTCAAAGTTGCGGTGATCGGCGCCGGAGTCTCAGGCCTCGTCACAGCCCGAGAACTACAACGAGAAGGCCACAACGTCGTCGTTTTCGAAAAGAACAACCGCGTAGGAGGCACATGGGTCTACAATCCAAAAACAGAAACCGACCCACTTGGAATAAACCCGACCCGAGAAATCATCCACAGCAGCGTATACTCCTCGCTACGCACAAATCTTCCAAGACAACTCATGGGATTTTCAGATTATATTTTCACTAAACGAGAATCGGGTGACCCGAGAACGTTTCCAGGTCATGAAGAAGTGCTACGTTTTTTGGAGGAGTTTGCGGGTGAGTTTGGGATTTACGAGTTGACTCGGGTTGAAACGGAGGTTGTGAAAGTAGAGAGAGAAGGGAAAGGGAATGAGTGGGTTGTTGAGTCAAAGGGAACTCGGGTAGGTGACTCACTGAGTCGGGAAGTGTTTGACGCGGTTGTTGTGTGTTCTGGACATTTTGTTGAACCTAGAATTGGTGAAGTTCCTGGAATTGACACGTGGCGTGGGTTTCAAATGCATTCTCATAGTTACAGAGTTCCTCAACCTTTTAAAGACCAGGTAAACAAATTTCTTAAACTTTGAAAATGATTTTAATAAATCGATAAGAATCCTAAATGCTTTAGAATTTATAAAATTTGGGTTTTTCTATTCTCTCAAAAAAAAATTTATTTACTTTTAACTACAGTTTTTTTGGACCAACAAGGATTGGTCCGAGTAGTAATTAGATTCGAATCCCATCTCAAGCTCTTGAGTGCACCGATAACAAAAAAAAATGAGTGAGTTTTTTTCCCATATGTTTTAGTGTTTTATGATTATTAATTAATTGCGCTTTTTTAATTTTTTGTAACACTTCAACGCGCTATCAAAGTCATGAAACGCTACTAAATGTTATGAGGAAATAAAACTAATAATTAAAAACTTTGTGAACCAAAAGTGGGTGAAATTTTGTTGAGAGACTAAAATAAAAATCCTAAATTTTGTAAGGACCTAAGACATATTGAACTTTAAAATTTGTTAAAATGTAATGTTATAATCAAATCTTACCTCCAAGGTTGTAGGTATATATATAGTTAAGTACTTGAGTATGATTGTATGATTGGGAGTTGAAGTCTCTATTCCTCAAGTATTTATTAGTTTTCCAAAAATAAGGTGATGTAATTTAATTGGTAAAATAATTTAATTAGTAAAAGATTAAAGGATTAAATTTATATATTTCATTGATATATATTAGAGATTTTTTACGATGCCAGCCAATTACGTCATGATATGTTATAAAAAATGTTTGATTTTATCTCAACTACCTTAAAAATTGGTCATACCATAATTTTTGATTGGTTGAGACTGTAAAAAAAGTTAATCCAAAATTTAATTAGTATATATAGACAGTGTAAAGAGTTTTCTACACTAGCAACCAATTAGAAATTAACTCACATTATATAAAAGAAATGTTTACTCTTACTTTTTTATCTTGAAAGTCATACAAATCTTGAATTCTTAATGATTGACAAAAAAAATTCTTTACAATGATAGTGCATATTAATTAAACCTCAAAAGCAAAAATATAAGTCAATAAAATGTATTAAAATGAAATGTTATAGTCAAATCTAACTCAAAGTGAACGTTTGGTGGACATGAGAGGAACTATATCTAACATGTTGCCAAGTCTTTTTGAGGTATTTACTAAGTATTTATAGAGTCCGAAAATTTTCGAGTCATCATCCTCGCACTTCAAATTTTTCATTTTCAGGAGATAAAAAGAATGTTACAATCAAATCTTACAAAATCATCATTGAAATTATCTTTTCTTAGTTAGTCCAATACTCAATTTTCAAATGTGTCTTTTGTTAGTCAGTTTAATCCTCAAAATAACTAACAAAAAAGCACATTGGAGTTTTCTGTAATTTCAGTATCTTCAAAGACTTTATAGTGACAACATCTCCAAACAGTTAGAGACCAAAATTATCGTTTACCCAACTATTATTAATTGATTATTGAATAAAAATATGTTTAGTATAATATTTGTTTTATACTTGTGTAATTCATGATAATCTCTACTGAACAGATTGTGATTTTAATTGGGTTTGGACCTAGTTCCTTTGACATCTCAAGAGATATTGCACAAGTAGCAAAGGAAGTTCATGTTGCAACAAGAGTAGATCCAGATGTAATGCACATAAAGTTGGGAAATGTTCGCAATATATGTTTCCATACTTCGGTATGTCAAAAATCGTTATGGATATAATAGCTTCTTAATATCCCTTCCGATTATATTTCATCTTTGTAATTGGTGCGCAATATGTATTCACTTTGCCGGTGACTAATCTACGCCAGAGTACTTGGCTGGCTACGTGTATCGACTTTGCCGGCCCGTGTGATTCTCCTCTCCCAATAGAGTTTTTAGGATACCCAAGACTCGAACTTAAAACCTTAGAGTGCGATCCAAACCCAATTAGAGCTGAATTTGAATACTTCGTATATTCTACACATTACTCTCTTAACAATATAATGATCTAACATTCTTATTCTGTTTTTTCCCAGATAAAATGTATATATGAAGATGGCTTGATTGCCTTTGAAGATGGATTCTCTACTTATGCAGATGCCATAATTCACTGTACAGGGTAAAATTAGAATGTTTCAGATTATTTTGTCACTTCCAACATATTCTTTCTTTCATCTGCTACATTTTGAACTGATAAAAACAATTTAGTAAATAATTTAATTCGAAGCATATATAACTAATATGACAGGTACAAGTATCACCTTCCATTCCTTGAAACCAATGGAATAGTTAAAGTTGAGGATAATCGCGTTGGGCCACTATACAAACATGTTTTTCCTCCTTCATTGGCGCCATCGCTCTCTTTTGTTGGTTTAACATACAGGGTAATACAATTTTTTTCTTTCTTTCTCTTGTAAAAAAAATTAAGGTGAGTGAATTCCACGTATCCGCTCCAACAAAGGAAAAACCTCTGAACTCTTTGAATACTTATAAAGGGAATTATATTTATCTCATCTCAATGAAACTAATTGGAGATAAATATATAAAATGACAACAAAACACAGCTCAGTTGGTAAGACGTTTCACCTACATCTAAATAGTCGTGGGTTCGAGTTTTAGAGTTATAGAGTGGAAGTGCAGAACATTGTTGATTCCCTTTTAAAAAGAAACTGATTGGAGACTTTTCCGACTTTTTCTTTCATAAGTTTTTTCTGTATTCATATATTTTTAAATTTTATGCACAATTCATTGCATAGAAGGCTATAGTTTCTTGAGTAATTAAGGTTAATCACATATAACTTTCAATGGCCAGGATACTATATTCCTTATAATTGAGTTGCAAGCCAGGTGGGTAGCAAGAGTTTTATCTGGTAAGGTTCAATTACCTATGGAAGAGGAGATGATGGAATCTGTAAAAGAATTCTATCAATCCATGGAGGAAAATGGAATGCCCAAGCGCAACACTCACTCCCTTCGTCCATTTCAAGTGTGTAACACCTTTTTTCTCGCACCATTTACATTTCGCTTTCCAATTATAATATAGTATCAGAATCTATCTTAAATCCATCGTATCGCCTACCCAATTAGTTAGAATAGCTTATACTAAATAAAAAGTAATTTAACTTGATTTCATCTTTAACTATAAAATAGCTTATATATAATCATTTCATTAATTTGTTTTCTCATAATGTAGTTTTACTTTTTTTCTGATTTTACCTATTTATAATATGAATTTGGCACCCGCAGGTTGACTACAAACATTGGCTAGTGGAACAAAGTGGGCTGCCTCCATTGGAAGATTGGAAGGAGAATATGTTATTAGAATGTTTTAAGAATGTAGTGGAAATGAACGAAATGTACAGAGATGAATGGGATGATAATTATTGGGATGCCATCATTTAAAGTGGATCACCTTCATCATAAAAAGTAAATAATACTAGTATTGCAAATTGTTAAATTGGGCTGTCTGATGAAAAGAATGTTGAAGTAATTGTTTGATATTTCTTGACTATAAATTGTTTTTTTCCTTAGAGAAAAGAATCATATTCAATATTTACTTGTTTTTCTTTGATATAAGTAGTAATTTCACTAATGTAGTTAGCTCCAACATCATTTTGCAAACACTCAACCCACCTTCTTAAACATGTTAAAATACATAGCCCTAAGTGAGTACACTATCTAAAAATGGGTTGTTACAACACCTTTCATACACCATTTTTGGCCATAACTATAAAATTGTAACTATAATTTCATCTAGCTAATTTACAAAAACACTAAACACCTAGACAAATTTGATAGAGTACTCAACAAAGTTTATGATACTTAAGGGCTTATTTGATACCTTTGATCCTAACGGTATGACGTACTTGTCCCTTTAATGTAATTGCCTTAAACATAATTGCCTTTTAATAGGAATGTCTTACATACTTACCCCTTTAACATAATTGTCTTTTAACAGGAATGCCTTACATAATTACCCTCTTTTAACAAGCGGGACTTACATGGCCTCCCATTTAATGTAATTGTCTTTTAATAGGAAGGTCTTACATACTTGCCCTCATTTTAACAGCAAAGGTCTTACATATAGTAGCATGTTTAACATAATCGGCTTTTAACAGGAAGGGTCTTGCATAGTTGCCCCTTTAACAAAATTGCTTTTTAACAGGAATGTCTTACATAGTCGTCCCTTTTGACGGAAAGGTCTCACATACTCGCCCCTTTGACGTTATTTCCTTTTATTAGTAATGTCTTACATAGTCGCCCTCCTTTAACATGAGTGTCTTATATAGTCTCTTATTTAACATAATTGCCTTTTAATTGGAAGTTCTTACATAGTCGCTCTCTTTTAACAGGAGGATTTTACATAGTCGCCTATTTAGTAACTGCCTTTTAACATGGTCTTATACAGTAGCCCTTTCAACGTAATTGCCTTTTAACTAGAAGGTCTTACACTCTCTCCCTTTTAATGTAATTGCCTTTAAACATGAATTTCTTACCTAGTCGCCCTCTTTTAACAAGAGGGTCTTACATAGTCTCCCGTTTAACGTAGTATTTTAACAGAAAGGTCTTAGATAGTTATCATCCTCTTAATAGGAATAATCTTACATAGTTGCTCTCTTTTAACATGAGGATCTTACATAGTTTCCCTTTTAATGCAATTTCCTTTTAACATAAGGGTCTTACATGGTAGCCAATTTAACATAATTGCCTTTTAACAAGAGAGTCGTACATAGTCGTTCTCTTTTAGCAGGATGGCCTTACATAGTCACCCTTTTAAAGTAATTGTTTTTTAACAGAAAAGTCTTACATAGTTTCCCTAACAGGAAGGGTATTTCATAGTCGCCCCTTTAACGTAATCTCATTTAAATAGGATTGTCTTACACAGTCGCCCTCTTTTAACAAAGTGGTCTTGCATAGTCTTCCATTTAATGTAATTGTCTTTTAATAGGACAATCTTACATACCCGCCCTCCAGTCTTATGTAGTCTCCCATTTAAGTAATTGCATTTTAATAGGAAGTTCTTACATACTCGCCTTCTTTTTTACAGAAAGGGTCTTACATAGTCACCCTTTTAACGAGAGGGTCTTACATGGTCATCCCTTTAATGTCATTGTCTTTTAACAAGAGGGTCTTATATTGTCTTTTAACAAGAAGGGTCTTACATAGTCGTCCCTTTAACGTAGTTACCTTTTAACATCTTACATAGTCACCTTCTTTTAACAGGAAGGTCTTACATAGTCGACCCTTGAACGCAATTTCCTTTTATTAGGAAGGTCTTACATAGTAGGATCTTACATACTAGCCCTCTTACACAATATATGTGGGTCTTCGAATTTGGGCATAGGAATTGCCTGTTGTGCGACTTCATTGTTGATGGTATTCATTTGCTGTTATAAGGCTTGGTTTTACCAACTTAGCAATTCCAGAGTAGCCTGCATTTCCTCCAGCTTAGACAAGACATGGTTGTCGTGGCCTAAGGGACCATTCTTGAAGGGATTGTTTCGTATGGTGACCATGATGTGGTCAGGATGGTTGCCTGTGGAAGGTTAGGAAAAGTGAGGTCGAAGGTAGTTTCACCAGCCCCACAGTGGACACCAATGTTCTTGCATAGAAATGGAAGACTCGATTCCTCTTGCAAGTTAGGTTTGTATAGTGAATGAGTGAAATCATTTCCTTAGTGGAAGGAATCCCCTTAAATAGAGCTCTCCAAATGTCTCGATCCCTAACTTGGCGGGCGAGAGCTGGTGCATCCTCTATTCTAGCATTATAGTTTCAGTACAACTTACATATCCAAAATGATTCTACTCTTATGATGCAAACGAAATAAATTCTTTTAAATCCACTTTATAAAATATTGTTACCAAACACATCAATTTTTTCAAATTCAATTTTTTAAATCCATTCTTCACAATCAATGTTATCATGATCTAGGCCCAATAAAAGTGGTTCTTAAATATATGAACATGTGAAGAACCTTCCATAGGAGAGACGCACTTGTTGTGAGGAACCAGGAGAGATGCTTTAACACCCACGTGTCTCATCCTTAAAAAGAGGAAAAAAAACAAAAAAGTGTCAGCCACCTCGCCTGGTCCCTTCAAACGACACCGTTTACTTTGCTATACGGATCCACCTGAAATCTGATTTTCCTCTAATCGCTAACACTCTATTTCTGTATCCATCAGTTTCAAGTTGAAATCTTTTTCCATTATTGCTTGCTGGGTTGGTTCTAAATTCAAGGTTAGTAAACCCTTTCTTGATTTCCCCCCTCTTTTGATATTGTTCAAGTTCTGTGCATTCATATCATGCTGCTAATTAGTTTTTTTCCCCTTTGGTGGGATTGTTTTCAGTTTACTTAATTTTAGAGCTGTGAATTGTGATCTGAATATCACTAGCCATGGTGAAGGATAGTGCTTATTACGACATATTAGGTGTCAATGCTGATGCATCTGCTGCTGATATCAAGAAGGCTTATTATATCAAGGTAATCAATTCCCTTCTCTTTTTTTTTTTTTTTTCTGATTTGTGAAAGTACATAATGGGATTTTAGAATGTGTTTATGTTTTAGAAGCAATCAGGGTAGTTATGTAAATATGGCTTTAGTTTGTTTTGTTGTATGAATTTGTATTTATTATGAGATTGGGATTTGGGATTACACAGTTTTGATATCTTAGCTGCTTTGGTTCTTTTGGGACACTGTAATGTTGCCCTTGTTTTCATTTTTTGTTATTTGGAATTATGTATCATATTTTGAATTTATAAGCCTCTATGGGACTCCTGAAGTTGTCTTGTGAATTTTTCTGCCTGCAAACTGCTAATGTGCTTTGCTCACCTCCGGACAACAATTGATGATGCAGTGGATGATCTAGGGCCCGTTTGGATTGGCTTATTTTTGAGCTTAAGTTGTTTTTCATAAGTTCAAAAATAAGCCAATCCAAACGATCCCCTATTCTGCTGAGCTAGTCTGCTTATTTTCATTGTTTGCTCTCTTTAACCATGTTATTTTTAAGCTGGTGAGCTGGGGTCTGGGCGAGTGCCGAGTGATAGAAAAAGTTAAAGATATAGGCGATATCTTCAGCAATTCTACTTACTTTTTAGAATCGATATATGGAATGGGCATAGGCGAGGCGCTCCTTTCAACACATTTTTCTTCTTCTAAGGGTCTGTTTGTGAGTTTGGAAATGGGAAGGGAGGAGTTATGAATAGGAGTTAATTAGTAATATGGAGAAAATTTTCCCTTCAAAGTCCTCTCTTGGTTCAATTTTTTTAGTTCCCCAATTTTGGGGAACTCAAAAAATGAACCAAGGGAGGACTTTGGAGGGTAAATCTTTTTCCATATTACTAATAAATTATTAGTTCTGGGGAACTCAAAAAATGAACCAAGGGAGGACTTTGGAGGGTAAATCTTTTTCCATATTACTAATAAATTATTAGTTCTAAGCCCTCCCCTCGAAACTCCCACACAGACGACACTAAATATCCAATCTAAAAGGTTTAGGAGGTCACAAGTTGTTGTAAATGTGGAGTGACCCTTCCTTAGATCCATCCAGAAGAGGAGCTTTATAGAACTAGGTTACCCCCTTATTTAGTAGACTACACTTATGCTGGTGTTTTATATTTCCCTTTTCTTTTGCATGATTTTTTTATCTCTTGTTAATGGACAATTCCTCCTTCGTGTCACTTTAATGTCTCTGATTAATTTCCCCCTCCATTCTATCTTTCTTCCTTTTGCAGGCAAGAATAGTTCACCCTGATAAAAATCCCGGGGATCCTAAGGCTGCAGAAAACTTTCAGGTAATCAATATGAAAACAAGTTTTGGCTTCATAAAACTACCCAATATTACTGGATTCTATTACAAAAATATTTACATCTCTCTTACTATTAGATTAGATGTTTAGTCACAGTACTAAATGTAGGGATATTTATATCTTTTGGTTCTCTCCCTATTCAGTCTGCTTTATTTTTCATCAATATAATTTTGTAATTGTGGTATCTATTCCAGATGCTCGGCGAGGCTTACCAGATTTTAAGTGATCCTCAGAAGCGTGAAGCTTATGATAACCATGGAAAGGAAGGAATATCACAGTAAGTTTATACAACCTTACATGACTTGAAAGTAAGTAACTTACACTAGCTTGCCGGCAACTAAGATCTTTTAAATAGTGACGTGCTACCGTAGCAGTTCAAAGCTAAGTCACACTCTGGACTCCATTGTAAGCAAAAAAAGGGCTTAGTTTGGTGGACTCAAATATAAGCAAATATCAAAGCTACCCATATTTAATGCTATAATTTCAAAAATACCCTTAAATTAATTCATAATTGTTGTGAAAAGAAGCCCATTCTAATTAGGAGTATTTAAGTGAGTGTATTTCCTTTTTTACATGAAATCAAGAAATTGCACTTAACCGATGTCCTTAGTAAGTGTGAAAGTAGGTATTTTTTCTTATAATTGAATGTGGAAGGAGTAGTTTATTCTCAAAAAAGCAGTTTCTTATCTAGTTGGTTAATGTCTTCCCGAAATATATGAAAACCATTCCTAAGAGATAATCTAATATATTCTAAGATTACGTCAAGATGTTATGAGATATTTTTATATCATTCAACACACCTCAAGCTAATGCTTGCTAAGCTTTGAACTTGTAACTCTAAGATTGTGTCAAGTTATAATTTGATATAGAAAACTAGTAGGGCCTAATCACATCAGGAACAAAAGTAGAGACCAAATCACATACGTGACAAAAGCTGGCCAAATCAAAACTGGGACAAAGTTGGGGCTAGACTGAAATTGGGGATTAGAGTGTAATTGGGACGAAACTCAAGGCCAGGGTAAATCTGAGTCAAAATCAGGGCCAATCTAGAGCTACATGATTCTTGCAACAAAAAATGATCAAGCATGAGTAGAACATGAAAAGGAGGCATTGCACTGCTGAGAAGGATGAGACTGACTGCGGGGAGAATGCTGTATACAGTGAGTCCGACAACGAGCATGATAAAACAAAATGTAGAGGTTTTTTTAGTTGATCTAACAAATTACTTCGATATGCTAATAGCTGTATATAGATATGGGATGAGCTGATCCAAAATAAGCAGGTTACTGAAGAATAGATTACAAGAGAAAACAAAAGAGACAAAAGGTGGTTGGAAGAACAAGCTGGAGAAACAACTGAAATGATGACTGAAACATTGTTGGAAGACACGCCCAAAAAGAACTCAAACTGAAGAATAGATTACAAGAGAAAACAAAAGAGACAAAAGGTGGTTGGAAGAACAAGCTGGAGAAACAACTGAAATGATGACTGAAACATTGTTGGAAGACACGCCCAAAAAGAACTCAAACTGAAGAAAGAAATGTTTTGCAAAAATGAGTATTCATCCAAGTCCCACATTGAGTAGTGTGAAGAAGAAAAATGTAGAGAGTTCTTACAAATATGGAGAGTTAATTTGAGTTTTATTCACCACAAAACTTTAGTCTTCTCGGTGTATTGGGGATTTGGGTAGTTGTGTCTTTGAGATGGGGATAATGGTATTACTATTGTAGATTCCTAAAGACTAGAGAACTTGGCAGCAAAATAGTGATGGAACAGGCCATAGAGAATAGTACCGCTATCATATCATGTTGAAGTTAGAGCATTTTAGACTAGTAAGAAGTGAAGAATGAAGATAATGAATTTAGGACTTTAAATTGTTATTATGGTTTGATATAGTGAATTGGTACAAAAAGCCTAAGCAGTTACCCTTAACTAGAATCTCCTATAATGTTTATTATTTTAAATGTTTTCAGATGAATGCTACTATGTGGAGACTGTTAAAGTATTTGTTCATTATTTGAGGACACCTGTAAAATGCACTGTTTTTTTCCTCCAGAGATTCCATGATGGATCCTGCAGCTGTATTTGGAATGCTTTTTGGAAGTGAATTTTTTGAAGAATATATTGGAAAACTTGCACTGGCTTCTTTAGCATCTATAGAAGTTGAGGAAGACTCATCAGATCCTGAAGTTCGCAAGCAGAGAATTCAAGAAAAAATGAAAGTATTGTTCTTTTCCGCAGCCGACTGTACAGTTCACCCTCCTCGTATTTTAGTAGCTAAAGCTATTTCCTATTGTTTTATATATAGGAATGGCAGAATGAAAGGGAACAGAAGCTGATATCAATTCTGAAAGATCGCCTGCAACCATTTGTTGACGGTCGAGAAGATGAATTTACAGCATGGGCAAATTCAGAAGCGCGTAATCTTTCAAAAGCTGGTAATAAGTCCCTTAACTTTATCTTGTAATTCTAGTAGTGTACTATGCCAGAGCAGTAAAATATCTATTTATTGTCTATGCTTACTTGTAAATGGAGATATTCAGAGAAAGTAAGACTTATATATTCAATCAGGTGTAGTTATAGAATCTAGCAGAATGCTTCAATATGTTATTTGAATGACATATTCCCCTCCCATTGAAGGAAAATGCCCAAAAGATATCTAATTTTTAAGCATATCGTAAAATGAAATTGAGTCTGTTATAATCCTGCCTTTCTGCAATATTGCTAGTTAGCGGCCATGGTGGCACCATGGCAAAATGGCATGGCGAATTTTGTGCAAGCCACCATAGGCAATTTGTGAAGCACTACCGGGCAGTGCCAAGGTTGCAAATCCATGTTTATATGGCAATGTGGAAATTTGGCCATCCTCCATAAACCACTATCTGCCATTGACAACATTGTCTTCCTTTTAGTTTGGAATGTAAGAAAGTGAGGAGTGAGGCTGGGACTTGGAAGAGAGTGGAGAAGGGGTATGCGAAAATTGTTGGATGCTTAAATGCTGATTGGACATAATTCCACTTTTGGGTATTGTTAACTTGTTAGCTTGAAAAACTTTGAAGCAAGTTGTGGTCAAAGATTGAGTGCCAAAGCATAGTATCATGTAAAGTGCTCAACCACATGCAAACTCATTAGGCTAAGACATATGATTAAAGAACTCCAATTTAAAGATGTTATGCAAATGACATTTGTATATGTGATGATCATGTTATGTTGCATATTACTCCCAATCCAGTGTTTCACAATAGCTCCAATTATATTGAGAAGAAGTTGGAACTGATGTCCTCTAATAAAGTGACAAGCTCAATGCACAGGACCTACATGTTTTAGTTTGAGGACTAAGGTTGGTAAATGTGTATATAATGTAAATAGGCAAATAATATATTCAAATTATAGTCATTAGGATATTTTGAGATTGTTGTAATTATTTCATTTAATTTTATAAAATGGAGCCTACATTTTGCATTTCAAACGCATGGATTTATTGTAGGTATTCCTCTTTATTGGGAAAAATTCGAAATTCGATTCCCACATTGCTAGAGATAAGGGACCTGAAAAAACTTTAGAGCATGACATTCTTCACATTACAAGTTGGTTTTGTGAGGTTGAGTTAGGCCCATTATCTATGATGGTATTAGATCCTATGCTATATGATCGACCACTTATCTTATTATCCATGCACCAAGCCCAATATGTTGGGTGTGAGAGAGTGTGTCGAGAAAATCCAAAGACCCACATTGACTATAGATAAGAGGCCTAAAAATTGTTTATTAATTATGACATTCCTTACCATACAAACCGGTTTTGTAGGGTTGAGTTAGACTCAAAATTTAAGACTCTTCCTCTTACCAGTTTTGTTCTCTAACAGCAATCTTTAGGGAAGATGATTTCGTGTTAGAATAATGTTGGCAGAGCTATTATAAAATTTAGGAGTCATCTATGTTTGTTCAGTGCTGGTTTTAATCTTTCCCCTGAAATTTTATTAAAATCTAACATTATTTTCAGCTTTTGGAGAGGCGATGCTACATACAATCGGTTATATCTACACACGAAAAGCAGCAAGAGAACTCGGAAAGGATTTGTGGCGTATGAATGTACCCTTTTTGGCAGAGTGGGTACGTGACAAAGGACACCGTATAAAGTCACAGGTGACAGCAGCCTCAGGTAATAGACTACTAATTATTATATATAGGTAGTATATCAAGTGTAAAGGATTTCTCAAATCTGTAAAGTTCTAATAGAACTTAACCTCTTTTGTAGGAGCTGTGTCCCTAGTAGTTCAAATACAAGAACTCCAGAAGCTAGACCAGGGAGAAAAAAAAGAAGAAAACTTCACGAAAGCTATTGAAGATAGGAAGGATGCCATGGTTAATTCCCTATGGCGGATCAACGTTATTGATATTGAATCAACCCTGTCACGTGTCTGCCAAGCAGTAAGTTCCATGCATATTTATTTACTTGCATGTTGAAACGAAATGCATGCAATAATAGGCAATAGCAGCGAATAAATATGATACTTATATCGAAATATAAATTAATCACAAGTTTTAAGAAAGTGTTAATTGTTTTTTCAGGTTCTTAAAGATCCTACTGCCTCCAAAGATGTTCTGAAGTCTAGGGCCAAAGCATTGAAAAAGTTAGGAACTGTCTTTCAAGTAAGTATTTTCCTTGATTTCCAATATTTATGTATCAATAGCTAATTGGAATAAGCACCAGTTTGTGTAATATGGATGCACTTTGACATGAAGCAAGAATTTCAACTATCACCTGTTACATTTTTCTGATGTCTTATTAAGAATGTTTCATTTTGCTTTTCTTCTTAGGGTGCTAAGGCTGCTTACAGCAGAGAGAACAGCCTACGCCGAGAAAGTGACAAAAAAGACACTGCTTCCTCATCATAGTCATCTTGTGCAGGTTGTTTGATATTGATTGTGTATTGAATTAATGATGTTCTTATGTTCTTTTGGCTCTCTATGGATTTTGAGCCTTCTTTCTTCCAGTCTTTGAAGGCATGATATGTAATTTCACTTTGACTTGTGAATTGGACTAAACTACCATAGTGCAATCTGCATGTAAGTTTCCAGCTACTCTGTAAAGCAATGTCTTTCATTTCATTCTGAATAGGTGTTGACTCAAGTTTGTGCATTCTAAATCCTTAAATCTTTGGAGGGAAGATATATATTTGCATTTGTTTTGTGTGAGGATATATTCAGTTTAATGCTGATATAAAGTGTTTTTGAAATTGGATTGGTTAGTTAATTAAACCTTATGAGTTCAGGTTGAACCATTGGTTTGCTTTAGTGCTGGTGGCATTAGTCCTCCACCTTGAATGAAAAATTTATTTCTCTAATCGATTAACATTGTGTTAATTGATTAAACTGCGACCTAATGTGAGACTTTAGCACATTTTGAAATATTTGAGTGGACTCTTTTGACCCTACTGACTTAAACCCTTGGTACAGGACCTAGATGAGTTCGTTCCTAACCTTTTTTTTAGACACAAAGCTCATTCCTAAGCTAATGCAGCCATTTACATCATCTTTGACCTAGAGAAGAGAGAACTGTGAATTTCTTCACCTTTTTTTATCAGATTTCATCGCTTCAAGCATTCTTTGCATCAGAAAAGGAAACCAAAGACATTTTCATTTTCTAGTTTGCCTTCTTAAACCTTAAAGAATGAATTTTGAATGCTTTTTCTTGATGAAGTTGCCATTGTGACCTCGTCACGTGGAATTAAGGATGAATTAATGCTTCTTTGACCTTATCATTCGAATTATTCACCCAAGGTATGAGGAAAATTTTTGTGCGGCGAGCCTTATATTGTCTTTCTGATATGCCACCTTAAATCGTCTTAATGGAATGACCCTTAGGACCTTGAAATTTGATTTGTGACTCATGGAAACCGTACGAAACGTTCCTAGCCTTATGGGACATCATGGGACTGTCTAAGTAACTTGGTTGTGGAATTCAGAAGTGAACTGAACCTTTGCGTGTATGATTTACGTTACCTTTGGCCTTTGATAAGTTTGGGGAGGTATTGTTGATATGAAAAAGTGGAGGCTACTACGAGTTCGTAATTATTTTAAATGGTTGTAGCTCCTTAAATTGGGGAATACTTTACTTAGCTACCCTAACTGTCACTAGACACGTCAAGATTAGTGGAGAGTATATATACTGTAGTATTTACCATTGATGTGTTCTTTTTCAGAGGACTTATCGTTTCCAATTAGTCAAACTTCCCAAAGTAATAGTATTGATACAGATTCACTGCAGTCACCTACACCTAGAACCATAGATTACACTCAACTAACAATCATGGCCATAAACTTGTGCAGTAGTGATGGTGCAAAGATCGTATGACCATTGACAATGATGATCAACCTGACCTTTTTTTTTTGACCAAAAAAAAGAACCTCTTTTTATGTCAAACAAATCATATTATTAGAAAATAACTATAAGAAATATATATTATACTAGATAAAATTTCTTATCAAATACACTCTTAGATTTATTCCATCACAATTCGTGTTCAGAATTTAAGAGGTGGTATGTTTTGGAGTACCAATTAGTCTTTGTGAGTTGACCATTATAAGAATACTTTAAGAGAGATGAAAGAATCTTAGAAGATAAACCTTGACTTAAGAGAGCTCCCAAACATCCTAAAACGACTTTCCATAAAACAAGTAGAAGAGATAAGTATATTTAAAATCTTGAGTGCTAACCATCTTTATTCTCCACAAATGTCCTTTCATTGTTAATTGGTGCATCAAATTTGTCGTTAAAGATAATTGGAAGCACTTGCAAAGCACAAATATTATTTTATGCTAACCTAATATCACTTTGTGTAACAACAACCTTTAGACCTATCATCACCTTTTAATTCCTAACGCATGCATTCTAACTTTACATTTCAGCCACTTTTTTATTTTGAGCTAATAATAACATAGGCTATACTGGATGAGATCAAATTCATAATGGCAAATACATTATGATATAGATTAGATTAATTTCGTGTCAATCATTATGATATTTACAACTATTACACCATGTTTAGCTCAAGAAAGATTGGGATATTCAAAAACGCCATACTTTAAGAGAAGGAAATCAATGTGCTGACAATTGGAAACTTAAAGGAGTAATGATTTGTGGATTTTGTACTCACCTCCTAGAGATTTAGAGCCTTTGCTCAATGTTGATTCTAGGATGATTTGTTTGTAAGGCTTTAGGCTTCTTTTTTGGTTTTTCATTTTAGTATCTATAACTAAAAAAACTAGTAACAGTCTCTCTTGAAATAGAATTTACCTATATTAGTTTTTTGGAATAAACATCCATTTTTGTAGTCGAAAAATGTCCGAGTCGGCCCACATTGAGTTTTAGCATTTGCTGCCCAAGCACAACCCTATCCGGGTCGCGTGCCAGTAGCATTTGCTGCTTCAATTTTTTTAGCATTACTTATTTTTCTTAGAAAAACTAATTATAAAATTATATGGTTTAAATATTTTTTATTACTCATAATATAATAAAAATATCTTCTTTTTTTTCTTTTCTATTTAACCTTATTTTTTGTTTGTAAATATTTATATAATAAATAATAGAAAGAGTAACATATTTTTGTAAACTTTTGTATGTGTGCGCACACGTAAAATTAAATATATTTTTTAAACTAAGAGTAAATAGGTAAATACAATTTTTTTATAAATTTATACCATATATACTATCCCTAGAACTTAAATATATGGGTAACTTTTATTGAGTAATAATAGATGGGGCTTGCAGGTGGCCCGAAGCTCGTGCCAGGAAGGCCCGAAGCCCGACCATCCTGGCACGAGCTCAGGCTTTATATATTGAGTTGGGCTAAAAAGCCCAATTATTAAAGTAAGGTTAAAATTAAAGGTTTGACTTTTCCCACATCCCCTCTTACTCACTCCAGACCCTTAAACCATGCGAAATGACCAATATGCCATTAATGACGTCAGCGCTCCGTGTTTTTTTTTTGAAATTTTATGCGGTTCGGTTATGGGCAGTCGAACACGTATGGCTACGCCCCTCCGAACGTGTAATTTTTTGATACATACCCCTCTTTTGTTGAAATTTTATATGGTTCGGTTGTCCTTACCCGAACGCGTTCGGTTGGGCTTAACCGAACTGCTGATAAACACGTCCTCCATTAGCGTTGCACTTGAGGATATTTTTGGAATATTTTGAGTTAAGTGGTGTGGGGTGAGTAGGAGGGGATGTGGGAAAAGTTAAACCCTAAAATTGATTGTCCAAGTTGTATACTATTTTGGACATTTTTTGGTCCAGCTCGGTTGACCGGACCCATTTAGTAACAACTATCTCATCCTCTCCCTTTTTGTTTTGACAAATCTTTCTCCCTTTAATAAAATTAAATATCTTTTTTGTTGATGCAATTTTTTTCAATGCTTTAAAACTCAAATCAAACTGAATGATTCAACTAGTTGAACAAGAAAGTAATCATGTCTATTATTAGGTTATTTAGGTATGAATTCTGATTTATACTGGTTCGAGCGATTTAAAGTAATTAAATTAGGTTATTTAGGTGCTAACTTAGGCTGGTTATATTTCAAAAACACTGAAATCGTTTTTTCTTTATAAAGATATGAAATATGATACCTTATTTCAATGACTTGACATATGTAATTTACTTGTAGTTTCAAGCTGCTTAAAAGCAGCTAGCTTTATTAAGTTCAAAAATAAAATAAAAAAATATTATCACAAAAAAGTTTGGTACCCTAAAAAAATTGATTTGTCATAAAGCTTATTAGGGGTATAAACCCAATAATTTCCACTAAGATTTGATTTCAACTATTATCCTAATTTAATATATGTTACTCCACTAACTTCTTAGACAAAATAGTGTCCCAACAAAAGCAAAGTGGTCTCCATAGACCTTTTCTTCAATTTAAATAATATTTACTATTAAAGAGCACAAAGTATGCCTTCTTATTATATTACAAAACAACACTATCAACTTCAAAAAAAAATCTTAAAGGTTTCCACTCTAGGGAATTTATTTGCTTCTTGCAATATACATAGGAAACATTGGTTTTGTGAAAGTACATGTAGAAAAATATCAAGTTGTACTCTCCATCATGGGTCTCATGTTCCTCAAGAAGTTCAGCTTTCTCTTCCTCCTCATTTCTGCATCACTTTTAACAACTTCTTTTGCAGGTTGGTCTTTTTAGGTCTTCTGTTGCAGCCTTTGGTGACATTATTTTCATACTATATTATGTTAATTAATTAAGTTTATGACACTAATAATTATGATATCAATTTTTTGTCTTAGATTAACAATATTGTTTATGGAAGTTTAATTAATTTAATGTGTAAGGCATGGTTCAAGCCTTTGAAGTGCAAGGCATGTTTTTGAAACAGCCAAATATTCTTTAATTAATGAAGTGCAAGGCATGTGTGATGAACTATAACTTTATTCTGTGAAGTTCAAGTGTATATATAATATACACTAAACTATATGAAAATGTTAGATGAAAGAAAAACTTTACCTAAGTGGGTGCTTAATGCATATGCAGGTCGAGGATCAAACTTCATCAAAATCTCAGCTGCAAATGTAAATGCTGTCCAAGAGGTATGTTGTATGCATGAACAAGTTTACACCTTCACTTCAAAAGCATGTAGCTAGTATATTAATTTTCTTTAATTTATTTATAAAATCTCGAAAATTTAGGTATAGCTCTTTATGTATCTCCTCTCTCTGTCTCTCCCACACACATACCTTGTGGTTGTACCTAACTAGATGGTGTAAAACACATGAACTAGTTGCCACAACATCTAGGTTGTCTTTCTATTTGAAAGAACTCATGAAACATAAGGTCTTCTTTTTAGTTCCTTTCCTCGCCTCAAATAGGTAGCTCAATTTATAAGCTAAGAGATACTCATGGGTTTTGATGAATGGAATTTTTTGAATTCAATAAACTAACGTTTCCCTCCTAACTAACTATAACCACTAATTTTTTTCCTATCAGAAGGTTAAGTACCTATCATGGCAGTGGTTTCTTGCTAGGTTACAAGGTCCACGGTGTCTTTATTATGAGTGGCATGTGGCTCCATTATTATGTATCCTCCGGAAATAGTTGTGTTTCTTTGGTTGATGTTTATGCTGTCATCTTCTCTTTAAGGATACTCTTTTTCTTATTGGATTTTGGGCTTTTGGCCCATGAGGTTTTAATGAGACTCTTTGTAACATACGGGTTGGAGTACCTCTTGTACTATCGTTAATATATACTATTTTGCGTTTTCAAAAAAATATTATTTCTTCTTCTATTTCGTATTTATTTATTGTAGCTTAGTCACCCACACCCAAACAAAAGATGTAATTTCATATTTTTCAAGTTCCAATTTTTCAATTTTCAGTATAAGTTACTAATTACTCATGTGTATTCATATGTTTGGTATATTTGGTAGGTAACACCAAAGAATCCAATGAATGAGGAAGAAGTAAGCATCATCCATGAGAGGCTTCTTAGGGCTAACACAAGAGATTATGGACGATATGATCCGTCGCCAACTTTTTCTAAGCCTCCTTTCAAGCTCATACCTAATTGAATTAACTTTCAATATATGAGTATGAGAACTAAGTTGGTATATCGGAGCAAATAGCATAAATAATCCGTTGTTTAATGTTTATCATATTGTATAATTATACGTATGCCGCTACAATATATTATATAAACTTGTATAAATATAAGTGATTAGTATGTTTTGAACTTCTATATATAATTTAGTAAAATAAATGGTGTTTAAAGTTACTTAGTAAGACATTTATATAGATATCTGAAGAAGAATGTACTTTTTTTAAAAAACTACCTCTGATTTTGTTGTATGTGTCGATATGCCATATATATGCATACTTAGTATTGTCTCACATACATATGACATTATGTATACACGTGGGACGAGAAGATTAATAAAGTGATCTCGAAAGGCTGGTGCAAGAGAGTAGAGGAAGGGGAAAATACCAAATTCTAGCAGGATTCTTGGATTGGATCCATACCACTAAGATGCAAATTCCCAAGGTTGTATGGTGTCTCCTTGCAAAAGACTTGGGAAACTCAACTTGTTATCACTAGACGACGCCAAATGTCCTTTCTGCGACTCCCAGGAGGAATCAATCCAACACCTCTTCTTACTTTGTCAATTTTCTTGGATACTTTGGATGAGAATCTTGGACTGGTGGAACGTACAGACCCCGGTTACCAATACATGTGATTAGTGGATGGAAGTGTGGTGGGGCAGTTGAATGATTCTTTCGCAGAAAATTTTAGGTACCATTACTTTATGTAGTCTTGTGGTCCTTCTGGAATGTTCGAAATAGAATGGTGTTTGAAAAGGCAAAGACAATTTGGGCACAAGCGCTCTACTAGGTCATATTTACACCGAGCTTTTTTTTTTTGAAAGGTTGGGAACCAGACTGTCCATACAACCTGGGAGATCTGGTTTGTAATATAGAAGGGGTGTCTTCGAGGAAAAAGGCTCTCAAACCTCGTGTAATTTCTTTGTGGGAACAAGTACCTTCGAAATCTTGGAAATGGAATGTAGATGACTCTGCAAGAATGAAGCCTGTACCAACAGGCATTGGAGGGGTACTACACGACAATAAAGGGCAAATCCTAGCTAAGTTCATTGCTTTTGTTGGTGTCAGGGACTCTAACGAAGCAGAATTCCTTGTGATAGTCACTGCACTCCAATTTTCATTAGAGAAAGAGTGGCTAAAGCAAGGAAGTTTAATTGTGTAATCAGACTCCAAAGTATAGTGGCCTCTTGGGTAAAATTTGCATGCCCTTGGAACCTATATTTTTATGGCAACAAGCTAATGAATATTCTTTTTGTCCTGAAAAACGTCGCCCTCATTCATAAAAATAGAGAATCTAATGAAGAGGTCGATAGCCTAAATAAAGAAGGATCGTTCTTGTGGTTCTTGGTTGAGGTGGTTCCACTATGAGCTTGTATGCACAACAACTGAGGTTGAAACTCAACTAAACTATCACAACAAACTTGTTAAAATTCCAAGGTCATCGTTTGACTAGGGCTGCACAAGAAAAGTTGGCTCAATTGCTTGCTTAATCCTTGGTGTCATATTTAACTGCCCATTTACATCGCTTAGCTCGCTGAAGGCGAAGTTATATTTCTGCTCTTGTCTCAACTTCCTCACCTCTCTTGGTCTTGTTTAATTTGCATGCTTGGTGCTTTTGCTCTTCTTTACAGGTACCTTTCATCCTCTCGGAAAGGTTCGGCTGAACGAGGGAGTTGTGGCATGTTGTGTTGCAACATTGTGCTACTGTCTAGTACTAACAGCACTACGAACATCTATCATCCCTTGGAAAATTCATTCTATTGGCGTGGTGATGTTTGCCAAATCCTGGTTTGGGATGAGCTACCTTTAATTCGGGCATTATATATTTGGTGGCTCTTGATGGAGAGTGATTGGGACAACTATAGAAAATTTGAGTTACTACCAATGCAACATAAAAACGTTACTAATTATGTAGGATAATGGACTTGAACTATTCACTTCAAATCTTCTACCTATCTGTTGCATTTTGTGTTCTGTTAGTTTTTGTAGAGGGTGTTGCTGACAAACACACTAGTATCTAACTAATGTAGTTAAGCAGAATGTTTTGGAGTGTTGCCATTGGGTGTTACGGTTCAAGAAGTAACACTACAACAGATATTGAAAAAAAATGCGCTAAAATGGGCAGCGTTTATGCTAGAAGCGCTGCTTTTTGGCTGAAACACGGAGCAACGGGCAGCGCGTAGAAGCAAACGCTGCTTTTGGGTAGGACGCATTGCGCAATAAGCAGCGCCTATGGAGCAAGCGCTGCCTTTTGGGTTAGACGCGCTGCGCAATAGGCAGCGCCTATGCAGCAAGCGCTACCTTTTGTCATGACGGGTTCTCAATGGCCAGCGCTTATTAGTGAAGCGCTGCCTATTGGTGTGTTTTTTATTTTTTCATTTTTTCCCCTCTCAACACATACATTTCGTGATCTAGTCCTCTCCTCAACACACTAACACTCTCTCAAGCTCTCTTCCTCCTCCTCCTCCATTGGCCTCAAACGGACACACACTCCTCTCAAGCTCTCATTTTCGTTCTCTCAAGCTCTCATTTTCGTGGCTCTCTCCCATTTTCGTTTTCCCAAAGGACATCTCTTCCACACTTCTCCATTTTCGTGTAAGGTGATTTCTTCCTCATTTTCGTTTCTCTTTCACAAAGTTTAGTATTACTACATGTTGCTCTAGTTATTTTAATGGCATTGGAACATTAGGTTAGATGATTTAAAGGTTATGGTTGATGATTGGTTCTTTAAAATGGTGTTTCTAAACTTTGGGGGAAATGTAGTTGTAGTGTTTGTTGAAATGTCCAAATGAAATGCTTGTTAATTTAATTTGATGTAGGCTTAGTGTTTGTTGAGATGTCCAATGCTTGTTAATTTAATGTTGCTTTCGGTTAAGGGATTTTATAAACTTGAATATTTAGGATTGCATGTTGTTTTATTAATTTTAATGGCATTGGAACTTTATGTTAGATGATCAAAGTTGATGGTTATTGATTGGTTTATTGAAACGGCGAAGTGTTTGTCTTATTTTGTTAATGTCACAAAAATTGATTGTATTTTTGTCTTCCATATTTGTATGATGGTTCTTTAATTAGTAATTTAATTAATGAATTGTTTATAGGAATTGTTGGAACTTTGTTAATTGTGAATTGAAAAAGTCCCACATTGGATAGAATAAATACTTTATGAGTATTTATAAGTGTGGACTTTATACCTTGGGTTGGAGCCTAACGGGTACCTAATTTTGTGAAATGGAGAGAACGCACATAAACTGACCACCACACATGCGTGAGCGCCGCCGGGCCGGTACCGGGCTTGGGCTTGGGCTGTGAGGTGTAATTTAATTTTTTGCGAAAATAATTAATTTATTTTATTTTGGTGCGTTCCTCGTCTAAATTCGTTGAACTGACCGGATACGATGAACTAACCGTTGTGTATCTGTTCCTATCCGTTAGTAAACAGATTCGTTGAATAGAGTCGTTTTGCGTCCGTTCTTATCCGTTAGTGACTTGGAGCGCAAGCACTCCGTTCTTATCCACTGTTGCTTGCGCATCAAGTCGAATTTAAAGCCTATAAATAGGTCCCTCCCTCACTTCATTCTACACCCCACTGGACGATAAATTACTCCTCCAGTTTTCTCTCCTCTCCCTCAATAATTCTCTTCTCTTCTGCTTTAAAGAATGGCCTACGAGCCATATTCAAGAGTGGTCTATGAACCATATTATAGAGTGGTCTACGAACCATATTCAGAGTGGTCTACGAACCATATTATTTGAGTGGTTTTTGAACCATACTTTGAAGGTGTATTTCTTGAGCGAAATTTTACTGTGCAGTAATATTTCGTAACAGTTTTGACTGGGCTGTTTTATCCTGGGGACGTCGTGGTTGATAGTCTGCCTGCACAATTTTGAGCAGTGCCACGAAACGTCTTAAAGAGAGCGACCTAGTCCGCGACTCAACCCAGTAATTTCTTCGGTGGATTGATTTTCTGAAATTATTTTCTGAAACTCAAAAACAACAATTTTAAGACGTTTCAAAATTTAGCCATGACTACCGAAGACATTACTGGCTTTGATTCTGCTGTTTCTAACTTCAACAAATCGTTTCATTTTCAAGAATGTCAATGGCAAGAAAATAAATTTTTATTAAATATGAAAAATGTTGCCAACATTTAAAAGATGACATTCATGTGCTCACTGAAACAGTTGATCAGAAAGGAAGGGATAAAATAGCTAAAGAAATATTGAAATAGAAAGAGAATTATTTTCTCTATACAACTTATTAATGGAAAGAGAATTATTTTCTCTATAGATAGAGAATTGTTTTCTCTATATAATTTATTATCATTGGAAAGAGAATTATTTTCTCTATACTATTTATCGATGGAAAGAGAATAATTTTCTCTATACGGTCTTATAGAAAGAGAATGATTATCTCTATATTATTCTTAATTCTATGGAAAGAGAATAATCATCTCTATAAGAATGAATTATTTTAATTCATATTGTCTGGGAAAAGTTTTGGCTAGGAAAGACTTGGTACTTAAGCGTGTCCGTTGTGACCCACCTCTCTTTCCTGGGAACTACTCGACAAGAATGAATTTTCTTAATTCATATTGTTGCCGTTAGTGGTTAACGCTAACGGTTAATGATTTTAAATCATAGAATTGCTTTTTAGCAATAACATTATTTTTGAGAAGTTATACCTTTTACGATATATTGCAATATTGATTGCAATATAATTTTGAGAAAACCTTTCAAAAATTAAAACACTAATCAGGCTCAAAGGAAAAGCGACTAGAATGGGACACCCCAAATTTCCCATATTCTAAGCATCAACTACCACCACCTAGAAATGATGCTGCTCCTCTTTTTAATTGTTCCAATTGCGAGGGACCAGGTCATATGACACGCAAGTGTAGGAACAGGTGAAGTTCTGCGCCGCAGGCTAACCTGATTGAATAGCAATTTGTTGCTATAATTTTTGAAATCAACATTGTTGGTGAATGCGAAGGTTGGTAGATGGTCATTGACTATGTTTTGAACATAAACCGTTGTTGAAAATAAGAAAAGGATGCTGAGCCTGGTGAAAACTTTCTTTAAACAAATATTTTTTAACTCATTGTTTACTTCGTCTACCGGAAGTTTTGTGCGCTATACTATTATTTTACACGTACTTGATTTTGACGTTTAAACAAACGAACTCTTTCAGTAAGAGCTAAATAACATTTTTCAAAAGTTATTTTTTTAAATGACTTAAAAAAATTGTGATTTTTGAAGTCAAGCAAGAATTTTCAAGACTTCGCATAAATCAGTAAGGAAATCTGAGTATTAGTTTTGACTCACTCAGATATATGCGAATAAGATAGAACGTTAATCAGAAATGGAAAACGATAGTTTACCACTTTTATTTATAATTGTTTTGACTACATTGTAGTATACTTTGGGAAAAATAAAAGTGAAGTGCTTGACATATTCAAAGTTTTCCATTATAGCTTTTTGAAAATCAATTAAGAAGAAAGGTTAAGAGCTTTTATAGCACATGAGGAACGGAGTATGATTCCCATTAATGGAATTATACATGAAACGATTGCATCATATTTTTATGAAACGAATGGTACAGTAGAAAGAAAAATCTTTACTGGTTTTTGCTATTTTACTGAATTCTAGCACTTGATCTCTCTTGCGGTAATTTTTATAAACTGTTGGTTATGTAATGAATAGATTCACTGAATCTAAAGAAATTAAAATTTCCTTCAAAGATCTTGAAGAAAAGACAACTCATCTTGTCTTATTTTTGAATTTGGGATTGCTTGGCTTATGTCATAATTCCAAAAAGAGTTAAACTCGCCAGTAGAGCCTATGAATATGTATTCATTGGGTATGCAGTAAATAGCAGAACATACAGGTCTATGACCTGAATGCGAAAGTGATCATAGAGTCAAATGATGTTGACTTCTATGAAAGTAGATTCCCTTTTAAATCAAGAAATAGTGGGGGCACTGGAACTGCTCAAGTTTCTGTGCCTAACGGAAAACAACGTAGAAAGGAGAATGGAACCTCAAAGAGGTAAGAGAGCACATGTTGCTAAAGACTATGGACTCGACTATACGGTCCATACATTAGAGGAGGATCTTACGAGCATTCAAGAAGCTCTGCCTTCTTTGAATGTTGATTTGTGGCAAGAAGCCATAAATGATTAGAAGGATTCTCTAGAGTCTAACAAGACACGACACTTAGTTGACTTGCCTCCTGGTTGCAAACCCATTGGTTGTAAATGGATTTTGAAAAAGAAACTAAAACCTGATGGCACTGTTGATAAATACAAGGTCCACCTTGTAGCCAAAGGTTTTAGACAAAGAGTGAATCTAGATTTCTTCGACACACATCCATAAGGGTACTTATTCCGTTGGCCGCTATTTACAATTTGAAAGTACGCCAAATGGATGTCAAATTTGATTTTTTAAATGGTGAACTGGAAGAAGAAATCTATATGGAGCAACCTAAAGGATTTATAATCCATGGGCAAGAAAACAAGGTCTGTAAGTTGGATAAGTCTCTGTATGGTCTAAAACAAGCCCCTAAATAGTGGCATGACAATAATTTGATTATATCGAATGGGTTTAAAGTGAATGAAAGTGACAAATGCATTTATTACAAATCCGAGAATGACATTTGCACTATCATATGTCTCTATGTAGACGACTTACTCATATTTGGATCAAACATTCATATTGTAAATAAAGTGAAATCATTGTTGTGCAACAACTTTGATATGAAAGACCTCGGAGAAGCAAGTGTAATACTTGGTATTAAGAATACTAGGTCCGAGAAAGGAATTTCTTTGGATTGACCTCACTAAATTGAGAAGATCTTAAAGAAATATAACTACTTTGGTAGTAAACCTTCCTGCTCACCATACGATCCAATTGTCAAACCTTTAAGATCACTGGTAACAGTGTTAGACAAACGGAATATGCGAGCATCATTGGCAGCCTAAGGTATGCCACTGATTGTACTAGACCCGACATTGCCTATGTCGTGGGAATGTTGTGCAAGTTTACCAGTCGATCTAGTATAGAGCATTGGCACGCTATTGAGAGAGTCATGTGATACCGTAAAAGGACCTTGAATCTCGAAATACATTATCAGAGATTTCCAACTGTACTTGAAGGATACAGTAATGCTGATTGGAATACTCTATCAAATGATTCCAAAACGCCTCGTGACTATATATCTAGTATATATGGTGTTATTGTCTCCTGGAAATCTAACAAGTAGATCATTTTGATTCAGTCCACTAAGGATTCTGAAATGATAGCACTGGCATCCGCCAGTGAAGAAGCTAGTTGGTTGAGATGCTCACTAGCAGAGATTCCTTATGGGAAAACCCACGACAGTTGTGTTGATTCACTGCGATAGTACCGCGGCTATTGCAAAAATAAAGAATCGTTATTACAACGATAAAAGGCGACAAATATGTCGTAGGAACAGCATTGTTAGAGAAATTCTCTCAAAAGGAGCTGTGAGAGTGGATCATGTACACACTGATTAGAACTTAGGCGATCCTTTGACGAAAGGATTAGCCAAAAAGAAAGTCCAAAATACATCTCAAAAGATGGGACTACTGCCATTAGAACGATGAGTCACTCATGATGGTAACCCGACCTAAAAGACTGGAGATCCCAAGAATTAGGTTCAATGGGTAATAACAAGTTGTGAAGTGATAGGAGATGAACATGCTATTGAAAGAAAAGAAGCATGAGTCCTGAAGCGAAGCAGGTTGAGATAATAGAAACTCTTAATGAGATCTATACTCTATGTGGAGTGGAGTACCTAGCTACAGGAGTACTCTCGATAGACTCACCTTTGTGAATGTGGAAGTGGGGCCGCTTCCTATGGAATTTTGGGCAGACATTCCTAGAGCGTTCACTAAACTGGGATAGACGTGCAGGGCCATAAATGCACGGGCTTTTGAGAATACACCTATGGAAAAGGTTGTGTGTGGTTTTGACAATTAGAGATAGAGTTCAAGACTACGAGTCACTCTTGTTGAATCTAAATCTTAACCGCTACGCAAAGGTTCAAGTCGTATGACACCTCTGCTTATGCACAATCTTATGGAGGCGTTTGACGCTACTTCTGAAACTTCTTTTTAAATTCAAGTGGGGGATTGTTGGAACTTTGTTAATTGTGAATTGAAAAAGTCCCACATTGGATAGAATAAACACTTTATGAGTATTTATAAGTGTGGACTTTATACCTTGGGTTGGAGCCTAACGGGTACCTAATTTTGTGAAATGGAGAGAACGCACATAAACTGACCACCACACATGCGTGAGCGCCGCCGGGCCGGTATCGGGCTTGGGCTTGGGCTGTGAGGTGTAATTTAATTTTTTGTGAAAATAATTAATTTATTTTATTTTGGTGCGTTCCTCGTCTAAATTCGTTGAACTGACCGGATACGATGAACTAACCGTTGTGTATCTGTTCCTATCCGTTAGTAAACAGATTCGTTGAATAGAGTCGTTTTGCGTCCGTTCTTATCCGTTAGTGACTTGGAGCGCAAGCACTCCGTTCTTATCCACTGTTGCTTGCGCATCAAGTCGAATTTAAAGCCTATAAATAGGTCCCTCCCTCACTTCATTCTACACCCCACTGGACGATAAATTACTCCTCCAGTTTTCTCTCCTCTCCCTCAATAATTCTCTTCTCTTCTGCTTTAAAGAATGGCCTACGAGCCATATTCAAGAGTGGTCTATGAACCATATTATAGAGTGGTCTACGAACCATATTCAGAGTGGTCTACGAACCATATTATTTGAGTGGTTTTTGAACCATACTTTGAAGGTGTATTTCTTGAGCGAAATTTTACTGTGCAGTAATATTTCGTAACAGTTTTGACTGGGCTGTTTTATCCTGGGGACGTCGTGGTTGATAGTCTGCCTGCACAATTTTGAGCAGTGCCACGAAACGTCTTAAAGAGAGCGACCTAGTCCGCGACTCAACCCAGTAATTTCTTCGGTGGATTGATTTTCTGAAATTATTTTCTGAAACTCAAAAACAACAGGAATTGAAAATATTTCCTTCTAGTTCGTGTTGGTTCGTGAGTTCGAGCTCGAGTTCGTGTTTGTTCGCTTCATTTGCTAGTGCGTGGTTCGCATTCGTTGGAGTTCATCGTTGCTTCCACTTGTTCAGGTACTTTTGTTGTTTTCTTGTATTTATTATATGAAGAATGACAATATGGAAGACATCAAAGTCTTTGATTTCTTTAGTTTAAAATAGTTGAATGTATTAGCTTCAAAAAAATTATTCGTTTTGTGTGTTTGTTACCTATAATAGGTTTTTAAGTTCTCTTATCAAGATTTTATTTTAAATAAATACTGGGAAATTATGGATAGAGAGTTTATTTTATTATATCGTTAATTTAATTTGTATATACATATACCTCTAATTGTAGGTGCTTGTATCATAACATTTTGGTCCCTTCGGAACGGACACAGAGATATGTGTTCTTGTGTCCGGATAGTACACACCTCCGTAATGTCAGGGAGGCTCTGTCTAATTATAACGACCTTGTGGAACAAAACAAGACAGATGTTACAAATTATATCACTCGACGCTTATCGGATGCTCAACATAGAGGCGTTGATACCATGTTTTTGGCACCGTGTCTCGTAGGGTGAGAGATTTAATCTATTCTTATATAACATGCATTTTTTAAATACTAGTCAATTACTTATTGAAAGTTTTATTTTGTAGGGATCATTGGATTTTGCTTGCAATAAATCCTAAGACAGATACGGTGTACTACATTGATTCTGTGCATGGTCATTTCAACACCCACCCAGACTTGGTTGTCATATTTAATAGGTGTGTGTATTTCGATCACTCTGCATATTTCTTTGTTTTAGTTGTTAACTATATGTATTTTTAATAATATAGTTATATTCAATTGTGTTCAGTTGTTTGAAGGAATATAGGGGATTGGAACAATCACAGACAAAATGGGTGCCAATAGTGGTAAGTTTGTAATCAATCTTCTCATATATTTATTTACATTATTGTTGTCAAAAAAATGTATTAAATTAAATTTAACAATTAACTAATCTTTTGTTTTGTAGTGTCCGAAACAACCAAATAACAATGATTGTGGGTATTACGTAATGAGATTTATGAAGGAAATTATTACCCATAATCAAATGGTTATCCCCAGACAGGTATCTTTACAGAACTCTTTTTTATTTTGATTTAACCATATATTTCAATTCTAATTTTATTTAATTATATAATTTCAGTATTTTCCCGATTGTCGGTGGAAGACATACTCTACTGCACAGCTTGATGAGCTTAGAGGAGAGTGGTGTCATTATGTCTCGCAATTCTTTTGATTTTAGATAGATTGTAATGTTGTAAATTGTTAGAGTTTTATTAATTGGATACATGCATATGAATTGGTTCATGCATATGAATTGGTTTAGCAGCGCCTAGAAACGCTGCTCATGGCTAAAAAAAAATCGTTGCCCATCCCCAAATCTGTTGTAGTGTAATGGATGGTGGAAGGATGTTAGTTTAAGTTTGTTTTCATGTGCTGGGGTATACTCCACAATCATCAACCATGACTTGGAGTATTGTTGTGGTCATCATATCAGCATCATGATATCAAGAGGTGCATGAGAAACTGTAGTAATTTTGGTTCATTATTGTTGAAAGGAGCTTAGTGTTGGAGTGTTCCTCTCTTGGAGTGTTCTATATTTGGAATCTTAAGTTTGGTATTGATTCTACTACCAAGTGACCAGTTGGGAGTGACTTTTGTAGTATTTTTCTTCGGCTCAAGCACCCTTTTATTGTAGAGGTTTACATCAGTTTGGTCTTGTTGGCAAAACTATTAACCACATGTGTTGGGCCTTGTTTGGAGCTTAATTGGAGAAACCAGATACCATATATACTTTCCATAATGGGTATTTGAAAAACATTGGCGTGATATTTTTAATGTAAATACATGTTACACGCTTAACATGCCACGTCGGTTGTTTCCAAAAGTCCGGTGTGGCTTCATTCAAAAAGCATATAAAATATATACATGCTATATATTCAACGCTGGTTGTTTTCAAATTACTAGTGGCTCATCGTCCTATTTGCGCTCGCCACCTCACCGTTCGTGCTCTATTGTACCACTTCCTTTTGTGTTATCTCTCCATTAAGTAAGTGTCCTCCTTTGCGATGAAGTTCCATTTTGTGTATTATGTTGTTGGGTATTTTGTTCACTATGTATTTTGAAGACTCCACTTTCGTGCTCTCTTTTGTTGTGTATTCTGTGAAAAAATATTGTTTCACGTAAAGAAAATATTTTGTTGTGTATTTTGTTGTTATCATTTAGCTTCTGTGGAAAGAAACTTTGGACTCTATCCATGAATAAACATTGCATATTACGTTGTTTTGTGTACTAAGTTCTTGTGTATTTTGTAAGACTTCTCCATTTATATATTGATAATTAGAATGATAATGATATGTATTATTTTGTTGTGTATTCTGTGAAAAAATATTGTTTCACATAAAGAAAACATTTTGTTGTGTCTTTTGTTGTTATCATTTAGCTTCTGTGGAAAGAAACTTTGGACTCTATCCATGAAGAATCATTGCATATTACGTTGTTTTGTGTATTAAGTTGTTGTGTATTTTGTTCATACTCCTCCATTTATATATTGATAATTAGAATGATAATGATTGATAATTGTTCTAGACTAGACAGTTATTGTAGCTTTGCTTCTTAGCTTTCCAACGCATGCTCGCACGCCTCCATCAGATAAACATGGACGAAGTTATGCTCTGTAGACTAGACAGCACCCTTGCACGCCATGACCCATAAGTCGTAACCCATAGGCTGTGATGCACAATTACTAGGTGCTCCCGAGGGCAATGACACTGTCGGCAGCGACAAGTCAGCCCGCCGAGACGACCCAAGACAACCTGCAATGGTGGACTGGTCGGCAGGGGTAATATCAACAAAGACTCTTCAAACCAAGACCATCCTTCAAAATAATCTCGGCTTGGGGGGCAACTGTTATGGACTGGGCCAAGAGGCCCATTCAGCAATTGGACATGGATGAGCCCAATCACTTTGATCCATATCCACAATATACAAGCCCACTTATGACTCTCATACTTGGATGGCTCAGATCCACTCTATTAATTTGACGGCTCACAACGAGCACGATTTCCTATAAATACTGGCTCACATTGCCATAACTAGGTACATTCTCATTCCTAGCTAAATCACTCATCTATTCTCAATACTGACTTGAACGTCGGAGTGGCTTCGCAGGTACCCTTCCTAGGATCACTCAAAACCTCCCGTCGGACTGTAATAGACCTACCAATTGCAGTCCTCCCAGCACTGCAAGGTACAGAACAATAATTGTTAACAACAAGAATGTCTTCAGAGAATACTACTCATGATCGTGAGAGTAGCCCTTCTATGGAGAAGCATATTAGGCCACGTGGTTATCCCGCGATATGGAGGGTGTGTAACGCGAGGAAATAGTAAGCCCATTTTCTTAGGGTCATGGATCACGACATTGCTCGTGAACCTATTAGGGCCCCTTGTGTATATCCTCCTAGGAGGCCTAGTGTTGCTAAGGAGGTTACCCACAGGAGGAACACTGATTTTGGCTCGAATAATGACGATAACAATTACAGAGTACAGTCCATCTACACTTAAGTATAGACCGACGACTCCTTCCGATAAATCTACAGCCCGATTTTGTCTCGTTGAGCCTTCTAGCAATTTGTACTACACTATTTTTTATGAATTTATATACGCATTAATTATCTAATTATTTATGTTAATGGATAACTTAATTTTGCTTGAAATATGTATGGTTGTGAACGTTACAATATTTAAGTCTATTTGAAGAACCTAAGTGTTTTATGCCTAAATTTTTTCTATGCTTTTAGAAGGTTGTTATATATGGATTGTAGATGAATGTCAAAAATTTGCATGACCGATGAGTATCGAAATGGTGTAGAAGATTTTCAGAGATTTGCTAAAAATAAGCTTTCCAATAATAAGGGGGTTTTTACTGCGCTTGTGTCAAGTGTTCGAACAACACACCCTTAAATATTGTTGAAGTACATTAACACTTATATGTTTATGTAATTTTCTGAAGTTACATGACGTGGACATAGCATAGTGAAGTGTTAAACACCCTCGGTGTTTTCAGAACAGATAATTAGAGGAAACAGAGCATATAGACAATCATCCAAGAAAGAATGGGATCAACTTGGAAAGAGGACATAGGACAAAAAATGTAAGGTTGTGTTATACCCAAATTTTGCCTGTTGAATTAATCGAATAATTTTTAGGAGTATCAGATGTGTCTCATTAGGCATTGTTATTTTTATGGAGTGCACGTTTTCTATTCTCGCAGCACGCGCACTTGCGTCTCGTCGTGTTCGTACGTTTGTTTTGATACTCGTTAATTAGCTTAAGTTATTATTATTGTCATAACAAAAATCAGATTCAAAAATTGCTTTTTATCATTATTATTATCAGTTTTTTACAAAGATAATGGTACAACCCAAAGGCTCATCTTTGTACACATGTAGACAAAAAATAAATGGAAAATAGTACAAAAACAAAAAATACAAAAATATAAAAAAAGAGCAGCGCATGCTGCTGCCCATATGGCCTTTGCTGCCTTGCAATAGTTTTGGTATTTTGAGCTAGAAGCTCAAGCTCATTTCAGCTTGTCTCTTTACTTTTTGCAATTTAGGCAAAAAACCTTCAGCACACCCCTTGTTGCTGCCTTCTTGCTGTTGTGTTTTGTCCCCCATGAGTTTTGATTCCCTGCTTCTACACCACACCTACACCACACATATTCGCCTATAAATACACATGAATAGTGAAACCCTAGAGGAGACGGCAACATACACGAAAATTTACAGCAACATATTCACACCAAAATCAGAGCAAAAAGATTAGGGTTTTACACTGAAACCCTAATCACCAAACACCAAAAGTTCCTAAACAAGCAAAGGCAGCAGTAACAACAATAGCAGAGCAGATAAGAATCCTTTTTACAGAAGCTGGAATTTAGGTTGGGATCTTTTATTTGTCCTTTTTATATACGAAAATACAAATAATGTAGGCATTCAATCAATCATGCTTTAGTTTTTTTTTTTTTGATATTCATATGCTTAGTTAACATGTGGATATTGTAACTGTAGGTTTGTTTTTTTACCTTATTATTATCTGTTATTATTATCTGTTAAACGTTTGTTTAGTGATATATGTAAGAAAAATATAAAAGGAGTCAAAACAAATGGGAAGTTTAAGAGTTTATTAATTTAGGAAAAGTTTTGTTTCAAAATCGTTTTAGTTAAGAAATTATGGTTTATAAGATTTGTTAATAAAAGTAGAGAAACAGAATAGGAAATGGTCAGAATAAGAGAAGGATGAGAGAGTAAAAGAAGAGGGAAGAAGAGAACCAAAAGCATATAACAACAACTAACCTTGTGATCAACCACCGTAGACGGTGGTCATTGGCCGTAGACCACCGCAGCACCACCCACTGTCACTGTAAACACCCACGTCAAACCACTGTCAAGCCACCCTAAACCGCCGTGAACTCCACCATCAACCACCCAAAAACCCACTCTTCATAACAAACACCACCAGCGAACCACCCTCACCGTGACCAAACCACCACCAAACTACACCAAAAACCACCGTCAACCAACCCGTCTCCACCCTCTCTCCATGCGACCACCACCACCGACCTCCCAAAAAAATGACCACCATAAAACCCCACAAACAGTACCGACCACCCTCGCAACTACCCTCACCCACCATCATTGAGTTTCTCCCACTCTCACTCTCTCTTTTCTTCTTCTTTCTCCCTCTTCTTCCTTTTCTCTCTTTCTCTCTCAGTTTTTCTCTCTTTTTGTTTTTTTCTGTTGAAACGGCGCTTAGAGCAGAAGAGTAGGAATTAGGTTTTCAATTCTTATTTTAACTCCCTAATATACCCCCTTTTTGTCTATGTTTTTTTAATCAAAAATAAAAATAGATCAAATAAAATAGGTTTTACTGAGTTCATAATTAAATATGATGGTCACTACTGAAAAAATAATGACAACAGCGGCGGCGGCGATTCCCCTCTCGAAGGAGGAAGCAGACCTTATGGATCGGAGTAACAAACGAGTCAAGGGTGGTGAGCAAGTTTTTTCAGGTACGTCGTCTGGACCAGTGAAGTATGATGACTTGGTAGACCCTGCAAGTGACCATGAAGAGACAAATATGGTACCATCCTACAAAGATGTGGTCCTCGGTGACAGTTCGTCTGATGATGAGGAGAATTTTGACGACGCTAGCGACGGCGAGGGGGATGACATGATGAATGAAGTGGAGGTTACTAATGAGGAAACGAACCAAGATGAGGAGCAAAGTAAAACCAGACCTGGTGTTACCATCGTGGAGAAGAAGGAAGGGATCTATGATTGTCCAAAATTTATTTTATCACCAGAGGAAGAGGAGAGGTTAAAGAGGCCCTGGAGGTATGGTGTCATTGTGAGATTGCTTGGGAGGAAGATTGGATTCAAGGCCTTGGAAGCTAGACTTCAACAAATGTGGATCAGGAAGGGTGTGCTGCACATGATAGATATTGGGAATGAATACTTTCTCGTAACATTCTCTAGTATGGACGATCACAAGAAAGCGCTCACGGAGGGTCCATGGCTTATATATGATCACTATCTCACAGTAAGGGAGTGGACTCCTAACTTCCATCTGTTGAGAGAGACGATACAGATGGTGGCCGTTTGGGTTAGGATCTCCAACCTACCCATTGAATATTATGATTCAAAGTTCTTGAAATCCTTGGGGAATCGAATTGGGCGTACAGTTAAAATTGATAAGAATACTTTGCAGAAGGAGAGGGGAAAATATGCTCGCTTTTGTGTGGAAGTTGATAACACAACCACTGTTAGCCATGTTTGAAGTCAAGGATTGCACCTACAAGATCGAATATGAAGGTTTGCACTTCCTATGCTTCAAATGTGGACGCTTTGGTCATTATGTTGAAGGGTGCCCCGAGAAAACGAAAGAGCCAGAGATTCCCGTGACAGATGAGGGTGGTAACGGAGGTCAGCCACCGCATGTGGTTGAGGCAAATGGGCCATGGGTGGTGGTCCAAAAATCACGACGGCCGAGAAAAGCTCAGCTAGGGTTTCCAAATTCGGTGGGCCTACGCAAAGGAAGAGTAGCGGAGGCTGAGGGATCTCGTTTTCAATTGTTAGAGCAAATCACGGAGAAACGTAATAATGAGAATGCCAATCAAGGAGAATTGCATGCTACAAATTATGCAGATATGCCAAATCAGGGGGATATTAATACGTCAGTACCTAAACAAGGAAGGGACATTAATAGCAAGAAAAAAGGCAACAAGCAAGATAATAAAGTGGAGAATAATGCCAGGAGAGAGACACAGCATGTCAACCAAGTGACAGGCGTAAAAAACAACAATGGAGAGAATAAAAGCAGCTCTACTATGGTGCATCATTCAGAAGGAGGGTCTACGGTGAGGCAATTAAAATTGCATGAGCATAAAAGTGGTTCTTCTATGGTGCAACATTCAGAAGGGGGGTCTACGGTGAGGCAATTAAAATTGGATGAGAATAAAAGTGGTACTTCTATGGTGCAGCATACAGAAGGGGGGTCTATGGTGAGGCAATTAAAAATGCATGAGAACTCAAATCTAATTTGGAGCGAAGTTTGCATCGCGACCTTTCTCAGTTATTGTGTTAAGAAGAGATGATGTGGCATCAACGGTCTCGGGCAAAGTGGCTTAGTGGTGGGGATCGAAACACAAGGTATTATCATGTTAAAACTTTGAATAGAAGAAGGAGGAATCACATTCTTTCTCTTCGTAATGTCTCTGGTGCTTGGGTAGAGGGTGAGATGGAAGTCAAGAATATGGTTAATACTTTTTACAAAGATCTGTTTAAGGAAGACTATGTTTTTGGTGATTGGGTTACCACCTCATACACGTTTGGAGAGTTGCAAAATGATGACATTGTGAAGCTTGGAGTAAATGTGACTTTTGATGAAGTTAAAGAGGATGTTTTTGCCATGGGGGCTTGGAAAGCGCCTGGTCCCGATGGGTTCCCTCCAGGTTTCTTTCAAAAGTCTTGGCATGTGGTAGGAAAATCTGTTGTTGATTTTGTGCAAGGAGTTTGGGAAAATCCAAATGATATCATGGCAGTCAATACCACTGATATTTGCCTCATTCCTAAGGTTGAGAAGCCGGAGTTTGTTGCTCAGTTCAGACCTATCTCTTTGTGTAATACCATTTACAAGGTGGTCACTAAGGTTGTTGTGAACAGGCTAAAGGACCTAATGGATACTCTCATCTCTCCTTACCAAACGGGTTTCATCCCTGGTAGGCATATTCATGAAAATATTGTTGTTGCTCAAGAATTGGTGCATTCTATGAGGAAAATGCGGGGAAGGAAAGGGGGGCTAGCAATTAAAGTAGACCTTGCGAAAGCTTATGATAGATTGAAATGGTCCTTCATCCATCTTGTTCTTCTTGAAGCAAAGCTACCTCAGCAGTTAGTTTCTATTATTATGACTTGTATCACTAGTGTCCAAACAAATGTGATGTGGAATGGCAATAGGAGTCCCTTTTTCAATCCTCAGCGAGGGATTCGTCAAGGAGATCCCCTCTCACCCTATATCTTTGTTCTTTGCATGGGTAAGCTCTCCCACCTTATCTCTCATGAAGTGGAGAAGGGTAGTTGGAAACCTCTCCGTGCAGGCCGGAGCGGTCCTTTTGTTTCTCACCTTATGTTTGCTGATGATCTTTTGTTGTTTGGAGATGCGTCTTTAGAGCAAATGAATTGTATGATGAATACCTTAGATAAGTTCTGTGCCATGTCTGGGCAAGAAGTCAGCATTGATAAAACTGCTATTCTCTTTTCTTCGGCTGTTCCCTCACGGTTGAGAAGAAGATTAGTGCAACGCTCGGGTTTCAAAGAAGTTAACTGGCTCGGTAAGTATTTGGGCGTCCCCCTTACAGGTCGTGCCCCAAGACGAGCTGATTATGAGTATCTAGTTGATATGGTGAGAAGTAAACTTGCGAACTGGAAAGCAAATCAGCTCTCTTTTGCAGGTCGTGTTACGCTTTCGAAAGCGGTGATCGAGGCGCTGCCTCTTTATCCAATGATGACATCGGTAATTCCCAAGTCTTGTCTGAGGGATATTCAACAACTTCAAAGGAGATTTATTTGGGGTGAGGAGGGTGATCAACGTAAATACCATGTTGTTGCATGGAGTACGGTGACTAAACTGAAGAGGTTGGGAGGGCTTGGCATCCGGAATCTTGTTGATATGAATACAGCTTGTCTCATGAAATTAACGTGGGCCTTGCAAAAAGAAGAGCCTAAGTTGTGGTGCAACGTTCTACTTGGCAAGTATGGGAGGAATTTTGATGGTGGTTCTATAGTTGTGAAGCCATCAGATTCTACTTTATGGAAGCAAATAGGTTTGAATTGGGAAACTATTAATCATCATTATTTTTGGAGTATAGGTGATGGTAAAAGTATCTCTGTTTCGGATGATTGTTGGATTGAACCAGGTTGTCGATTATTAGACTCCATTGATCAAGTGCCGCAAGACTTGCATAGGCTTCGGTTATGTGATCTAGTGGATGATGATGGAAATTGGAAATTAGATATTATTCTTCCCTACATTAATACTGCAAGTGTGGGACGAATAACAGCTTTGATTCCTCCTAGTGAATCACATGGTAATGATAATAAATTATGGCCAGGAAATAGTCATGGTGGGTTCTCAGTGGCAAGCTCTTATGCTATTCTTACAAACTATGGAGCTGATCCTGATCAGGAAGTGTGGAAGAATATTTGGAAACTCTCAGTTCCTGAGAGAGTACGTGCTTTTATTTGGATGGTGTTTCATGATCGTATTCTTACAAATAAAAGGAAACATCGAATGGGTTTGGGGGATCCGTATTGCGATCACTGTAATGAGGAGATTGAAACTACTATTCATGTTCTTAGAGACTGTCCTCTAGCGATCTCGCTTTGGATGTCCCTTGTTCGGCCAGAGTATAGAAGTGATTTCTTTGTAGGGGACTGTAGAAATTGGGTTCGGCTTAACGTGTTAAGTAATGCTGGTGACTCGAGTGACCATAGTTGGAGGAGTATTTGGGCAATTGCTTGCCATAGTTTATGGAATTGGAGAAACAAGGAAGCCCATGAGCAGTCTTACATCAGACCCTTTAGACCGTGGAGATTAGTAAGGAATTTGGCTAAGGATTATATGTTGGTCTCTACTGCAGATGCATTATTACAATCGCATGAAACTCGATGGTTTGATGTCCGATGGAGTCCACCTCCTTTTGGGTGGTACTGCCTTAATACTGATGGTGCCGTGAAGAATAATGGTTGTGTGGCTGGTTGTGGTGGTTTGATTCGTGACCATTTGGGAAATTGGATATGTGGTTTCTCCAAGTTTATTGGTACTTGTAATGCTTTAGTGGCAGAGCTGTGGGGTATTTTGGAGGGACTTAGACTGTGTTGGGGCAGAGATTTGAGGAAAATGATTGTCTAGGTAGATGCTAAAGTTGCTTGCCAGGTGATCCAAGATTCAGACGATGACCATATTTTTGGTGGAGGCATTATTCGTGAGATTAGGAAGTTGTTGAAGCTTCCATGGGAGGTTAAATTTTCTCATGTCTGTAGGGAAGCCAACCGGCGGACGAGTTAGCTGCTATTGCTTGTCGGCAAGTGGAGACTTTGATTATTTTTGAGCATTGCCCTCCAAGTGTGGGATCAATTGTACTCGCTGATATTGGGGGTGTGTCTATCCCCTGTCGTGTAATTTGCTGATCTTCTTCTTTGGGGTTTTTTTTAGCCCCCGTTTAATACCCAAAAAAAATAAAAATAGATCAGATTACTAATTAGACCCCTGTTGTTTAAGTGTTACGCCCCCACCTTCCATTAACCCAATTCGCAGATCCGCACCTCCAGAGCCCACAAAACAAAACTGGGCTTCAGCTAAATGCACTACCCTTTTAATAATACAAACCCTTCAGCCAATTGCACTATTTCACCTCCTTTTTTTCGTTTTTCACTTATTTCTCTTCAAAAAAACAATTTCTTTTCCAAAAAATTTATAAAAATACATAAACAAGTAATTTCAAGATAGGGGATTAAAGTCGACTGTACGGTCGGGTTAGTCTACTTTTTAGGGCCACAAATGAACCGTTACGGATCAAGCCCTAAAATCCTTATTTGAAACAAACAATTTCCAAAAATAAAAAATACAAACACACCTCTTTCTCTCAAACAAAGAAAACAAATTTTTCAAAATAGGGGATTAAGTCGATTGTACGATCGGGTTAATCGGCGTTCTGGGACAAATGAACACTTACGGATCAAAAGTCCCAGGATCCCTAAATAAAAATCACGAACCAACCAAACCTTTTCTACCAAGAACTACGTAGCTTTGATTTCTCCATCGCACTTGGAGATACGTAGGAGCGGGGCCCACTCCTGTCAAGCACAATAAACTAAAATTTTTATTAAGTCTTTTAATTTCTTCTTCAAAATAAAAGGGTAAAAATTAACATTTTAAAAATTAACATTCTTTTATACAACTAATTAGCAGGTAACCTTCCTTAGGAAGGATGTCGTAGGGTGCTAATACCTTCCCCATGCATAATCGACTCCCGAACCCAAATCTGGTCTCATGGACGATCAAAGGGATTTTCCAATGTTTGCCCTTAAACTAAACTTTGGTGGCGGCTTCATTTTTGAACCTTCGAGGAATCCTCACCCGGATTTTTCGGTCGCTACAGGTTGTATATATTAAAAGATATTTCTTTCGTTTTAGCTAACTGGATTTTGTTTACTGAATTTTCATTTGTTTCCATATTTTAATAGAGGAGGAACGCAATCGGCAAGGAAAATGCATCGGAGAATATCTACCCCCACAGAGGCAGGTGATAAATCCTCAGCATCGGTTGAGCTATGGCTTATGGCTCGACAAAACAAAATGGGAGGGTATACATTCAAAGCATGTGGGAGGTGGCTGCTAAGATTGTAGGTAACAGTGTTTTTTAATATTGCTTTACTTTACAAGTAATGTGTTTCCTTACATAAAGTATTTTTTGTAGGCGAATTTATTTAAGCAGAACACCCAATGTTCTTTTGTTCCATCTAGATTTTATACTCCCTCAATATCTCTTAGCTTGTCAACTGAGCTATCGACTTGAGATATGCAAATACTTTTTGTATTTGATTGTACTAGGGGCCTTTACAACCTAAGACATGGGAATGTGGATTGTATGTAATGAAAGAAATGTTAGAGATTATCATTTTGGTTTTTTTTAAGGATGTGATGTTGTAAGTTAATCTTTAACCTTTGTTTTATGTTAGTTTTGGTTTAATCATATCCACACACACACATATATATTTATATATATATATATATACTATTTATATAATTATTCTATGTTCATCTTGTAGTTATTTGTTGAGACCACCATGTTGCAAAGTTGATCTTGATGAACTCGGTAAACTTGAGCTCAATTACTTTTGTTTATAATGTCACTGCTCCTTTTGTTATAGTTTTATTGTTTGCGGTTTTGACTTCATTCTTTATGCTTTTCTTTTTTCCAACCATTGGTTCTGATTTGGTAGTTCTGACTTTAGCATTTTTCCTATGTAACAGTGCAACCATTTTTCTTCTCGTTAATTGTAGTTACGATTTTTGTCATTTCACATGCTATCAAGCAATTAGTAATTAATGTATGTTTGTGTTAGTGCTTATTTGAAAGACTTTGTCGCGCTTTTAGATGCCTAAAATGATGAGGTTCCGACAATTTCAATAGCTAATGGGGGTGAAGACTTACATGGTTTCTTCAAAAAAGTTACCGACTTAAAATAGATGTTTTCCATTCTTGTGGAAGTAAAGTTTTTTCTAGAAGGTGTCAAGCTTAATTAGACAATATTAAAATCTAACATGCGTATGTTTCTTTACAATGCAGGTGTATATTTTGTTCAAAATGCTCGTGTTGGAGGCAGCCTCAAACTAAGTCAAATGACATTATGAAAGTACATATATTTGTATGAAAAAGTTTCGTTTATTCCATATTTTAACCACAAATCAAATGGAGACCCATGTTTTCCATTCTTCTAGTGGCATTCGTCATCCATTGTATCTTACATTTATAACACTTTGTTGTAAACCTTCCTATCAAAGTAAAATACAATTGATGGTAACATGTTACAACAAGAATGAAAAACATGGGTCAAAGTTGGATATTTGTAGATAAAAGTTGAAATAAATTGTACTTTTTACATTCACTCAAATCATCGACAAAAGTACTCATAGGAAGTTGCTTTCTGAGTACATAATATTGTCAAAACTATTAGCAAGAATATATGTGTGTGTGTGTGTGTCCAATCACAGAAATGGAAGTAACTTAACATGTAGAAGTTCGCATGTGCTTTATAATTTACTTTGATTTTTTAACCAGAATTTACTTTTATTTGTAGAACCAATAATTGCACGTTGTAATTGTATTACAATATATATCAACGTTGGTATTGTGTGTGTAATTTATTGATATGCATTTGTTCGGAAAATTAAACTTTGTTGTTTATATAAATTAAAGGGACCAAAAACCAAAATGATGTATTGTAAAATAAATAAAAATAAATAAATCGATTCTGAGCAATAACCAATTTGAAATGTCTTTTTAAAAAAGTCTTTTTAAATCGGTTTTTAAAGCAATCGATTTAAAAAGGTGAGTATTTTAAAATTAGCTATTTGAATAACTGTTTTGAAATCATTCTAGAAGGCCAAAATCAAAATTTTAAAGCCCCATTTTTGAATCAGTTATTAAACAACCAATTCTAAAGAGGATTTTGTATATTAGTTGTATAGCTGATTTAAAAGTCATCATGTTCTACTACCAAAGAATCTAAATCACCTAAAGGCAAATGTCAAAACATTTGTGCAGCACTGTTTAATCTGCCAACAAGCTAAAACTTCTAATACATTACCTGTTGGTTTATTAAATCCTTTGCCTATTCAAATCAAGTTTGGGTGGATGTAGCCATGGACTTCATCACGGGATTTCCTAATTCGTATGGTTTCAATGTCATCATGATGGTCATTGATAGGCTATCAAAGTATGCTCATTTTGTTGCAACGAAGGCTGACTATACAAGTAAGAGTGTGGCTGAGGCTTTTATGACTTATGTTGTGAAGTTACATGGCATGACCAAATCAATCGTGTCTGATAGAGATAAGGTATTCACTAGTGTTTTTTGGCAACATCTATTCAAACTCCAATGACATCAGCTTATCATCCCCAATCATATGGACTGTCAGAAATATTGAATAGATGCTTGGAAATGTATAGATGTTTCACTTTTGAGAATCCTACATCTTGGTTTAAATCTTTAGCATGGGCTGAGTATTGGTACAATTTTGCTTTTCACACAAGCTTAGGCATGACCCCGTTCAAGGCATTGTATAGAAGGAATCCACCTAAATTGGTGCGACCTAATTATGCCAGTTTAGATCATGCTGAGGTGCTGTCACACATCAGTGACAGAGAACTGATATTGCAACAGCTGAAGAGTAACTTGAATAAGGCTCAGTAGAGAATGAAACTACAAGCAGACAAGATGCGAAATTTAATGTTGGAGAGAAGGTTCTAGTAAAGCTACAGCCCTATAAACAACACTCAATTGCTCTAAGGAAGAGTAACAAGTTAGCAATGCGATACATTGGCCCATTTCCAATTGTGCAAAAGATTGGAACAATAGCTTACAAACTACAATTACCTGATCAAGCCAAGATACATCATGTGTTTCATGTATCTCATCTGAAAATTTTCCATGGTGATGTTTCTAAACCATATTTTCCACTGCCCTTAACAACAATAGAATTAGGCCCGACTTTGAGTCCCAAAGCTATGTTGCGAACCAAGACACTGATGAAGATGTTGTTGCTGCTACATGGGAAGATGTTGAGGAGTTTAAGACTCATTACCCTCTCTTTAATCTTGAGGACAAGATTCAATTTAAAGGGGATGGTTTTGTAATGAATGTACCAAAGGGGAGAATGGAGCCTAGTGACAAGGCGCCAAGTGAGAAATAGGGGACCACAAGGGCGGCTAGAAATTTGGTGCAAAGTGACTCTCACGGAACCACAAGGGCGCCTAGCATCAGGGCGTCAAATACTGCAGGCGTGAGGTAGAGTACTAGGGTGCGTGCGCCTAGCACGTAGCTAAAGGATTATTCGCATTAAGCATTGAGAGTGTGAGAGAGTGAGTGATATTGATGTATGACAATAGTGTCTCTCCTCTAACTGAATTTGCTTTTCTCCTCTCTGATATTCCATACAGAATCATTGCTTTCTTTTCAATCAAGTGTACTGTAATTGCTTCTCAGCTTAAATGCAATAGAACAATACCATTTCCTATTCGCTTTGTTGTATACTTTGTTTATTTTGTGCTAGACTCATTACAAACTACCTCTAAAGTAATTGCTTCAAGAAAAGAGCAGGCGCGAGAAGGTGGTCCAGCCCTGCAGATAAAATGAGTTCTTCCTCAAAAACCATTTTTTACACAATTCTATGAACTAATTGGTTCATCCATACCATCGGTAGGGTTTGTAAGACCATCTAAATGAGTGGGTGTCAGAAAAGGAACCAAGGTCACAATAGAAGAAGGATCCTTCCCCCTTCCAAAAACTGTAAATTAACAAGTGTCCACAATATTTTTTTATGTTATAAAATTCATATATATGCTTATGTTATTAATTATTATGAATTATAAATTAAATTCATTTAAATGTTTTTTTTATAAGCAAATGTTAGTGGGGGTGGGGGAATGTTAGTTTTCGGAGTTTGAACCCTAGACCTTTTTCTTGCAATTCTTTCATGTCCCTTAGCTCGTCAAAGTGTTTGAATTACAAGTTATGTTGTTGCAGACATATTAATTTAACAGTGTGATACACTTTTTTGAAAAAATGTATTTGTAATATATTTTATTAGTATTATTTAGAAAGCATTCTTTTATTTTTAAAAATTTTAGAATTTTTTTGTCAATTTTTAAATTTTATTATTTTAAGAATAATATTTTGATTTTTTTACAACAGAATAACATTTTGATTAGCAACGTATTTTTTTGTCCAACTTAGCAAAGTGTTAAAATGTGTTTTTGTAATCGAAGGGGCCTTTTTTTGTCATCAAATGAACCGGGCTTCTCTTACCATTTACCCTATGTCTTCCAGAAATTGAGTTTTGTTTTTGCTTTTGCACCCCCAAAAGTATTTGATACAGCCCTTACTTTGTCTTCAATTGTTTTTTGAAACCGCAAAACCTAGCCCCCCCTCCCTTTTCTCCCTTAATTCTTGCATCACGGACCACCATCCGCATTTTGTTCTCTCAAGAGCACTTCAAATAGGAATTTGGATCCTCTTCTTCTACTCTCTCTCTCTCTCTATCTCAAAATACATAAAGTAATATATTATGAGAGAGATAGAGAGTGTAGATGGTGATTGAGTGTAGAAAGAAATGATTTAAACTCGTTCTAATAGCCACCAACCAGTCGTCTTTCGTTGCATCATTTCTCTTTGCCAATTGCATCTTTCTATTTCCTCAATAAAACTCACTCTCTCTTTGCAAAATCAAGCATTCTTTGGTTGTATCTTTCCACCATATAGTTGTTGCCTATAAACTCAATAGCAATAGAGCAATTCCTCCCTCTATATTTGCAAAAACGCAAAGCTTCACTCTTATATCAAGAGCCACCATCACACCATTTTTAAGTGCAGATCCCGATCACCACAATGGTTGTCGACTATATTAGAGACCAAATTCACGATCCTATTTCTTGATATTATTCTCTTGCCAGCCAGTTCTTAGTTCCATAAAGATTGTATACATACCCACTATAACCCCCATTGTCACGGTAGAGAAGTTTCCGATCACTATTTTTCTTCCTTTCATTCCATTACATTCTTAGTAAGACTCTCATAATCTTCTGAACTTTGGTTCTTTGGTTTTAAATTTTTGCTTCAAATCATGATTCTTTTTTCTTTGGTCCTTTAATGTTTCATAATGAATCTTCCCTCAAAGGATCAAAGTTGCAATTTGATTTCCCCTACTCCTTGACCAATTCACGATCTTCACCTAAGGTAAAAGGGATATTATTGTAGATGTGGGTATTTATTTGGTATATGAAAATGGGCTATTCTTGAACCCCCATAGTTTGACTATTTTTCTAATTGCGCATGAAGATATATTATGTAAAAATTTACTATTACCTCTAGTCCACAATATAAGAAACAAATCCTTACATCACACATACTAAGAAATGACATTGAAATCAAGTATTCTCATTTAATATGGTTAAAAGTTTAACTTCTTTCTGAAATTGCTCTTTCCATTAAATGATACTCCCTCTATTCGTTATTACGATTCCCTTTTGTAGAAAAAAATTGTTTCTATTTACTTGTCATTTTCAAATTTTAATGCAACATTTATTATTGTTTTTTCAATAATGTCCATAAGTATTTATTCCAAAGAGATAAATAGATTAAATGAGATGATAAATTGTTAAGGGTGTTATAGGTAAAAGAAATATAATTGTATCAAAAGTAACAAAACTTATTGAATGTTTAAAACATAGAACGACAAGTAAAAAGAAACAAAGAGATTATAATTTACACTCCTAATTAATAGTATTACGTTTAATTACACCACTTTTTTTGACAGAAAATTACACCACTTAAATAAGGGTAAAGTTGAGAATGGTCATTTAATACATCTTAAAAATAGAGTTTGTTTCCTATATTTTAGACCATCGAAAAATACCTTTTATTTCTTATGGAATTGAGTCATACTTTTTTTTGGCACAAACTAAGTATCCTCTACGCGCAACTGCAGAGACTAATCTCTCGAGTCGGGTAGGACCACAATGCACGTGAAACTGAGTCATATACCTTATGTGAATGCCTATTCCATGATTGATTTATATTATTCTTTTACAGATTTGTTTCATTTCATTGATGATTGATTTAGAAAATATTTAGGGGAGGTTAGTTGAGCTATAATTAAGGGCTATTAGTGCTAAGATTGTTGAACCTACATGACTTAAGTGTCAAAGATTACCTATGATAACTGAATGATACTTGTATTTATCAATTAATACTCATTGACTTTGATACCTCTGGCTAGTGTTTTTTTTTGGAAGTAAGGGGGATCCTCAAAAATATGGCATAATTGACTACTATTTAAATTTTCCTTATCTTATAAGATATCTGCAGGAGTGTTGTTAGCCTCCCTACGAACGTGCTTCCAAATCACATCAATATAACTACAATAATGTTATATAGACAAATTTTTCTAGACAAAAATAGCCAAAAACCAAATTACAATACCAATTCACCAAGTTTTTTAAACAAATAATCAACTTACTTTTTCACAGTTTTCTAAGCCTTTGTCTATATCGCCAATATGAATATCCAAAATGTTTTGTACCAAGTGGGCAAAAGAGTGGCTTTGTCAGGACAATGCTTCGAAAGCAAATCAATGGCAAGACATATACCATGATAAATTGCCCATAATCAAGATTCAATCATAGAAGAAGGATTAAGCTTTTGGGTAAAAAATAAGAAGTGTATGTGTCATCTCTCAGCAAACCACCATAACCAGTGCCCTAAAAAGACATTAGTGTTAATTGAATAAAAGGTTAAATATATTTTTGGTTCTTAAAAATTTGCAAAATTTGTTTTTAGTTTCTGTAAAAAAATTCACTCACTTTTATTCTCTATATTTTCCTCCGTCAATGCTTGTAGACCTTCATGACTTTTAATAACGCTTAAAAGATCTATAAAATACCCCATAAAGTACTATTAAAAGTTATGAGGGACTACAAAATGATGGAGAAAAATGTGTGAAAAACCGAGTGCAATTTTTAATAAAGATTAAAAAGAAAATTTACAAATTTTTTAAAGATCACAAACATATTTAACTCTTGAATCTAAGAATATAATGCCGCTTGTCACTTGCGCGCGCAAGTGACAAGTTTTTTTGTTTTTTTTATTTCAATTTTTTTATTTTGCTTTTTGTTTCTTTTTTTTTCTCTTCTTCTTTTTTTCAGTTTTTTTTGTTACTTTTTGTTTTTTCTTCAGTTTTTTTCTTTATTTTGTATTTTTATAAGTATTTTACTGTGTCGAAAAATTTTAAATGTTTAAATATATAAATTTTGTTCTTCAATAATCAATTAGATGGAAAAAATTAATTTCATAAAAAAAATACGTAAAGTGATATGCTAAAAAGTATGCTTTGGTGTACTTGATGGTGAAAAAAATTATTTTGTAACAAAATACGTAAAGTGGAATGTTAAGCAATGTGTTTTGAGGTACTTTGGGAATCGAAAAAAAAATTAACTTTTCAAATATCAAAAGCTTTTTCGTATATAACCGGTTTGGTAAAAAAGAATAAGTTTGTGAAAAAATACATTAAGTGCGATGCTGATAGTGTATTTTAGGGTACTTTAGGGTCCCAAAAAAATTTTTAGATGTTCAAATACACGAAGTTCGTTTCTCAATAACCTTTTCTTTTTAATTTTATAATATTTTTATTTAATTTATAGTTTTAATTTAATTTTTATTTACAGAAGCTTCAGTCACATTTACAATAGATCCCTCAGTCGCACACTTTCAACTTTCTATAAATGCTTCTATTTTATTGGTAATTTTCATCCAACCCAACACAATACCACGTGTTTCATTTTCTATTTGTGTTTTCTTTTTTATATTGCTCATTTTGCCCCAACGGGTATTAAAACCATTCTTTAATTTGTGTTTATATTTTATCTTTCTTTAATATTCGAGTACAGCGTTGCTGCATTGACTCCCGTGAGAACTTCAGCCACATTTACAATACAACCTTCATGATCTTCTTTCGACGGGAACTTCAGTCACATTTACAATAAAACCTTCATAATCTTTTTCAACTTTGTATAATTACTCCTATTTTATCATGGGTTTTCCTTCAACCATGCATGATACCCAGCATGTTTCACTTTTTAATTGTGTTGTCTTCTTTTTCTATTTATGGGTTAATTTTTTATATTTGCATTTGATGAATGTGGATTATGCTATTAAAATTCTTTAGATTTTTTCTTCTTATTTATCTATGGAGGATGTGCGTCTTTGTTAATGTTCCTTTTAAAATTGATAATCTTTTTATTTATTTTATATTTATATTTAATTTTTATTCACTGTTATTAGATTTTATATTTTGCTAACTAACACCATTTGCCCAATGGGATAGGCTATCCTGGGGTACGTGAGTCGATTCCGTGCTCCTGAGTTTGATTCTCACCGTTGACAAACTCGGTGTTGGCCAGTGCGAAATTTGTTTTCAAGCACGATGGGATATTAGTCTTTCGAAAAGATTTAATTATACGATAGAATTTAGCCAGACTTCAGCCTTTTTTTTTTCTATTCTTCCTTTTTTTTTCTTTTATATTACTTCACTTTTTTTTATCTTCTTCCTTTTTTCCTTTACTTTTTTTTCCTTTTTTGTTTTTGAGTGCTTTTAGGGTGAGGGAACAAATCAAATTCCTCAGAACCATTAAATATGACTGTAGGATGTAGTATAAAAATTCATCAACGGTTGAGATTTAATACAAGTTGATTCAATCTTAACCACTAATAGCATTTTACACAATATCCTACGATCAATTTTAGTGGTTATCGATGACGGATTTAATTTGCTCCCTCAACCTAAAAGCACCCTTTGGTTTTTACTTCAGTTTCTTCTTCTTTTTTTTATATTTTAAGAGCTGCTTTACGGTCTCAAAAATTTTAAATGTTTAAATATGCAAATTTTTACGTAAATAAATATTTACGTAAGTCTCAAAAATATTTATTTACGTAAACTTTAGTCACATTTACAATAGGTCCCTCAATCGTACTCTTTCAACTTTCTATAGGTGCTTATATTTTATTTGTAATTTCCATCCAACACTACACGATACCACGTGTTTCACTTTCTATTTGTGTTTTCTTCTATGTTTTGGTCATTTCGTACCAACGGGTATTTAAACCATTCTTTAGTTGGTGTTTATATTTTTATCTTTCTTTAAAATTCGAGTACAACATTGCTGCATTGACTCCTGTGGGAGCTTCAGCCACATTCACAATACATCCTTCATGATCTTCTTTCAACGGGAACTTTAGTCGCATTTACAATAAAATCTCCAAAATCTTTTTTAATTTTGTATAACTACACCTATTTTATCATGGACTTCCTTCAACCATGCTTGAAATCCAACGTGTTTCACTTTTTAATTATGTTGTCTTTTTTTCTTTCTAATTATGGGTTAATTTTTTTTATTTACATTTGATGAATGTGGATTATGTTATTAAATTTTTTTAGACTTTTTCTTCTTATTTTATCAAAGGTTAATGTTCTATTTAAAATTTATAATCTTTTGATTAAAATTTATATTTATATATAATTTAATTTTTATTCACAGTTATTAGATTTTATATTTTGCAGACTAACACCATTTGCCCAATGGCACAGGTTACCCTGGGGCCCAGTAGTCGATCCCGTGCTCCTGATTTTGATTCTCACAGTTGACAAACTCAGTGTTGACCAGTGCAAAATTTGTATTCAAGCATAATGAGATATTAGTACGATAGAATTTAGCCAACCCCGTGCGGGAATTGCCGCACTTTTTTTTTTAACTTTAGTTTTTTTTTCTTTTTGTTTTTTTTGTTTTGTCCTCTTTTTTATTTTAATGTTTTCCATTTTTTTATTTTTAATATTTTAACGAGTACTCTAGGGTCTCGAAAAATTTTAGATGTTTAAATATGCGAATTTTGTTTTTCAATTATCGATTTGGTGAAAAAAAAAATTAATTTCATGACAAAATACATAAAATGATATGCTAAACAGTGTGTTTTGGTATACTCGATGGTGAAAAAAATATTTTTTTAACAAAATACGTAAAGTACGATGTTAACCCGTGTGTGTTGAGGCACTTAGGATTCAGAAAAAAATTAGCTGTTCAAACACCCGAAGTTTTTTCCTCAATAATTGGTTTGGTCAAAAAAAATAATAGCTTTGTGACAAAATAGGTAAAGTGCGATGCCAACATTGAATTTTGGGGTATTTTAGGGTCCAGAACAAATTTTATATGTTCAGATACGTGAAGTTTGTTCCTCAACAATCTGTTTGACGAAAAATAAAAAAAATACGTGACAAAATATGTAAAATGTGATGCCAAACAATTTGTTGAGTTACTTTAGGATTCAAATTTTTTTACATGTTCGGATACACAAAGCTCATTCCTCAAAAACCCGTTTGGTGGAAAAAATTTGTGACAAAATATGTAGTGCGATACTAAATAGTGTTTTTATGTGCTTCTATTTTATTCAAATATGCGAACTTTTTTCTTCAAAAATAGTTTCAACTTTGTATATGTGCTTCTATTTTATTGGTGGTTTTAAATCAAACTCTGCATGATACCTATACGTACGGGTTTCACTTTCTAATTATGTTGTCTTATTTTCTCTTTAATTATGTGTTAAGTTTTTATATTTACATTTGATAAATATAGATAACGTTATTAAAGTTTTTTAAACTTTTTCTTCTAATTGTCTATGGATGTTCAATTTCAATGTATTTGTTGTTATTAATATTCTTTACGTTTTTTTTCTTATTATCTGTGGATGTTGAATTTCAATGTCTTTGTTAATGTTTCTTTTTAATTTTATAATATTTTTATTTAATTTATAGTTTTTTAATTTAATTTTTATTTACTGGAATTTTGGCCATGTTTACAATAGATCCCTCATCGCCCTCTTTCAACTTTCTATAGGTGATTCTATTTTATTTGTGGTTTTCATCTAACCCTGCACGATACCCGCGTGTTTCACTTTCTATTTGTGTTGTCTTCTTTATTTTTGTCTTTTCGCATCAAACGGTATTAAAAACATATTTTAACTGGTGTTTAAATTTTATCTTCTTTCAACGAGAACTTCAGCCACATTTATAATACAACCTCCACCATCTTCTTTCAACTTTGTATAATTGCTCCTATTTTATCATGAGTTTTCATACAACCATGCATGATACCCACGTGTTTTAGTTTTTAATTGTGTTGTCTTCTTTTCTTTCTTATTATGGGCTAAGTTTTTATATTTACATTTGATAAATATGGATTATGTTATTAAAAGTTTTAGACATTTTCTTCCCATTATCTATGGATGTTTAATTTCAACGTTTTTTGTCAATATTCTTTTTAAATTTTATAATCTTCTTATTTAATTTATAGCTATAATTTAATTTCAATCCACAATTATTTAACTATATATTTTACAAACCAACATCATTGGTCCACTGGCATAAGCTACCTTGGGACACGGAGTCGACTTAGTGCTCCCGAGTTTGATTCCTGCAGTGGACAGAAAACTATTGTCTTGAATGATTAGTTTATTAAAGAGGTTTTCCCCTTCCGGTTTTACTTTAATTTTGCTAACTAAAAATTAGTCAACTCCGTGCGTAGCACGGGTCAGTCGGCTAGTAAAGGAGAAAACTTATATACATTCTTTTTTTCACCCTTAAAAATGATTAATAGTTTTCCCATCCTAAACCGACAATCCACCAACCTCTAAATTGTAAACTCCACACCCACGTAAGAAAAGGGTGCTGCAGAGTTGTTTGTTGGGTTTTTTTTATACCCCCGCACCCTTCCCATCTACCCCCACAATATTTTTTTGGATGAAAATACCCCTTAAAAATTTAACCCAAAATCGTATATACCACACGTCTATGTATATACGACTTTAAAAAAATCAAATCGTATTTACATAAAAATTACTTAGATACGAAAAGAAAAAAAAAAGTCATATATACCTATTATGGGGTGTATATACGACTTTGTAATATGCAAGTCGTATGTACCACCACACATACGTATATACGACTTGTAAGAGGGCCGGACCCAAACAGTCGCAGGCACCTATCAGGCATGTAGGGAACTCTGATGTCTCCCCAGCTGATGAAGCCCCTGTACAGTGAAATCAGCTCAAACTCTCTATGCCCCCGGAGCCCCTCAAAGGGTCGCCAACACACATCATCGGACGTCAGCCCATCAAGCAGCTGCCTATAATCTGAAAGCTTCACGGCGTCAGACTTCTTCTTCCTCCAGCGTCCACACAGCGGTTCCTCCGTCACACCACTCGGCCTCCTCTCAACCAAGGTAGGAAAATACCATAAAATCCAGGCCTGAAATCCAATAATAAATAACAACATCGTTAATTAAAAACAATTTATCAAAACTCGGAAAAAATGAAAAAAACAATTTAAACTAAGTACCTGCAGTAGGCTCGCGTACCCTCCTATCTATTGTGAAGAGTCCACACAAGAGTAGTTCAGTGCATCATACGTATAAGCTACTGCTGCTGCCCCCCATGCGTACCCTCCAACAACCTCTGCCCTCAAGTCATCAAGCAAGAGTAGCCACTTAGCCTCAGCCCTGTCTTCAGTCTTGCATGTGAAGATGGAGTAGCTCAGAAGTAGAAGTATATATGCCCTGACAGCAACATCCATGTTCCCCCCGCAATTGAATTATCTTGAACTAGTCCCTCCAGCCACTCATAACGGAAGTATGGACCAATAGTCCTTCCACACCCCATACGAGCCTCCTCAATACTCAGTCCTAGATAAGCGTGTGGCAGCTGGATGGCCTGCTCCGTAGTCACAAAAGTGGGTGGAGATCTGAAATAATTACCCTGGATGGGAAGATGAAGTAGGCAGGACACATCGTCAAGAGTAATCGTCATCTCACCAAATGGCAAGTGAAATGACGACGTCTCCGGGTGCCATCTCTCAACGAAGGCGGACAGCAGCTCATGGTCCACCGTGGAATGTGCGGTGGAGATAAGGGGGGATAACTTGGCACCTCTGACATGGCTGAACAACTGCTCGTTCTGGTAGTAAACAAATAGTCTGCTACTAACCTTGCCGCCATGGTTCCACACTTTCACCACACGTCTATATGTCTACATTAAAAAAATTAACAAAATAAGACTACGTACAGGAATAAATTAAACTAACAACACAGTGTAAATAATTTCAACTTACCGGGTCTGCCAGTACACGAGAACAGACATGACCCTCACAAGTAAAGAGAGGCTCCTGCTGAGGCTGCTGGTGATGGTGCTGCTGCTTTGGGGTGAGCAAAGGACGGGTTGGGACGGGTTACAATTGTCCCTTACCCGGCCCTAAATTTATATAGGGTCTTTTTTTAGACCCTAACCCGTCCTTAGGCCCGAATAGACCCGATGTTCTTAGGGACATAGTAAGACCGTGTCTATTTAGGACGAGACCGGGTTGGCCCGAAGGACAATTAAAACAAAACTATAAGGTGGTCACTCAAGTATGACTAAAAGTTATAAGTGATAAATTGAATCTTTTTAGTACTATATCATGAATTCAAACTTAAAACATAACTTTTACAATATTACTTTACAATAATGTTTCTACTTAAACTAACATCGATTTCAAATTGAATATTTTATTTATAAAATAGAGTTAAAAATTAGAGTGAGGAGTGAGTAAGGGACGGGTTATACCTAACCCTAACCCGTCCCTAAATTTTGGTCGGGCCAATTGTTTAGACCCTAACCCATCTTTAGACACGAAAAAACCCTATATTTTGCGGGTTTAATGGGACGGGACGGGTCTTAGGGTTGGGTCGGGTCTTGCTCACCCCTACAGTGCTGCTGATATTGCTGATGCTGATTTTACTGATGCTGATACTGATACTGATGCTGCTGCTGCTGATACTGATGCTGTTGATACTGGTGGTGCTGAGACGTAGACTGGTCCTCAGACATAGCCTGGTCTGAGGACATAGACTGCTCATCGTGAGTCGCATATGGGTGAGCATGCTGGCCCTCCTCATACTCAAACTCAAGCAAAGGGACCCGGACCTCCTCCACCGGTCTGTCTCTCTCTGTGCGCCTACGCCTCGTAAACGCATTCCCGCAATCCTGTGGCGGATGCGTGTGCACGGAGCTGCCGACGCCGAAGACTCCCCTCGATGCCTATGGGACACTGTAAAAAAAAACAAAATTTTTAAATAAAAAAACCCCAAAATATGGGTCGTATATACCTATATACGATTCGTATATATGTGAGGTAAGGATATATACGAGTTACTATTTAACAAGTCGTATATATGTGGCGTAGGAGGTATATACGATGCGACCAAATCCAAGCTAATCGTATATATGTCTATGTGATGTATATACGATTTCCTCTGTAAAAACTGGTGGTAAATCGTATGTAAGTGAAAAATGATAAGTGTTTGGTAATTTTAAAAAATTTTAAGAGTATTTTGGTCTTTTCGCAGGTGACGGGGGGGTAGATGGAAAAACTGTGGGGGTAAAAAAAAACCCTTGTTTGTTTTAGTCAACTTTGAAAGATGAAAATCAAAGGGAGGGTGGGATATGGGGAAGATATTAAATCAAAGGCATTGGGCCTAAAAAAAATTATTAAAAAGGGCTTCAAAATTTTGTTATTAGGCAATATTAAGGATTTTTTTTAATACCCCACCATTTCTCCTATACCCACACAAAATTTGAAAACCCAAAAATATCCCTGATACATTTCTTCGCTCGGATTTATCTAAATCTGTTTTTGATTTTTTTTTTCAAAACGAATTTATGTCTCAATTAGATAAATCCGATTAGATAAATCTGTTTTGGGGGAAAAAAAACAAAAACAGATTTTTTTTACGTTGGATAAATCCGTTTTTCAAAATAACAAAACAGATTTCTTCGCCTATTTTGATGAAACTACTAATTGAGACTAAATGCTTCGGATTGGAAAGCAGATTTATTCGCCTATTCTGATTTCTGATTGCTATGTCTCAATTAGTCTTTCTTTCTTCAATTTTTAGAGAATACACTGAGAAAAAATACACTTTCCTCCCTAGTCCCTAAACACACTTTTGAGTCATTGTCAAAACTATTATTATTAATAATATAAATTATTGACTTAATTTGGTCTTGTTGTACAGAAAAGAGAAAAATATGAAAATGAATAAAAGTCCAATTCAAAATGAAATCAAAGAAGAAAGATTTGGGTTAAATTTAAAAGGAAGTTATCCAGCGCCTTGGAGAGAAAGAAAGGAAATTATGCACGCAAATCTAGGAGCAAATATAAAAGGCTTCACATAATGTATTCAAGGGGAGGCCGTTATTAGACAACAACAAAAAAACCACGCATAAAGGAGGTAATTGAGAACATTGACGGCAACGCACACAGGGAGAAAGGAAGGATTTTCGCCCTGAGAATAGCAATCAGAAATCAGAATAGGCGAACAGCTCCGCGTCTTTGCCACTTCTCTACTCCTCCTCGCGCCTGCAACACGGAGCTGCCGCCGTCACCGACTCACCGTTCTTGCACAACCAGTCCACTGCATCGATTAAAAAAATATGTGGTCCAACATTGAAAGTCTTGATACCCACGTGTATTCATTGAAAGTGTTGGACAATATGTGGTCCAAGTCCAACAAGTCTGATGCAACATAGCCCTTTTTATTCATTAAGAAAATTGATTTAAAAATGTTGGTTTCTATAAGTTGGATAAATTGATTTAAAAATGCTGCTAATAATTGATTTTGATTATTGATAATTGATCTATGTATTCTTTAGGTGTAATACGATGGTTAAGCTTAACAAAATTTATGCTTATTTCAAGATAAAAGCTTCCAACAAAGATGAAAATTGTATATCTTCAACATTTTGGGCAAGCTCCGCTACTGTATAATATTTTAGTTAGTAGTTACGGCACCCCCCAATATTTTGGGCAAGCTCCACCACCGTATATGTGTGTGTGTGTGTGTGTGTGTATAAAGAGCCGGTTTTAATATGAGAGGTAAATTTGGATCGTCTAACAATACATGAGTGACTATGATTAAAACGTGGGTGGTTATCTCTTTGACTTTTTGTTTTAATCTCAACCACTAACCATTTAATCTATGGTCGAGATTCACTCCTCTCACCCTCTAAGTGCTCTCATAATATACGTTCCCTATCATTAGAAAGTGGATAGTTATCACGTTGATTTTTTGCTTTAATCTCAATCATTCATATTTCATCTATGGTCATGATTGATTCCTCTCACCCTCTCATTATAAAAGTCATCTATGGTCATTATATATATATATATATATATATATATATATATATATATGTATATATACTTTCTTAAAAACTAGTCTATGTGTCATGGTTTGATCGAAAAACTGCACCAACCACACTTATAGAATCACACCTATAGAATCACAACTAAATTTTGTCCTTTGTAGAATTAAAATGCTCGTGTTCATACAATAATGCTCGTGTTCATCTAATTACCAACGAAGGTAACGATGTTAAAAAAGTTTGCCACATATTATGTTTCAATTGGTAAACAGCAAAAATAGTACCAACAATAGTATTATTGTATGTAAGTTCTCTCCTTGAATAATTCCACTAAAATATAGTGAAACTCTATGTCTTCTTGTCCATAAACCTTTTAGCTAATCTATTAAGGCCCTATTCACAAAAAAAGAAAAATCTATCAAGGCCTTAAGTTAATTGATTAAGACTTTACTTAACCAATTAAATCAACTTGGATTGCAATTTGCAACCAATGGTTTAGATATTTAAGGCAATGATTCCTAATGACTATGGGCTAATACAAAAAAGTGACGTTATGATATCTATCTAAGGTTTGACATAGAAACAAGAAATTTCCTAATTCCTACTAATTGATGTAGATGGATGAATTTAACCACTAAAAAAACAATCATGTTATCAACCAAACCAACCCACCGATTCATTCATGTTTACACGTAGTTTTTCTTTTCAATTTGCGTGAAGAATTCAAACGTCTCACTTGTTAGTGTTGTGCTGTCTAATTCCTACCAATCATTGCCTAACTGCTGTATCTCTACTTCTCATCTAATTAGACACGTATAACTTGACAAACAAATAATGATTTTGTGAAGGGAAAAAAAATGGCTGTTATGTGTGTGCTGCATAGTTTCATTCATAAAATTTATATTTCTTTTATGTGTGCCATCGTCGGCAGCACTAAAAAATTAATATTTCTTTTATTTGTTGCACCGTGCAGAAGCAACAAAGGATTTATACTGCTCATACTATAAGCTAAATTGTATTTTCTTCTTCAAGTTATTTTTTAATTTTTTTTTATTTTCAGAATTCATTTCCAAATTCTTTTAGTTTTATAAAAATGGTCGCCATAACTTCTCCTTTACGAATTTAGTCCTCAAATTCATATTTTTGGTCCTCATTTATTTTTAGTTTTATTTTCAGTCCTCAAATTTATGAATTATTTGTACTTTTGGTCTTCTGTTTTTTCAAAACCATAATTTTGAAGACTAAAAATGTAAAAAACAAGTATCATTTTGAGGACTAAATTTTTGCAACATTATTTTATTTAGAATTAAATATTAATAATGGACAATGATTACGTAAAGTAGGATACACACGTGGTTAGTCAAGTTCCCCTACGTAGTTTAGTCACCGGTAGAGCCGGTAGATACTACAGACCCATAACATGTAACAAAAAAAATAGTGGGCAGTAATTCACCATTAATAAATATAAAAAAATTACCATAAAAATAAAACTATAAAAATATTAATAAAACCCAAAAAAAAATCGGGTAGAATTACAATGACCGTCAAAGCTCTCTCCTTCAAGAATTTTAATATTGCTATTACGAGAAATGTGAGATTCTTTTACTCCATCAAACTAATGGTGTATCATGTATGCCTTCTCTAGTCATAAGAGCAATTTTTGAGTCTTCTTAGGGTCTGTTTGTTACGGATTAAAAAATAAGTGATTTTGTTGTTAAATAATTTAGAGATTAGTTTTTAGAGATTTTTGAGAAAATGAGAAGTTGTTTTGTGTTTGTATAACATACTGAAAATCACTTATTTTAAAAAAAATCATTCTTAAAAAACTGATTTTATGAGAAGCTACTCAAAACAGCTTCTCATATGAAGCAATTTTTAGATTATTTTCAGGTTTTTTATTTTTTTAAGAATCTTTACAAATGGACAACATGTCGTCATAAGTGGTTATTTTTTAAAAAAAAAGTGATTTTTTAAAAAATAATCCTTCTCGAGTCTTCTCTAAGTTTTGTAAACATTCTTAACCATGAAGAATTGCTTATATCATCCTTCTCCTCAAGTATCATCAACGATGGAGCTTCTTTAGGCTGTATAATCTGTTTGGCTTTCAAAAGTGTAGTGGGATCTCTGAATGTAACAACACTCAAGGACAATTTAGTAAATTAATGGCCAGATTACTTCAGCATTATTCATAAGGTAAGCAGGGAGGATTCTCATCTCCAATTCCTTGTTATATGTATAAATGAGGTGGAGAATCAGTGGTATCTCATGCTTACATATCCAAATAGTGTACAATGTTGGACTCATCAACTCAGCAACATCTTTGGGAACATATTTCCTTCCCATACAAATAAAGGGTGAATGCATCTAAGGAGTTATGTTTTTCAGCATTATCCTCTTTTGATACTGCTGCAAGAGCTAAGTATGCTATAACACTTTGGGGAATAATATATGGCGCAAGAGAAATTAGGTTTAAATATGTTTTTAAACTCGGTAAATATATAGGTTTTTGTTATTCACTCCTGTAAAAAAGATTTTTTGCTTTTCATCCCCACAATATAGAATGTTTTGCTTTTTGTCCTTATTTTTTGTTTTATGTTTATATTTGGTTTTAGTCCTTGAAATGTGAGATCATTTTGATTTTAGCCCCTAAATCACGGTCTGAATTGGGACTAATTCCAAAAATTGATATTTATTGCAAGGACGAAAATCAAGAAAAAGAATTTTCCCAAGACGATAAACAAAGTGTCTTAAATTTGAGATGCAAAGTGTCTTATTAATCCTAACTGTGAAGATACAGTCATATAGAGCTCATCTCCATCAGGGAAATATTCCACCAAAAATGCTTATTTATGGCTCACAACAAGAACAGCAGAGGCTGAACAAGTCACTTCCTTAGAGAGTGAACAAAACAATAAGTTAGGTCGTTTGATTAGAACAAGCCTTCTAAGCGAAGAAGAATCATCGAACTAATGGACTTACCGCTCGCTTCCAGCCAACAAGCAGTTACTTGTCTGATCAACAGGTTCCCGACTTAGAAAATTGGAAGTGGATTTGGAAGCTACACGTCACAGAAAATGTTAAGCACCTTGCTTGGATCATCATGCATGGTAGCCTCCCTACCAATTCCTTTAGGGTTATGAGGGTTCTTGTGCAACGAATGAGACAATCCTCCATACCTTGAGAGATTGTAACCGCTCTCGTCCTATTTGGCGCCTCTTAATTGGCTTCGTCAACCTTCAACTCTGACAATCCATGCCTCTCGTTCAAATCTAATGCAACGGAAAATTTGGTATGCTTTTTATTAGGCAAAATTACACCAGGACTTCTTTAAGTTATTTAATTGTAACAACTTGGTCCTTTAAGTTTTTTTTGTACCATAAGTTACATGGCTTGTACACAGTTAGTTCTTTTTTCATTTTCCGTTACAAAAAAGCTGAGTTGGGACTAACGAAGCTGACGTGGTCGTGACGACCTGTCATCTATCTTGTAACAATTAGGTCATTGAAGACTACTGTCATGTAACAATTTAGTCCTTTCAACTTAAAAATTTTATTAAAAAAGATTGTTCATCTTTTTCCTCAAGAACCCTCATCTTCTTCACCATTGATAAGAACGCTTCAAACTAGAGCGATGAAAATCCAGAAAGACATTTGTTGCTTCAACCTTCAAGCCCTCATTGTGTGCAAATCGAAATGAAACACTTCAACCTTAACCAAAAGATATTTGTTTAAACAGATCTAAGAAAAAAAAACGAATCTGAAAGAGGAATAATAACCAAACAAATCTGTAACGGTGAAATTGCAGAAAACCAACCTAAGGAATTTCGATTCGATTGCATTTCGATCTGAGGGAACAATAATCAAATGAATCTGAGTTTGGGTTTGGGTTTTCAATTGCATTTATTAGTTTTTACGATATGGGTTTGGGTTTTATTTGGAATGTGTTTCAGCGTTTTATTTCGATTGCATTTGTATATGGGTTTCAACGTTTTATTTCGATTGCATTTGTTAGTTTCAGCATTTTAGCGTTTTTCAGCGTTTCAGTACATGTGATTGCCCAAGATTTAAGATATGGGTTTCAGTTTCTTCATTTGTAAATTTGGGTTTGGAGTTGGGTTTTATTTGAAGAATATGAGGAATTTGAAGTGTGTGTGTGTGAGAGAGAGAGCCAGAGAGAGAGAGAGAGCGAGAGAGAGAGAATTTGAAGGGATTGAAGGAAGAGACATTGAAAATCTGGGATTGGGTTCTGGTTTTATTTTCTGGGAAAGTTCTTTAAAGTAAGATGCAAATGATGAACAAAACATTATTTGAATTAAAAAATAAAAAATAAAAAAATTGCCACGTATGCGTCCTTACAGCCACATAAGCTCTGTAACAGTCACCTCAGCAACGTTTTAACACCACATAGGGGCTTTTGGAACGAAAATTTGAAAAAAGGTCAGCGGTAAACACATTAGGTAACTTAAAGGACTAAGTTGTTACAAAAAAACTTAAAATCCCAACTTGCTAAAAAAAAATAACTTAAAGGACTTCTAATGTATTTTTGCCTTTTTATTATCACTTGTTGGATGTTACACTAAGAGCCACTTGAGTGATGAAGCGACTTGTTGAGCCACTTGAGTGATTTGATTTTCAAGCATTTTGTTGTGTGTGGCTAAGGAATCAACCTTTGATGTTAACTTGATAAGAATATCATTCAAAAAAGAAGTTTGATTTTTGAACTCTTCATTTTGCTTAGTTTGAGTTAACACAAAGTTTTCCAACATAATTTCCAAGTTGGATTTTTGAGGACTTTTTTGAAAATTTTGAAAATCGGGTGGTGTTCTAGCCGCTGGTTGAAAGGAGGGGTTGGATTGAGGATTCTTATAGGAAAAATTTGGATGATTCCTCCATCCGGAATTATAAGTCTTTGAAAAAGGATCCCCCTTTTGAGCATTAGATTGCTCAATAACATTAACAGATATCCCTAGTTGGCATTCAACACCAGTGTGGCCAACAACACCACAAATTTCACAGGGTGGTACAGAAGGAGTAGAAGGTGAAATAGCATTTACACTCAGCTTATCAAATTTAGCAAACAATGCATCTACCTTAGAAGCTAAATGATCAAGAGTAGAGACTTCATACTTACCTGGCTCTTTCTTTGATGGAGGTGTAGCAGTGATGGCTCTCTCACCTGTCCACTGGTAGAGATTTTGAGCCATGTCTTCAATCAGTGCATAAGCCTCTTCAATGTTCTTGTTCATTAGAGCTCCACCCGCAGCAACATCCACGGTCATTTTTGTAGCATACAGCAATCCATTGTAAAATGTGTGGATGATCAACCATTTCTCTAGTCCATGATGGGGGCAAAGCCTTAGCATTTCTTTGAAACGCTCCCAAGCATCATAAAGAGATTCCCCATCATTTTGAGTGAATCGTGTGATTTGATTCCTCAATTGAGCAGTTTTGCTTGGGGGAAAGAATCTAGCAATGAATGCTTGCCTTAGTTGATCCCAAGTTGTGACAGATTCATTAGGTAATGAGTGAAACCAAGCTCTAGCTCTGTCCCTCAATGAGAAAGGGAAAAGTTTTAGCCTTATAGCTTTTGGAGTCACTCCATTTAATTTTAGAGTGCCACAATATTCAAGAAAAATAGAGGGATGAAGATTTGGGTCATCAGTAGCAGTACCAGAGAATTGGTTCTGCTGGACCATAGCAAAGAAGGTTTAAGCTCAAAATTATTTGCATCAATAGCGGGGTGCACAATAACTGCATGCGTCTCTGCCATTGATGGCGTAGCGTACTCTTTGAGAGCACGATTTTGATTTGCAGCCATTTCTTGGTTATTGCGCAATTCTCTTCTTCTTCTATGAAGGTATCTTTCAATCTCAGGAATTGGTTCAACAATTTCTCGGAAACTGTGGACTCTTCGTATTCAAAGAAGAAGAGAAAAAGTAACAAAAGAAAACAAATTTTTTCAGTCTAACCGGTACCAAAAGGTCGATTAATATCACTACTCCCCGGCAATGACACCAAAAACTTGATAGGCCGCAAGCGTACAGTTCTATCGCGTAATAGAAAGTATCGATCCACAGGGAGTATTTTGCGATTACTAATCTAATTTTTGATATTGATTAGCTGAAAGGAATGATTTTAATAAAAAGAGTATTTTTTGTTTTGTAAAATTCAGAATAAAAGACGCCTTGGGATCATGGTTAGATCACAATGATGGAAATAAACAACCCTTTAACTATTCTCTATCTTATTTTGAAATTGTTTTAAGGACAAGGTATTCTTTTGGTGTAATTCAAGCTTCCTTTCGGAATGCAAGAATGTGTCTCGAAACAATGATCAAACCTATTCTCATGGTTGATCATCGCAGAGACCCATTAAGCACAACCTTATTGTCCCAAGGCTAGCAATACTATTCTCATGCTTTGCTTTGCCTTGTCTAATCCCATTTGTTCCAATATCAAACTTCACCTCTCGGTACTTCGTTTGATATTTGTTTTATAAAATTTAGTTCTATGGAATTAGATTAAAATTCAAGTTCTAAATAAGATAGAGTTTAGTCTTGGATTCGTTTAGGGACCCATCATTTGATTGTGTCCCACAATCCCAAGACTAAAGAAGTCTACTCACACATGATCATAGTAGACAAGGGAGTAGAAGAGAATGACATAAAAGAAAATGACATAAAGATAAATAACAGAATGTAAATGACAAGAATATAAACAAAGCGATAAAGAACTGAAATGTAAAGTGCTGGAAATGTAAAGAACAGAAATTAAAATTGCAAGAAAGTAAAGAACATGAAAATAAAAGAGCAAAAGCTTAAGAAAATTGCAAGAACTTAGATTAAACTTTGGAGTGAGATTACAAGTATGCTAAGGTACCATTACAACTGAAATGAGGTCCTATTTATAGCCTAGGATCAGTAGACAAATGATTAAATTCGAATTACAAACCATAATGAAAGAATTGGAAGAGTTTTGTAACATTTTTAGCTTCAGATAAAGGTGCACGGACCATGCTGCTGGGGTGCACGGACCGTGCGTGCCGTAAAACTTGTAAAATTCTGATTCAGCACAGGGAGCACGGACCATGCGTGTAGGGAGCACGGACCGTGCATGGTCTTCAAACTCTCCAGCTTCTGCAACGTACAGTGCGCACGGACCATGCTTGTGGTGCGCACGGACCGTGCGTGTCTTGAGTCTTTTCAGCTACTTTCTGTAACAGTGAGCACGGACCATGCGTGTAGTAGGCACGGACCATGCGTGAACACTTAATTCTTGGCTTCATTTACTTGATTTTGCTCCTTGGTCCTTGAACTTTTATTCTTTGCCTTTAATCACGTGAATTTCTTCCATTCCTTCATTATTTGATCTTGAAAATAGAAACCAACATTTTGTAGTAAAATAGCTCCAAAGTGAAACTAAAATTCTACAATTTTTATTTAATTCAAATGCTAAAAACATAGTAAAATAAGACTTATCAAACTCCCCCATGCTTGAATCTTTGCTTGTCCTCAAGCAATTTACAATCAAAACCAGCAGCACAAATTAGTAGAAGCAATTTTTTCATTAAAGCTCAATCATATATATTTTTCAAGGGCTTTGTTCTCAGGGTGCACTTATCACACTTTTCTATGCTTTTCATGAATTTTTCAACCCAACAGCTGCTCCAAGTGAGTGTGTGCACTCATGGTCCGGTCCAGTTACCAAGATAGTCACAAAAGTTTCGCTTTTGCCTTACTTAGAAATAGCCTTCCTAGATTGTGCTTCACTTGATTACAAAGATAAAACAAATTTTACAATTGATCCACATTTTGTGGTCAGGGCACACTTGAGATTTTTCAGTTGCTTTACTTTTTGAATTCTCCAATCAGCAAAAACAGCCTAGTTTAGATATATTACCCTGACTTCAGGGCATACTTTTGATTTTTCAGCTGTTCCGTTTTTTTGAATTTTCCAATCAGCAAAAACAACCTAGTATATGTATATTACCCTGACCAACTTGCTTAATTTCTATTTTTCTTTGTTGTATCAAGTTTAGCACAATTGTCGGTTGACTAAAACAAGCTCAGCTTTGACTAGCTTTTGAACTATTTGGCTTCCTTTCAAGACATAGAGTTTAAGTGTAAAAACAGATGTGAGTTTAGAAAACAATTCAAGAAAAAAAAATTGTGTTTACGTGTACAAATTCATCATAGAACTTACCCTTTATTTTTTTTTCTTTCTTTTTCTACTAATAAGCGCTGCATCAAAACATTTATCTCAATAAAACAGCAACAATACAAAGCATGGGAAAGAAATCCAGTCTCAACACTTATAAGAAAACAAAATGACAGAAATTAAATAACAAAGGGTAAAGTACCCCTCCCATGCTTGGACCAGACATTGTCCTCAATAATATATAATTAAAAACACATGAGAGGGGTAAAAAAAGCTCACATTGACTAGCATTTGTAGCTTTTCTTCTTATTTCAGCAAAATAAAACAAATGTAAACCTGTGATTTGCCTCCCACGCAGCGCTCTTTTAACGTCATTAGCTTGACGCTTGTCTTTCAATACCTCAACCTGGATCTTTTTTCACAAGAGGTGCTGATTTTTCTCCAACTAAGGCTTCAATGCCCAAGTTTTTAATGGGAGGGTTTTCATCCAATAATTTGTCATCAGTTTGAGTTTTCTCAGCCACATTTTCATTCTTGCTTTTTATGAAACCTGTTTTCATCCTATCATTTGAATATGGCTCCAAAATGCATTCTTCCACACAGTGGTCTATTATATCAACCCTGCAACAAGAATCCTCAAGAGAAGGGCTTTTCATAAGGTTAGCAGAATCAAACTCAATTTTCTCCTTACCCACATTAAGAGAAAGTTTATCATTTTTAACATCAATGATGGCCCCAGCTGTAGCAATGAAAGGTCTCCCCAAGAGAATTGGAACTTGGGAGTCCTCTTCCATTTCCATCACCACAAAAGCAGCGGGTATATACAATTGTCCTACCTTGAATGGAACGGTCTGCTAATTGCAATGACATCTTTGTGGGTTTGAGTTCACCTACGCCTAGTTTTTTAAAAATGAATAGAGGCATTAGACTCACACTAGCTCCTAGATCACACATGGCTCTCTCAATACTCTCACTCCCAATCACACATGGAATGGAAAAACTTCCAGGATCTTTGAGCTTAGGAGGCAATTTATTTTGTATGATAGCACTACATTCTTCAGTCAAAGCTATTGTCTCATTGTCATCTATTTTTCTTTTTTTAGACAAAATCTCTTTCAAAAATTTAGCATAAGATGGCATTTGAGACAAAGCTTCGGTGAAAGGAATGTTTATGTAGAGCTTTTTCAAAAAATCCACAAATTTTTTAAATTGCTCATCAGCTTTAGATTTGGCTAATCTTTGGGGGAATGGTATGGGTGGTTTGTATGGTGGTGGAGAGACATAAGGTTTTTCTTTCTCTTCTTCTACCACCTCACTTTGTTCATTTTCTTTCTCACTCACATTTTTCTCATTGGTGCCCTTTGGTTCCTCTAATTATTTTCCACTCCCAAGGGTGACAGCATTTATTTGGGCTTTAGGATTTGGTTCTGGCTGTTCAGGGAAGTTGCCGGTGGTTCTAGAGGATGAAGCGACTTGTTGAGCCACTTGAGTGATTTGATTTTCAAGCATTTTGTTGTGTGTGGCTATGGAATCAACCTTTGATGTTAACTTGATAAGAGTATCATTCAAAAAAGAAGTTTGATTTTTGAACTCTTCATTTTGCTTAGTTTGAGTTAACACAAAGTTTTCCAACATAATTTCCAAGTTGGATTTTTGAGGACTTTTTTGAAAATTTTGAAAACCGGGTGGTGTTCTAGCCGCAGGTTGAAAAGAGGGGTTGGATGGAGGATTCTTATAGGAAAAATTTGGATGATTCCTCCATCCGGAATTATAAGTCTTTGAAAAAGGATCCCCCTTTTGAGCATTAGATTGCTCAATAACATTAACAGACATCCCTAGTTGGCATTCAACACCAGTGTGGCCAACAACACCACAAATTTCACAGGGTGGTACAGAAGGAGTAGAAGGTGAAATAGCATTTACACTCAGCTTATCAAATTTAGCAAACAATGCATCTACCTTAGAAGCTAAATGATCAAGAGTAGAGACTTCATACTTACCTGGCTCTTTCTTTGATGGAGGTGTAGCAGTGATGGCTCTCTCACCTGTCCACTGGTAGTGATTTTGAGCCATGTCTTCAATCAGTGGATAAGCCTCTTCAATGTTCTTGTTCATTAGAGCTCCACCCGCAGCAGCATCCACGGTCATTTTTGTAGCATACAGCAATCCATTGTAAAATGTGTGGACGATCAACCATTTCTCTAGTCCATGATGGGGGCCAAGCCTTAGCATTTCTTTGAAACGCTCCCAAGCATCATAAAGAGATTCCCCATCATTTTGAGTGAATCGTGTGATTTGATTCCCCATCATTGTCCTCAATGATATAAAATTAAAAACACATGAGAGCGGTAAAGAAAGCTCACAATGACTAGCATTTGTAGCTTTTCTTCTTATTCCAGCAAAATAAAACAAAGGTAAACCTGTGGGTTGCCTCCCACGCAGCGCTCTTTTAACGTCATTAGTTTGACGCTTGTCTTTCAATACCTCAACCTGGATATTTTTTCGCAAGAGGTGCTGATTTTTCTCCAACTAAGGCTTCAATGCCCAAGTTTTTAATGGGAGGGTTTTCATCCAACAATTTGTCATCAGTTTGAGTTTTCTCAGCCACATTTTCATTCTTGCTTTTTATGAAACCTGTTTTCATCCCATCATTTGAATATGGCTCCAAAATGCATTCTTCCACACAATGATCTATTATATCAACCCTGCAACAAGAATCCTCAAGAGAAGGGTTTTTCATAAGGTTAGCAAAATCAAACTCAATTTTCTCCTTACCCACATTAAGAGAAAGTTTACCATTCTTAACATCAATGATGGCCCCAGCTGTAGCAAGGAAATGTCTCCCCAAGAGAATTGCTCTATTGTAAGAAAAAAAAAAGGATTCAAAATTTGCTTTTAGTTGAAAAAGAGATTATATTATGGATTTAATTAGTGTACACATTTAAACTTTTTTTTACATCATCAATCAATAATAAAGTTTATGGTAAGAATGACTTTTAAGGTAGTTGAGATAAAGTCAAACCATTTTTATGATAATTCGTTTTGTGATTGACTGACGTCGTAAAAAAATTAGTACAACATTATCGTATACAAATTACGGCGCTTCTAGGGTGAGAGAGCAAATCAAATTCCTCAACGGTATAGTTTTTTTACATCAACAATCAACGAAAATCATTATATAAGAAGTAATTTTTAAGGTAGTTGAAATAAATTCAAATTATTTTTATGATACGATAATTAAGAAAGACTCAAATCATTTATATGATACGTAATTAAGATAGGAAAGTCGAACCATTTTAAATCCAAAGAATTCTGGCCGACATAATTCAATCTCACGTGGCATTTTATTTATCAAAAAAGATTCCATGTGGCATTCTTTCATTAATTAAACTTAAATAAACTTAAATTTCCAGAAAACCACGCATCCATCCATCAACGCCGTCACATCAACGGCAGCCCTAACACAGACCCTTTAACGGCGTCAAACCAGACGGCGCCGCTCCTTTTTTCTTCTCTTTTATCTTTCCTTTTTCCCTCTCCCTCTCTCTCTACCTCTCTGCAACCCCCTCTCTCTACTTTCTCTTTCTAGAAATTCCTTTACAACAAGTGAAGTAAAGAAGTTCTCTCTGTTCCTTCGTCAAAGGTACGCTTCCATCATGTAACCTTCCCCTCTTCATATTCTCTCTTTATTCGAGTTCCTATTCAGACGTGTAAACGTGTTTCTCTCTCTATGTGTCTGTATTTATTGCTTATAATTTAAATAATAATGCGTTATTTGTAATTAGTGTTATGGAAATTCGATGCTTTTGACTGATAATTCCGGTTTTTTCGCATTGATTTCGGATCGTTCTGACTTTTTGAGTGTGTGAGTGTTTCTAATTTTTTCCCCTTTTTTTCTATAATTAGGATTAGGATGTTTGATTTTCTGAATTGGATCATATGATATCCCGTACTGATAAAAAAGAAACAATTTTATTCATGCTGTTTGTTTGTGTTCTTGGCAGTGAGTTCATTTTCTGGTGATTTGAGGTTGGTAACACCAATAGCCAAGATGAAAGTGTATAATTTGTAAATTGTAATTCATTAGGTTTGTTGTTGTGTGTGGACACTGTGCTGAACTGTTTCAATCAAGTGTATTTTGTATTTGATTGTTTGTATTTCACTTCCAATGTTCTGTTTGATTCAGTTTAGTATGTGTCTCCCAATGAAGCACAGACACGGACACTACATGGACACGACACGGACACCCCCACACCGGTTTTATTTTGAATTTTTTTTGAAAAATACAAGTAATTGAAGTGTCTGTGTCTGTGTCCGACACGATACACCCAGACACAGCATTCGAAAGAGGTGTCCGTGGTTTAGAGACTCTCCCCAAATTTTGATGGAATGAAAATTTTGGGTTGAGTTTCGTGTTGAAGTTTACCCCGGAATTCTTACCCAGATATATTATAAAATATAAACTGAAGACTGACTAATCCTTTTTGAACCCTAAATTATCCCTGTGTTTGTATCAAATAATACTTCAATTTTGCTTTGCCTGCCACAAACGAGAAAATTTCATTTACAAGGCAAATTTTTCTGAAGGAGAAAATTGGTCCTTCAGGAAATGGCCGATGAAGAGCTGCTTATCTCTAAAACAAATGAAGCATATTTGGATTTATATGAATTATTTATAGTTTTCTATTCTATTTAGTTTAGTTGATTGTTTTCACTTTTTTGACATCCTTTGGTTACTAAGCTCATTTTTAGTCTTTATCTTCTGCTCACTTTTTTTGGCTGATCTGTGAATGTAATTTTTACTTTTCAATTATGCATTTGACTGTCAAATTATGGATCATTGCAATTGATGGTATAGATTTTTCATCTGTTCCATTTCCAGGGAGAGAGCTGTGTTGACCTGTGAATGGGTGCTATCGGCGGTTGTATTAAAATAAGAAGCTAAATACTGTTGTCTATTTCAGCATGGGAGCTGCTTGTTGTGTTGCAACCAGAGATAGAACTATTCAAAGTGGATCAACCAGTGAAAACTTGCATCGGAATATTCATTGCTCCCCAACATGGAGCTTACGGTGGGATCATCGAGGCCGTGTAGCTGGTGAAGATACTTCAATAAATTGGTTTTCTGATGGTACTAGCAGGAATTGCAGATCGGAGAATAAAAATTTATCGTATGTATCAGAGGATGGAAGCCCATTGCAGAATTATCAAATAAATAGAGAGCAAAAATCCCCAATCTCTGAAGGAACTGCTACAGGCACAAAATCTTTTTCTGGTAATTTCATTGAACCTACACTCTGATTATAAAGATCCATGATACACCTATTTGGATGAGTTGTACTTTTTGGAAGTGGGGATTTGACGGTCATTTTCTCTCTTAGTATTTATTTATTTATTTATTTATTTATTTATTGTTTGACATGATATGAGTAGGAAACAATTGAATGGAACTCCCCAATCCCACAGTTAATTCCCGCTTATGTTTCTTTCCTCATAAGCCATCAGACATTAATAAGAATTGAAATTAGCAATAAACATGGCTAGAATGATAATTCCATGAAGGGAACTAGTTGAGCTTTTTATGTCACATCATTGCACTGGTAAATCTAGAGGGAATTTAGAAGGCATTTTTAAGTATCGTAGCAGCATAAAATAAAAGAGAAATGAACTGATAGGAATAAGAAGTTTCGTAGAACAATTCAGTGTTTTAGGTGCTACATTTACTATACACAAAATTTAAAAATGAAGATAGGTCATTGTAACATCATGTGTGGCTCTTTAATTGTGCAAAACACAAGTTATTGATAGAACCAACCGGAATTAGGAGAATCCCCTGTAGTCATGTCCTAGCGAGAGACTCTAGATTTTCCTAATGCCAATGTAGCCCTATACAAATCACAACATGCCTTCCTACTCCCTCTCCTTTGGTATTTATAGGAAACACGCCTTATTTTCCATAATTACATAACTAATTCTTACTTGGATACTAATAGAATAAGGCCCACTAAGTCCCATAACTATTAATACTCCTACCGAAAACATTCACAGGTGAAAAACCCTGATAAAACCTGGCTTGTTTGTTGCTCCCAAAATCTCAGTTTTCTTTCTAGCAACTAGAAATACTTCTCACGCCCACTCCTTCAAATGTTGGACCCCCTAGGTTCTATTGTTGAAAGAATACAAAAGCCGAACACATTAGAAATATTATGGTGTAGCTTGGTGAACATGGTCAACCAGTTGAGTAGTTGCACATAGTCCACATCTAAGCAGAAATAAGCCAATGACATGACTACAGAGATCTGTGCTACCGTCACTTCAGTACGAGCCTTACTCATTCAGGTCACAAGTTGGCCTAATGTCTGAAACATGGTTCCTGGTCTGAAGGTATAAAAGAGTGATGTGTAAATGTAAGGTCCATTTAAGCACTCATGAAGAGTACTCCACTGAAGATGGTCTTAACTAACAGTAGCAGCTCTATCAGTTATCTGAGTGCATAAACATATCTCATAAATAATTTATGTTTTACGAATATTTAATTCTCTCTTGGTCATTTTTTACGGAAGCTCCATCAGTTCGGTAGTAACCTTTATTTCTCAGACCTCGTAGTACACAAAACAATAAGTGGCTTTTAGCCCCTGAGTGCTTGTTAGTTGTTACCTTCCGTATGAAATTTAAAAAACAAACAGAATGTTTAGTGTAAGTCTGTTCATTAAAAGGCTAAACTCTTCGTTTGAATAGAATATTGAATCCTTTTGATGGACCTTTCATATTTGATAATCGATTTCAATGTGTTAGGGTGGAATGTGCACCAATGGATAATTATTAAGTTTCTCTCTCTAAATCATCAGAGTCCAGTCCTTGGTTAACAGCTAACACTTAACAACAAGGATTACAGAATTGGAAAATCTTCTAAGCACAATCTTGAATGAAGGTCCCCTTATAAACACAATCTTGTATGAAGCTCAATGCTTGAGAAGACTTTATATGTCAAGGCCTTTTAAGAAAGTAAAAGAAAAAAGTCTTCAGACCTATGTGTTTCTCTGCCTAAGGGCTATGTAATAACTGTGTATCTTAACGTGACTTCTTTATTTAGCTTTGCTTATGCATCCTATCTTGGCTGTGCATCTATGCAAGTCATAAATCCTGCTCTTAAAAAATGCAGGCCGACCCTGTTTTAGTTGATCCGTTAGTAAACTATTATTCACTCAACTAGTTGATTTTTAGATCTGACACGGTTTTTCAAAGTTATTTCAGATCAATCTATTTCAAGGAACGTTTCCATGGATGGGAGCATGAAACAGGTGAGGTTATAATAGTGAAGGGATTGATGTTAATTTATTTTTCAGTAGTTTATATCTTATTTCTTGGGCTTATTTCCTGCTTATGAATCTCTATAGATGAAGGAGCCGGCAGAACCATCAGCAGTATCATGTCCATCTCCTACAAAAACTTCGCCCATATTGCCTTCCACTTCATTGTCAATATCTCCTCTTCCATCCCATAGTCGCCTACCCTCATCCAGCTCAACACCATTAAGGTGGCCCTGCCATTCCACAGGACACCAATTATTACGAAACGTTTCTGATAGCCGAATCATGGGACTTAAGTCACCTAACACCCTTTATGTATCTGAAGAAAGGCCAGTGTTTCCTTCATGGAGCAGCCAACATGGTATGCACTCGGGTGGTGGATCTTCAGATCGTTGCTCTGGGCCTGGCTTTTCTGAGCTGACGGGCAATTCCCTCATGGATAGATGGTCATTTGATAGCGAGTCATTTGGTTTTAATTGTGAAAGGTTGGTTGGATCCAGTAGTCGGTTTTCAACTTCTCCAGTTGATTTGCAAATATGTGGTGTTTGCTCAAAGCTTTTAACTGAAAAGTCTTCTTGGAGTGCTCAAAAGATTATTGTAAATATTGACCTTTCTGTAGTTGCTGTTCTTATTTGTGGACACGTCTATCATGCTGAATGTCTAGAGAGCATGACACCTGAAACCGACAAGTTTGATCCAGCTTGCCCGGTTTGCACTTTTGGTGAGAAACAAACACGGCAGTTGTCTGAAAAGGCTCTGAAAGCTGAAATGAATTCAAACGCTAGAAATAAGAAATCAAGAAATGAAATTGTGGACAACGATATTGATGATGATTCTGTTGTGTATGATCACTTTAAAGATAGGAGACATCAAAGTAAAGGTCCTAAATTGGAGTCTAATTCTAGTGGGAGAAGCTCTACTGTGAAACCTTTTCTGAGTAGACACTTCTCATTTGGCTCAAAGAGTTCCAAATCTGTGTTAGATAATCAAACAACCCGAAAGAAGGGCTTTTTTTGGGCAAAGTCTAGCAAGGAATAAGCTGCTTCTTGGTTGTTGAGAGGTAAGTTTCATTATCTTCATTTTGTTTCTTTCACCAGTGTATCAATAATTCAATATAGTATCCTTAAAGTTTTCTGATTCCATACACTGATTAGATATAATTAAAAATCTTCTACTTTTTCCCCGTTGTAATTAGCGGGTTATGTGCAATGTTAACTCAGATCGGACCACAATGAAATTTTTTAGCCAGTCCTCTGACTGAGACCCCCAAAAAACCACGTGTTCAAAAACTAGTGATAGGACTAGGAAATAAATGGCGAACCAGTTGACCCTTCTGAACTGGTCACATAGCTGAACCTCTTTGCTTTTCTTTCCATAAAATTAGTCAAAATCTCTTTATTACATCTAATTATTTGGTTCCTAATTTATTGCTAAAAACTCGAGACAAGACTTTATCCTATTAATTTGTCCAATGTGGGAAAAGGAGGAGCACTTTGAGTCCAATATATGGTTTTGATCCTTTCGGTGCCTCTTTCTAGTTATTTGATATGGGACTAGCATCTGTTAGAGAAAGATGATGTCCCAATTTAATTATGTTTAGTTCTTGTATGTGTATATGCTAAAAATATGTTTCAATATTTTTTCTGTGGTTTATTCTTACACTTATGTATATATATATATATATATATTGTCCTATATTCACATTACAAACCCAAACTCCAGTTTGACCTTAAAATTTCAAACTTCTGTCTCTGCTGGTTACTAAGGTTTAAATGACTGATTTGATTTTGAAAGCAATGGTTGTTTTACATCCAGATTTCGTTGGCTTTGGTTGTTGGTGCAGCGTGCAATTGAAATTTAACTTCAGAGCTCAAAAGTTTGATAAAATTAAGCCTATACCCTGTCAGAAATACTCGGCAGTTGTTTTGGACTTCATTCATGTTTATTCTCCCTTTTTTAAAGCAGGATCCATTGTTGATATTCTCAGCAACCTCAGATTGAATGACTGAGTAAAGCACAAGATGCCATTGATCAAGCTTTGACTTTTGAGCAGCTGCATACATGAATCCGTGATTTCAAAGGATCAGTAGCCGGAATTACTCTGTAAAGAAGAAGAAAAGTGGAAAAATACAGAAAGGATAAGATAAATATAGGAAGACAAAGGTAGTGTTTAGAGACCAAGGTTCAATGTATTTTGTACAGATCAATTTGTTTATTGCATGGATATAATTCATGTACCCAAATGATTGTTCTGTTATCCATTGTTCTACTGATGCAATTCATGCCATTTAACTTTTGGCAGTTTCTAGTGTTGGGCAATGGTCCTAATAGATTGTTGGGCAATACCGTTTCCATTTTCAGACGGACCTTCCTTGTATTAGTAGAATGATGATTAGTAGAATGATTTATGATTTATGATTTATGATTTTGACAGCAGATTGAATAATCTGCTTTATTCAATGAATATGTTGCTTGCTGACTGTTTGTCAAATCACCAAGCTTTTCAAAGTTTAATCATGCACAAACACTAATGTGCTTGTGACTTTAGACTTTAGACTTTAGACTTTAGAGGGTTCCTTCCGTGTACGTTTCAATTAGTAGTATTTTTGTTTACAATTATTGATACGCTCCCATGAATAATGATTTGACAGAAGAGGATTAAAAAATGAAAAAAGCACTTGAAAAAGACCCTTTCTACTCATTATTGGGCGACAAAAAGGCATGTGGTGACTCAGAATACTGAAAATATCATGATATCAAAAATATTAAATGTTTACTTTTTAAAATATAAATGTATGCAAGGATAGGGATGTAAAGTAACCACGGTTACATATTCCTCAGTCTAAAGCAAGGAGGTATGCAATGGTTTGAGGCTTTACTCAAATTCTCCAAGTTTCATAAGGTGTTTCAATATCAAGATTAGGCATGCAGGAGGTTTGAGGATTGTCAAAGTAACGGAATGTAGGCAAGGAATGTAGGCAAGGATACGTATAAGGGTATGTTTGGGAGGGGGTTTTGGTAGGGGAAGGGAGGGGAGGACATATTTTTCAATTCTAAATTGAGGAAGGTATACAATGTATTTAAACATAAATCAAATGTGATTAAAAATGTTATATTAATATCTATCAACTTGTTCTTTTAATTTTTTAAAATCTCAAATACATATTAAAATATAGACAAATGTTTTTCAAGCTCTCCCCTCTCTTCCCCTTGCAAAACCTCCTCTCAAACATACCCTAAGGGTCTGTTTGATTTATAAACAGGTAAGTACTGGATAGAACATGACAATTTTTTTGTGTCGCACACTGTTTGGTGACTAATGGACACCACAAACAATAAAAATGTAAAATTTATTAAAATTTCATTTATAATGTCTACAATGATTTTATATACCATATAATACAGTTAGAAACTTGTAAAGAAAATTTGCGAGGGAAAATATAGAAGAGAGAAAGAGATATGAGAAAATATAAGAGAATAATATTAAATTTTAATATGGTCTCAAAAAAAACTTTTTACAGTGTTTTTTCAGTTTAATGTGTCATATTTAGTTGATTTAAATTAATTTTTAGATAAATGTTATAGTATTATAAAATATTTTAAATGAGTGTTAATTTCAGAAAAATATTAAAATGGTCATTTTATGAATGCAATTTTTTTTTTTACTAAAACAAGCTTTGAAATCTTGCCCCCTCAGTTCAAATTCCTAGTTCCGCCCTGGGGTACAACAATAACATATAGCTAATTATATTTGTTATGAAACTTTAAATTTGTTTAAATTTATATTTTGTTAATGTTTATAAAACATAACTAGATAATAAATATTTTTTAAAATAAAGGTACTTACATTGAAATTATAACAATTGTAAATTAATTCAAGTTGACTCTATTTATGACATACAAATTCAATTGAATGAACTTTTTTTGAGTCAATTGAATGAAATTGTTTTAATAATTATAAATCAAATCTTTGTTACTATATATTAGTTTGAAATCACACAATATTGAAGTAGTCTCTTTCGAGCTAAAACAAATGAGAAATCAAAGTAACTTTTCTCTCACTATTTTGATTCTCTTCTTAATTGTGCAATGGTATATAACTTATTTTTCCCATGCTGTAATACAATTTTCTTTAATGTTTATTGAAAAGAGTTCTCATTTATGAATTTACGCATAAGTTTAAATTTATTGTTGCAGGGCAAATGGAGACATAACAACTGAGAACAAAGTTTCTGATTCTCAATCGCAATTAGTGGTGGGGAATAACAAATGTTATGATGACGCTTGCTGCTACATATGTACACATGGTTTTATGAAACGTGGTTGGGATGGATATTGTGTCAATGGAAAATGCCATTGCACCCATCCAATACATGTGTCCAAGTCTCCTCCTCAATTTGACATTCATATATAAAATCTCCATTGAGAAGTGCATTAGAAAGATGTAAAGCTATTGTTGGAAAGGCATCAAATAAAAACATTTTGTTATGATATCAATGTGGTGATTTGCTAATTTAATTTGTGTCAAAATTTTCTTATTTTTCCCTTAACCCTAATAATGTGTTAAAGGGAAATATTGTAATTGTGCGATATATTTGTAAATTGTGCTATATCAACTTGGTATAGCACAAGTGGTAGATATGCGAACTCCTTAACCATTTGGTCAAGGCTTCGACCCTTGCCTGGTGCGTATGATATAGTAATGTAATCATACTTAAAATGTAGTAATATATATTAAATTATTGACTCCAATGCCATTCTTAATTAAATTTAGGTTTCTGTATGAAATGATGATTACAAACACTGTTGTGTCATTTCACAAATTTGGACCCCTTTTAGCTGCGACCATTATGAGAAGGAAAAGAAGACAACCAGATTTATTTAGGGCCATACTTCGTCCAACCCTCCCTCTACTCAGCGGACACCCCCAATCCTTAAATATTCCCAAAATACCCTCACATGGAAAACCCCCTCACACTGCATTTTAATTGGTTCGGAGCACGGTTGGCCGAACGGGTTCGGACGTGGTGCCGCCGAACTAGTTAAAAAGGGGGGTGTCTGTGTGTTTGTTTCTGGTTCGGCGGCACGACGTCCGAACCCGTTCGACCAACCGTGCTCTGGACCATCGTTTGATCACAAGACTCATTAATGGCATTTTGGTCTTTTCACGCGTGTTAGGGGGGCCTATTGAGTAGCTAGGTGGTTGGACGAAGTATGGGCCTTTTGTTATGATCAACAGGCCCGTTTAACAGCCTGTGCAAGCTATGCACTTGCACAGGGCCCAACTTCATAAAAAAAACAAGGGGTTTTTTTTGTACCCCCACACTCTTCCCTCATACCCCCACGTCCCCTGCGAAAAGACTAAAATACCCTTAAAAAATTTTAAAATTACAAAACACTTATCGTTTTTCATTTACATACGATTTACCACCAGTTTTTACAGAGTAAATCGTATATACATCAAACACACATATATACGATTAGAGTTTTTTGGGCGCATCGTATATACCTCACAGGAACATATATACGACTTTGTACAAAGAGTAAGTCGTATATACCTCTCCCTCACATATATACGATTAAACTCGTATATGCCTATATACGATTGGAATTCGTATATAGGTATATACGACCTATAGTTTGTGTTATTATTTTTTTAAAAATTTTGTGTTTTTTTATTTAAATTATTTTTTACAGTGTCCCATAGGCATCGAGGGGAGTCTTCGGCGTCGGCAGCTCCGTCCACACGCATCCGCCACAGGATTGCGGGACATGCGTCTACGAGGCGTAGGCGCACAGAGAGAGAGAGAGAGACAGACCGGTGGAGGAGGTCCGGGTCCCTTCGCCTGAGTTTGAGTATGAGGAGGGCCAGCAGGCTCACCCATATGCGACTGACGATGAGCAGTCTACTGCAGGTATTTAGTTTAAATTGTTTTTTTCATTTTTGTTTTTGATAAACTGTTTTTAATTAACCATGTTGTTATTTATTATTGGATTTCAGGCCTGGATTTTATGGTATTTTCCTACCTTGGTTGAGAGGAGGCCGAGTGGTGTGACGGAGGGACCGCTGTGTGGACGCTGGAGGAAGAAGAAGTCTGATGCCGAGAAGCTTCTAGATTATAGGCAGCTACTTGATGGGCTGACCTCCGATGATGTGTATTGGCGACCCTTTGAGGGGCTCCGAGGGGATAGAGAGTTTCAGACGATTTCACTGTACAGGGGCTTCATCAGCTGGGGAGACATCAGAGTTTCCTACATGCCTGATAGGTGCCTGTGACAGTTTGGGTTTCTGCAGGTCATCCCACGTACCCCTCTTACTGGTCGTCCGGCCCATGCACACGTCCTCATGCAGATTGCGCTGTACTTGCCCTTAGTGCATGACGTTCTGGCCACTACCAGTGTTGCAGCAGCACCACCACCAGCACAGGTAGCACCACCACCACTTGAGGATGGGCGCACAGCATGGCAGACTTGGTTAGGAATGGGCTTCGTCGTGGACATATCCGTATGGGCACCACCACGTACACGGAGCTTTATCAGTTGTTGCGCAGGATAGAACTTGATGACTAGAGCATTTTTCTGTACATTTATTTTATGTCTGTACTTTCTGGATTTATGTTTGAACTCTTATTTTATATCAGTTGATTACTATTTCTTACGAGTTTGCATAAACTTTTGATTTCATTCATTTCATTGATTCGATAAAACAAAGTTACATAAAAGATAAAACATAACAAACTAAAAACCCTAATATTTCGGATCTCGCAAACGACGTAAAATCTCATTCATGCTCCGTTGTGTTTTCACGTACAACTCCAAAGGCTTATACCCCATAAGCCTGTCATGAATGTCGAACACGGTCGCCACGTCTTCGTCGGTCTTGATAGACATGGACGAGTAGAAAATTCAGCCATCATCTCCACGACCGGGATTCCGATAAGTGATACTAGTGACGTCGCGGTCGTCCCCAATCACTTGAACTTTCGACCACACTTTATCCTTCAACCCATCAAACCCCATGGCGCGGTCGATTCGGCATAACGCCGGCTTCGGACTCCAAAAGTAGACCCCATCTTCTCTCATCGTGATGTTGCCCCCATAATGTATACCGCAGAGCCTATTCTCAGCAAACCGTTGTGTTAAACAAATCTGCATTCTCGATGTGTGAGAAATGTAATTGAGAGTGAAATTTTGGTGTGAAAAGAATGAGGGTGGGGGTGGGTATTTATAGAATTCGTGAATGAATATCAACCGTTGATACTATCCGTGCAATCTACACCGTTGATTAACATTGGAAGTCAAATCCTAACCGTTAAATCGAAATTTTTTTTATCACGTCGTATATACCTATTATGTGGGGTATATACGACTTTGTAATAGACAAGTTGTATGTGCCCCCACACATACGTATATACGACTTGTATTTTACAAAGTCGTATATACCCCACATAATAGGTATATACGACGTTTTTTATTTTAACTTTTCGTATTTAAGTAATTTTTAGGTATATACGACTCTAGTTTTTAAAAGTTGTATAAACATAGGGTGATGTATATACGATTTTGGGTTAAATTTTAAATGGGTATTTTCGTCCAAAAAAATCTTGTGGGGGTAGATAGAAAGAGTGTGGGGGTACAAAAAACAAATTAGGGCCCCCAAAATAGGAACCAGCCCATAACCCTGACCAAAAAAAAAACCTCACCTTTCACTCGTTCTCGGTAACCGTACGTGAAAAGAAAATACGCAAAACAAAACCACAGTCAGCGCCAGTCAATCACCACCACCACCACCACCACCACCACCCTCCGTCGTGCTCTGTTGCCGTCGCGCTCTGTTGCCGTCGCCTCCGTCGTCGTCCCCTGCTTCTTCTCAGTCAGTCATTCGCTGCTTTCAAGGTTAGATTTCCACATTTCGTTTTCCTTCTTCTTCTTCTTTTCATTTTTGTTTTCCATCTTCTTCAATCCGTTTTACTTCTTCTTTTTGTTTTCATTGCCTCTTTGATTTCGTTTTCAATTTACTTTTTCTTGATTTCTATTTGTAGGGTTTGTGTGATTTAGGAATTAGGAATTAGGAATTGGAAAATTGGGAGTAAAATTTATGTCTTGTTGATGAAGTTCAATCAGTTTTTAGGAATTGGGAATTAGGAATTGGAACATGTGAGGGCTGAGAAAGGCTGATTTTGAATAATGTTAAATTTCCATTGTTGATGAATTGCCATGGGGTTTTGGATTCTTTTGAATTGATTATACGGGTTGGGATGGGTCATGTTATTTCCTTTGTTTTTTGTTTTTATGTTGAGTTGAGGTTGACATTTTGTTATGATAAAGAATTAAAGTAAATTTGACCTCTGTGACTGTAAATGAGAACTTTGACCTCTGTCTCGGGCTCGTTCTTCGCCACACTCTTTACGAACAAATTTGTACTGTGTCGGCCTACCAAGTCTAAATCGGGCAACTTCTCCATCTCTCTAATCACTGAAACAATCAAATGAAAAACTAAAACAATTAAAACAACTAATACAAAAATCCAAACCAACAAAAAAAAACAGAATCTAACCTACTAGAAGCGTCCTTTCGGTAGGCCTGCAACACCAAGAAAAAATGCAAATGACAAAAGGAGAATTGGGAGACATCAACACTTCTCTTGATTAGACCTTCTAAATGATCGAAATGTGATGCTTTGGAGGGGGTTTTGATGGGAAATCAAAGATTTAAGTAGGATTATAAGATTTTGAGAGTTTGGTTGAGAAAACAAAATTAGAAGAAGAAAAGAAATTGAACACTATAATGATTATATTCATACCTACCGAAAGTATGGTTCCGGTAAAAATCTATCGCAAAGCGTGCTTCCACTAAGGGGTACTTTTAGGATCTTGTGGGGGGTATGTGTTAAAATTAAAGGGTAGAATTAGAAGTTTTAGTAATTAAGGGGGTAGGAAAATCGCGAGCCCTATGATTTTATAATTATGGGCCTCTGAATTAAAAGAACGGAACGGGCTCAAAGGGTAAAACGTCGAGCATTAATTCCCACACTCCTTATTTTCATTTCCCGCGCCCTTCACGTGCCGTCAATTAACCACTACGAGCACTACTGAGTTCTGAAACATCTCTCCACCTGACCAAAATAAAAAACCTCACTTTCACTCATTCTCCTTCTCAGCAACCTGTTACCGTGAACGTGAAACGAAAATCAAAATACGCAGACACAAAACCCCAACCAGCGGTGCTCCGCTGCCACCGTCGCCGTCTCCACTTGCTCTGTCATCGTCCTTTGCTTCTTCTCAGTCAGTCATTCGCTGCTTTCAAGGTTAGATTTCCACAATTCATTTTCCTTCTTCTTCTTCTTCTTTTCATTTTTGTTTTCCATCTTCTTCAATCCGTTTTACTTCTTCATTTCGTTTTCATTGCCTCTTTGATTTCGTTTTCAATTTACTTTTTCCTGATTTCTATTTTGAAGGTTTGTGTGATTTGGGAATTAGGAATTGGGAAATTTGGAGTAAAATTTATGTCTTGTTCATAAAATTCAATCAGTTTTTAGGAATTGGGATTTAGGAATTGGAACATGTGAGGGCTGAGGAAGGCTGATTTGGAATAATGTTAAATTTTCATTGTTGATGATGAATTGCCGTGGGGTTTTGGATTCCTTTGTTTTTTGGTTTTATGTTGACTTGAGGTTGACGTTTTGTTAATTGTTATGATAAAGAATTAAAGATAACAAAGTCTCACGACATGGGGTTTTGGATTCCTTTGTTTTGATAATTGTTATGATAAAGAATTAAAGATAACAATGGATTCCTTTTTTTGTTTTGGATTCCTTTGTTAATTTTGCATAAAGAATTAAAGATAACAACTTGTCAGCACCATTGCATTAAGTTTGCTAGCCCAGCCACTGAACCAAGTCTTGTAATCTCCATGAATTCTAATTTGAGTGATTTCCATTTTTATTTCAGGTTTATCCATTCCGAATTCTAATTGGCAGCAGGTTGGGAAACTTGAAGGTTGCTATTATTTTGAGGTTGTATCGAGATATTATTAACAATTTACATAAAGTAGTTTAAAGTTTTTGCTAATTTAGTTGAATTTTTTTAAGTAGGAGCCCAATTTTTATGATTTCCACAGGGCCCCCAAATTGCTTGAGACGGCCCTGGCAGTGGCTAATGTTTTGTAGCTTAATTTGTGTGGGTGTGGCTGGCAGTGGCTAAACTCAATGAAATTTCCCCTAATTTTTTGTTGCTCAGTTTGTCGTGGCAGTGGCTAATTTATTGTTGTGTTTGAATGGAAAGTGAGCTACCTGACTTTTGCTCAAACATGCCTTTATACCGAGTTGTCAAGCTAGCTTGAATAGTATATTTGTATGCTTGTGAAATGAAGGCTTAAATCAGAAACATAACTTCATGACAAGCTAGATAAATATGAAGCCTACTTGAATAGCATTTATAATTTCCCCTAATTTGCTATTACTTAATCGGTGCTTAATTTTACCTAAGACTTCATGAGTGATGTTAATAAAATTTGCACCCTTGCCTCCCATTCCTAGATCCACCACTGATATGACACATCATGGAAAATGTTTGACTTCATTCCAACTATCGGTCAATGATGAAATGACACGTTATAGAAAATGTTTGACTTCATTCCAGCTACCTTAAAAGTCACCCACACTATGCGTTTTGATTGGTTGACGATGTAAATTTTTTTACACCGACAATCGTACTACAGCACAATCAATAACTTATCTACTTTTTCCTTTTGTTTTTTTTTTTTAGTTTCAAAGTGAAAATGAAGAGAATGATAGCTTTGGGGTTTGAGGGTTCAGCGAACAAGATTGGTGTTGGTGTAGTGACTTTAGATGGTACAATTCTTTCAAACCCGCGCCACACTTACATTACTCCTCCTGGTCAAGGTTTTCTTCCAAGGGAAACAGCACAACACCATTTCCAACACATTATTCCACTTGTTAAATCTGCTTTGGAAACAGCACAGGTCACTCCACAGGACATTGACTGCATATGTTACACCAAGGGTCCTGGCATGGGAGCTCCATTGCAAGTGTCTGCGATTGTTGTTCGTGTGCTCTCACAGCTCTGGAACAAGCCCATTGTTGGTGTCAATCACTGTGTGGCTCACATTGAGATGGGCAGGATTGTAACAGGTGCCGATGACCCTGTTGTCTTGTATGTCAGTGGTGGCAACACTCAAGTCATTGCTTATAGTGAGGGGCGCTACCGAATCTTTGGGGAGACCATTGATATTGCTGTCGGTAATTGCTTGGATCGGTTTGCTAGGGTGTTAACACTTTCCAATGATCCAAGTCCTGGATATAACATTGAGCAGGTAGATTACCGAAGCATGTTTTATCATGCTTAACTGAATAGTGTTGTCCGGAGTTGATCTTTTTGAAATTGGCTTATGTAGTTTCTTTTATCCTTCAGCTTGCGAAGAAAGGAGAGAAATTTACAGACCTTCCTTATGCTGTCAAAGGGATGGATGTATCTTTTAGTGGAATTTTGAGCTATATTGAAGCAACTGCTGATGAAAAGCTAAAGAGTAATGAGTGCACGCCTGCAGACTTATGCTACTCTTTGCAGGTAAATTTCATTTGTGTTGATCCCTTTCCTTCCTTTCCTTCCTGATATTTAGTATTCATATAATTAATAACAATTTGTGAGTTGATATTTCTTCGAATGTTGCAGGAGACATTGTTTGCCATGTTGGTGGAGATTACTGAGCGGGCCATGGCTCATTGTGACACAAAAGATGTTCTTATAGTTGGAGGTGTAGGTTGCAATGAACGCTTGCAAGAGATGATGAGGACAATGTGCTCTGAACGTGGTGGAAGGTTGTTTGCCACAGATGATAGGTATTGCATTGATAATGGTGCAATGATAGCTTATACTGGTCTCCTTGAATATGCCCATGGTGTGTCGACTTCACTGGAGGATTCTACATTCACCCAGCGGTTTCGGACAGATGAAGTCAAAGCAATCTGGAGAGAAGCAAATTTGACAAATTCGAATAGTCTTGCAGACAAAAGCATTTGATTTTTCAATCTCGAGGTTTGCTCTTTTCCTTGAGTACGCAATTAGACTTTCATTTAGAATATACTTGTCTGTTTTGATCATGTAAGAAGTTTCTATTCCATAGGCAGGTTTAGGTGGGAAATTTCTATATACTTGTCTGTTTTGCTGCCATATTATTTTCTCATGCTACTATTGATCATAGTTACCATATATGATTTCAGTTTCTTATGGGTGTATTGATTTATCCTTTTTATAATGACAGGATTGCAAAGGATCCTCGATTTGAGAGAATACTCTGTACTCATAAGGGGACCAATGCTGATGACTATCTTGTTGAGAGTTACTCAGGTGTAATTTATTTTTATGTTTCTGTTAGATGCCAGAAGCATATGGGATTAATTTAATATTAGGATTAATGTATGGTTTTTAGACTGGACTAAAAATTATCCTTACCGTCTTTCCCTTGTCTTGTGAACTTGTGGAAAGGGAGAACAGGTTAATTTTTTGTTTTGTTAAACAATGATGCTAGATCTATCTAAGATAATGGTAAAATTTGTTGGTTTCCAAATCCTATTCATTTGGTTGTTATTATCTCTTTCCTATTTTATGGGGGCTGTTATCACTGTTGTAAAGAGAACATTCTATCTGAAGTGGAGCCAAAGAACATTGACGATGCTTTAATAGACAATGGATGATATGACCAAAAAGAAAAAAGATAATGGATGGTTTCTGGCTATGCTGCTTGCGGTCATAGATGTTTGATCAACTATACATGTTTGATAATAAAAATAACTTTGAACTTTTTTGAATGTAATACCAAAGTTTGTGATCCCACTTTTGTTAGATCTAGGGAGGGTACAACCACATTATATCGCATCTTTTTTTTTAAACAGTTAGCTCGAAATAGTAGGGGAATTGATTAGTGTATATGTCGTCGATCTTGAGTTTTATTGAGTCTTTTTTTTGTTACAAAATTTTAAGGCGAGGGGATGACGTTCAAGTCCAAGGCATAGAAAACTTTCGATTCTTTGAGCACTTATGAAGGGAATTAAATTTGCCTTACCCCAAACAGACTAGTGGGGATTTGAATTCAGGACCTTCCATATGCAAATCTTGTCGTGTTTCACTAAGCCAACTCCTTAGGGTTAGTTTTATTTTGAGTCTACGTATGTATGTAATTATTATCTTTGAGTTGTAGTTTAACTTATTTTCCGGTGAGTTTGTATTTTCAATAAATAAAAAATTCTAGTTCCGTATCAAAAGCCGTGTAAAAAAAGTTCCGTATCAAAACACATCTTTGTCATATTTTCTCTACTTTGTTTCATAAAGAGATTAATTGTGTTTAGCGATTAAGTAATACTCTAGAATGGGTGTTACGTGATAAAAGCTAAAGTTTGGTGGTACTGCACTATATATTTTGCTAAATTATAGTTTTAGTCCACTTATTGTGACAAATTCATATATTTGGTCTCTTTATTTTAAAACTTAGATATTTAATTCCTGTATTTTTCAAAACTTAAACATTTATTCCAAAAAAGTGTTTTGCTTATTATTAAAGTGATGAGAACTCTAAAAGGATGCTTAGAGACAATTTGCACTGCATCTCATAAAAAGTATTAAAGATTATAAATATTAGTTTAGGTCTTAAAAGTTCCACCCCCTATGTGAAAATTTCTTAGTTCTCTTGCAGATAACAATAGCAATCTCATGTAAAAAACAAAAACAAAAACTTTTTTTCTGTTGCTACAACAGTAACTAGTAGATTGCATACAAATTCAAGACTTAAGTCAATTCACCAGCTATATATATATATATATATATATATATATATATATATATATATCATTAGCCAGTTTCCTTAAACTTGCTTCTAAAATTTCCACCCTAAAAAATTGTACATAACAAAATATTACAAAATCAATTATATAATCCCATATATATGATTAATAGTACTGAATGCATATACATTTTCACACACCAGTACTTTAATCTTAAAATATAAATATCATACACACACAACTTAGCACAATATAGAAACACAAGAAAGGAACAGATTATCAAACACCATTACACATGAATTTTTTTTTTGTTGGCCACACTTCCTTCACAATATGATGGTTCCATTCATGGAACCAAATTTGGCATTTACCTGCCATTAAGGTTACTGAACTGAGCAAACATAGCAGTTCCAGAATGACCATCAATACCTTGAGCTTCAGCTGGAGGAGGAGCATTATTATTGACCTCAGGTTGAGTAACTTGGGGAGGCTCATTAGTAACAGTAGGAGGTGTAGTTGTATTAGGAGAAGTAGGAACAACAACAACACCATCAGAAGACTTAGTTTCATCTTCAACTTCTTCTTTACCTTGTGTAAAAGCTTCTTGTAATTGCAAAGCATATTCCAAATTCCAAAGAACATCACCCATTGAAGGTCTATCAACACCATGATCAGCTAAACATTTCTCAACAGCTTCAGCAAATTTCTTCAATGATTCAGGATTAATAGAACCAACAAGTAAAGGATCAATGATTTTATCAAGTAAACCTTTTCTTTTCCATTGCATAGCCCAATCAGCTAAGTTAACTTGTTCTCTAGGTAACTGAGGATTAATAGCTGGTCTAGCACATAATGCTTCAAGAAGAACTACACCAAATGAGTAAACATCTGATTTTTCTGTTAGTTGTTGTCTTCTGAAATATTCAGGATCAAGATAACCAAAACTACCTTTCACAGCTGTACTAACATGACCTTGTCCCATTGGTGCATCTTTTGAAAGTCCAAAGTCAGAAACTTTAGCAGTGAAATTCTCATCAAGTAAGATATTTGTCGTCTTCACGTCGCGATGAATTATTCCTTGTGCTGTTCCTGTGTGAAGGTAATGAAGTCCTCTTGCTGATCCAATGCAAATTTCTAACCTTTGTTTCCATGAAAGAGGTGATAAGTTTTTACCATAAAGATGGTCTCTGAAATGACCATTAGGCATGTATTCATAAACAAGGATCATTTCCTCATTTTCATCACAGTAACCAATTAAGGAAACCAAATGTCTGTGTCTAAGTTTTGACAGCATTTGAATTTCTGTTTGGAATTCATTTATACCTTGTTCTGATTGTGGATTTCCTCTTTTGACAGCAACTTGAGTACCTTCATCAATAACACCTAAGTACACATTACCAAATCCACCAACACCAATGATGTTTTTGGAGTCAAAGTTCTTAGTTGCTTCTGTGATTTCTGAAAATGAGAATATTCTTCCTAATCCCATTGATGAAGAGAAAAAGTTGCTTTTTCCCATTGAGTTTTTGCTACTCATGAAGCTAGTATCACCAGCATGTAGAGGCAATAACCATGAAGAGAAACTATTTCTCTTTTGCCAATCTTGTGGCCTCTTATGCCACTTGATAACCATAGCACCAAGACCAACAAATGCTCCAAACATCATTACAAAACCGACGGTTGCAACCGCTTTGCGATTCGATCCACCAGCTTGTCTTCCATCGACACCGAATTGTCCATCTAAACTATTCACCGTGTTGCTTATTTTCATAACTTCTACACCATTCAAAATAGCACGGACACTTGAACCACTATTATCATCTTGTGGTCCAATTTGAACTGTTAGTCCTCGATCCATTAATGTTTCATTGACCACAATGTCTTTAAAATATGGAGTTGATATTGAACCAGTGAGGGAAGTTAAATCCAAATTCCTAATTGCATATTTCTCATTAATATAGACATTAAAGTAGAGTAGATTAGGTCCTTTGCTAATAAAATCACAGAAATGTAACCTAACAAGGTAACTAAATGAAGTGTCAACATCAAATTTCCATGTCACATTGAAATTTGGTTGATCAGTCATAGCATCACCCAATTCAGTTAAAGAAGCATACACAGTTGGTGGTGCAATTAAAGGAGACATTGTTGGATTATATTGAGGGTACTTAATAAGATTAGTAGCCGCAGTAAAAGACTTTGCTAGGTTTTTGTTTGTGAGATAAGGTCCATCATTTTCCCAAACTCTACCAAGGGTATCATTTGCTGTGGTAATAAGAGGACCTCCATTATTGATTCTATAAACAGGTTGGAAGGCATAGGTTTTCAAACCGGAAAACTCGGCAACCGGGAAAAGTTCCGAACCGGTATCGAAAATTAGTTTATCAGGAGCTGAAACAACCTCAATAGCACTAATAAATGCAGCAGAATTCTTCAAAGGAATGAAAGACAAAGTAAACTGTTGGTCTGCTACATTGATAAGATACTCTTTAAGAATTGCCTTATCACTATTGTTAACATTGAAGCTATGAAGAAGAACAAAGGTATTTGTGTGAACAGAAAAAGTGGCCTTTTGAAGATCAAAAACATTGTTTTTTATAGGAAAGAAATGAAGTCTAACCCAATGAAAACCTTGTTGAGCCAAATGGAAAGAATATTTAGCCTCTTGAATGAATATTCTTGCATTTGAATATATAGGTGAAGGAACATTAGCATCATTAGCTGAGACCTTATAATCATCTTTAGCTTGTAAGAAAGAATTAGCTTGAGGATCTGATTTGAATTGTCTACCATCAGGTAAAGAAACTACATTTTCTGCACCACAATCAATGAGAAAATTGTCTTTTGGAATGAAAGCAGAAGAAGGATTTCCTGATGATAATATTGGAGATGAAAAGGCTATGAGAATAACCAGGAGGATAGCCATCAATGATGACAAAAAGGATGATAGAAAATGTTTTGATGATGATAATGGTGAAAAGATGTTTATGTGATTTTGATTTTTTTCTATCTTCCCCATACCTCCTGGGGGGTGAGGTGAGGAGGAGTTTTTGAATTTAGAATTAAAAGGGTACGTAGTAACAAATAGCCTGAAAAAGGGTGATTTTTGATCCCTATAAGGGATTTTCTCTCTCTAACAACTTCATTGTTTGGAGGAAAATAGAATGTGACAGAACATTACATTCCACATTATTAGCCAAAGAATGTGGAGGGATGAAGAATTTTGTGCTTTGGAAATCCTGGTTCATTACATCCCGTGTTTGTCTTTATTTAGAAATTTAGAAATTTACCAAAAGAGAAGAAACAAAACAAAAAAAAACTAATGGTTGGTTTGAACAAGTCAAACAAGCCTATCTATCCATAAAACATCATTAACAAATAACACCAATTGAAGTTTAGTTACATTAGTTACAATGATGTCATGTCATTCCATACATAGAATATATAAATTTTTTTATTAAATAAGGTTGTTTTTTGCTTACAAAATGCAAGCACATAGGTGAGGAAACTCTTGTGTGACTGCACGTAGAGAAACATGTCAAGCATGAAGTTGTTTTATTGACTGGGAAAGGAGTTTAAATAAATTACTCTAATATATAACAAAGTTGAGTCGTATGCAGAGATGGCAGCAGTTAGTTTTTAATTATTAAATTATGTTAATTTATACTTTGACATTTTATATATCACTTTCAGATGATATCAACTTTATTTTCTTTGTTATTTTATACTTTTAGTGGATGAACCCCTAATAATAAAAATAAAACTTTTATATATATATATATATATATATATATATATATATATATATATATATATATATAGGGGGGGCATATCTAGTGAGAAAACTATTTTTATATGAGAGTGAGAGGATCTATTATTAGCCATTGGATCCAAATAGATGGTAAAGTGGGGCAAACAAATCTTTTCAATGACCTTTCAAATTTCTGGAATGTGAAAAACTACATGTGATGATTTCTTTAGAAATTCAAGGTCGAATTCTCTCAAAGAATGAGGGAATGAGCACGAAATGGAAAATTGAGCATTGTTGAAAATTTTGTTATTTTAATTTTAAGTGAAGTGTAGAAAAATATACTGAATTATATTTCAATTGTGTCTAGAGTACAAACGCTAATCTCTTTAAATAGGCTATTCTAAACCTAATCTTAACGGGCCTGATAATTGGGCCGGATAAATAATTACAATGATATTACACTATTTGCAACACTCCCCCTCAAGTTGGTGAATGGATATCTATCATTCCCAGCTTGGATGTAAGTTCTTTGAAATGTTATGGTGGCAAGCCCTTCGTTAACACATTTGTTAATTGGTGTCCGGAAGGAATGTAAGCTATAGTTATTAAACTGCTGTCTAGTTTCTCCTTAATGAAGTGGCGGTCAAAAAAACACCTTAGTAGGAGTAATTAACTTTTATATTTTCTATATTAAAATGTGAAACTTTTAATTATTTTAGTCTTACTTTTAAAACTTTTTTCCCTTTTTATTATATTTCAATTCATACTTTTACAACAACAAAAATCATACACTTTTGCTAATTTTTAATAAACTTATGGCATCTTCACAGGTATCGTGGGGATCTGTGGGAGGAAAACCCCCTAAGATGAGGATTGGACATATGGGGGACAATTTGGGAGGCGGTGACAGGGAATGAGGAATAATCGAAGAAATCCGAGTTTGGTTCATGTGAATATATCATTTGGAAATTCCACGGTGTAAAAAGTGAAGAATTTTTATATTGAAGAATATTAACTGTACTTACTTAATTAATTAAACTAAGGTCAATATTGAATTACTTTCTGTTTGTTTTGTCCTCAAAAACAAAAATTTAAATATTGATAATTTTAGGAAAATCATTATTTTTTTAATAATTACTAAGGTAACTATTAGATTTATTTATTTATAAAAAGATAGTTTACATTTATTTAAATCTAATAATTAATTTTATAATTTGCCTAAGCTTTAAATGAAATACCCAAAAAATAGTTCTATCAATTTTCTGTTTTTTGCCGAAATTGTTCAATTATATTGATTTATTTGTTATCACTATGATGATTATTATTTTCGCCTTAATTATTTTCAATTCAATAACTATCCAAATTATTAAAATAACTTTATTATTTAAATAAATTGACATTTTCAAACATCAGTTCTCCTGTGCATCGCCCAGGTCAGAATACTAGTGTATGTATTATTCATCATGAAAAGACAGAATATTACAACTTAATTGACTTAAATTATTCGACATGCGAAGATGCCATAAGTTTTTCACATGAAAAGACTGAATATTACAACTTTGACCGTTATCGGTTTCCTTAAATTATTTAAGAAATATATAGTAAAAAGGTTTTGGTAATTTAATATTACAATTAAATTGACTTAAATTATTTGACATGATACTTTTACTGTTATAAGTTTTCTTAAATTATTTAAGAAATATATAGTAAGAAGGTTTTGGTAATAATATTAATATTAATTTAATGCTATACATTCTAGTACTTACCAAACACGTCTATTTTCCAAATCCGCTAGTTTACTTCACTATCCGCTAGTAGATAGACTTGTCAAACAGAGCCTAAATAGTCGCTATCAAAATGATTTGATGTCATTAATAATTGAGATTTTTTTGTTAGCATCATTGATAATTGTGATTCATTAAACAAATATAATTAAATGACATTAAATATTAATTAATAAATGTTTTAAAATGACATTTTGACTGTTTTATTCTATTTTTCAATTATTTACATTAACTTCTCTAACCATATTAAATAGTCCATGACAAGGTGGTGATTGTCAATATCTCTACAAAATGGCTACTAACATCAATCATCTCTATTTTACCTTTGCAATTCTATGCATTGTTTCAATCCTTGTATCAGGTAACAATTCTATGTATTGTTTTAGTTTAAACTTCAGTCTCATCTCAATTTTGTTATTATGTTTTCAACTAAAACTCAGATGCACACACACATAGTTTTTTAATTACATTCTATTGGTTGAAGCAGGAGAAACTGGTTTTCGCACTACTCGTACTGATGATCCTCGTGATATAGTAGCTTGCTATGACACAGAACCAAATCCATGTGATCCCAAAAAGTGTTCAGATCTATGTGCATTTGAAAACTACGCTGCTAAATGTGTAACTCCCGAAGTAGGTTCTTGTTGTTGCTATAGATAGCTCTCAACTATGATCCTATATCTACGAGCACATGTCTTTATAATGGTGTTTTTGCAAAACCAAATTCAAAAATAAATAAAATGATTTCAATTCAAAGTAACATTAATGTTATGGTTTCAATTCAAGGGTACCCAATTTTGTGAATGGGAGAGGATGCACACAAAATGACCACCATATGCGCGTACTGTTGCCATCTGTTTGGGTTTGGGTTGAGTTGTGTATATTCATTTTAAAATTGGTCCTCTATAGCAAAATCACAATTGTTGAAATTGAATGTTTTTTGAATTTCAAATTCAAGAAGTGATTTTGCGTATAAGCACTTTTCCGAACTTCATTTTGGTTCCATTGAATACCTTGCGAAACTTTATTCAAGTTAGAGTCTAGCTTCATTCAATTTAGTCGCATATTGCATGAGTAATTCAAGAAACAAGAAATCGAATGGACCTTGGTATTTTTGAAGACATTCATAGTGTTCTTCATTTTTTGAGTTATTGTATTACAGAGCCAAAGGGAAACGGATATGAAAGATAAATGACCGAAGTGAGAAAATTAAAAGATAAAAAGACCAAACTGACACGAATATGCAATACTAGAAAATCTCAAATGCCGACGGAATTTAGAGAGGAAATTTTTCGGTCTCTAATAGAGAAGCCCTAAAGATGGATATGTTTGGTCAAAGACATAGTTAGAATTTTGCAAATTTGAGACAAATTAGAGACGAAATATGTTAGTCGCTAATTATTCCATCTCTAAAGCCATGTCCAACAACTCATTATAAATTATTATAACTTAAACCTTCATTTAATCTGTCTCTAATTTCGTCTCGTAATGGTTAGTCAAAATAGTGTTAGTGATGGAAGAAAAATTCGTCTCTATTATACATTTGCAAATGCAGAAAGAAAGTGAGTGAGCAGCCATTGAAGGAGAAAGTGAAAACCCATTTTATCGTTTGGATCCATATTTGTGTGTGATTTCTATTTATATTTTCTTTTTCAGTTTTCTAGTTGACATTGTGACTCTTTTTATTTTCAGTTTTCAGTTCTCTAATCAACCATTTTAAATAGTTTGCGACAAGTTGTAGATTGTCAACTAGTGCATATGTCACCGTATGATGCATTGGTGATTGCAAAACATTATAATTTAAAAAAGTTATTTAAAAATATCGTGTTTTTTGTATTTTTTTGTTGAAATGAAACTTGTGAGAAAGAATTTGTTGTTTTAATCTATCGGAATCAACATAGATGGAAGACATTGAAAGGAAGAATAACTTTATTAATGTAACACAAAATTAAAGATAGTAAACCGGGTTTTAGCTCTTGGAGGTTTTAATGAGGCCCCTCATTTTGTCCCCGAGTACACCTTGTACTAGGGGCTAATAATAAAATTTTGCTTATAAAAAAAAAAAAGATAGTAAACCTTTATTGGATCGTAGACTCAAATATATATATTTTCAATTTCAGCTCGATTTCGTTAACATAAAGATCGACATCAAGCATGAGTGATGAAACCCCATCTAAAAAATAACATAGATATTAATAAAAAAAATAACAATCAAAGATAAATAATCCAAAGAAAAAGCACTTAACGTGTAAATAACAAAACTGCAAAGTAATATTTTGAACTCAAAACATAAAGTAAATGGATTATACCATCTTTAGTTAACAAGACTAGCAACTACTTAAAATGGTAATCGGAAGTAAAAAAATATGGTTAGGCTATGACATTATCTTAATTAAATAAAGGATAAAATTTTAAATAAAAAAATGAACCTGTAAAACAAACATACATAAGACCAAAATAAAAAGCAAAAATAACCTTTTTGTAAAGAATGGGCAAACAATATATCACACACAATTCAAAAAATAAATAAAATAAAATTATAAAAATAAAATAAAAGTTTGTTCATCACTATGCCAATAGTTGATTTTATATAATATTTAATCACAGACTTAGGTGAAGTTTCCTAAAAATATATTTAAATAAATGTTAATTAACATGATCATAATTTTTTGTACTAAATAAACTATTTACAATTAAAATGATTTGAGGCCATTGCAAATGTTGACTCATTAAACCAATATTAATCAGAATATATTTTTAAATAAGATTTGTTAAAATTAAACAAACTGACACATATTTTATTATTAAAAATTATAAAATGAAATTATTTTTCTTTCTAATTTTTTTCTTTGCATTAACTTCTCAAACCATTTTAAATAGTGTGTGGCATGGTGTTTGTTGTAATAATTTAATAAATATTTCAAAAGTGGGGAATAAATTATGTTAAACTAAATATAATATATAGTTTAACGGATACATTAACATTGGTTTATATGGATTCATTATTACATAGTTATGATTATATAGTTATGGTTTATATGATTTATATCAACGTTTCATTTTAACGTATATATTATCTAGTCATGATTATATTATATAATATATACGTTTATTTGGTTTATATGGTTTCATAATATCACATGTCCGTTTTTATCATTATTATATTATACGTTTCAATTTGGTTTTCATTACTTGTTTTTATATTTATATTTATGTGTATAGCTGTTATGCTATGGGTTTCACTACTAAAATTTTCGTCATTTCCTGCAGAATTTCCTGCTGATTTTCATTAAAAATTCGCAGGAAACGAGTTTCCTGTGGAATTTTCAGCGGATTATGGTTCCCAGTTATTTCGTTCGTGGATAATTGTTTCCTGTGGATTTTTGATTCGGCAGGAAATTTCCGCAGGAAATTCCTCAGGAAATCTCTGCAGGAAGTTCCGCAGGAATCCCATGGGAAATTCCGCAGGAAATTCAAACTTTTCGCACGAAATTCCGCAGGAAAGGAAGTTCCACAAGAATTCCATAGGAAATTCCGCAGGAAAGACTCTCTGTATATTACTTTTTACTTGCTCAAACATCTGCTGAAAATTCCTGCTGATAATACTATATTATTATTATTATTATTATTATTATTATTAGAGATTTCTATAAATATCAATAATTATAAGTCAACAAATAAAAGAAGACATAACTAATTATACAAAAGACTTTTTATTTCAAAATAATAGCATTACAAAGGAAATCACTAATATCATTATGAGGTTTTCCAAATGTATAGAAATAATGATAACTAAGAAGCAATAATTTGCTAAATTAAGTATCCATTTGGATGATAATGCAGCTAGCTAAGACACTTCCTTTGCATCAGTTTGTCTTGATAACTTTGATAAATCCATGCCGCAGTGCAAGGTAGTCATACTTTTTTATAACTGAGCCATAAAATTGCTTGAAGAATGATCTCTGCCAATACAAACCGAAACGGAAGCGTAAGTACAGCAAAAGAAACGCCTTCGTACTTATTGAGCATGTTAATGACAAATTTAAAATTTATCTTTATTCACCTAATTACGCGCTTATTCAGTAAGTACTTATTGTATAAACCTGATGTATAAGTCGTTTCTACAATCAAAGAGTTTATGAGAGTAATCTTTTCAAGAGCTGAAAAATGTTTTATGACAATAAACTATCTGGAGGTGCTTACGAAAATAAGTTAAAAATAGCTTTTAGACATCATATGCTAATTTCATAACATCTTCCAAAAACACTTACCAGCCAACCAACAACAGCTGCTTTTCTCCAATATCCCTGAGCATCACTCTCCCATCTTTTCCACTAACGGATCTATTTCAGATAAAAAAATAAGTATCATTATGCCGCAATTCATGAATGGACTAAGCATATATCAGCTTCAACGTGTATCATATCATTGATTTATTACCCTCGCGCCTCCAAGAATCATTGTGGTGACACAGAATACTACATGTACAACAGCCAATACAAAGATGAAAATGTGAAGATGATGCAATGATTCCAGTGATAACAGTGGAAGCTTCCCCTGCTCAGGAAAAATAAAGGAATGGATTCTAAATACAAATGTTAATAAGGTCCTCTTTCATTCAGCATTATTGATCTGTTATGCAATAGGATTTTATATGTTTTAGTCCCTATAATATACTCGACTTTTTACTTGAGTCCTAAAATTTGTGTTCAAATTTTACTTGTTTTGGTATGTGATCTTTCCTTTGATAATTAAAGCATTTTGCAACCGGCCCTTGTACAATTTTCGCTTAAAGTGTTTAGTCCATGTAATATAACTACTTAGGGGAAAAAAATTATAAGGACTAAAATGTAGAATCACATAAAAACAAATATTTATGACTATCGAATATTTATGGCCCGTAAACATTATTGATGAATTTAATTAGTCCGAATCTTACCCGTGAATCAATCAATTAGCATTAGAACATACTTAGCAGTCACCAGTACTATCCTAACTTCCTTTTGTGAATATAATATAAATATATATAATTATTTCAAAACCAATTGCCTGAAGGCATCATCCCCACATATAACTTCAAAAGTATGAACCTCAAGAAGCATACCTTTCCAATTTTCTATATACATAGAGATGCTTCTAATGAATAATAAAGTTACACGACTAGCCATATAGTTTTAATCATATATAGAAGTATTCTGGAATCAGTAAAGATCACCTAACAAAAAAATACCAAGTGTGAATCAGGATGAATAGATAGTACAAATCATCACCAAATAAAAGCAAAGAATAGTGCAAATTCAAAATATTTGAAGAGATAGTACATATGTTTCGAGAGGTATTAGATATGTTTCAAATGTTAAAAAAAAAATAGCAGTACACTGACCATGTCAGCAACCAAGGGCAACCTCCTATTTCCAACACCACACATACACTTGCTGAAGAAACTTCATTGTTCAAGAGCAACCTCCTATTTCCAATATCTCCATATTCAATCTTAGAACCTGGACCCCTATCAAATAATAAACCAACCAACAATTTCTCAACTTTGAAATAAGCAAGGTGTAACTATGTCTATGACTATGTCCAAACAGAAATTAGCCAAAGAGAGTAGCAGAATAATAACAGATACAAAGGTGGTCGAACTGTTAGATATTATCTAGATGAAAAGCTTATCACTTTGTTAGTGCAAACATTGTATTTTAGGAGCTGATTATTGGCTTGAATACGGTAACAGCTAACTACAGGGCCAACTTAAATCAAGAGATTACAATTTACAGCAACACAATCAGTATATCAATGAAATGAAAGGGTTAACTCATATCCTAATAAAACGTTTCAACTGATGAGATACAAATGAAAACTAACCTCGCTAAACTTCAAGATGCCAAACCAACAATACTGCCAAATTTAAAACCCATGGAAGACTAAGAAGTGAAGAAGTTGAACAATCTCTTTTTCTGTAACCTGCAAATTCTAGACAAAAGAAACAACTAAATTGATTGCTCCACATTCTACCGCAATTTCTTTGAGCATCAATAAAAGTATAAAACTTCTAAAACAGTACACGTATACTTTCTCTTTTAAAAGTCTTTATTTTCCTCTAGAGGCTAGACAATGAAAATCCATTAGGATTTTAGCAGTATCAGATTAATCACATTGGCTCTTAGAGCTATAACTTTGAACCAAATACTCACCATGACTATAAGAATTCTGCATCTTGGATCCATAGCACCGCTAGTCCACCATTTTGTCCCATTGATAATGATAATATATGAATCCCCTTGCTCCCATCAAAATATAAGACTATGAAAATATCAAGAAGCTTGACTGAAACCCTTGCTCCCATCAAAATAAACACAAATCAGAGAGCAGTTATCTGTTTAGTGCAGTAATGGAACAAAATAAGCACATAATGAAAACAACAGAAAGAGCTGTCAATGCATTTTTTCTTTATACAGACATTTTATCAAACACATTAAAGACATGTTATTGTACAAAACAAACAATGAAATGTCAAAACCTCAAACAATGATGAAAGAAATGTTGGCGCAGTGGTAAAGAGCAGTGTATTTGGCCTGAAGTCACGAGTTCGATTCATTATCAACAAAAAAAAAACCTCAAACAATGAAGTGTGAAAACCTCAAAACAATGCAGATAATACTATTAAAATATATACAGTCAACAATCGAAGGAAAATGAAGTATGAAACCAACCTCAAACAAGTTCTTATGCGAAAACTAAGAGAGAGATGTGATGAGATAGAGATGTGAAAACTGAGAGAGACGTGATGAAAGAGCGAAGAAATGGTGAGTATTTCTCGACAACGAACCAGAGAAGACGACAACGAACTAGGACGAAGACGATCTGTTGATTTCGTGGTTCAATTTCTGAATCATTGGTGAATGAAGCTTCAATTTCTAGATCTGATTTCGTTGGGCGTGGACGAAGACGATGAGTGAGAGTAAAGGTTAAGGTTAGGGTTGAACATTAGGCATGGACGAAGACGATGAGTGAGACTGACTGAGAGTGGAGAGTGTTTTGTGCAATTCGTGAAAAGAAATATTTATAAAAATAATAATAATTTTTTTCAGAGTTTTAAATGTTGTGATTCTTGCACCACTAAATTCCAGTAATGAGGCGCTGGTTCAGTGGTAAAAGCCTTGCATTTCGCCTAGACTCATGAGTTTGATTCGATTCCCATCAAGTGCCTTTTTATTATGTATTGCTCGCCAAAAAAAAAATTCCTGCGAATTATGGTTCTTAGGAAAATTGGCAGGAAAATCAAATATTACCTACGAATTTACCTGCCAATTCGTTTCCGCAGTAAACAATCTACATATTTAGAAAATAGGAAGGAAAGTTCTCAGATATTTCCTGCAGAAAATGTTTCGCAGGAAATTCCGCAGGTAATACTGAGATTTCTAGTAGTGTTTTTAAAACCATGAGTCCGTTGGATTAACGGAAATATTATTTTGGCTATAAAATGAGGAAAGTTTGGAACATGTAGGGATGGCAATTGAGCCCAAGTCCGTAGGGTACCCGCAACAGGCCCGCACCCGCATATATGTATATATATACATAAAATTATCGTTTTTACAATTCTAAATAAATCAAACTTTACATTGATAAATGCTATCATTTGTAATATTTAATAGAAGATATCCGTAAAAAAATAGTAGATACGAAGAAAATAATGAGTTTTCAAATTGAATTATAGTGTTTTTTAAGTTACTTATTATTTTTGCTGACAAATGTGGGTAACGGGCATGCAAATGGGCACCTGGTGCCCAGAGGGTACGGGGATGGGCACTATAGTGCCCTGCTGTTTGCTGGTGTTTTTAGCAAACAATCACTAGTTTTATTAGAAGGTTTGTGAGATCAAAGTAGAAAAATCTCAAAGCAATTGCCTTTGAATTGCGCGTAGTTTTTGTTTCAGAAAATGTAGAAAAGGGGACGATTTGCAATGATTAACAGAATTGAAAAGAAAAGAAGCAGTAAATGGTGCGTGAATCGTAAAGAAATGACAAATAAATTGCATTGAATTGTAAAAGTGGTACACGATCACATACAATGATTCTTCCACTCGTTTTTCGCTCTGGCTTGGAAGTTAGAGTTTCAGGAATCGGATTGTGTATTGTGATTTGTGACCCTTGTTTCTTCTCAGAAACTACTATTTATACAAAGGAAAAAAAGGGGGAAAAACTGAACTAAGTAACTGCCTAGAAATTTGAAAATTAATAACTGCTACTCCTACTTTCGACAAGAACCGCTTCATCACGCTTCGACCAACTGCTAGTTCTTCAGCGCATAACTGCTCTGTTTTCTGTCTGTCGAAAGCTTGTGTCCGCTTTCCTCTTTCTTGCTTTTTTGCTTCTCCGGAAGCTTGTCGAATTTACCCTGCGCATGGCCATTTCCTCTGTCGAAATACTTTGGCCTTTGTCGAAATATAAGTCAAGCCTTGTTGACCATTTTCAATGAGGCCTGTCGAAATTACAGGCTAACAAATTGCCCCCCAAAAATGTCTTTCTCGACTGAGCTTGAGGTGGAAGGAGAGAAAGAACATTTTTGAATTCACCATCGAAATAGACTTTGCACTTGAGTAGAACAACTGTATACCTGATGTCGCCACTGTTAAGTGTTGTTGACGTTACTCCTATCTTGGTGTACCACATGGCCTTCAACGTTCTGCTTATAATTCTGGCAATGCTCATATGGCAATCATAACTTCCTTTGAAAGCCACGTACTTACGCTTTCTTTATCTTTATTCTAGCGTTATTTTAACTTCTTGCAACGTTGGCTTATACTTTTTCAAGTATTTGCCATTTATACGCAAAATTCTTTCATCAGCGCCAATCTCTTTGACCTCATATGCGCCGTTTGAATAAACTTGTAAAATTTTAAATGGTCCTTCCCAACTTGGGGACCATTTACCAAAGACTCTATCTTTTTTATCCATAGGCAATAGGACCTTCCACACTAGATCACCTGAATCAAAGGCTTTAAACTTAACCTTTTGTTATAAGTTTTAGCTACCCTCTCTTTCTGTCGAATAAGCATGTCTAAAGCTAATAACCTTTCTTCGTCTAAATCAACCAATTCATCAAGCATCATATTCCAATAATAATCAGAGGGAATCTCCCACTGTCTTTGAATTCTTGTTGATTGTAGACAAATTTCAACAGGCAACACTGCATCGTGTCCAAATGTTAGCCTATAAGGAGTAGTGTTGATAGATTCTTTGGGTGAATTTCGACAAGCCCATAATGCTTGATCAAGGGTATTATGCCAATTTTTGGGTTTCTGCCCAACATGCTTTTTAATCAAATTAATAATAACTTTATTGGCAGCTTCTACTTGACCATTGGCTTGCGCATAATATGGTGTCGAAGTTAATAACTTAAAACCAATTTCAGAAGCAAACTCTACCATTTTTCTACCAGTGAAAACTGATCCCTGATCTGTAGTAATGGTTTCTGGAATTCCAAACCTATAAATGATATGATTTTGAATAAACCTTATCACTGCTTCTTGATCAACATTGGCTAAAGGTATAGCTTCAACCCATTTGGTGAAGTAATCAATTCCCACAAGGATATATCTATGGCCCTTCGACGAAGTTGGCTTTATCTCTCCAATCACATCTAGAGCCCAACCTCTAAATGGCCAAGGTTTGACTATGGCATGCAATTCATTTGCAGGTACATGTTGTATCCCAGCATGCTTTTGACACTCTTGGCATCCCTTAGCAAATTCTATGCAATCTTTCAGCATAGTTGGCCAATACATTCCTTGTCGAAATAATAACCACTTCATTTTGTGGCCTACTTGGTGTGAACCACATGCTCCACTATGTGTATCAGAAACTGCTAAATATGCCTCATTTTCACTAAGACATTTTAATAGTACTCCTTCAGGAGTCTTTTTAAACAATTCGTTTCCAATTATCACATAGCTCAAAGCTCTGTATTTTACCTTTTTATTGGCATTTCTTGTGGGATTTTGCAAATATTCCACAATAGGCCGTCGCCAATCATTATTGGTCATATTGTCAAGAGCAAAAATTTCTGCTAAGTCAAAGTCACCAAAAAATTGACGTTTTTCGACAACGACTAGTTCCTCGTTTGCGTTTGTATCTGTTGCCCCCCCCCCCCCCCCCCCCCCCCCCCCCCCCCCAGTTGTTGGTGTTGACAATAGTGACGAAGAATAGTCATTAGAAATGATCTTATCCTTTATTTCAATTAACTCTTCCAGGCTTTGTTTTGAAACTTTATAGCCTGAAGCAATTTGTGCCAATTCATTTGCCACTTGATTATCAATTCGTGGTAAATGTTCTAAACGAACAGACTCAAATCTTTTTAACAAAGCATTGGCAACAACAAAGTATCTGATAAGGTGCTCTTTAATGCATTTGTACTCTTTTGTCAATTGTTTGACAACCAACTCAGAGTCACCTTTTATTTCGACATGACTTGCCCCCAGCTCAAGTAAAATTTCAAGGCCTACTATTAAAGCTTCATACTCAGCTTCATTATTGGAGCAAACGTCTCGAATTTTAAACTTATACTTCGTTGGAATGTTAGTAGGAGATATTATTAAAATACCAATCCCAACTCCATGTTTATGGCTTGAACCATCAAAGTACAACCTCCAAGGATATACGTCTACAAAACTTAATGTTTCTTCGACAACAGAATGGTCTACTATAAAATCAGCAACCACTTGCCCTTTAATTGATTTTAGAGGTTGATAAGTTAAGTTGTATTCTGACAAAGCCAAAGCCCATTTACCAATTCGGCTATGCATTATTGGTTTCGACAGCATATGCTTAATAACATCAACATGCGAATAAACAGAAACATCAGCTGGTTTTATATATTGCTTTAACTTTGTACACGAGAAATACAAACAAAGGCACAACTTTTCTATAGGAGTGTACCTCGTTTCGGCATCAATTAAGACCCTACTGAGGTAATAAATGGCTCTTTCGACACCACTATCATCCTCTTGTGCTAACATGCTACCTATTGTTCTATCAGAAGCTGCTATATACAATTTGAGCACTTTGTGTTTAATAACAGGCAACAAAATTGGTGGTTTCATCAAATAAGACTTGATTTCGTCGAAGGCTGCTTGATGCATTGGTTCCCATTTGAATTCTTCTTCCTTCTTCAGTCTTAACAATGGCGAAAAAACTTGTGTTTTGCCACTTAGATTTGATATAAATCTTCGAAGGAAATTGATTTTTCCCAGCAACGACTGAAGCTCCTTTTTGGTCGAAGGGGCCTTCGTTTCCATAATTGCCTTAGTCTTATTTTGATTGATTTCAATGCCTTTTTTGTGCACCACAAAACCCAAGAAATCACCTGCACGTACACAAAAGGCACATTTTAATGGATTTATTTTCAATCCATATTTCCTCATTCTTTCAAAAGAACGGCGAAGATGGTCTAAATGACCACTTTCTGAGGAAGATTTAACCACCACATCATCTATGTATACTTGCATAAAATCATCAATAAAATCATGAAACATAGAATTCATGGCCCTCTGATATGTAGCACCAGCATTCTTTAAGCCAAAGGGCATTACTACCCATTCATAAACACCCAATGCCCCTGGCATCTAAAAGCAGTTTTCGACACGTCCTCTTCAGCAATGAAGATTTGATTATACCCAGAATAACCATCGAGCATACTAAGATAATCAAATCCTGCTGCTGAATCTATTAGCATTTCTGCCACAGGCATTGCGTATTCATCCTAGGGAGTTGCATTATTTAAATCCCTAAAGTCTATGCAAACTCTAAGAGTCCCATTTTTCTTTATTACAGGAACTATATTGGCTAACCATTCGACATACCTGGCAGTTCTGATGAATTTGTTTCTGAATAGCCTTTCGATTTCCTCTTTGATCTTAGCCAACACTTGAGGAGCAAATCTTCTTGGCACTTGCTTCACTGGTTTCTTCCCTGGTCGAATTGGTAATTGCATTTCCACCACTTCTCGACTTAACCCAGGCATTTCGTCATAATCCCAAGCAAAGCAGTCTTTGAACTCCCTTAGCAATGTGATGACTTGGGTTTTTAGAGAAGCATCAATATTTGCACTAATATAAGTTGGCCTTTTTATTGAGCCATTTCCCAAATCAACTTCTTCTAACGGGTCTTGAGCTTGCATATGCTTTGTCGAATCTCTAGGATCCTTTTCAAAACCTAATGGATCATCATCATAAATGCAGTCAAGTCTTTCATCTATGACTATGCCATTTTCTTCATGTAACTCACTGGCTTCGACAGCCATTGTTTGTTGAATAATTTCGGCCTCTATAGCCGCTTTAAACTTGTTTTCGGCCATATAAGCCGTAATTTTGTCCCATGCATTGGGCACTGACATAAGAACACTTTCAAGAACCAGTGTTCCACCCCGTTGGTCGAAGAACACCATCAGGATAGACACTATCATCTCCCATTATTTCTCTTTCCCAAACAAAACCATAATTTGGGTCAAGATGAACTGAGGCAAGAACATTATCCGCAGGAACATATGCCTCATTAGAAGATGAACATGGCGCAATCTTCGCCATTTGTTTCTCAAAATTTTCCTTGGTAATTTGGTTGACATCAGCACGGAAGTAGCTCTGATCTGCTTCGACATACTCTACCAAACCATCTTCCTTCCACATTACTAAACGTTGATGCAAAGTTGAAGGGACAGCACCAACTCCATGGATCCACTCTCTACCAAGGAGTAAATTGAAATTCGCTTTAGAGGCTATCACTAAGAACAATGTAGTCCTCTTTATGGAACCAACGATTAAGTCCACCTCAATGGCCCCCAAAGAATGGCCAGTTTTGCCTTCATAGTTGCTTAAGACAATGTTATGTGGCCTGAGGTCAGTGTCGAACTTACCAATCTTCTTCAAAAGACCATGTGGCATTAAATTCACTGCAGCTCCACCATCCACTAACACTTTGTTAATTCCAACACCATTGACTTTGGCTTGGACATACAGGGATCTCAAGTGGTTTTGCATACTCATATCTGGCTTCTCGAAGGTAGCCATTTGGTCTTCGACACAACCATTGTTCATCATATAGTAACACATTGGCTTGTGATGAGCCATATCCTCTGTAAAATCCTCTTCAACATCATTTGGTACTGTGATAACATCGTACTCAAGAGGCAGTATTGATACCACATTGCAAACAACGTCGAAATCATCTCCAGAATCATCAAAATTAGACTCCATGTCTTCATCCATGTCGAAATCAGCATTCTTTTCTTTCACTGTTGACAATGGAGGAAATATTCTTTCAAGAGCAGGCCTTCTTGGCTTTTCTGTTACCACAGCCTTGCCTTTGGCCTTATTTACTGCACACACATGACTAGCAACATCAGCATTCTTCTTTGTGGCAACTTCAGCTTTGTGAACCTCACTCTTCGCCACTATTATGCTGCGTGGAACTTGATTAATGTCAATCGTACTGCGTGGAACATGGTTATTAGCCAAATGACTTGGAACCTTGTTAATGTCAAAGTGTGCCTTCTTCTTCTGTTGTCTTTGGTAACGACGCCACTGTGTTTTAGTCATGGGGTTCTTACCCTTATAGTTATTCTTATAATTAAACTTAGCAGCATCAGTACCTGGCTTGACAGCTTTAGCACGTTGATTATTGGGCACCCACGCTTCGACAGGAGCACTAGCACTTGGGACAAAGGATTTTTTTGTTGACAGCTTCAAATACCCTTTCGCTGAGGACTTCTCCTTAGCAAATTGTCGTTTGCTTGTTGAAGGCTTTGTTGACACATTAGCCTTATAGCCAGGAAGATCTCCTTTTGCAAAGTCAAATTTCGGCCTGTTATCAAGCCATTTTCTTTTACGTTGTTGTTGATCCTGATAACCTTCGACAGCTTTGGCTGCTTCTTTGTCGAAGACAGCGCTGCATCTTGGGCAAAGCATAACTTCAGAGTTATTCCACTTACACCGATTGAGGAAATCTATCAATTCTTCCTCAGCCTTTGGATACACAGCATGTATCTTCCCATCATATTCTTTTAGGGTCACTTCGTGTTTCTTACCTTCAGCATACAGAAAACCTTTTAATTTTTCGGTGGCAGTCTTGACATACTTAGGAGGGTCTGCCATTTGAGCATCCACCATGCCTACATCAGCTTCGACAGGTTCAGAATACATAGCTTCAGCCTTAGGCAATGGATCAACATCAATCTGCATAGGAGCTTTCATTTTCTTATCAGCAAATTTGAGTCTTCCTTCGTCAACTGCTTTTTGCACAATATCCCTGAAAAGCACACAACGGTCAGTGTTATGTCCCAAAAAATTATGGAACTTACAATAACCCTTTTTCTTTCTTTGGTCAAGAGTTGGTACTTTAAGGCCTTTAGGCACTAATATTTGACCATCAGTTACTAAAAGATCAAAAATTTCATCACATTTCGTAACATCAAAAGTATAAGTCTTAGGCATAAATCTATCATTCTTAGGCTCTACAGGGTCATTCCCATTCGCAGGCTTTAATAATTTACAAGTATAAGGAGGACCAGGCTTAAGTTCAGCCACGTCTATCTCCTCTTCTTCGACATTACCATATGTAATGTCGAATTCTTCTTCGACATATGCCACTTTTTCTTTTTTATGATACCTATTCGACCTAGATTTTTCTTCTCTAAGCCTTTCAACTTGTCGAACTCTATCAGCCAATTGAGCCATATCTCTCAAATGAGATGTGTCTAATTTCTTTCTAATTGAGTAATCAAGGCCACCAGCAGCCATTTCGACAAGCTCATGTTCAGGGACTTGTGTGAAGCAACGAGATTTCAACAGCCTAAATCTGTTTAAGTAATCATCAATAGTTTCAGGCATTTTGCGCCGAACACTAGCCAATTCTTTAAGACTAAATTTCGACTGGCCCATGTAAAACTGTGAATGGAATGCCTTTTCTAATTGCCCCCATGTGAACATAGAACCAGGGGGTAAGGTCGTGAACCAAGTGAAAGCATTTTTAGTTAGAGAATTTGGAAAATATTTCATCTTCAAATTCTCATTTTGTGCTAAGTCCCCAGCCTCAGTCAAGAAACGAGCAATGTGTTCGACTGTGGACTCATTTGTATCACCACCAAACTTAGTAAACTTGGGAACTTTCCATCCCCTTGGTAACTCAGTTTGTAATACGTATTCACATAATGGTGATACGAAGTTAGGCCTTTGTAAACCTATGTTAAGGCCATTTTGCGCCAAAATAGTTTCGACTAAAGTAGCTATATTGTTTTCAGCGCCAACATTGTGTTGTTGCACTTGTCGAACAACTTCATCAGCGTTCTGGTGTCTATTTACCAAAACTACTTCAGGGACGTGGTTTACTGCCCCTTGTAGTTCGCCTACAATTGTGGACGCTTCGACTGCAACTGCTCCTTGGGGGTTAATTGGCGACGCATTACCCGCAATAATAGGAACTTGCCTAATATTAACCGTTGGAGCCCCAAAGAAATCTGCAATCCTACTCATCTGATTTGCCAACATTTGGTAACTGTTATTGGTATTTTGAATCAAAGGATTGAAAACTGTACCAATTTGTTGGGTAAGCATATTAACCATATCGTGATTACTCTCGTCTACTTGCTGTCTTAAGGCCAACAAAGACGTATTGGTTAATGCTGGGGGATTCCGACCAAATACACTCTCAGAAGAGACATGTGTAGGGGAAAAGGTCGAAATATGTGGCATTCCAGTAGGCATGCCATACATTCCCAAAGGAAATGGGGGTAGATGCACGTTATTCAAACGTGGGTCTAAACCGTTCCCCATTGCCATGTAAGGGCTATGAAGCCCTGCACTTAACGGCAAAGACATAGGCAAAGATGCCATTTCTGACTGCGTTGAACCAACATTAGTCATTGATAATGAAGGAACAGTTGTCGACGATGATGGTCCTGCGCTAATGCTCGCAGAATCCATTGTTGTTCCTTGCCCTTGTCAAACCACGGGGTTGGAACTAGACGCATTATTCGTACTAGAACGAACCATTTTACCACTTCTTAAGTGCATACAACAGCGAATACAAATAAGAAAGTACGAAAATAAACAAAATCAAAGGCAATGTCCCACTGGGCGTGCCAATTTGTTTGCTGGTGTTTTTAGCAAACAATCACTAGTTTTATTAGAAGGTTTGTGAGATCAAAGTAGAAAAATCTCAAAGCAATTGCCTTTGAATTGCGCGTAGTTTTTGTTTCAGAAAATGTAGAAAAGGGGACGATTTGCAATGATTAACAGAATTGAAAAGAAAAGAAGCAGTAAATGGTGCGTGAATCGTAAAGAAATGACAAATAAATTGCATTGAATTGTAAAAGTGGTACACGATCACATACAATGATTCTTCCACTCGTTTTTCGCTCTGGCTTGGAAGTTAGAGTTTCAGGAATCTGATTGTGTATTGTGATTTGTGACCCTTGTTTCTTCTCAGAAACTACTATTTATACAAAGGAAAAAAAGGGGGAAAAACTGAACTAAGTAACTGCCTAGAAATTTGAAAATTAATAACTGCTACTCCTACTTTCGACAAGAACCGCTTCATCACGCTTCGACCAACTGCTAGTTCTTCAGCGCATAACTGCTCTGTTTTCTGTCTGTCGAAAGCTTGTGTCCGCTTTCCTCTTTCTTGCTTTTTTGCTTCTCCGGAAGCTTGTCGAATTTACCCTGTGCATGGCCATTTCCTCTGTCGAAATACTTTGGCCTTTGTCGAAATATAAGTCAAGCCTTGTTGACCATTTTCAATGAGGCCTGTCAAAATTACAGGCTAACACCTGCCCATACATATGCGGGCTCTGGTACGGGCACTATAGTACCCTGCCCATAGGGTACCCATTGTCATCCCTAGGAACATGTGTGTTTTTTCTTTCAAACAAAATATAATAGGAGGTAGCTCTGGACATATCCAATAACTGAGACCTGTTTTACACTTCATTCTTGATACATATCCTGGGTTCATCTCCTGTCGCATATACTGTTCCTTCTTGCCAGTTCGGAGCCCTCAGTTGCTACTGCAAGCTGAGACGAGACCGGTTGTACCTCGGGAAATTTGCACTGTAAAGGCGGATAAATTCTTCAGGGCAGTCGCAAGACACCTCCGGTTGTTTTATCTAACGTGTTCTGTGTTCACAGGTTATACTTTTGTTGCTGTCTTGGTGCGCATATTCCTACAATCTGAAGAATTTATCTCATGACTGACGCAACCTACAACAACAACAACAACAACAACAATGATACCAGTGCTCCCATCAACAACAATAGCACTGTTATCCATCCTGCTGCTGTCCCTGTCATTTATGCGAAGCCTTTCCCTGACACCTCCAAAATTGAGGTCTTCACAGGCCAAAATTTTCGCAGATGGCAGGAGCGCGTGAGTTCTCTTCTTGACATGCACGGAGTTGCCGCGACACTCACTGATACCAAGCCGCTGGACTCTGCAACTCCCAAACATGTTGAAATTTGGACCCATGCCAATAAGGTGTGTCGTCACACAATTCTCAGCACTCTCTCCAACGAATTGTTTGACATCTACTGCACCTACAAGGAGGCTAATCAGATTTGGGAATCAATGATTCTCAAATACACTGCTGAAGATGCTAGCAAGCAAAAATTTGTCATCAACAACTACTACAATTGGGGGATGAATGAAACTGACGAAATCAAAACTCAGATCAATCAGTATCACAAGTTACTCGAGGAAATGAAGGCTGAAAATATTGTTCTCCCAGACGAGTTCATTGATGGGATCCTGATTGAGAAGCTGCCTGAATCATGGAAGGACTACAATCAACAATTGAAGCACAAACATAAGCAACTGTCGATGGACGAGCTGTTGACTCATATCATCATTGAAGATACCAACCGAAAGGAGAGCAACAAAGAAAAGGGAAAATCAATGGCTGCACGTGCTAACATGATGATGAACAACTCTTCAAGGTACGACAAAGGCAAACCTGACTCTTCAAACAAAAGGTATGATTCCAAGAAATTTGCTAATCAAAAGAATCGCAAAAAGAACAATGATCATTATCCTGCTGTTCATAGCTCTGAATTCAAGAGAAGAGGCTTTTGTTTTGTTTGTGGAAAGCCAGGACACTATGCACCTAAATGTAGGCATAGGGCAAGAAACGAGAATCCTCCTAAGGCAAACGCCAACTTGGCTGTTGCTGGTGGAGATGATAATGAGGATGACGATGTCATTGCTGTTGTCATTTCTCTGTTCAATATAGCAACTGATGTGAACAAGTGGGTGGTAGATTCTGGAGCCACCAAGCACATTTGTGCTAACAGAGAGGTTTTTACCTCCTACACTCCTGTAGGGGAAGGAGAAGAACACATCTATCTGGGTGACTCACATCCTGCCCCAGTTGTGGGGAAAGGAAAAGTTCTTCTCAAGCTCACATCGGGAAAGACCTTGGCTCTCACAAATGTGCTTCATGTGCCTAATATAAGGGCAAACCTGATTTCTGTTGGAGTTCTGCTGAAACATGGTATCAAAGTGACCTTTGAATCTAATAAGAATGTTCTTACCAAGAACAACACTTTTGTTGGAAAAGGATATTATGATCATGGACTTTTTGTGTTCAACACTTTTGATTCCAATATCAATGCTTCCACTTCTGCTTATTTGATTGACTCTTATAATATGTGGCATGCTAGACTAGGACATATTAATTTTCCGTATGTTATTAAATTGCAACGTCTTGGCATGATTTCAATTAGCGATAAATAACATTGTAAACGCGATGTGTGTGTTGAATCCAAGTTAACAAAGAAATCTTGTCCCCCGGTACAACGCGAATCTGAGTTGCTTAGTTTAATTCATACCGACCTAGGAGATTTAAAACAAACTCCAACTAGGGGCGGTAAACATTAAGGTGTTTTTATTAAAGCAAAAGGATGAAGCGTTTGAAGCTTTTCTTTCATACAAAGCTGAAGTAGAAAACCAATTAGATAGGAAGATTAAACGAGTTAGATCCGATCGGGGAGAAAAGTACATATATTTTAATGAATTTTGTGAAAAGGAAGGTATTATACACGAAACAACTCCCCCCCCCCCCTGTACTCCCCTGAATCTAATGGCATAGCCGAAAGGAAAAATAGGACCTTGAAAGAGATGATGAATGCGATGCTAATTAGTTGTAGTGCACCAAATAACTTGTGGGGTGAGGCTATCTTAACTGCATGTTTTATACAAAATAGAACTCCTCATAGAAAACCGGTAAGACCCCCTATGAACTATGGAAAGGTTATCAACCTAACTTGAAATATTTAAAAGTGTGGGGTGTTTAGCTAAAGTTATGTTGCCTGATCCTAAGAAAAGAAAAATTGATTGCAAAACATCTGATTGTGTTTTTATTGGATATGCTGAACATAGCGCTGCTTATAGATTCCTTGTTGTGAAAAGTGATGTTTTAGATAAAAATACTATTGTGGAAACAAAAAAATGTTGATTTCTTTGAAAATATATTTCCTTTGAAGCATGATAGTATATCTAGACAACCATTAGTATCTACTAATGATGAACCTCGTGAGGAACCGTATGAAGAATTAAGGAGAATTAAAAGACCAAGAAAACAAACATCTTTCGGAAATGATTTTTATACTTATCTTGTTGAAAAAGATCTCGGAACTTTTTCTGAAGCAATTTCTTCTTCTGAATCGAAATTTTGGAAAGAAGCTATTAAAACTGAAATAGATTCAATTTCCAAATGTAAAACTTGGACTTTAGTTGATTTTCCTCTTGGAGCAAAACCAATTGGATGCAAGTGGATTTTCAAAAGAAAATATAACCTCGATGGGTCTATTGATAAATATAAAGCTAGATTAGTAGCAAAAGGTTTTTCTCAAAAACAAAACATTGATTATTTTGATACTTTTGCTCCCGTGACAAGAATTTCTTCTATTAGAGTTTTAATAGCTTTGGCTTCTATCCATAAACTTGTTATTCATCAAATGGATGTTAAAACCGCATTTTTGAACGGCGATTTAGAAGAAGAAATTTACATGACTCAACCCGTAGGATGTATAGTTTCTGGTCAAGAGAACAAAGTATGCAAACTCCTTAAATCCTTATATGGTTTAAAACAAGCACCAAAACAATGGCATGAAAAGTTTGACAAAACTTTGATTAATGATGGTTTCTCTACAACTGATGTTGATAAATGTGTTTACACTAAAACTGTGCGTGGAGAACATGTAATTATATGTTTGTATGTAGATGACATGCTCATTTTTGGTACTTGTCTTGATATTGTTACTAGAACAAAATCTTTTCTTTCATCTAGTTTTGATATGAAAGATATGGGTGAGGCAAATGTAACATTAGGAGTTAGAGTCATCAGGGAAGGTAACAGTATTATACTATCACAAGAACATTATGTGGAAAAACTTCTTAGGAAGTTTGGTCACTATAACTCTACCCCTTTGAGTACCCCTTACGAAGCTAACTCACACTTGAAGAAAAATAGAGGTGATCCTGTTGACCAACCTCAGTATGCCCAAGCAATTGGGAGCCTACTGCATTTAATGAACTTTTCTCGACCAGACATTGCGTTCGCAGTCGGTCGTCTGAGTAGGTATACTCATAACCCTAATCAGGATCATTGGAAGGTAATTGCTCACCTTATGCGATATTTGAGAGGTACCACAAATTATGGTATTACTTACAGTGGATTTCCCGCAGTATTAGAAGAATACTGTGATGCTAACTGGATATCTGATTCAGATGAGATAAAATCCACTAGTGGTTACATTTTTACAGTTGGTGGTGGTGCGGTAACTTGGAGGTTAGTCAAACAATCTATTATTGCTAGATCGACCATGGAGTCGGAATTTGTAGCTCTGGAGTTGGCTGGTACTGAAGCTGAATGGTTAAAGAACCTTTTAGCTGGAATTCCTTTGGGAATAAAATCGACACCATCAGTGTCAATACATTGTGATAGTCAGTCGACAATAGTCGTTGCAAAGAATAAGACTATAATGGCAAAAATAGACATGTGCAATTAAGACATAATGTTGTCAAACAATTGCAAAAATATGGAGCAATATCGATCGATTATGTGAAGTCAGAAGTGAATTTGGCCGATCCTCTGACAAAACCCCTAATGAAGAAATTAATCTGTGAGACATCGAGGGGAATGGGACTTAAGCCAATTGAAATTAAGAAGTGATGGTAACCCAACCTTTGTGATTGGAGATCCCATGAATAAGGTTAAAATGTGGTAAAAACAAGTCACTTCTTGATATCGCTAGCACTGAAAAATTAATTCAAGTAATTAATTTTATTATTGTCCCTTCCTTTGGTGTTATTGTGATAGTGCTAGACTGCAGGGTTAAAAGGTTAAGCTTAAAGCTTTTAATGATTTTCGTAGCCCTTATGGGTGGTGTATGACTTGCAGCATACACTTGGTGAAATCACCTATATGAGTGTCAAGCGGGGCCGCTTGCATGAGATCCTGACGAGATCTCTAGAGCATTCATGAATACCGAGCACGCGCACGGCCTAGTAGCGCAAAACCGCGGAAACGGCAAGAACTGTGGGGGGTGTGATGTGATGGTAAAACCTCTAACATATAACATGTGTCTTGGGTTCCATAGCTTGCTAAACCAATTCACTTTATATTATGTTTTATCTGTCTAGGACTGGTTCCATAGCTTGCTATACAGCTCCGATGCATTACATCTACGATGTTAACCCAGGAAACTTTTTTTATTTATTTATTTTCCAACTTTCGAAATATGTGGGGGATTGTTGTAATTTTATTAATTTAATAAATATTTCAAAAGTGGGGAATAAATTATCGCCTTGGGCATGGAGCAGCTTTAAATCTCTGGGCCAGCTGTCCCGCCCATCGAGGTGCCTCCAATCCAGCGAAAAGATTAGTCATTGCGTTCGGCGGTGGATACCTGGTCTAGACAAAAAAACTAAATATAATATATAGTTTAACGGATACATTAACATTGGTTTATATGGATTCATAACTGATACATTATCATTGGTTATATGGATTCATTATTACATAGTTATGATTATATAGTTATGATTTATATGATTTATATCAACGTTTCATTTTAACGTATATATTATATAGTCATGATTACATAATATAATATAATATAATATAATATAATATATACGTTTATTTGGTTTATATGGTTTCATAATATCACATGTCCGTTTTTATCATTATTATATTATACGTTTCAATTTGGTTTTCATTACTGTTAAACCACTCGAACAGAGAGAAAGACGAAGTGGAAATTCATTCTATTTCTGAAATGATGATAAAATGAATGTACAACTGTAACTAAAGCTAACTTATAGCTTATATACATTTGGTTAACTAAACCAAGGATTAACTAAAGCTAACAAACTATTAACTCTACTCTAGTTATATGTTAACTAGTTCTAACTGAAAGATAACAGTTTTAAATACACATGAAAACATACTAATATATAGCTTAATATCCCCCCTCAAGGTGGGAGGTATATGTCTAACATTCCCAGCTTGCCAATGAGATCAGAATATTGTGGTGTTGGGAGAGCTTTGGTGAGCATGTCAGCTATCTGCTCCTTGGAAGTAACATGAATGAGCTTGATAAAACTGTGTTGAACATGTTCACGGATGAAATGACAGTCAATATCTATATGTTTAGAGCGCTCATTACTTGTAGGATTGTTTGCCATTTGTATGGCAGATTGACTGTCACAGAGTACCATAATCCCTGTTGCAGAAATGTTGAATGCCCTGAGTAATTGTTTGAGCCAAAGAAGTTCTGAAGTAACAGTGGCAAGTGCCCTTGTATTCTGCCTCTGCTGAGCTTCTTGCTACAGTTACCTGTTTTTTTGATTTCCAGCTAACTAAGGCAGTGCCTAAATAGACACAATAACCAGCTGTTGAGCGACGAGAAGTAGTGCAGCTTCCCCAATCTGCATCAACATAAGCAGCTAATTTTAAAGTTCCCTCAGAAGGGAAAAACAATCCTTTGCCCGTGGTTCCTTTCATGTAACGAAGTAACTGGTGAATTGCTTATAGGTTAGGCTGTCGTGGTTGACTCATGAACTGACTTAGTTTGTTAACAGCAAAAGCTATATCCGGTCTATATATAGTGAGATACATCAATCTGCCTATAAGTCTGCGATATTCTGAAGTATTAGCCAAACAATCACCTTCATTAGTAGTGAGGACTGATCTTGGGTCCATAGGCACAGTAGCTGGTTTTGAGGCAGTAAAACCAGTGTCTGATAATAGTTGAAGTGCATATTTTCGTTGACACAAGTGAATACCCTTGGGTGACCTTGCTATCTCCAAGCCCAAAAAGTACTTGAGATCACCTAAGACTTTCAATTTGAAATGTTGTTGCAACATCATTTTAGTGGAGTCTATTAAGGCATCATTAGGCCCAGCCACAATGATGTCATCCACATACACAAGAAGGGCAACAAATGTTGCATCTGTACCTTTTATAAACAGAGATGTGTCAGCAGTGCTCTGTTGAAAACAATGTTGTTGGATGGTGGAAGAAAACTTGGCATACCATTGCCTAGAAGCTTGTCTCAAACCATAAAGTGACTTGTTTAGTTTGCACACCATGGTGTTGTCTTTGCAAGGATATCCCAATGGAAGCTTCATATAAACTTCTTCATGAAGGTCTCCATTTAGGAAAGCGTTGTTGATATCTAACTGCAATAATTTCCAATGCTTCTGAGCTGCAATGGTGAGCAAGACTCTGACTGTGGTAAGTTTTGCCACAGGTGAAAATGTTTCAATAAAATCAACACCAGCTTGCTGAGAGAAACCTCTAGCCACTAAACGAGCCTTGTAGCGATCAACACTGCTATCTGCACCATATTTCACCTTATAGAGCCATCTACAACTGATGGGATGTTTCCCAAGTGGAAGGGGAACAACATTCCAAGTGTTGTTGACTTCATGAGCTGCAATTTCATCAGCCATGGCTAGGCGCCACTCCTCACTCTTGACTGCTTCATGATAGAATTCTGGTTCAACAACAGATGCAACTTGGCAAATGTAGTCTTTGTATTCAGAGGAAAGCATGTCACAAGATGTATAGTGTTGGATTGGATGAGAGACATTATTACACAGGTAGTCTTGAAGAGCTATGGGAGGTCTGGTGACTCTAGTGGATCTTCTAAGTGGGATGGTTTCAACTACAGGTGGTGGAATTTCAGAAGGGGCAGAGGCATCTGTAGATGTATCTGGTGATGCAGGAATGTCTGCAGGGACTGGAATGGCTGGTGTGGGGATGGTTTCCGGTGTGGGATGGTCAGGGACAGGTTGAGGAATGATGGGATCAGCCAGGAATGTATGTTCTGCTGGTTTAGGTAGGTCACTAAAGGGAAAAACATTTTCATGAAAGATAACGTCTCTTGAAGTAGTGAATTTATTTGTTGCTGGATCATAGACTCTGTAGCCTTTGTATCCCGTTGGATATCCCATGAAAATGCAAGGTGTAGCTCTAGGACTGAATTTGGTCCTAGTGGGTGGTGTGGTGGCAATGTAGCACAAGCAACCAAGTGTTCTAAGGGAGGTATAGTCAGGTGGTTGTTTATAGAGTATTTCGTATGGAGTGATGTTGTTAAGATTTTTGGCAGGGGTTCTATTGATCAAGAAGGCTGCAGTTGATACACATATACCCCAATAACAAATGGGTATAGATGCCTGATACATGAGGGAACGTGCCACATTCAACAAATGTTGATGCTTACGCTCAACAACAGAGTTTTGTTGTGGCCTATAGGGACATGAAAACTGATGCACAATACCTTTTTCCTGCAAAAAATCTGTTAGTGCTAATTCTTTAGCATTATCACTTCTCAAGGCCTTAATGGTGATGCCAAACTGAGTTTGCACATAAGTGACAAATTGTTTTAGTAAAGCAGTAGCATTACTTTTGTGTTTGAGCAATGAAATCCATGAAAATCTGCTATGATCATCAACTATAGTTAAGAAATACTTATAGCCATCATAGGTGGATTCATGATAAGGTCCCCACACATCACAATGCACAAGATTGCTTGAGAAAAATGATTATGAGAATCAAAAAGTAATTTTTTGAATTTTGAAAGAGGACAAACAGTACAGTTATGACTAGTGAACTGTTTTGGAATGACAAAATTCAATTGAGGACTAAGAGTGTGTAAAACTTGGTCTGATATATGACCTAAACGACTATGCCAAAGAGTGGCAGTGCTACAATCATTAGTAGTGACAGCATGTGCAGAAACAGGTAGCACAGAAGGCACTACAATATGAGAATTACATGGGATTGACTTAATAGTAGAAGTCTTATTTGTGTCTACATAGTGGTGTTTCTTATTAATACCTGCCTCAAACAAGTACAAGCCATTGGAGGGTTTACCATGCCCAATTACTTGCGAGTGTCTGTCCTGGATCAAGCAGATATCAAAAAAGAAACAGCTACAATTAGAGTGGTGATATAAAGAACTGACAGAAATGAGATTAACTCTGAATGAAGGAATATGCATGACATTGTGAAGTGTGATGTGAGGACTAAGCACGACAGAACCTTTGCCTAAAACAGAAATTCTAGTGTGATTTGGTAATGTGACAAACTTGTTAGTTAAAGGAGTGTATGACTCAAACAGAGACAGATCATTGCAGATGTTAACAGATGCACCAGTATCTATGATCCATTTTCTAGATGCTGCAACAGAGACAGACTCATAGAGAGAGAAGATCATACCAACAATGGAGTCATCCTCAGGTTCAATGGTGCTGGTGCTAGCCATCTGTTGCTGCAGATACTGTATCATGGCCTGGTACTGAGTTGCAGTAAATGTAGCAGGATCTGGTGCTGGAATGCTCGCTTCACCAACTTGATTTACAGAGGACGTTGAAGCCTTCTTGAAACTTGGTGGATATCCATGCTTCTTGAAGCATTTATCCTCTGTATGACCAAGGATATTACAGTGAGTGCAAAGAGGCCTCTCCATCTTCGAATTGAACCGAGGCTTAGGTTTTGAATCCTGCTTGCTAACAGCACAAGTAAGTTGTTGTTGTGCACTTGAGACATGAGTACTACCAACTTCCTTTTGCTTAGCTTCTTGAAGCACCATCGCATAAACTTGATTGATGTTAGGCATAGGGTTGAGAAGTAGGATTTGACCACGAACAGAGTTGAAATCTTCGTTCAATCCCATTAAGAACGACATAACCTGATCTTTCTGCTGATTTGCCTTGCAAGAACAGCCACCACAAACACACGAGGTGGAAGCGGTGATCTCTTGAAGTTCTTTCCAGAGAGATTGAATCTTAGAGAAGTAGGTGCTGACGGAGAGATCGCCTTGAACACAACTACCTAGATCGCGTTTGAGTTGAAAAATGCGAGGTCCATTAGGTTGATGATATTGATCGTGCAACACAGTCCACATTTCAGCCGCAGAGGTTGAATAGATCACATTAGGTATTAGGTCCTTGGATATGGAATTCAAGATCCAAGATGAAACCACACTATTGTTCTGGAACCAAGATTGATACTGTGGATCATCCTCATTAGGAATCGATCCATTGATGAAGCCAAATTTGTTTTTGGCGTTGAGAGAAATCGTCATAGAACGACGCCACGAGGAGTAATTTTCTTCACCGGTCAGAAGGTGAGACACAAGAACCGTACCTGGATGATCGGAGTTGCCGATGTGATACGGATTCGTGTAAGGATTCGTCGGAGGTGCTGCCATTGAAGATGCGGCGGAGAATGAACACCGACGAAGAGGAGGAAGATACCGATCAGAGACGGTTATGCGGAAGAGTGAAACGGAATTTCTACTGATACCATGTTAAACCACTGGAACAGAGAGAAAGATGAAGTGGAACTTCATTCTATTTCTGAAATGATGATAAAATGAATGTACAACTGTAACTAAAGCTAACTGATAGCTTATATACATTTGGTTAACTAAACCAAGGATTAACTAAAGCTAACAAACTATTAACTCTACTCTAGTTATATGTTAACTAGTTCTAACCGAAAGATAACAGTTTTAAATACACATGAAAACATACTAATATATAGCTTAATAATTACTTGTTTTTATATTTATATTTATGTGTATAGCTGTTGTGCTATGGGTTTTTAAAACCATGAGTCCGTTGGATTAACGGATATATTATTTTGGATATAAAATGAGGAAAGTTTGGAACATATTGGGTGTGTTTTTTCTTTTAAACAAAACTAGCTGTCTGACCCGTGCTACGCACGGGGTTGACTAATTTTTAGTTAACAAAATTAAAGTAAAATCGAAACGGGAAAACCGAAAACCTCTTTAATAAACCAATCATTCAAGACAACATTTTGCTGTCCACTGCAGGAATCAAACTCGAGAGCACTAAGTCGATCCCGTGTCCCAAGGTAGCTTATGCCAGTGGACCAATGATGTTGGTTTGTAAAATATATAGTCAAATAGTTGTGGATTGAAATTAAATTATAGCTATAAATTAAATAAGAAGATTATAAAATTTAAAAAGAATATTGACAAAAAATGTTGAAATTAAACATTCATAGATAATGGGAAGAAAATGTCTAAAACTTTTAATAACATAATCCATATTTATCAAATGTAAATATAAAAACTTAGCCCATAATAAGAAAGAAAAGAAGACAACACAATTAAAAACTAAAACACCTGGGTATCATGCATGGTTGTATGAAAACTCATGATAAAATAGGAGCGGTTATACAAAGTTGAAAGAAGATGGTGGAGATTGTATTATAAATGTGGCTGAAGTTCCCGTTGAAAGGAAATAAAAATTTAAACACCAATTAAAGTATGTTTTTAATATCGTTTGATGCGAAAAGACAAAAATAAAGAAGACAACACAAATAGAAAGTGAAACACGTGGGTATCGTGCATGGTTAGATGAAAACCACAAATAAAATAGAATCACCAATAGAAAGTTGAAAGAGGGCGATGAGGGGATCTATTGTAAACGTGACCGAAATTCCCGTAAATAAAAATTAAATTAAAAAACTATAAATTAAATAAAAATATTATAAAATTAAAAAGAAACATTAACAAAGACATTGAAATTCAACATCCATAGATAATAAGAAAAAAAACATAAAGAATATTAATAACAACAAATACATTGAAATTGAAAATCCATAGACAATTAGAAGAAAAAGTTTAAAAAACTTTAATAACGTTATCTATATTTATCAAATGTAAATATAAAAACTTAACACATAATTAAAGAGAAAATAAGACAACATAATTAGAAAGTGAAACACGTACGTATAGGTATCATGCAAAGTTTGATTTAAAACCACCAATAAAATAGAAGCACATATACAAAGTTGAAACTATTTTTGAAGAAAGAAGTTCGCATATTTGAATAAAATAGAAGCACATAGAAACACTATTTAGTATCGCACTACATATTTTGTCACAAAATTTTTCCACCAAACGGGTTTTTGGAATGAGCTTTGTGTATCCGAACATGTAAAAAAATTTGAATCCTAAAGTACCTCAACAAATTGTTTGGCATCAAATTTTACGTATTTTGTCACGTATTTTTTTTATTTTTCGTCAAACAGGTTGTTGAGGAACAAACTTCACGTATCTAAAGATTCTGAACATATAAAATTTGTTCTGGACCCTAAAGTACCCCAAAATTCAATGTTGGCATCACACTTTACCTATTTTGTCACAAATCTATTATTATTTTTTTGACCAAACCAGTTATTGAGGAAAAAACTTCGGGTGTTTGAATAGCTAATTTTTTTCTGAATCCTAAAGTGCCTCAACACACACTGGTTAACATCGTACTTTACGTATTTTGTTAAAAAAATATTTTTTCACCATCAAGTATACCAAAGCACACTGTTTAGCATCTCATTTTATGTATTTTGTCATGAAATTAATTTTGTTTTCACCAAATCGATAATTGAGAAACAAAATTCGCATATTTAAACATCTAAAAATTTTCGAGACCGTAGAGTACTCGTTAAAATATTAAAAAGGAAAAAATGGAAAACATTAAAATAAAAAAGAGGACAAAACAAAAAAAAAAGAAAAAGAAAAAGAAAAAGAAAAAAAACTAAAGTTAAAAAAAAAAAGTGCGGCAATTCCCGCACGGGGTTGGCTAAATTCTATCGTATATCGAGTAATTAAATTTTTTCGAAAGACTAATATCTCATTGTGCTTGAATGAAAATTTTGCACTGGTCAGCACTGAGTTTGTCAACTGTGAGAATCAAAATCAGGAGCACGGGATCGACTCCCGGGCCCCAGGGTAACCTATGCCATTGGGCAAATGGTGTTAGTGCATGTGCAAAATATAAAATCTAATAACAGTGAATAAAAATTAAATTATAAATATAAATTTTAATAAAAAGATTATAAATTTTAAAAAGAACATTAAACTTTGATAAAATCAGAAGGTCTAAAAAAATTTAATAACATAATCCACATTCATCAAATGTAAATAAAAAATTAACCCATAATTAGAAAGAAAAAAAAGACAACACAATTAAAAAATGAAACACGCTGGATATCAAGCATGGTTGAAGGAAATCCATGATAAAATAGGAGTAGTTATACAAAATTGAAAAAGATTTTGAAGATTTTATTGTAAATGCGACTGAAGTTCTCATTGAAAGAAGATCATGAAGGTTGTATTGTAAGTGTGGCTGAAGTTCCCACAGGAGTCAATGCAGCAATGTTGTACTCGAATTTTAAAGAAATATAAAAATATAAACACCAACTAAAGAATGGTTTAAATACCCGTTGGTGCGAAATGACCAAAACATAGAAGAAAACACAAATAGAAAGTGAAACACGTGGTATTGTGTAGGGTTGGATGGAAATTACAAATAAAATAGAAGCACCTATAGAAAGTTGAAAGAGTACGATTGAGGGACCTATTGTAAATGTGACTAAAGTTTACGTAAATAAAAATTAAATTAAAACAATAAATTAAATAATAAGATTATAAAATTAAAAACAAAAGGTTATTGAGGAACAAACTTCACATATTTAAACATTTTAAAAAATTTCGGGACCCTAAAGTACCCCAAAATAAGAAGATGAGGAAGGTTCTATGTAATATGACTGAAGTTCTCTCAGGATTCAATGTAGCAACGTTGTACTCGAATTATAAAGAAAGATAAAAATATAAAAATATAAAAACCAATTAAAGAATGATTTAAATACCCGTTTGGTGCGAAATGACCAAAATAAAGAAGAAAACACAAATAGAAAGTGAAACACATGAAATCGTGCAGAGTTGGATGGAAATTACCAGTAAATTAGAAGCACCTAAAGAAAGTTGAAAAAGTACGGTTGAGGGATGTGTTGTAAACGTGACTGAAATTTTTATAAACGAAAATTAAATTAAAATTTTTCGGGTCCCTAAAGTACCCCAAAATACACTGTCACCATCCCACTTAACGCATATTTTCACAAACTTATTTTTTTTACCTCACCGGTTATTTACGAAAAAACTTCTTTGAAAAGTTAAATTTTTTTGAATCCCAAAGTACTTCAAAACATACAACTTGACATTTCACTTTATGCATTTCGTTACAAAATAGTTTTTTTATACCATCAAGTACACCAAAACACACTTTTTGACATCTCACTTTACCTATTTTTTCATGAAATTAATTACTTTTTCAATGAATCAATTATTGAAGACCAAAATTTACATATTTAAACATCTAATTTTTCTCGAGACCATAAAGTACTCTTCAAAATATAAAAGAAGTAAAAACAAAAAAAACTGAACAAAAAATTGAAAGAAAAAAAAGAAGAAAAGAAAAAAAAAGAAACAAAAAAGAAAAAAAACTGAAAGCAAAAAAAAAATATAGAGAAAGTCCAATGTATAGAGAAAGTCCAATGTAGGAATTGGAGTAATGAGTCGACCCCATGTCCAAAGGTAGCATATGCTAGTGGACGAATATTATTGGTTCGTACCTATTTCAGATAACCCAATACCCCAAACTATCCAAACTCTGAACCAAAAGAGTTAATCGAGAGAACATCGTTGAAGGGGTAGTGGGACTTGGAAGAAGATTAGTTGAAGGGTAGCTAGTATAATTTCCTGACTTAGAAGAGGGTGATAAACATGCACCATTTTTATAATGAAAAGTTGGTTTAACAATCTCCAATTTTGGTCGCATGCATTTCCATCTCTCATTGAGTTTTGAAGTTGTTTTTTTCACATCGTTTGATGGTGTGGCAGCAACAACCTTTGTTGCTTGATCTCCATCTTTTGATTCTGAGGGACCTGTTAACCTTTGCACTACTTCTCTAAATGCATTCGCGTTTGTGTGGACAAATGTTATGGTTTCCAATCACCTGCTGAACTATGAATCAGTGGCTTCTACATTCCATTACCTCACTTGATAATCAGATTTATAAGTCACTCTTCGCACTTCACCTACAATTGTCAACATTATATTATGTTAGCAAGTATGGAATAATTCAAGACCAACTCCTATGATACTAATACAAATAGGGAAAGGAGAAAGAATTTGCTAAGAATACCGAAGACCCCTATGTGAAGTATCTACAAATGACATATCTTTATATAACTTCTTATACATTTTAGTTGGAAGATTTAATAAAGCATCACAAATTAGTAAAAGTAACATTAAATTGAGGTTGATCTTGTACCTGATCTCCTGTTATGGCTTTGAGACTACAATTTAGTTCTTGCTCGTAGATAATATAGTGCCTACACTACCCTAAGTGGCTTTGAGCCTACAATTTAGTTCTTGCTCTTAGATATTAACTGTTAATATGATGAGTGTTTGGTTACCAGACTCTTCATCTAGGATCTTCACAAAGGGAGCAAGTCAATTGGTGGTGCAAGAAGCATTACTGTAAATTAAAGAAAAAAATGGAATATAAATAATCAACCAACACAAAAAAAATATGTTGCGTTGATATTTTCAGCTGCAATACCCTTCTTAATCTCAACATTTACAATGATATCCCTAATGATATATTCAAAGGATCGAGCCAAGCCTATTCATTCCAGTAAAATAGATGGGAAACCAAACCATTCATTGAATGAAGCAGGACAGAATCATTAGGAATATAGCTAAAATCGTGTGAACATTTAAAGGCATAATGAAAGAATCAATTAGAATATTTAAAGTCATAATCAAAGAATCCAATAAAACCTCAATTCTAAGATAAGTAAATTGTAATTCATGTTCGGATTCAACATTCTGCTTCCCACTTCAGAGTGCCCTCCAACAACTATACTTCATTGCATCCTTTCAGCTTGTTCAATATGTAGATAAACAACTCGAGCAAATGCAGCACCAATTCAATGCGCAAAAAAAGTTAGTGCCAATTGCTCACTGCAAGAGAGCCAAATGGTATGACCCTTAACATTTGAAATTTAAAACGCAGACAGAGAATGATGTTTGCCAGAATAGAATAACATAAAATTAAATTCGTTACATTTTTGAAACATCAATTATTACTATTGGGGTTAATGGAGTTAATATGAACCTGTGACATGGATGAATGCCCACTCTACATTTATCTGCATCATGTGGCAAGTTAGAAAATGACAGAATAAACCCACAAATGATTTTGCCATCATCCTCAGCATCACTCAGTAACACATTTGACACATACCCATCTTCTCAGCTTAATAGGGAAAAACATGAACATGTTCTATCTATCAAATTCCACTTCAGCTTTCATAAAAAAGAAAATAATAAATTAGTAAAGTCAAGTCTGTCAAATTTAACTCCAGTCTTTTGTGCACATCATCATTATCATTATTTTCATTTTTTCCTCTTTAGAGTTTAGACAGATAATTACTTTTTGACCAGGGCTCATAAACTAATAAGCTTTTTTCAATTCATGTCTCTCTTGTTTTCTAATCAAATGCTTTCAATTCCCGTCTCTCTTGTATTATAATCAAATGCTTTATTGTACGTGCTTATTGAAAAGTACACTCTCACTCTCATGGATGGCTCTATTTGCTCCCTTGTTTTTATCTATCTTCTACATATCTACCGCAATGGTTTCTCAACTGTTATCTACATTGCATCAAATTTAGTAAAAGAAGAGGTTGAGTTATGAGGAGAAAAGTACAGATCAAGAGAAAAACTTGTGAAAGCTTGAAGAGGGCAGAAGCAAAGTAAGCCAGCCAAGATGAAGATGATGCTACTAATTACCCAACTACATCACCAGATTTGCTATCCGAAGTTGTTGCCAAAAAGTATTTATAAGTTATGCTCTTTGCTCTATAAATATTGGTTCTAGTTTCATACTTGAGCCTACCCAATCCTCCTGAAAAAAATTCATTGTCAAAAAGAAGTTTAGATTAATAAGTTGTTATACTCAACGATGACAAACAGAAGTCAATATCTTTCAATTTCAAGTTTCAACTGACCCTCTTTGTAATTTGATCAAACACCTTGTTCAAGTATCCAAACTCGAGAAATAAATCGATGAAGTTGGCTATTTTTTACTTTTACCAATACAATCTTCAAATCCAACCAATAATATAGAGGCAAAGCAACAACTAAACCGAACAAATTAGAATGCATTTCACCAGTGTATTTCCATCACTATTACCTGGAAATTATTAATAATGATAAACATGAACTAACATTTATAGAGTTTGAACGCCTATGTGAAAAGACTTACCTCAATAACAATGTGGATTCCAAGGCAAGCGCGACGAAGACGGGACGCAATCCACCTTAGGTAGCAACCGCTGAGAGCAACACCAACCCAAAAACCAGGGATAAAAAAATCAAATACCAAAAGTAAGAGAAAGAAGAAATCATTTTGGAGAGTAAACACCATAAAGCAAAAAGAAAAAATCAAACAATTGTGAATGAATGAAGAAAGTAGAAACTAAACCGATAAAAGTTTGGGGAAGAATTGCAAAAGAAGAGGAAATTGAAAGGTGTAAGATATAGTGAATGGTAAGGAAGAGAAGATGAAATTTTATTGGGTGATGATTTAAGGGTTTATTTTCTGGAACCTAAAAAATCAACACCAACATTAATAACGTGGCAACTGGGGAAAAAACATATAAACCGGTTGGAATATCAAAAGCCAAACACGTACTCCCTCCGTTCCTAATCTTTGGTACTTTTGGCTTGTTACACACATATTAAGGTACCATTATTTTGTGTTGTTTAAGTACTAAAATGCCCCACTTGTAGTTGTATAGGGATAATTGAAGTTAAAGTAAAATAGTCTTGGGACAATTAATTCATGCGTTGGAACTCTAAAAGGATAAATAAATATAGAGGGTATATTAGGAAAAATTAGGTGAATTGTACATTGGATTTTTAAAAGTACCATTATTTTGAAACAAAAACAAAAGGCCAAAAGTACCAAAGATCAGGAACGGAGGGAGTAATACGTTTACAAACCAAATAGAAGTGCCATTTTTTTTTCACGTTTGCTCCAAAAATTTGCTGAAGTTGGCGGCAAAGTGTGACAAGCCGCATACAATTAATAGATATAATAGGAGGTAGCTCTCGACATATCTAATAACTGAGACCTTTTTTACACTTCATTCTTGATATTCTGGGTTCATCTCCTGTCGCGTATACTGTTCCATCTTGCCAGTTCGGAGCCCTCAGTTGCTACTGCAAGCTGAGACGAGACCGATTGTACCTCGGAGAATTTGTGTCGTAGAGGCGGATAAATTCTTCAGGGCAGTCACAAGACGCCTTCGGATGTTTTATCTAATGTGTTTTGTGTTCGCAGGTTCTACTTTTGTTGCTGTCTTGGTGCGCATATTCCTACAGTGTTGATTGCTAATATCCCAATTTAATATGGCTACTAACATGAGTCGTCTCTATTTTACCTTTGCAATTCTATGCATAGCTTCAATCTTGCTATCAGGTAACAACTAAATATTATTTCAATCTGGTTATATTATAATTATTCAAAATGAACTTATTAATTCCAAAATTGTGATGCATACTTAGTTTTTTAATAAGATTTTACTGGTTGTAAGCAGCAGGAGTAGATGGATCTGGTAATATAGCAATTTGCTATAACAAGGAGCCATCGCCATGTGATCCCAAAGAGTGTTTAGATAAATGTTCAAAAGACAACTTCATTGGCAAATGTGGAGGTCCTGATGGTGACTTGTGTTGTTGCTATGGATGATAACACTCTATATTACAAGTCTATACTTTCTTACTATGGTTGTATGATCTTTCATAAAGATAAGTTCACAAATAAATAAAAAGTATTTCAATTCAAAATAATATATATTATCATGATTTTTATTATTAATATAAAAAATTATAATTTGTTATAATACCTAATAGTATATGAATGCCAGAATCATTTAACCAAGTGTCGAGGGTTCGATCCTCGCATTGGGAATGGAGCAACTTTAAATCTCTGGGTCAGTTGTCCCACCCTTCGAGGTGTCTCCAATCCAACGAGGAGATTAATCACTGCGGTCGGCGGTGGATACCCCAGTCTCGACAAAAAAATATGAATGCCTGAAAATGTGACGTTGAAACATTTATTGATAGGACAAAACTTTGGTACTATTGCTTATATTGTTGAAGGCAAACTTTGAGGAGTGTTGTTGCGGAGTTTTTAGAAAAATATACCGAAGAAATTACCGGGTTGAGTCGCAGACTAAGTCGCTCTTTTAAGACATTTCGCGGCACTGCTCAAGGTGCAAGCAGACTATCAACCACGCCGTCCCTAGGATAAAACAGTCCAGTACGATTATCACTGCACAGTGTATAATCGCTCTAGAAATACACCTCAATATGGTTTATTAACCACTCTGAATAATGATCCGAAGATCACTCTGAAATATGATCCGTAGATCACTCTAGAAGAATGGATCGAAGGCCGGAGTAGAAGAGAAAAAAAAAATCGAGAGAGAAGAGAAGCACTTGAGGAGAAAATTCCTGATCGTCAAGTGTTCGGTGTAAAGAATGAACCGAAGGAAGGGCCTTTTTATAGGCGTCTAACCGGCTTGCTGCGCAAGTCTTGTTGGATAAGGACGGAGCAGCTTGCGCTCCAAGTAGCTCCCATTCAACGAATCTGTACACAACGGTTAGTTCATCGTATCCGGACGATTCAACGAATCTGGACGCAACGCACCAAAAATAAAATAATTATTAATTATTTTCGCAAAAAATTTATTTACACCTCACAAGCCAAGCCCAAGCCTGGCCGAGCCGAGCCGGCCGGTCGGACGGCAGCGGCGGCGCGCGCGCGTGTGTGGTTGTCAGATGGTGTGCGTGCTTGCCCGTTTACAAATTTGGGTACCCTTTGGGCCCCAACCCAAAGGTGTGAAGTCACCACTTATAAGCACTCTTCAAATGCCTAGTCCAAGCAATGTGAGACTTTTTAATTCACAACCCATGTTCCAACAATCCCCCACTTGAATTTAAAAGGAAGTTTCAGAAATAGCGTCAAATGCCTCTATAGGATTGTGCATAAGCAGAGGTGTCATACGACTTGAACCTTGCATAGCGGTTAAGATTTAGATTCAACAAGAGTGACTCGTAGTCTTGAACTCTATCTCTAATCGTCAAAACCACACACAACCCTTTCAATAGGTGTATTCTCAAATGCCCGTGCTTTTATGGCCATGCACGTCTATCCCAGTTTAGTGAACGCTCTAGGAATTTTTTCCCAAAATTCCATAGGAAGCGGCCCCACTTCCACATTCACAAAGGTGAGTCTATCAAGAGTACTCTTGTAGCTAGGTACTCCACTCCACATAGAGTATAGGTCTCATTAAGAGTTTCTATTATCTCAACCTTACGTCGCTTCAGGAATCATGCTTCTTTACTTTTAATAGCATGTTCATTCCTATCACATCACAACTTGTTATTACCCATTGAACCTAATTCTTGGGATCTCCAGTCTTTTAGGTCGGGTTACCATCGTGAGTGACTCATGGTTCTAAAGGCAGTAGTCCCATCCTCTGAGATGTATTTTGGACTTTCTCTCTGGCCAATCCTTTCGTCAAAGGATCGGCTAAGTTCTGATCAGTGCGTATATGATCCACTCTCACAGCTCCTTTTGACATTAACTCTCTAACTGTGCTGTGCTTACGACGTATTTATCGTCTCTTACCGTTGCAATAACGATTCTCTATTTTTGCGATAGCCGCGGTACTATCGCAGTGGATCAACACAGCTGGCATCGATTTTCCCATAAGGGAATCTCTGCTAGTAGGCATCTTAACCAACTAGCTTCTTCACTGGCTGTGGCCAGTGCTATCATTTCAGACTCCATAGTCGACTGAGCCAATATGGTCTGTTTCTTTGATTTCCAGGAGACAGCACCACCGGCTATACTGAATATATAGCCGCTAGTAGCTTTGGAATCATCAGATAGAGTATTCCAATCAGCATCACTGTACCCTTCAAGTACAGCTGGAAATCTCTGATAATGTAATCCAAGATTCATGGTCCTTTTCAGGTATCTCATGACTCTTTCAGTAGCATGTCAATGCTCTATACTAGGTCGACTAGTAAACCTGCATAACAATCCCACAACATAGGCAATGTCGGGTCTAGTACAATCAGTGGCATACCTTAGACTGCCAATGATGCTCGCGTATTCCGTTTGTCTTACACTGTCACCAGTGTTCTTAAAGAGCTTGACACTCGGATCATATGGTGTACATGCAGGTTTACAATCAAAGTAATCATATTTCTTTAAGATCTTCTCAATGTAATGAGATTGATCCAAAGAAATTCCCTTCTCGGACCTAGTGATCTTAATTCCAAGTATCACACTGGCTTCTCCGAGGTCTTTCATATCAAAGTTGTTGCACAACAATGATTTCACTTTATCAACAGCATGAATGTTTGATCCAAATATGAGTAGGTCGTCTACATAGAGACATATGATAGCGCAAATGTCATTCTCGGTTTTGTAATAAATGCATTTGTCACTTTCATTCATTTTAAACCCATTCGATATGATCAAATTATCAAACTTCTCGTGCCATTGTTTAGGAGCTTGTTTTAGACCATACAGAGACTTATCCAACTTACAGACCTTGTGTTCTTGCCCATGAACTACAAACCCTTCAGGTTGCTCCATATAGATTTCTTCTTCTAGTTCGCCATTTAAAAAGGCAGTTTTTACATCCATTTGGTGTACTTCTAAGTTATAAATAGCGGCCACCGAAATTAGTACCCTTATAGATGTAATTCTTGTAACAGGTGAGTATGTGTCGAAGAAATCTATATTCTCTCTTTGTCTAAAACCTTTGGCTACAAGGCGAGCCTTGTATTTATCAACAGTGCCATCAGGTTTTAGTTTCTTTTTCAAGATCCATTTACAACCAATGGGTTTGCAACCAGGAGGCAAGTCCACTAAGTGCCATGTCTTGTTAGACTCTAGAGAATCCATCTCATCATTTATGGCTTCTTGCCACAAATCAACATCCAATGAAGACAGAGCTTCTTGAAGGCTCGTAGAATCCTCCTCTAATGTATAGACCTCATAGTCAGGTCCATAGTCTTTAGCAACACGTGCTCTCTTACCTCTTCGAGGCTCTATTTCCCTTTCTTCGTTGTTTTCAACGTTCCTAGGCACTGAAACTTGACCGGTTCCAGTGCCCCCACTATTTCTTGATTTAAAGAGAAATTCACTTTCATAGAAGTCAACATCATTTGACTCTATGATCACTTTTGCATTAAGGTCATAAAACCTGTATGCTTTGCTATTTACTGCATAACCAATGAATACACATTCATAGGCTCTACTAGCAAGTTTAACTCTCTTAGGGTCTGGGATTCTTACATAGGCTAGACAGCCCCATGTTCGAAAATAAGACACATTTGGTTGTCTTTTCTTTATTATTTCATAAGGAGAAATTTGATTCCTAGACTTAGGAACTCTGTTCAGTACATAACACACCGTTAGTAAAATTTCCCCCCACCAGTGAGTTGCAGCTCCAGAGTTGAGCATAATGGCAACCGTCAATTCAGTAAGAGTTCTATTTTTTCTTTCTGCTTTACCATTCATTTCAGGTGAATATGGTGCAGTCGTTTCATGTATGATCCCATTCAACTTATAAAAGTCATTAAATAATTGGGAATCATACTCAGTTCCTCTATCACTTCGAAAACGCTTTATGATATTGTCTCAAATTGATTTTCAATTTCTTTTCGAAAGATTTTGAACATGTCAAGCGCTTCACTTTTATTTTTCATAAGATATACAAAGGTATAGTCTGAGCAACCGTCAATAAAAGTGATAAAATAGCATTTACCATTTCTGGTCAACGTTCCGTCTAGTTCGCAAATATCAGAGTGTATCAAATCTAATGGCTCTGATTCTCTTATAACATATTTGTGTGACGCTTTCGTAAATTTTGGCTTGACTACAAAATTCGCATTTATGAAAATCATTTAACGATACTTTCAGAATTAATCCTAAATTGCTCATATTCGAAATAACGCGCTTATTGACATGACATAAACGAGAGTGCCAAATATTAAAATCACACAACATATAAGCAAAGGGAACAACTTTATTAATTTCAACATTCAATTTGAACATGCCATCAGTGGCGTACCCTTTCCCAACAAAAATCCCATTTTTAGTCAAGGTATACAAATCCCCTTCAATAGTCTGAGTAAACCCTGCCTTATTCAGAAGGAAGCCTGAAACTAGATTCTTCCTTATCTCTGGAGTGTGCATCACATCCTTCAAGATTAGAATCTTTCCAGAGGTGAACTTCAGCTCAACATCTCCAATACCTGCAACAATAGTGGTGTGAGCATCGCCCAACAACACTTTCTTATCCTCAACTGCCTTGTATGTTTTAAACATAGCACGGTTATTGCATACGTGGCGAGAGGATCCAGTATCATTCCACCAGTCATCAGATCCACCAACCATGTTGATTTCAGTGATCATAGCAGTGAAATGCTCTTCAGTCAGGTTAACCTACGGAGCAGGGTTTGGCCCGTTCCTACACTTGCGTGCCATATGACCTGGTCTCCCACATTTGAAACAAACGAAGGGAGCAGCATCATTCTTACGTGGTGGTGGTGGTGGTGGTGGTAGAGGCTTAGCATTTGGGACCTTTGGAGGGTTCCCATTCTTTTTGTTCCGGTTCTTTTAAATCTGGTTACGGTTCTGATTCTTGAAAGGTTTTCCAGTTGGCTTCAGAACCGCTCCTGCTTTCTTGTTTGGAAGAAGCAATACTTCATCTTTCTGATCTTGCTTCCGAGATTCCTCCTCAATCCGGAGTCGAGTAATCAAACTTTCCAAAGAAAACTCTTTGGTCTTGTGCCTGAGAGAATTCCTGAAATCCTTCCAGGCAGGAGGAAGATTGTCAATAATAACAGCTACTTGAAATTGTTCATCTAAGGCCATGCCTTCAGAGATAATTTCATGAGCTATTTTCTGTAACTCATGTGACTGAGTCTCTACAGATTTGTCATCTGTCATCTTGTAGTTGAGGTAGCGACTCACAGCATATTTTTTAGTACCTGCTTCCTCAGTGTCATATTTCTTTTTTAGAGCATTCCAGACTTCTTTGGCGGACTTGCAGGTGCTGTAATAATCATAAAGATCATCACTTAGTCCATTGAGAATGAAATTCTTACAAAGATAGTCATGCTCCTTCTAAAGTAGTATTTCTTTGGCTGTTTTAATTCGTACTTCCTGTTCAGCAGTTTCGTCTTCCACTGGAATCTCATCGGTCAAGACATTAGCAACTTTCTTCATAGTCAGGAAAAATTCCATCTTTTGTTGCCAACGCTTGAAATGAGATCCCTCAAACCGAAAAGGCTTGTTGTAGTCAGAAACATTGGGTCCAGTAATCTCTTCGGTAGTCATGGTTGATTTCGCAAATATCTGACCGAGCGGCACTACAGGGCTGCTCTTAGATCGTCTCACCTAGCAAGCACTTCAGGGCTACGCTTGTAACGTCTTAAAATTGTTGTTGCGGACTTTTTAGAAAAATATACCGAAGAAATTACCGGGTTGAGTCGCGGACTAGGTCGCTCTCTTTAAGACATTTCGCGGCACTGCTCAAGATGCAAGCAGACTATCAACCACGCCGTCCCCAGGATAAAACAGCCCAGTACGATTATCACTGCACAGTGTATAATCGCTCTAGAAATACACCTCAATATGGTTTATTAACCACTCTGAATAATGATCCGAAGATCACTCTGAAATATGATCTGTAGATCACTCTAGAAGAATGGCTCGAAGGCCGGAGTAGAAGAGAAGAAATTTTTTTTCGAGAGAGAAGAGAACCACTTGAGGAGAAAATTCCTGATCGTCAAGTGTTCGGTGTAAAGAATGAACCGAAGGAAGGGCCTTTTTATAGGCGTCTAACCGGCTTGCTGCGCAAGTCTTGTTGGATAAGGACGGAGCTGCTTGCGCTCCAAGTAGCTCCCGTTCAACGAATCTGCATACAACGGTTAGTTCATCGTATCCGGACGCAACGCACCAAAAATAAAATAACTATTAATTATTTTCGCAAAAAATTTATTTACACCTCACAAGCCAAGCCGGTCGGACGGCGGCGGCGCGCGCGTGTGGTGGTCAGATGGTGTGCGTGCTTGCCCGTTTACAAAATTGGGTACCCTTGGGGCCCCAACCCAAAATTGTGAAGTCACCACTTATTATAAGCACTCTTCAAGTGCCTAGTCCAAACAATGTGAGACTTTTTAATTCACAACTCATGTTCCAACAGGGAGTTAGGAAATTAAACCATGAAAATACATTATACAAAGTAGATTAGATAATAGCCTGTCACATGGAGAACATATGTTTGCAACTAATTTATTTTGGAGATTAATGTAAAGAGAATATTTCTCATCTGATTGATGATTTTCCCCATTTCTATAACTAAGTTTACAGGTTTAAACTCTTTCGTTCCTAGTTTTGCTAAAATTGACAGTGAGTGTTTTACATAAGTTTAAAGGACTATTTTATAATTAATAGAATTTTAAAACAATTCCTATATGATTTAAGGTGCTAGACGGTCCACCCAACCCAACATAGCATGCATGCAAGATGAAGAGCCTATACTATGCACCCTATTGCAAGTTTACACTTTCATCTGGCCAAGAATTAGAAACATAAGTCAAGAGAGAAGGAGATAAAGAGAGGAGAGGGCGTGAGAGTGAAGAAAGAGGAGAGAGAGAAGAGATACACTCGAGCAAATACAATAATATTATTTTTAAAGAGGTGTAAGTGACAGCATCATGAATGATTGAGAGGAAATGTAGAGAAGGACACAAACTAATCCTTCGAGGTATTGAGATCCATTTAAGGGGTTGACCTCTCCAACCAGATGTTTTTCCATACGCGCTGATCAGATATCGAACCTTTGACCTGATGGTTAAAAGAGCTCAAATATCTACCACTTATCATACACCACCGAGTGGGTATAAAACCTATCTTTAGTAAAATTGAAATTAAGCTATTGTAACTCTTCCACGCAAGAGTGGGTACTTGTTATTTGATGCGTATGCATTAGATACGTGATGCAAGTTATATTAGTCAAATATGGTATTTCATAAAAATTCTTCATTAAGGAGACATAAAAGACAATAACTACTTTCTTGTAATGTTGGGGGTTGGGAGCTCGTATCTCTCGTAATGGTAGAGGACAAGGTATGTGACCTTGTTTGTCAAAAACAACAATGAAATTGTGTTTGGGTGAAGTATTTTATGAGAGTAATATATTTTTGAGCCAGTCAAGAGTAATATAATCGAACAACTCCAAACTTACCGCCTGTATGACTGAAAGCTTCCTCCAATTGCACACAAACCTAATCCTGAGAGATCATACATTGTAACTTACTATCATGAGGATTAAAGAGAAGAAAGGCATGCATTTGCTTGTGAGATAATGTCAATCGTTGTTAAAACTTCAAACAATTTTTGGACTATTTTTGTGTAAACCAGGTATCTTCTGGGTGGCTTTTATGGTCCACAAGGGACTCTTTTTGTGTACCAAACCCAAAGGGTAATATACCTCTAATAGGAAATTCAGCCAATTTATTTGATTATTATACTTGTGGTATGGAAGTTTTACATATTTGAATAAAGACCCTGTGTAATTGTAAAATTGTCATTTCCAGATTATTTTAACTCTGTCTAATTAACTCTGCCTATACAACTTCCTTTACTCATTTTATAGGGAGAATTTACAATTCGGTAGCTTTAGTGTTCATTTTATAAAAATTATATAACGGTTTTTTACCCAAAAATTATATAACGTTTTTTTTACGTAACAAATTATATAACGTTAATGGCATAATAATGTAAAAATATTAATATAACAAATTTCAATTTTTTTTGGTATAAATAACATATTTCAATATGACGCCAACGTTTGTTGTCAAAAAAAAAAGAAAGAAAATATGAGACCAACGTTTGGCCAAAAAGATATACGAGACCAACACATTCAATATCCGAAAGTATTTTAGTGACGTCAACTACATTCACACACCCATGAGGGTTTCTCTAAGCGATCATTAAGTTCAGATCTCAATCCAAGGTTTTAGGTTCGAATCTTGAGTGTGGTAAAAATTCAATGAGAGGGGAGAACTACACACACTGGCAAAGTCAGGTATACATGGTCTGCCGGTATTGTCCAGTACTGTCCAGTACTTTTTAATTTATTAATACTTTTAATAAAATTAGCAACATGTATTATTTTATTTTATTTTTACAGAGTATTATTATTATTATTATTATTATTATTATTATTATTAAAAACGACAGATATTGTTTAAAATAGTATTACTAGTACTAGCGACAAGTATTATAGATATTTATTTTTTAGCGAACAAGGACCAGAGGTCCAATTACAGAGTAACTCTAGAGGTTACGCGAAACCAAGTCATCTTTTAGAATATCAACAATACACGGAAGCGCCAAACACAGAGAAGTTCGTCGGTTGATTCACGCACCACCGCGCTAACGCGTCGGCCGGCCGATTGGCTTCACGGCAGAAGGTTCCCACACAAGTCTGTCCGTACCAGTTTCTGCAGAAGGTGTAGGAAGAGCTAAAATAGTATCACACACATGCTGGTTTATGTAATTGGCAAACTTAGTAGTATCCCAAGTACCATTGTGGGTCACCATCTCACTTATTTTGATGTTGTAATCTTGTAATTGAACATTTGGTTGTAATTCATCAATTAAAGGGCCATGCCCAGGAAGCCATGCATCAAGCCAAAACTTAATGCTCCTATCATCCTTAACATTCCAGCAAAGCTTTTTGTATTAGTTCGGGGCAAAAAGTTAGCGAAGAAGGTCATCCGCAAAACCAAGGTGGGTGAGATTGGGTCCTTGGCGAGAGAGCTTGATAGGCTTCCAATTTTTTGACATAGAACAAAGATGTAAGGAGAGATATGATCACCTTGACGAATACCACGTGGGTGGCAAAATTCATCTAGAACCTCTCCATTCCATAGAAGGCGCATCTTGGGAGTGGAGATACAATGCCAAATGAGGTTTATTATGTTGGCCGGCATATGGATGCTAACCAAGGTATCTTTGATGAAATCCCAACTAAGACGATCGTAGGCCTTTTCAAGGTCGATTTTAATTGCCATCCAACCAAGGTATTATAGATATTAGACATAGGTATAACAAATATATAACTCTTTTATTTGTAATAAAAATTAATATTACATACAACAACAAATTTTATCATTTTGAAAAAATTTGCTCAAGGAATATCAGTAATTTGTCTTTTCTTCAAATTCTCCTTTGCAAATAACATAAACTTGGCAACAAAGAACATTATCAAGTAGCCCTTCTTTCATCTCTGCCATTGAATTAAAATAATACTATATCAAAGGCTCTAGACTCATTTGTGTTTGATTCACAAAAAGAGTGACTTGTGGACCTTAAAAGCCACCCATCTTCTGTGCATAAATGTGGAGATCAATCTCTCAAGATATTGAAAACTATTTAAAGGGTTAACATTTTCGACCAGAAATTTTTCAACATGGGTTCACGTGGGACCAATTTTATTCCACATAAAAGAGCACTGAAATAAATTAAATATTAAAAAAACAACTATTTACTCCGTTCATTTTGAAGGGAGTTGATATTTCTGTAATCATTCCATTTCAAAACATTAATGTGTTGTACTAATCTGGTAAATCATTATCATTTACCTGCATCCACAAGAAATCTGTTTCTTGAAGCATATTAAAAGAATAGATCATTCAGATGTAAGGCAGATATTACTTTATGGTACTTTTGAAGAGGGGAATATCAACCAGTGAAATGTTACACCTTCAATACTTCAATCAATTTTAAATTTCCAATATATTGAACAGTGCAAAAGGAAACATTTTTTCACATAAATGATGCAATTGCTAACAAGTTTCTCACGGGCAAATGTGACAATACCAACCACCATTATCCATTTATACATCTTAGAATTTGACAATATAATTGAATGGGATGCCAATTTGCAAAACTTGTGTTTTACTAATCTCAGGTTTGACAGTTAATTTGGAAGGTCAGTGATCCTCTTCTCTGTCAGGGGTCAGCAAGAATAATACACATTGCTGCTAGAGAGAAAAAGCGCAAAAAAGGGATAAAATTTGTATCTATCAGATGTGAAATTGGGAAAGGCTAATAAATAGAAGCGGACCTAACAATAACTATGGCAAAAAGAATCGCCAAACCTCTATCAAATACAAAATTAGATTGCAAGAACTCAGCCAGATATTAGTTGATGCATAAACTATGACAATCTTCTCTTTTTAAAGCCATCTAATTCCCCGTCAAGCATAACAAGATCATCCTCATCATCAATTACTTGCAATTGCTCGTGTTTGTCGGCCGCAGAATCATCAGGGAGCTTTCTTTTCTTCAAGGTAGAAACTATACCTGCCTCATCATTGTTTTCAGATTCTGAGGTGTTCACACCATTACTAACAGACTTGCCTTTATTGTCTGCTGCTGATACTGGTTGTGTCCATCCTGAGAGAACCATCCCATCAGGTTCTTTCTCTTCATCAAATTCCTCTCTGAATTTCAAAATCACCAACAAAACAAAATAATTTAGAACAAAGAAAAACCAGACATAAGGGTTACAGGGAAAGAGGATAAGAATGAAAAACAGCCTCAATTCAACATACGAGAAAAATTAGGGAAATAAACACTACAAACAAAGTAACAAACAAAACTCCTTTCATATTTGGTAACAAATAATTCTGACCTATGTAGCACCGACACTTCCAGTTGAAGACGTGTCCAGTGTCTGTGTCGGACACCGACACTACACTTCAATTACTTGTATTTTTCAGATTAAAATTAGTGTTTGTGTGTGCGGTGCTTCATAGATTCTGTGACTAAGAATGCATGAATTGAGTTTTTGAGCAAAAACCTGTGCTTTATGTTAATATTGCACTTGAGTTCCTGAAGAAAATCCTCAACTGTAAGCATTGTACCACCAGTTACAGGAGAAGGAAGCTCAGCTAAGACCTGAACACGCAGGGAAATGGAGTAAATAAAATGTAATGTCATTTTTCAAACCAAAGACAAGAAACATACCTTTTCAAGGTTGGCTTCATAAATTGCAACCATCTCTTCCTCAACATCACCAGCTTCATAAAGGAGGTTTGAAGCATTCATAATAAGTGGAAGGCTCATCCCAAGCTTAACCTTGACAATCTTTTCAACAACATCTTTTAATTTTGAACGGTTTGTGTTTATTTCAAGCGACAACGGAGTCTGTTTCCCACATATACGAATATGGTGAGTATGAGCACATTTGTAACAGTGACTTGTAACTAGTAATAGATGACACAAGGAAAGATTTGACATACCTCAGAACAAACATAACATGATTTGTTAGGTTCAAATGGCTCCACTGGCATAAGCAGCATGTTTCTTGATGGATGTTCCAGACAATATGTCATTCTGTAAGATGTCCAAATATGATTACAAGAAAAAAAAATCAAAACAGGAATATCACTGCTGACGTGTAAAAGAGTACATTAAGGAAGCATTTCTCAAAGAGGAATGAAGGAAAGAACAAGCAAGAATGTAGCAGTAGAAGATATTTAGTTAAAAAAATCAACAGATGGAAGAAAGAATGTGGCAGCAGGAAGCAAGATGGAAGTTGCAGTTGTGAGATTTCAAAAAAAAAAATTCATTCCAGTGGGAAAACAAGATATCCACTCATTATCATGGGAATAAACAGCAAGAAAAACATGGGCATGTTCCTTTTTCGGAATCAATCATGCCCAGAAATAATATTTCAAGGCTTATACCAAGCAGTCAAGCACAAAATGTTGTATTTCCAAGGTCATAACTAGATCTTGTATCAATACCATGAGTGGATCTTGTATGTTTACATTCTACTCCAATGCACCAATAAAAAAACTCATTCCCTGAGACTATGTAAACTATAATGCGCTAGAGTTGACAAAAGTGATGCTTATTGAGCATTCAGAACAAAATGCAAGCAAGTTGAATATAAATTTTTAGATTAACACCAGCAATATGACTAAACTAAGAGAATTGTTTCCCACCACTAATGAAGTTTATCAGTAGCTAGAAGGTATTGTTTTCCAATCTTACATCAAGGCATATTGGTTGATGTTTAACAATGCTTTTGCAACCAAAACATAGAGTAACAAAACCACTTCTCCATCACTACAAACCAATGCAAAACAGAGAATATGCAGGAAAAGGAATCACATATACCTGTAACTTCTAATGTCATTCCGCAGCACCTTGATTGCTTCAATGACAATCAATCCAGCAATAACAGCATTTGTTGTCGCCACAGCATGAACAATATTACCAGCAATTCCTTTAGCTTCAAAAAGGCTGTGTAAAGGGATGCCAAATGAAGCAGCTCGTATGTTTGCAGCTGAAGTAACAAATTCCACAGACAACTGGTCATCTTTGTCAAAGCTCAGATTGCCAATTTCCTGCTCAAAAAATACATTTAAAAAAAAACAAAGGGTTCCAGTTAAGTAACCATATGGAGATACAATAATAATTATTGTAACATGTCCATTATTACATCACTTTAAGTATCAAGTCGGACAAACCTTTTCTCTTTTTGTGAAAAATAGTCTCAGTGCTTCAAGAAATATTCTAGAATTTTCTGTAAGACTCCAGATATCTTGTGGGTTCTTCATTCCCAAAGATGCCATGGCAGAAACAGATAATCCATTCCCTAACTCATAATCATTGTCCAAATTTCCATTCTGTTGAGCCAATTCATCGGACAGGACATCCTTGCTGTATATAGGTTTAGGTCTATTTCGATTCTTCCATGTCTCTTCGTTAGACAAAGCTAATTCAATATTATATCCAAAAACATGATCAAATATTTTCCTTCCATATTGATCAATGTCTTCATCTTTCCTACGCTCAAATACATCATCTACGTTTTTTGATGAGCTGGCAGCATCACTTGAGCGAACATTTAAATCGTTATCTTGATTCTTGTCCCCAACTAACTTGGAAAAGAGTAGGTCCTTTGCCCACACAATACAGTGAACAAACTGCCAAAAAATAAAGATGACAGCTTAGAACTAATTAATATAAAGTACATATCAAATCCATAATTATGATTGGTGTTCAATTTTACAAGGCAAAATTCAATAGTTTGTGTCAAAAACTTATCCATTTGTCTAAGTCATAAGTAATGAGAGCCTTCAGTGTCATGTTAAATTGTATCTACCTAGCGGTCATTCATGACCCATCAAGATACAACAATGCATTAAAAAGATCCTTTTCAATGAAAAATCAAATGATCGTGCACAGCCTGAAGATTCTATCGATGACCCAGGGTCCTATTGCTTCAGATCTTCCATGTTAGTACATACAAATTGTTAGATCCTTAGCAAGAGAAAAAGACTCACAAACAGAGTATACAAAATTCAATACCTGCTAGTAACAAGAATTATTAAACTATAAAACGTGGAGATTCGCAATAAATATGTTTGAAGACTGATCGCTCGATACAACTCGTGTATAACATACTAGGTTTTCAATGTTTCTAATAAATTTCATTCAGGATGAAGAAACTAATTTAGAGTATAAATGGAAACCAGCCCATACCTTTGATGGTGTACTTGTTATAGTACAAACAGGATACGTCTTGGGGGCTGGTTTAGGCTGACACTCATAGCACTCTGTTTTTCCCTTGACATGTACCGTAACCTGCTTTCAATCAAAATTATATCACAAATATGATTGAAAAAACTGCAACCAGGATAATGACAACTAAGCATACGAACATATATTGAAATTAAAATCGTGTGGAACCAGCAATATATTTTTAAAGTTAGTAATAAACAAGTTTCAATACATGCATGACAAGGTGTGTAAACAGCAGGGGTTACAAAAGTAACAAAACGAGCAGAAAAAACAGTAAATACAAGATCTCAGACCTCAAATGTCAAACCAGACAAAATCAAAACTATATCATATAATTATAATTAATTTTTAAGAACAAAAAGGATTCAGATCAATGAAATTAAGAATTTAGGTGATAAATAAATTTTGATAATTTGAACCCCGGTACAATAAACATGTTTTGTTTTCCAAATCAGAAATTGACTATCTACGCATAAGAATGATCACTGATTAGTCAGATCCTAGCTAATCAATAATTAAGTTGGCAAAGATACTGTTAGCATATATGGCAATAATGCTCAAGCACGGTAAAATGTTATTAAGAATCTACTAAATACTGCAAAAATACATTCTCAATATCGAAATGGATCACTTATCAAGAAGCCAATAACTACAATTGAATTACCTGACCAAGGAAACCAGTAGTTCCACTTTCAACCAAGGGAACATCAGCTGCCAAGCATAAACGATTCACATGTCGGCGTGCATCTAGATTGTCAAGTCCATTTAGAACAACATTAAATTGCTTAAAGAAGTCCACATTGAAATCGGGATCTTTGACATTTGCATGGTATGATGTAATGTTAATGTGTGGCCTAAATTTTAACACGGCATCCCTAGCAACCTGGTTGAAGATTTCATTAGGTGGCTGTACAACTGAGACTTATACAAATAACAATAATATCCATAACAGTTTAACTTACCTTGGCCTTGGACTGCCCAACATGGGACTGTCGAAATAAAAATTGTCTGTTCAGGTTACTAACTTCTATAGTGTCCATGTCAATCTGCAGAATGGAAATAAAAGAAGCATACACATGTAACAAAGCACATCCATAACTTAAAACCTTAAAGATAACCATTCAAGAGAAAATATACAAAGTAGATTCTTCTAATCAAGAATGCTTCCAAGCACGCACACGCTCAAAATAGTAACTCTTCACCCAGAATAAGAGCAACTCCAGTTAGAACCATTATTCACTATTTGATAGTTTGTTGACTGATCCAAGGAAAATAATATAAAACCGAATTACATGATTGATTTTATCATGCTCAATGATACATAAATTCCGACAGGTTACAAATTAACCATATAAATATATAAGCAGGTAAAGATACGGTTAACAATATAAATACAACAGATCCTTATCCAAAACATGCATGGATTACAGTAGGAACACAAGGATGGGTCATTTTCAACAGCATTATTTAGCAGCAACACAATCATTATGGGCACAACATCCTCCACTCTCCCTCAGTACTGACTAGCGGTTATAACAAAGTCGTTATATTTATACCATCACCACCAACACCACAAGCTACCCTTAGTTAAAATTTGATTCTCAAAGATCTTATATCTATAACTATCTATAATAACTATAGTAACTAAAATTCAAGACGTCAAAATCCACAACAACCCCGATAATAAATATGTATGAAGCACCGACATAGACACGGACATCAAACACAACACCGTTTTTGTTTTGAATTTTTTTAAAAAGTACAAATAGTTGAAGTGTTAGTGTCCGATGCAATACAGGTCGGGCACCGGACACGTCTTCAATTGGAAGTGTCGGTGTTACATAGATACATACCCTACTTACTTACATCAGTGCCAATACCAATTACCCCAAAAGCAAGTGATGCCATTCCCAACACACTGTAAGCACAGATGCAGCTGCTCTCTCAAAACACAACCAAAGCAGAAAAAATTATCAAACTATACCAAAAAACCCTAGGACTAGACCCTAATAATTGAAAACTCTTTCCATTAAAGCAACCACTGAAGATTCAAAGCAGAACTCAGAAACCACCAACAAGATCAAAAGGGTAAGGAATCAAAATATCAACAGAGCAATTTAAAAAGAAAAATTAATAGCAAATTTAAACACTCCATAATGAGCTCATAACAGTTCAAACTTTTCTCAGTGCACAAGCAACACTCATCCTCACTCTGACACACTCTTCCCTCTAAAATTCACTCAACAACCCAAAACAAAACAAAAAAACTGAGCGCAAATTTGTGATACCCCAATTTCACAGAACGCAACAAGTTCAAAACTTTACCAAAATTCCGAAAACCACATATAACGAAAACCCTAAACAAAAAACCGAAATTTCAAATTTCCCCAAAAAGAACGTTAAAAATAACAAGAAGAGGACTAACGATGTGTATGTCAGTGAAACCAGAGAGAGCGAGAGTCTTAAGAAGCTCGCAGCCAATTCCACCAGCACCAACCATAAGCACTTTCGCATCCTAAAGCAAAAAACCCAAAACGACATCAGAGAATAACAAAACGACGTAGCAAAAGAAGCGAGTTAGGGTTTTGTTATTTGCTTACCTTAATAACCAAAGAAGGGGAAGAAGCCATTGAGAGTGAGAGGTAATTACGGTTTGTGTGGGTTAAGTGAGAAAACGCAGAAGCAGAAGCATAAGCAGAAGAATCGTTGAAAAATCATGAGAGAGAAAAGAGGGACAAAATAGCGTTTTTTAAAATATAAAAAAGGAGAGGAGAAAGTGGGGGTTGTGGAGAATCGAACCGTTGACGTGGAGGAGTGGCAGAATCTAAAGGTCGTCAGGAAAAAAAGAGCGCCAAACCCCAAAATGATGCATTTTTGGCAAAATAAATTAAAAATATCAATATCAATGAGACCTATAGCCTATAGGTAAACGCACATCTACTCCCCTACAAGTCTAGCTAGATACAATACAAACCACCCATATTTTTTTATTACTCATAAATTGTTATAGCTTTGGTAAACGTGGTTAATGCACTCCATTTAAAGGGGCGGATACGGCTAGTACTTAGATTCAATCTTGCTGATGAAACATATTAGGGCCAGACTTTATTTACCTCTCAGGCGAACTCTGGATTATTCAGGCCCCGCCCTTTCACATTCTCGGCTTTTAAAAATTATAATATTACCTAATTACAATTTGAATTAGAATTCCCCTTTCACATTCTCTGTTTCTAATTTCTGTTCATCTTTCATTGTGTAAGTGTTGCTTTCTTCTCATCTTTCTTAACTCCATTCGACTCATTTGTTTTTCTGATAGTTGGCAACCACACCCTAAAGAGATGCATTAGTTTAGTCTCGAAATTGTAACGTTGACACACTTTAGTTGTGATACCCAACTTTATTTGATTGCTACATTAGTTAGACTTCTTCCGGAGGTGGCTCCAAGTGGACCATATCATTGTTATCCAACTGCAAACTGTAATTAGCTAGCCATTCATCGCATCTATTTCTCTCCCTCCAAACGTGGATCACTCTGATGTGCCAATCTGAGTTCAAGAGTCGTTGCATCTGCCTAATCAACTTGTAGGGCTCTCATGAGTAGTGTCTACTGAATGATCAAGTCCACCAAAACCTTGGAATCACTCTCTATTATCAAATTAGTAAATCCCCTATGCTTGTCAAGTTGCATTTCAAGCCACATTCCCCACATCTCAGCTTGAAGAGTTGTACAGTCTCCAACATGACAAGCAAAACCCTTCATTGATCTACCAAAGGAGTCTCTCAACAAACCACCACACCCACACTTGCGAAGATCTAGTCTGCAAGCTCTGTCGCAATTAAGCTTTATCCACCCTATGTGAGGAGGTTTCCATCTAACCATAACAACGTCTATATGTCTCCTCTAGTGCTGGACAATATTAGAATTGGTAATATCTCTGACATATCTGAGGATCACCTCCACCTCATTATGAGGTCTTTCAAAATTTATCTCAGATAGATTTATTACGCCAATTCCATAAAAAGTGACAAGTAACCATATAAATTGAATGTAGTGGTGCGCCTTGGAGAAAAATCAAACATGAATTGATGTTGTCAAACACCTAATCATGGTTTGCATTTTTGAAAATTCACCACCCTTGAAGAAGGAAAAAAATTGCAGAACATGCATTAGAGTTTCATCATTTTGGTTACAAAGAGGACATTGGGCTGAGGTTGAAGGATTCTATTGATGTCTTCTCTCATTAGTTAGCAGACGCCCACGAGCAGTGATAACTCTATTTTATATAGAGTTATTTATACAACTAAACCTAAATAATTGTTTGAAATCAAATATAAATTAATTAAATATTATAGAAGAAATTAGATAAACAAACATTAAAGGATAAAGCATGTTGTCATTCACAATATTTAGCATGATGTCTAGATATTGGTATGTTTGATTTGTTTGTTGAGTGTTTTCAGATAAGACACCTACATTGGAAGAACACAATACACAAAGTAAAGATTTCATCCAAATCATTTAGTGTGCCTACACTGCATGCACCTGCACTTGATGCAGCTGCACTGTATGCAGCTGCACCATTTTGCGAATAGTAGGAAAAAGGCCAACACCGGAAGCACCTCAAACCAAAAGAAGACAAAGGCACCACCAAATGACATTATAGCTGATCCACAATCACATGGGGCACATGGAAACTTTATAAAGGAGGCGCCCACAATAGATGACCACTTGAAGAAATCATTTCATGAACCAAATGGCAAGCTCTAATTGGACCACTCTTGATATTTGAGTGTGAAACTCAAAATTGCTTTTTCAAAGGCTGAAAAGTAACCATGGTTGAGTTCTCAAGTTTACTTAGCCCTCAAGGAATTCACTTTTTGGAAGCTATATAAGGATCCCCACTTCTCACTTTGAAGATCATCTCATAACATCTCATAATCTATTTTTCTTACATTTTTACACTCTTAGAATTTCTTGTACGTTTACTTCCAAGTTTTTAGTTCTAATTTCTTAGATAGTGGCAAGGAGAAAAGGAAGGAATTGACGCCTTCTCCCTTCTCTTCTTCATAGATATAGGAAGGAGATCAGTGCACCTGCATTGCTTGATGCAAGAAAGCTTCAATATTGTAAACTTTACTTTGTTGTTCTTTCTTGATAATTTCCATCACCTCAATATGTTTTATTCAATCTCTTTTCATCTTGCAATGTCTATCATGAGCTAAATTCCTTTAGTTGAGATGTGCTAGTCTTATAATGATCTTTTGAGAAAATTAAGTGTTATTTGTGTGTTGCATGTACTTTGATTCTTGTGTTATACTACATCCATCTTATTTTAAGGTTGATCGCTTAAAATGAGTAAAGTTATATTCACAGACATGGTTTATAACTAGAAATCAAGAATCAATAGGGGTAAGTGTTTAATAAAGCCTTTATTAACTTGTTTTAATAAAAGAAGCTTGTTAATTCCATGTTAAGTCCTAGACATAGGATAACATAGCCCTTAGGATTAAATTAGCAAGTATTTCAAGGTCAAGAGTGAATTTATTTAGCACACCTAGACATAGGAAGCTTGTAAAACAACTTTTGAAATAGTAGCTGAAAAGCACACAACTGATGCAGCTGCATCCAGTGCACCTGCACCACACGAATGCACTTAACACTTAAAAGAAAGTTATTTGATGAAAGCATCTCAACTATATTTCTCCACTGATTTCCTCTCTGTTATTTATTGTCATTTTAAACTTCATTTCAACTTCAACCAAAACCAAAAATTGTGAGTAGATAGTAGCATTAATTTACATGTCTTCACAACAATACATTAAGAATTATACAATCTCTGTGGGAACGATACTTTACTTCTACTTTATTACTTGTTTGTGACTGTGTACACTTGCACAACATCTTTCAGCACACCAAGTTTTTGGCGCCGTTGCCGGGGATTGGCAATAATTTTTTCTTATTGTTTTGAAGAAAGTAGATTAGTGTTTATTTTGTTATTCTGTGTTTTGTTTTCTGTGTAGAAACAGGTGCATCTGCACTAGCTTATGCCCAGAGACAAACCACCAGAATTTGAGTTTAATCCAGAGATAGAAAGACAGTTTAGAAGGTTGCGTAGAATCCAAAAAGAAAGGCTGCAAACCAGCAGCAATACCATGTCTCAACAAGGTGAAGGAGAAGGCTCAAGACCAGCCTCAGTCAGAGGTGGTCCTAGATCACAACGAGATGCTGAAGCAGATCACAGGAATCAATTCATTCACATGGGACCAATAGGTATGATTAATGATAAAGATAGACCTATGAGAGATTATGCTATGTTTGATCATCAAAACATGCAAACAAGCATAGCAAGACCTCACATAGATGCTGTCCACTTTGAATTTAAACCTATGATGTTTCAAATGCTGCAAACAATTGGTCAATATGGTGGATATCCTCATGAGGATCCCCATGAGCATTTAAAACAGTTTTTAGAAATATGTAGTAACTTTATCATACCTGGTGTTAGTGAAGATGCATTTAGACTTAAGCTATTTCCATATTCTTTGAAAGATAAGGCTAAATCATGGTTAAATTCATTGGAGCCTAATTCTATTCATACATGGAATGAAATGGCTGAAAAGTTTTTGTCAAAATATTTCCCACCTATCAAAAATGCCAGAATGAGAAATGATATTACATCTTTTAGACAAAAAGAACAAGAATCATTGTTTGAAGCATGGGAAAGATGGAAAGAACTTTTAAGAAAATGTCCACATCATGGCCTTCCAGTTATTATTCAAATGGAAACATTTTATAATGGTCTGGAACCACAAACCAGAATAATGCTTGATGCATCATTTGGTGGTGTTTTATTAAAACTTTCTTATAATGAAGCATGTGAATTAATTGATAGAATTGCTACCAATAGTTCTAGTTGGCCTACTGAGAGGGTGAGTGCCCAAAAGAAACCATCAGGGGTACATGAAATTAGTGAAATATCTGCCCTATCTGCTCAAGTAGCCTCACTAGCAAATCTGGTTAAAAACCTCAATAGTAACAGTGCACCTGCATCTAGTGCAGCTGCACCAGCTGAGAACACTGCAGCAGCCATAGAACAAGCCCCTCCAGGAACAGTAAGTTGTGTCTATTGTGGGGGAGGTCACCTTTATGAGGAATGTTCTAGCAACCCTGTCTCTGTGAATTTTGTAGGATATAATAAAAATAACAACCCTTACTCTAATACCTATAATGCTGGTTGGAGGAACCACCCAAATTTCAAGTGGAATAACAATAATGCCAGTACACCTGCACCAAGTGTAGCTGCACCAGCAATTCCACCAGCATTTCAATCTCAGAATTACCAAAGGCCACAACAACAATTTGCTACTGATAACTCCTTAGAAGGTCTGCTTAAAGCTTTCATTAATGAAAATAGAACAGCTAGGCAAGCTCATGAAGCTTCAATCAAAAATTTGGAGAATCAGGTAGGTCAGTTAGCTACTGCTCTGTATCAAAGGTCAGCAGGTACATTACCATCAAATACAGAAGCAAGTCCATCTCAGAGGCCAGGTAAGGAACAGGTAAAAGCTATCTCTCTCAGAAATGGGAAAGATCTTGCAGAACCTTATGCGAATGAAGGTACAGGTAAGGGAGAAAAAAATAAAAATTCTCAAGATGCAGAAGCATCTGATGCATCTGCATCTCAACCAGTACCAACTCCAAGGTTAGTTCCTGAATACCCTCTGTTGAACCAAGGTCAAACACTCTTTGTTTTGAATGATAACAAATTACAATTTGTTTACTAATGGTTATAGTTGAACCAAAGCACAGGGCAATGAACCAAAAGGGCAGGGCATGAACCAAAGCACAGGGCAATGAACCAAAGCGCTTGGCATGATATGATATCGTAAAGTGTAGAAGCTCGAAGCAGAAACTACTGAAGCGTTCAAGACTTATGTGTTATTTTTCTTTGCATAGGACGCGTGTAAGATCCTATCACTTAAACTTTATGACTTATGTAGTTGAGAGATGATTTTTTAAAATAGAACTTGCCTTGGAAGCAAGAAATCGATTTCCCTCTTCCCTTTTAAGCCAACAATCGATTTCCCACTTCTATATTGGTTTTGAAAGAACTTGTTTTGGAAAGAAAACAATCGATTGATGACTTTGTGTTTTAAAAGCATAAAATCGATTTCTTGCTTGTTATTTCAAAGATGAAAATCGATTCATGGCTTGTAAGTCACAAGCTGAAAATCGATTTATGGCTTGTAAGTTACAAGCTAGAAATCGATTCATGGCTTGTAAGTTACAAGCTAGAAATCGATTTATGGCCTATTTTTTTAAAGAGAACAATCGATTCATCTCTTGTAAGTTCAAAGAAGTAAATCGATTCTCCACCTGTTTTTTGGAAGCACAACTTGTTTTTGAAGCTAGCAATCGATTTCTCTCTTATTTCATTAAAGCTAGAAATCGATTCCTCACTTATTTCTCTAAGAAGGAAATCGATTTCTATCCTGTTTCTTTCAAGCAATCAATCGATTCTTCACTTATCAAATTTGAGTTAAAAAGTGCTTCAACGGTCATATTTTTACAATCCATATAAATAGCACTTAGGGTTTTTACGATCAAACATACAACACACAAATCAAAAAGAAAAGAACGCAAACACTCACCGTTACATTCTTTCTTCACGTTCTTCATCTAGGGTTTCAAAATCTCTCATCTCTCTCAACTACATCGTGCTATATTGTTTGAGGGATTGGATCCTAGCTTTCAGTTGTAATCATCTATAATTGGTTGTTGTGAAATCCTGGGAAGTTTTCTTGGGTAATTCAATCGGGGAGATTGAATTGTAACGAAATCCTTAGCGGGGAGCTTGGGTTCTCAATTTGGGGAAAATTGAGATTGGCGTGGTAGCTATAGCGAAGTTGCTTGCTTGTAAGACGTTGAAGAAGTATCTTCTCATATAGTGGTTATTATCAAGTCCGAAGGTTTCAAAGCCAGAGGCCGAGGACGTAGGGCTTTTATCCCGAACCTCGTAAAAATCACGGTGTACTCCTATCCCTTATCTTTACTTTGCGTTTTCGTTTATAATTGTTAACTGTCATCGTACTTGCTATTATCACGCGCAGATTTGATTATCGTTATAATTATAATTATAATTGTTTCTGTTATTGTTATTGTTTGCATAAGTTGTTGCATATAGTTTAAATCCCATTTTTCCGCATTCGATTTGAACTAGCATTGTTAATTTTTCGAAAATCCAAAAGAAGTCATATTTAGCATATAACCTTATTCACCCCCCCTCTAAGGTTATCATATAGTCCAACACCCTCCTCCTCCTTATCCTCAAAGATTAAAAAAGGCACATGAGGAGAAGCAATTCAGTAAATTCTTAGATGTTTTTAAACAATTGCATATCAATGTTCCTTTGCTTGAAGCATTACAACAAATGCCTAATTATGCTAAGTTCATGAAAGATGTCCTTTCAAAGAGGAAAAGATTAGGTGATTTTGAAACTGTTGTCATGTCTAAGGAATGCAGTTTAATATTACAAAATAAACTTCCAAAAAAATTGAAAGATCCTGGTAGCTTTACCATTCCATTTTCAATAGGCAAGCTCTATACAGGTAGTGCATTGTGTGATCTAGGTGCAAGCATCAACTTGATGCCTAAATCAGTCTTTACACAACTAGGAATTGGTGATGCTAAACCTACAACTGTAACTTTGTCACTAGCAGATAGGTCAATAGCTTACCCAGAAGGAATCATTGAAGATGTACTGGTAAAGGTTGACAAATTTATATTTCCTGCAGATTTTGTTATCCTTGACTTTGTTGCAGATGAAGATGTACCAGTGATTCTTGGAAGACCATTCCTAGCAACAGGAAAAACATTGATTGATGTTCAAAGAGGAGAACTAACCATGAGAGTAAATGATCAAGAGGTGACTTTCAATGTGATGAATGCTATGAAGTATCCTGCAGAGGAAAGAGAAGAATGTTCAGCAATCATCTCTCTTGACCATTTAGTACAAAAACAATTCAACAAGCAGTATGACCACCTCACCAGTGCACTTGCACCAGATGCAGCTGCACTACCAGAAGAAGAATTGCCAGAAAAAGGTATACTGCCAAAGGAAGAATCAACACCTAAGGTATAGGCTAGAACTTATGAATCTCTTAATTTAGAAAATCCCAACCTTAAAAAGAATTTACCATCAGTTGAACAACCTCCTAAACTAGAGTTGAAAGAATTGCCAAAACATTTGAAATATGCTTTCTTAGGAAAAGGTAATACTCTACCAGTAATTATTGCATCTGATCTATCCCTAGATCAGGAGAATGATCTCATAAATACCTTGAAAAAACGTAAAAAGGCTATAGGTTGGCAAATGGCAGACATAAAAGGAATTAGCCCTTCAATTTGTATGCATAGGATAATTTTAGAAGAAAATTCTAAAAATAGCATAGAAGGACAAAGAAGGCTAAATCCAATTATGAAAGAGGTTGTTAAGAAAGAAATTATAAAATGGCTAGATGCTGGAATCATATACCCCATATCAGATAGTGCATGGGTTAGCCCTGTACAATGTGTTCCTAAGAAAGGGGGTGTAACAGTCATAGCCAATGAAAAAAATGAGTTGATACCAACAAGAACTGTCACGGGGTGGAGAATTTGTATGGATTACAGAAAACTCAATAAGGCCACAAAGAAGGATCATTTTCCTTTGCCTTTCATTGATCAAATGCTAGATAGATTAGCAGGAAAAGAGTTTTATTGTTTCTTAGATGGTTATTCAGGTTACAATCAAATTGCAATAGAACCTAAGGATCAACAGAAAACTACTTTTACATGCCCCTATGGCACCTTTGCATTTAGAAGGATGCCTTTTGGTTTATGTAATGCACCTGCCACCTTTCAAAGATGCATGATGTCTATATTTTCTGACTTCATTGAGCAATCAATGGAAGTTTTCATGGATGATTTTTCAGTTTTTGGAGAAACATTTCCTTTATGTTTATCAAATTTAGAAAAAATTCTCCAAAGATGTGAAGACACCAATCTTGTGCTCAATTGGGAAAAATGTCATTTTATGGTACAAGAAGGCATTGTACTTGGACATAAGGTATCAAAGAAAGGATTGGAAGTAGACAAGGCTAAAATTGAAGTCATTGACAAATTGCCACCTCCATCAACAGTTAAAGGAATAAGGAGTTTCTTAGGCCATGCTGGTTTCTATAGAAGATTTTTCAAAAATTTTTCAAAAATTTCTAAACCATTGTGTAATTTGTTACAACAAGATACACAATTCAACTTTGATGAATCTTGTATGGAAGCATTTCAAAAGCTTAAAAAGGCACTGATAACTGCACCAATGATAGTAACACCAGACTGGAGCAAGCCCTTTGAATTAATGTGTGATGCTAGTGACTTTGCAGTAGGAGCAGTCCTGGGGCAAAGGTACGATAAAATCTTTCATTCAATTTATTATGCTAGCAAAACCTTAATTGAAGCTCAAATGAATTATACTGTGACAGAAAAAGAACTATTAGCAGTGGTATTTGCATTTGATAAGTTTAGATCTTACTTGGTTGGTCCTAAAGTAATTGTCTATACTGATCATTCTGCCATCAAGTACTTGCTTGCAAAGAAAGATGCAAAACCAAGGCTAATTAGATGGGTTCTCCTCCTTCAAGAATTTGATCTTGAAATCAGAGATAAGAAGGGGGTGGAGAACCAAGTAGCTGACCATTTATCTAGGTTAGAAAATAAGAATGCAGGTACACAAGAAATCAAGGAGAATTTTCCAGATGAAAAATTGTTAGCAATAACCTCATATGCATCCAGTGCACCTGCACTGCATGTAGGTGCACCACATGCAGATACACCATGGTATGCTGGCATTGTTAATTACCTTGTAAGTAAAGTTGTACCAGTGGACATGAACTATCAACAGAAGAGAAGATTCTTTCATATAGTAAAACAATACTATTGGGATGATCCTTACTTATACAAGATATGTCCAGATCAAATAATGAGGAAGTGTGTATCAGAAACAGAAAAACAAGCAGTACTCCTGCACTGTCATGCTGCACCTTATGGAGGTCATTTTGGAAGTCATAGAACAGCTGCTAAGGTATTACAATCAGGTTATGTCTGGCCTACTTTGTTTAAAGATGCTTATTCTTTGGTCAAAACCTGTGATAATTGCCAAAGAAGTGGAAATATATCTGCTAGACATGAAATGCCTAGAACCAATATTTTAGAAATTGAACTTTTTGATGTTTGGGGCATGGACTTCATGGGACCATTTCCACCTTCTTTTGGAAATCAATATATTTTAGTAGCTGTTGATTATGTTTCTAAGTGGATTGAGGCAGTAGCATTACCTAACAATGATGCCAAATCAGTTAGTAAATTTTTACAGAAAAACGTTTTTACAAGATTTGGCACCCCAAGAGCTATCATCAATGATGAAGGTTCTCATTTTTGCAATAAACTAATTGAAAATCTTCTTGCAAAATATGGGATCAAACATAAAATTGCCACTGCCTATCATCCACAAACAAGTGGACAAGCTGAACTATCCAATAGGGAAGTTAAAAGAATGCTTGAGAAAATGGTAGGACCAAATAGGAAAGATTGGTCTTTACATTTAGATGAAGCATTGTGGGCATATAGAACTGCATTTAAAACACCATTAGGAATGTCCCCCTATAAGTTAGTTTATGGCAAAGCATGCCATTTACCTGTTGAGTTAGAAAACAAATCTTATTGGGCCATAAAAAAGCTGAACTTTGATCTCAATAAGGCAGGTGAAGAAAGGTTTTTGGAACTAAATGAGTTAGAAGAATTTAGACATTTCTCATATGAAAATGCTAAAATTTATAAAGAAAAGACCAAGTTATGGCATGATAAAAAAATTTCAGAGGAGAGAGCTTAAGGAAGGAGGATTGGTCCTATTATATAATTCTAGGTTGAAATTATTCCCTGGAAAATTAAAGTCAAGATGGTCAGGACCCTTCCAACTAGTTAAAATATACCCTCATGGTGCAGTGGATTTATATGATGCAAAATCAGATACCACTTTCAAAGTGAATGGTCAGAGAGTAAAAATGTACTATGGTGAGCATGTGGTGAGAGATAAAGGCACCACTTATTTCAAGAATCCTTGAGAAAGAAATGAAAAAGTCAGGCTGTAAAGACTCTTAAAACAAGCGCTTGTGGGAGGCAACCCATAACTTTTTGATAAATATTAGTATTTTTTGTGCAATTTGATGGTTTTTCAAGTGTTTTGTAGGATACAGGTATTGGTGCAGCTGCACTTCATGCACCTGCATTGCGTGAAAATCCATTGTTTTAGGCACTTACATCCTCCACTCAAAATTACTTAGGAGAATAATTTTCAAAAATTGCCAGCACATCAGAGAAGTAATCATGACCAATGGCTAAGATGATGTGCTGTTACACCTAGTGTAACACGTGTCTTATGGCATGATAACCCACTTAAACCTAAACGGCTACTTAGCCATCACATCAATTCCCATTAACCTCTCCTCAATCCGATTTTAATAACCCACTTCCCCATTAATCTAACCGTTACTTCCACCTCTCTCTCAAGATCGTAAAATCATCCCAAAACTCTCATAAAAAAAAAAACTTCTGAAACCATCCCAAAACTTCAATCATCCCTAACCTCTAGCAAATCAAACCCAGAAACTTGAAATCTTTCAAATCAAAATGGTGAGAAAGCAATCTGCTACCAAAACTTCTGGCAGTCATGCCTCAGTTGCAGGAGCATCATCAAAACCAGTTTCAAAGACAACTTCCGCAACTGTCATTGACGAAGAAAGCTCACATTTCTGGACAATGAACATGCTACCAGAACGAGGGTATAATTTAGCCAAAGCAAGCCAATCCTTCCTCTCAACAGTGGAAAATCTCAAATGGGAACTGTTTGTGCAACACAGGACCTATTACATCGAGCAATTGGTCAGAGAGTTCTATGCAGGTATTCAAGATACCAAAGGAGGTAAAATTATCCCTCACTCCATTGTTAGAGGTAGAAGGGTATTCTTTGATTCTGAAAGGATTAACAATCATTTCATGTTGATTTGTGACTCTGAGGATTTTGAAAACAAAGTTAAACATTTTGGAAAAAAGGAAATGACTAAAGTTATGTCTAGAATTGCTGTTCAAGGGGCTCCTTGGGAGAAATTTACACACACTGATTTTAAAATGAAAAGTAGATATTTGATTCCAGAATTAGGAAATTGGCATTTATTCATTGATGCCTCTATCCTCCCTACTTCACACACTTACACATTGACTAAGGAGAGATTGCTTCTCCTAGATGCAATCTTGACTGAAACCAATGTTGACATAGGTAGAATTATTTCAAGAAAAATATTGGATTTTGCTGTGAAAGATTCTGGATATCTGTTCTACCCTTGCTTGATCATTGAGTTGTGTAGAAAACAAGGAGTTAACATAACTGAAACAGAACAACTACAAAGGAAGTTTCCCCCTGGTGCACTCACTGCAAATTTCAAAGAAAAGAAGAAACAAGAAGTTGGTACAGTGATGCAGAAGCACTTTGTGCAGAAAATGAAGGCAGTATGGAAATTTCAGGATGAGCAGCATGATTGGCTCCAACTCAAGTTGAGAGAGATATCTGACAAGGAAACTCAATTGGAAATTCCAGTTTTTCCAAAATGGATCTTAGAAGAAGGTGAACAGGAAGACTCAGAAGAAGAGCAAGAGGAGAGTGAGAAGGAGATAAGAAAACCAAAAAGAAAGAGAGGAGGTAAGAAAGATTTGAAGGGAAAGAAAAAATTGAGTGAGGAAGAACCTATAGTGGAGAGTGAAGAAGACACTGAGGAGATGAGGATCTGCAGAATGTGGTAAACCAGATAGACAGAGATGAGGAGGAAGATGAAGAAGAAACTGACTTTGAGGAGGAAGAAGTTGAAGAAGATGTCACTATGGAACAGGTAGCAAGACAAAAGTATGCTAAAAGAACAAGAAGGCAAGAACAACCACCATCATCACCCAAATCACCACATCAAAAATCACCTCATCAAAAATCACCAACCACACACACCTCACCACCTAGACAACAATCACCTACACCTACTCAAAATGACCCTGAACCAGAAAAAGAAAGTGACAACCCCACAAATGATCCATCAGAATCAGAATTTCAACCAAAAATTCCAACAAAACAAACCTCAACTGGCCCAATCATCACCTCTGTGGACTTAACAATTGAAAAAGAAACTGTTTTGCAGGTTATTGAAGAAAATATGCCTGGTGAAAAAGAAAGAAGTTCAGAGGAGGAAAGAGCTGGAGAACCGGATAAACCAGCATTTGATGCACTTGCATCTCATGCAGGTGCATCCCAACAAGTGCCTACGGTGACTGCCATTTCAACTGATCCCAATGCTACAATTAAACTTGTGCTGCAGGAACTTGATGCAAAGAAGAGGGCAGAAATGGGCAACACCCAGAAATTCTTTAAAAAGGCGGTTGGAGTTGCAAGAAATGAGGAGGAGAACCCTAAGGCAAGTGAAGGTGAAGTTATTAGTGAAGGAAAAGCTGCAGAGAAGCTCCCCCAGGAAAATCCAAAGGTAACAGATGCAAGAACAATTAAAGAACCTGCCCAAGAAGACCAACCTGAAGCTGCTAAGGACCCAGAGCAACCAGCCATGGATGAGCCAGTTGCTGTTGACAAACTAGCTGATGCAGCTGCATCTGATACAGCTGCACTGGAAAATCTTGCAGAAACAGCAACAGCAACTGATGCACCAGCATCCAAAGCAGCTGCATTAAAGCCACAGGAGCCAAAAACAAAGAAACAGAAGGTCAAGCATGCTCCAATCAGATCCAGCTCAAGGCTCAGGAGTGGAGCCAAGAAAGAGTAAACTTTTAATGTTGTTTATTATGTTTTGCTATATTTTACTATTATGTTTGTACTGTTAGAGACCCATCCCATATGTATTTACTTCCCCCTTCCCATCCCACATGTATTAACCCCCGTACCCATTTTGAACAATTTCTGGTATTTTGGCTACTATACTTAGAGCAGTGAGGACACTGCTCACTCTTAAGTTGGGGGGGAGAACTTCATGAAAACATTATGCATGTGTGGTAGTATGTTTAATTATAACTAAGTGTGTTGTTTTAGTATCTGTATTAGTATTTATGTCTATGTTCAAAATGTTGTTTTCAAAAGTCCATCTTTCAAAAACAGCAGCTATAATTAGGATTTGATGATTTTGAAGCATGATCAGCTTAAATTTCTTTTCCACTGAAACTTTGCATGGCTTGATTGAATCAAATTTCAATGATGAAGAATAGAAAAAGAAAAAGCCCATGATTTTTCAAAAATAACCAAGGTTATTATCACTTCACCACATGAACTGAATTTCAAAAGGAACCTTGTTATTTTTAAAAGCTATCTGATGCAAAAGGAAATTTTTAGAAAGCTAAGGTCAAAAACAAATTTTTAGTAAAAATATAGAAGAGCATAAAGACTTAAGTTTGAGGGAGTTTTCATGAATACAAAGGCTGTGGTATGAAAAATTTAGAGTGGTCAATACAATAGGTTAGCCCAAATACTACCAAAAATTACTCAAAAAGCTATATTGCCCGAGTCATTAAACTGTACCTGTTCCAAATATTGCATTTGGTCAGAAAAAGAAAAATTCAAAGAAAAAGAAAAAGAAGAAAAGAAGACAGAACTGACCAAAGAAAAAAGTATGCATAAGGAGGTCAGTCAGGAGGGCAATATATGCTAACAAAAAATCTTGAAAAGTAGTGTTCAGTGCAGCTGCATTTAATGCACCTGCACCGTTAAAACTCAGTGCACCTGCACTGCAGAAAAGTGATGCACCTGCACCTCATGCATGTGCATCAAGAAAAAGAACCACCAAAAACAGAAAAATTGTATTGATCCAACAGTTTTGAAATACCCACTCAAGCCCTGTGTGGTACTTAAAGCCCTTCAAGTTTTGGAAATTTTGTGAGTCTAATCTATATTTTGAAACCTCTTGTGTTTTGACCGAACGTAATCTAGAAATTTCCAAAGTTAAAGAAAAACTTTTTATCTAGTTTGGAACTGATTGATTTTCAGTGAAAGCACACACTCACATAAATAAGTTCTAATAACTTTGGATGTTTTGGAATTTCAGAAGCACAAAGACAAAATTTCTGAGAAAAGAAGTTCATTCAGTTATGCAATTTTTTATCTTGAAATTTTTTGAAAAGATATGAGCTGATCTGTTCTTCTTAATTATAGAAGTCTATATTAGTTTTCTTTTTTGTTATTGCTTGAGGACAAGCAACAATTTAAGTTTGGGGGTGTGATAACTCTATTTTATATAGAGTTATTTATACAACTAAACCTAAACAATTGTTTGAAATCAAATATAAATTAATTAAATATTATAGAAGAAATTAGATAAACAAACATTAAAGGATAAAGCATGTTGTCATTCACAATATTTAGCATGATGTCTAGATATTGGTATGTTTGATTTGTTTGTTGAGTGTTTTCAGATAAGACACCTACATTGGAAGAACACAATACACAAAGTAAAGATTTCATCCAAATCATTCAGTGCGCCTGCACTGCATGCACCTGCACTGTATGCAGCTGCACCATTTTGCGAATAGTAGGAAAAAGGCCAACACCGGAAGCACCTCAAACCAAAAGAAGACAAAGGCACCACCAAATGACATTATAGCTGATCCACAATCACATGGGGCACATGGAAACTTTATAAAGGAGGCGCCCACAATAGATGACCACTTGAAGAAATCATTTCATGAACCAAATGGCAAGCTCTAATTGGACCACTCTTGATATTTGAGTGTGAAACTCAAAATTGCTTTTTCAAAGGCTGAAAAGTAACCATGGTTGAGTTCTCAAGTTTACTTAGCCCTCAAGGAATTCACTTTTTGGAAGCTATATAAGGATCCCCACTTCTCACTTTGAAGATCATCTCATAACATCTCATAATCTATTTTTCTTACATTTTTACACTCTTAGAATTTCTTGTACGTTTACTTCCAAGTTTTTAGTTCTAATTTCTTAGATAGTGGCAAGGAGAAAAGGAAGGAATTGACGCCTTCTCCCTTCTCTTCTTCATAGATATAGGAAGGAGATCAGTGCACCTGCATTGCTTGATGCAAGAAAGCTTCAATATTGTAAACTTTACTTTGTTGTTCTTTCTTGATAATTTCCATCACCTCAATATGTTTTATTCAATCTCTTTTCATCTTGCAATGTCTATCATGAGCTAAATTCCTTTAGTTGAGATGTGCTAGTCTTATAATGATCTTTTGAGAAAATTAAGTGTTATTTGTGTGTTGCATGTACTTTGATTCTTGTGTTATACTACATCCATCTTATTTTAAGGTTGATCGCTTAAAATGAGTAAAGTTATATTCACAGACATGGTTTATAACTAGAAATCAAGAATCAATAGGGGTAAGTGTTTAATAAAGCCTTTATTAACTTGTTTTAATAAAAGAAGCTTGTTAATTCCATGTTAAGTCCTAGACATAGGATAACATAGCCCTTAGGATTAAATTAGCAAGTATTTCAAGGTCAAGAGTGAATTTATTTAGCACACCTAGACATAGGAAGCTTGTAAAACAACTTTTGAAATAGTAGCTGAAAAGCACACAACTGATGCAGCTGCATCCAGTGCACCTGCACCACACGAATGCACTTAACACTTAAAAGAAAGTTATTTGATGAAAGCATCTCAACTATATTTCTCCACTGATTTCCTCTCTGTTATTTATTGTCATTTTAAACTTCATTTCAACTTCAACCAAAACCAAAAATTGTGAGTAGATAGTAGCATTAATTTACACAACAATACATTAAGAATTATACAATCTCTGTAGGAACGATACTTTACTTCTACTTTATTACTTGTTTGTGACTGTGTACACTTGCACAACATCTTTCAGCACACCAAGCAGCTAACCACATAAAGTTTTGAATCTTATGTGGTCCTTTCCACTTCCACAAACCACGCTAGTTTCCATCAAATCCGGGTTGATTTCCACAAAGAGTTAATTGGTAAGGTGAGTTGGTGATTAGATTTATCTGAGTTGTAATATATTTATATTAAAATTAAAATTGTGTAAGATAATGAAGAATAAAAGGATATAATTGATCATTTAATCACTATCGGTATTTGATTAATATGAGATGTGAGAATCTCTGTATTTGATATAATTGATACAATAAAACTGTGTAAATGATTGATGCATTGGACAATAAACTAGATAAATTTGGAGATGTCATGTATAATTTCTTACGTAGAAAATGGGAAATGCTTAGTAGTGCGAAAGTCGCCCTCGTGAGCTTTTACGATTGATGTGACATACGTGATTTCAATTATTTCTCCGACGTTTTGAACCAAACCCAATTTAAAAGGTCATTGTGGTATATCAGTGAGGTCTTGTGTGTAGAAAGCCAACGGTATCATGATTCTTGTTTGGACAAGATTGGATGCAGAGGGTTTGACCTTGTACCCCAAATCATTTTATGTACATGGTGCAATTTTTTTGATGTAGTTTTCTTTCGAATTTAATATTCTTTAATTTGGTTTGACACAACTATGGCGGTTTAACTATATAAGTTTTGGTTGTATTTATCTTCTTTATTTTCTTTAGACAACTAGTGTTGTGACCCGTGCGATGCACGGGGCCAATGCTCTAGTTAATACAAAATTATCAAGATACCAAAATTTCTCGCTTAGATTGCGTCAAAAAAAAAAATTCTCGCTTAGATTACAATATGAAAGAAACTTTGAAAAAATACAAAAAAATTAAAAGGATCTTTTGAAATGTATGTTAAGGTGACCATTTGAACATGTGTGTTAATGTTGGTATCTTGAGGAATTTTAAGATTGGGTAAAAACTCGAATTAATACATCAAGAAAGTATTGTTAAGTTGTGGAAGTTTGAGATTGTAAAACCTGTTGAAAAAACAAAATATAAGCAAAATTGGAAATTATAACAAATTAAAGGGACGAAACATAATCTTGATACAGTTATCCATACACAATTCATAGGCAGCGTCTTAAAGATGAAATCGAAATACCAAGAATTCATAATCCATTCTGTAGACATTAAGTTAGAGAAATATAATCCAATACTATTTATTCTTGAAGGAAGGACATTGTTGGGGTAGGCATGGTAAAAGCTCTTGAAAAGTTTGATCAGCTTTTGCTTAAAATACATAGAAACAAAAGTTCAGACTAATAAGAAGGAAGGGTATTGTGTTTCTTTCATGTGAGTGAGAGAGAGAGTCCTCTCACAAATTATAAGATTCCATTTCCACTTATCTCAGAAATTATAAGAAACCAAAAGAATCCTTTAAAAGCTTTACACATTTTCAATGAAGCAAAATCTAAGTACCCTAAGTAGTCACACAATTGTCCTCTTGGAACATCAGGAAGACTCACAGAAATGAGAGAAATGATTGAGTAGGTGAAAAATGATTCACATGGATGCAAAGATCTTAGAATCTAAAAGGTAAAGAGTGGTATTTCCACCACTTTTTTCAGCAATTTTGGCTACAACATTTCACTTCCCGCTGGATTTTTGAATCAATTTGCAAAGCTATAATATGTGAGCTTGCTGTTTGTATGGATATCCAAGTTTGCAAGCAATGTTATTAATTGATGGATAAAAAGTTACGTTGACTTTTTGTAAAAATAATAAGTGGAGATTGTGTGTGTAAGTTGTTGAACAGTATTGAGAATAGATGAAATGATAAAGATAAACAGTACTAATAATAGATAGAATAATCCTGGTTACTGTTGTACCAAGTGGTAGGAGTGAATAATTGTCCAAAAAAAGTGGTCATGTCATATCATTCTGAAAAGTGTTCGAGATGATAAACATGAACAGTGATGAGGATGGATGGAATAGCAGCTTTTTTATTTGAGAGAGAAAATTGGGACAGTACAGTTACTATTTGAATAGGATAAAACCAGATTTGGTATAAAAAATACAAATTAGTTAAAAAATCGATAAGAAGAAGCTGCCTTCGAACTCCGGCCACCACTGACAGTGGCCTCCCCCCATCGCCGTCAGCCTCACCGGCGAGGACTGCCGTCACAGAACCATCCCCTTCAGGAGATCCTCACCGTCGTGATTGCTCTTTTATCCTCGCTTTCCTGATTTTCAAAAAAATAAATAAATTAGAAAAACAAAAACAAAAAATTAACCGTAGAAAAAGAACCAGTAGAAAGGAGGGAACGAAAAAAGGTAAAAAAAAAAAAGGAAAAGGATCAGAACCTTACCAATTCCGACCACTGTCTACGGTGGTCGTCTCCCCAACACACGACGCCGCCGTGGCCTTCGTGACGTTCTCCTCCGTGAAACTCCTTTTCGTTTTTTCTCTCTCATCACGTTCACATCCCACCGCAAAAGCCGTCGACCCCACCGTCACCACCGGCCAAGGAACGGCCGGTCGGCGTCGTCCTCATCCTCGCCGTCGCGTTCTGGTTCTTCGCGTGGCTTTCTCTCTTCTTCCAAGATCTTCTCTCTCTCACGTTTTCTCTCTCTTGGTCTCTCCGAAAATCCCTCTCCATTCCCTAAAATTTCGAAAATTTCTCTCTCTCTATTCTCCAGATGAGAAACTGCGCTGGTGGTGAAGTTGTGATGATGGAATGAGATTAGGTCTAGGTTAAATGTTGTGCTGTATATAGTTTGGGCTTTTTTGCTTTTAATTTTAGTTTCTGATTACTAATTACACTCCTCATTTTACTGATATAACACCCCCATCCAAACCTTTTTTAAACGTAGGCCAGTCCTCATTTACACTCCTCATTTTAGTTTCTGATTACGAATGACACAAAAATGAGCTGGGCTGCTTCTGTCCACACCCTCCTTCTTCTAATACAACCCCCAGCAGGTAATTGCACCCCTATTTTACTATTTCACCTCTTTTTCATTTTTTATCTATTTCTTTCCAAAAAACCATTTCTTTCACAAAAAATCTATAAAAATAAATAAATATTTTCTCTACAAAAATATCAATAGGGGATTAAATCGACTGTACAGTCGGATTAGTCAGCTTTTTAGAGCCACAAATGAACCGTTACGGATCCGGTCCTAAAATCTCTATTTAAAACAAACAATTTCTAAAATAAAAAACACAAAAACACAAACATCTCTTTTCTTTCAAACAAATACAAATATTCATAAATAGGGGATTAAGTCGATTTTATAATTGGATTAGTCATATTTTTAGGACAAATGAACTGATCACTCAAGAGTCCTAAAATCCCTAAATAAAAAGCACCAACAAACAAATTTTTTCTTCCACCTCTGTTATGGCTAAACGATTAGTTTGAAAAATGACCATGTCCTATTATTATCAAATATTAAATCTGTGTTGTGAAATTGTTTTGGAATTTTTAGGAGTGGTGTGTAATTTTAGTAAATTAAATTTTATAATTATGAAATATATATAACTCTTTTTTTACCAAAGAAATATATAAGTCTTAAAAATTTGAGAATTTGACTTCAGATTTTTTTTTGTTGAGAATTTGTAATTGAGACCAAGTGAATGGTTGTGCGGTTCAACTATTGACCCTTTGCCCCAACCTTTGACCCAATGACACGGTATTTTTCACTGAGTCAGTGATCGGTCCGGTTCTTAGAACATTGGTTTGAAAATGTGGGTTTCGGAGAAATGTACTTGAGAGTCAAGGTGAAAATAAATTAGGGAGATTAGTAGATTAAAATATAATTGAGAAGCTTTTAGAGGCAACCGGAAAAAAAGATAAACTAAATAAATAATAAATTAAAATGAGAAACATTAATTTTTTTGTTTTGTTTGTTGAAACTCTATGATTCAACTTAAGTCCAATTTTACTAGCACACATGAAAAAAAAAATTCTTACTTCTTTTTTTATGAGTTGTTTAAAAATCTAATTAATACTAACATGTGCAACGTACTCTTATACTAATTTCACCTCTTAAAAAATCAATTTATTTTTATACTTCTTTTTTCGGAGCAGGTCGGGTGGGTACCCGTGGATTTGGGTTGCGTTGCCATGCCTAGCCCAATATTCCTCTTGACCATCAAATATTAAAACACAAAATCAATGGTTGTGAGGTAACTTTCCCAACTTGAACAAAAAGATGATTTTGTGAAAATTAAAGGCCAAAAATGGGTCGTGTATCTGGCTTGAAGAAAATATACTTCTTTTTTTCGGAGCGGGGTGGGTGGGTACCCGTGGATTCGGGTTCCGTTGCCATGCCTAGCCCAATATTCCTCTTGACCATCAAATATTAAAACACAAAATCAATGGTTGTGAAGTAACTTTCCCAACTTGAACAAAAAGATGATTTTGTGAGAATTAAAGGTCAGAAATGGGTCGTGTATCTCTAGCTTGAAGAAAAGATAGAATTGAGGGAGAAAATCATCTCCTTCTCAACTAAAGGTATTAAGACAAAAGGATTAAAACAAAAGGGAATAGTCGAATTCTTCGAACAGAAATATGAAGCAAAATATAAACACTGAAGATTAAAAGTCGTTTAAACAATATTGAAGATTATCTAAAAGAAATCACGTATTAGAAAACGAAATCATTTTTAATGTTTTGAAAAACAACTGAAAAAATAAATGAACTTCAACATCCATTCTTTGCAAACAGAAACCATAAATATACTTTTATTTGAGATAAAAAAAAGACATTTCTAAACTCTCTAAAAATAAAATTAAGTTGAATAATAAAAGGATCATCATAGATAAAGAGTTATAGTAAATTAATTTAAGAAGAAATTAAAAAAAAATATAAATATGTAGGATCAAGTATGAATTGCTGGGAGGATTTTACATTCCTCATCCCCATCCCCGAATCTCATCTATATAGTTCGCTGTTCCCCTACCCAAATCCAACATGAATGAATTATTGATCCACATCCCCGTACCCAACAGGTTCGGGGATCCCCACCCCAACCCCGTCCCCGTAGTGGAATCAATTTTTTTAAATTAAAAAATAGTTTTTACCTGTCCCAAACCAGAATCTGCCCCAAACCCATTATTTATCCCACACCTGAACCAGCCCCAAACCAGGAATTTAACATAACAACATAAAACCAATGGAAGACAACATATAGCCAAAATGTCACGAGAGTGAGGCCGAGAGAAGAGAGAAACCCGAATGAGAGAGTGAGACTGAGAGAGAAGAGAGTGATACCGAGAGAGAAGACAGATACTTGAGAGAGTGAGACCGTGAGAATAGTGAGACTGTGAGAATAGTGAGACCGAGAGAGAAGAGACACCGAGAGAGTGAGACCACGAGAGTAGTGAGGCGCTAACAATGAAAGACAGCTCCATTTAGGGTTTACTTGAGATTATGAGGGTTTATAATTTAAGATGGGCACGTAATATTGTAATTTCAGACATTCAGGGCGGGTTCGGGGTGGGTACCTCTATCCACATTCCTCACCCTTCCCCGTATTTTGATTTCGGGGAAAACCCAAACCCAGTCAAAGCGGGGAAAACCCGTCAAATCAGGGCGGATTATAGTGGGTCCCCGCGGGTACGGATTTTATTGCATGCCTACTTATATGTAACTACTTTTTGAGTAAAAGTTAATTGAGTTGTTTATAAATAGTTTAAATCCTACGTGGCAATTTGGACTAAAAAAACAATTCAATTTTTTTGTCTTACTAAAGATGCTCTAAAGTACACCATTGGTTGAAAATATATAATTTTTTCATCTTAAAATGAAAAATAAGGACAACCGAAGAGTTACCAAAATAATAAATATTTAATATTTTATTAGTATTGAATAAAATAGTTGAATTAATATTTAAATTTGAAATAAATCTAATTGTAAAATTAAAGTATCAAAGTGAAGCATTGCTCAAAAGAAAGTGTAGTATGTGAGGATCACTAAAGAAACACATTATAAGGAAGAAACCTTTAAGCAAAATTAGTGTGTGTTTATTACTTAATTTGTTGTTATTTTGATGCTTTTTTATTAGGCATCATTTTTCCTTTTTATACATTATCATACACTAATAGTTTTAATGTTAATGTTAACTTTTTTTATCTAAATTTGTTTCTTAGTATTTACATTCTTTATTAGTTGGTTGTAATATATGTCAACCAATATGAAAATAATTATAATACAAGTATGTTGTATAACTTTCTTTTACACTAAATACATAAAATCATGTAAATAGAACCAAATGAAATTACTAAAACTTTCACCATTGGAATGTAACGAAACAAAAAAAAGTGATCATTGTCAATATAATGAGGTTATTATATATATATATATATATATATATATATATATATATATAAACATGATTTTAAGTTGATTTTAAATCTACTTTACCTGTGCATGCACGGGTGCAAAATCTTGTACAATATGAAAAGTAAGATAAATATCAACAATAAGACAATGAGTTATAAAAAGAAGTCTTTTATTTAAGCCACTGTCCACTTTAACATGGACAGATACTGAAACATTACACAAGAGCCTTAGTTGCACATATATCCTTAAGCCATAGTTGCACATATATCCTTATGGTGGATAATGAATAGAAGCTGAGTTAATCACACGACCTAATTACTTTTATTTAAGCCATAGTTAGCTATGACACAAACAAACTAAAAGGTTACAATAGACACCCCACATAAGTCCCGAACACGTGATTTCAACATCTCATTTGTTTGATTTACTTCATGGAAACATTCTTGGACATTTTAGTGGTGGAAGCATTAGCCACACAATTAGGAGATGACTGATTGGACAGAGGAATGGCTTCAATTGCAGAGGTGCTATTAACGCAAGTAGATTTGCTTGTTGGAGTTCCAGTAAGTTGAAGACCAGAAGCACCAATAACATCGTTAGAAGCAACATCAACCAGGTTATTCTATATAGACACAAAAGGAATAAAAACCATAATTCTGTTCCATTAGAAATAAGCTAACTAACATTCATAAACATAGATACTGAAGGTATTGAGAAACATACCAATGGACTCTCAATTGCAGGTGGGTCAGTATATTCTCTAAAGAACATATTATCTTCAATATTGACAGCCTAGAATTGAAAATTTATAAAGATGATCAGTAAAAAACAAACCAAAGATCCGTTGAAATAAGTAATTGATAAGTTTGAAGAAACCATTAGCTGCACAATATACTATGGTGTAAAGAGGAAAAGAAAGGAATTAATCTTATAGCAACATGCCAAAATCATCAAAAAAACATGGGAGAAATGTAGTAGGCAAGTATGATAGTGCAATTTCAAGGAAGGTACAACAATCCACTTTAAAGACTCAAGTGTGCAGAGTGATCAAAATTCATTTTCCAATTTCTAGACCATCTAATCTAATGTGCAGTAATAAAACTTGAACTTCAAACATATGCATTGTGTTTCACCTCTTACAATGTGTAAAAATTGTAAAATCACAAAAAACATGTAGTGTAAACAAAAGAGCGGGAAGAGAAATCAATTTGGACCAACAAAGGTTGAAATTTATGCAGCATTGAATCACAATTCCTTTTTATTGTTTTAAAATTGTTAAAGAACACTAAGTATTACTTCAAGTCGTACCAAGTAATGATGTTGATTTACTTCAACTTGTACTAACTAATGGATCACAATGCCTGAAAGCAATATGGACCCACATTCCTATGTTTGAAAGCAACACTGGAAAGGTTAATGCGCCTCCTTCCTTAACTTCGTTAATATACTGAATAGAAATTTCCATAAACAAAATTGATTAAAACTTAAAAGGCAATGGAACAAAAGGCTATAAAACCATGAGTCCAATAGTAACAACATTTTATATCAGTTATTCCTGTATAGGTAACCACATTTGTAGTAATAGTAAATTTTCGGACTTGCATCTATTGCAAAAGTTGTTTAAGTAGTCAAGACATATATGAATCAAATATTTTCTATAATTTGAGTACATCATTCCCATTTCCAGAAGAACACAACTCTGTAGCAAAAAGATCAAAAAAGACATTCTTTCCCATTCACAAATTAGCAACTAAAATCTTATGCTCTCCAATTAATAAAGCAACTGATTGACTTATTTACCATGTTCCATTCTTTATGAAGACATTTGATAGGAGATCATCATCATGATCTTGAGGCAGTATTAGTAATTAATGCAAATTCCCCATGCTATATATCTAGATGTATATAGCACTGCATTGTAAAGTTAATCAGGTCATGTGCAAATTCCAACCTGAATGCTTAAGCCCTTAATGAATCCCACAGTTTTTGCAGCAAGTAAATTAGTAATAGAAACCCATACCATGGTTTTAGATGGTCTATAGATGAAAAAAAGCTCATATTGGAGATAAGGATCTGTTGTGAAGTATGACACCACTGGTATATCTAGGTTCCTGGTTAAGGGCTTTTACTTCCTCTCCCTATGAAACTCCTTATGAATCAGTGTCTCTTTAAAAGATCCTGCCCAGAGCATACACTTCATAGCCTGTACCAATCTACACAATATACACATAACCAGTCTTAGTATTTAAAACATCAGCTGACAGATGAAAATAAATGGAAGATATAGAATTTTGAACAATAAATTCATTGTTTAAACCTACCTATTTTTTTTCTTAAAACTGTACATTGAGAGTTAGAAAGTAGGTCTTCCAGCTGTTTGGGTAGGCTTCTGGTATGCGTTCCTGCTTAAAACAGACAAACATCCAACATTAAGCAAATCAAAATACAGATTAATGGTAGGAGAATAGTATGTTTAGGCAGCACAATCAGTATCAATCATGGACCTTATACATCTCAAAACTACTTATCATGCCAAATAGAAAATATCAAAATATACTTACACGTTAAGAACTTGGAAGAGGTGACCAAGATGATTATCCCTTTAGCATCATTTGCAAATAGTAAATGGCATGTGTTTTTAATAAATTCACATATATACCTGTGAAACTTGGTTTTTCTATTTGGCCATATAACTACACTGAAACCAATGCTACTATCCCACTATCTTTACTATATGCTGCTGTCAATTATTAAACAAATCAAATAAAGATTAAAAACCAAAAACATAAATCATCCAAACATTGAAAAGATTATTACATGAAAAGACCATTAGAATGCCATAGTTGAGTGATTGGAGTAGGCGTTTTTTCTTTATTTTCAGCTAACTTGTTCTCATCAAAAAGCCCTTCAGGATGGAAATCTGGTCTCATCTAATTAATCAAAAGCATAACAATAGAGTTTAAAAAAAACTCATCAAAAATGGGAAGATAGAGAGGAACATAAATATTAGATCTTGAATAAAGAAAACGGACCTGGATTTTATAGATCAACACTTTTCAAGTCTTAAACCTCAGAAACTCAAAAGCAGCAACAGAAGTCAAATGCGCCTCGCCTCAGACTTAGTTTCATTCTCTTCCATCATAGGAACCTACAAAAACCACAAACAAACACCAATGTTAAAAGCTTGAGGCACACAAACATGAACTGTATAATTCATTAATTGATGGACAAAAAACAGAACTGGAGATTCAACACACATCATGAATCACAAGCTATAAAATACCAATCAATTCCCTAACCAACCAGATTGCATGCTTTAAAAACAATATCCATCAAACAAACTGACAGATAAAAGATTCAATTTATTTTCATATAAACAACATGATAATGCACTTGTATCCATGTCTTCTCCTATCAATTTTAGCATTTACAATATCCATGTCGTGCCCACCTCATTGAAAATGGATCACAGCATGCCTCCCCAGCTTTGAAACACATATCAATTGGTTTCAATTTAGAAGCATATTAATAGTTTCTGGTTTAATGGTATTCCTCTTATAAAAAAAACAACTTGAACTGACATTGGCACTCAAACATTCAAACTTGATCAACATCTAGCAGCTACAAAAACAAAATAGCTTTTCTCAAGAGAAAAGCAACAAAGACAAAAATGTACTCAACTATTTTTAGAAGAAGTCATGAAAAATATTTGTTGTTCTAAGTAGTAAAAGATCAAGCAAATGTCATTTTACTCAACTGGCAGGAAATGAAATGACATTTAAAAAAACATAGTTGAACCTTAACAATGTTACATATGGAGCAGACACTTCATCAAACACCTTGTGTGCAAACTAACAAAAGGAAGAGAGAAGATGAACTGGAAAACCACAACAACAAAATTTGGGTGTGGCATTGTGTCAAACACCTTACTTGCATAGTCCACATCCCCTGCTTCCTCTGTACAACATTATTTAGATCAAAATAATGCTCAACACTAACTGACAATATCAAAATTTATCAACATTATTGCAGTCCCAAATAAAGAACGAATAACATTATAAAAAAACGAAGCTTTCATGAAACAAAAAAAAGATTCTTTATTCTTATTCCTCTTATATTAGTATTTTTTTCCACTGAAATGAAACAACATGCATATGATCTAATTAATGCAAAGTTGGGCTTTAATTCTTACGGGAGTTCTAATGGAATCAATTCATGCATGAACGACATTAAAAAAAAATCCAGAAAGTATGTTTAAAATGAAAGGAAAATTTGTAGAAGATCTAAATCACATCCACAACAATTTCTCCGTTAAAGCCTCACACATATAGAGATCCAGAAATATAAACGAATACAAATCAGAAGATTAATCATCTCATCATCAGAATCAAGGAGAAGCTGAAACGATAAGCTAGATTGACCTGACCAAAAATATACCTGGTTCCCTTCAACCCTTGTCACTTCAACAGTTCCCAAACACGTCGTCGCCGCAACAACCACCACCGTAGCTTCCCCCTTTCATCGTCGCCGCAACAACCACCACCGGAAACGACGCGAGCTCCCACCATCGTGTCGTCCTTCTACCACTGTCGCGCTCTCTCTCAATCGCCACATCCTCGTCCTATTTCTCTCTCATGGAACTCTCTCTCTTCGGGTATGAGAGAAACGGGGATGAAAAATGCAGAACCTGAAAACAAAAACAACTTGTGAGAAGAGAAGAGAGTGTGGAGAAGAGAAGAGAGAACTGTGAGAGAGAGAGAGAGAGAAATGAGAGTGGGAAGAGAGAAGAAAGTGCAGAGAAGAAGAGAAGAGAGAACTCAAAGAGTGAGATGTGATTGTGAAGTGAGAGAGAAGAGAAAGTCAGAGAGGATGCGTGAGGAAGAAAGAATGTTTTTATTCTTTCTCTCTGTATCAGTCTTTTCACCTGACAAACTTCACATGGGAGTGGCAGCAAAGAAAGAAAAAAATGACACACAGCTGGATCCAACGTGGACCACATGGCAGCGATCAACTGGCTGGAAATTGGAGGGAAATGGGGGGTTTTGGCGGGATGATGAGGTGGCAGTGCTGACTTGGAGACTACATCTGGATGTATATTTTGTAGATGTTGGATATACATGTATAATAGACCCATTTGGGTACTTATTTAATCTAGGTCATTTTAGTTTTTCTAATTTTATTTGACGCATGAAATTTACATTAAATTAACATCCTCAAAAATACTATCATAATGTGTTGGAAGTTAGAGCGTGAGAATTCTGTAATGAGTTTGTGAGGCAGAGGTTCAAATATTGGTTGAAGACGAAGCTCTCACTGCCATCAGACTATAACATTCGAAATCTGTTTTAGAAAGGCTCAAAGCCAACCTTCAACTTTAAATTGTAATTTTCTTGATTTCCAATTTTGTGACTTCGACAATGTTCTTTTTGGCATTTGATCTTTTTGACATGCCAAATTCGGGGTTTGCTCATCTTTAATCTTGCGTTATTTTAACTTCCTGCAAAATTGGCCTATACTTCTTTAAATATTTGCCATTTATTTGCAAAATTCGACCATCAACACCTAATTATTCGACTTCATAGGCACCGTTAGTATATACTTGCAAAACTCGAAATGGTCCTTCCTAATTCGGTGACCATTTGCCTAAGACTCTATCTTTTTTGTCCATGGGCAATATGACTTTCCACACTAAATCTCCCAAGGCAAATGTTTTTTACTTAACCTTTTTATTATAAGCTCTAGCCACTCTTTCTTTTTGCCTTATAAGAACATCTAACGCATTTAGTCTTTCTTCGTCTAAATCAACCAACTCATCTAACATCATATCCCAATAAGAATCTGATGGAATTTCAAATTGCCTTTGAATTCTGGCTGACTTTAAACAAATTTCGACTGGCAAGACTGCGTCATGTCCAAATGTGAGTCTATAAGGAGTAGTGCTAATTGATTCTCTAGGAGAATTTCGACATGCCCACAACACTTGATCAAGCGTTTTATGCCAATTTTTAGGCTTCTGCCCAATGTGTTTCTTAATCAAATTGATAATAACTTTGTTGGCCGCTTCTACTTGACCATTAGCTTGGGCATAGTATGGTGTCGAAGTCAGTAACTTGAAACCAGTTTCAGAGGCAAAATCCACCATTTTTTGACCAATAAAAACTGTACCTTGGTCTGTAGTAATGGTTTCTGGAATTCCAAACCTATATAAAATATGGTTTGAATAAAATTGATTACTGCCTCTTGATTAACAATAATTAAAGGAATAGCTTCTACCCACTTAGTAAAATAATCTATCCCAACTAACATAAAACGATGCCCTTTCGACGAAGTTGGTTTAATTTCACCAATCAAATATAAAGCCCAACCTCTAAAAGACCATGGTTTTACTATTGAATGCAATTCACTTGCAGGCACATGTTGTATTCCTGCGTGTTTTTGGCATTCTTGACAACCCTTGGCAAAATCTATGCAATCTTTCAGCATAGTTGGCCAATATACTCCTTGTCGAAATAAAAGTCACTTCATTTTGTGACCTGCTTGATGAGATCCACAAGCTCCACTATGAGTATTGGAAATTGCTAAATATGCCTCACTTTCATTAAGACATTTCAATAACACTCCTTCAGGAGTCTTTTTAAATAACTCATTCCCAATAATAACATAGCTTAAAGCTCTATACTTGGTTTTCCTATCAGTCACTCCTATTGGATTTTCCAAATATTTGACAATTTGCCTTCGCCAATCATCATTCGACATATTGTCAATGGCAAAATTTTCAACTTCAAAATTTTCAAAAGTTTTAAAATTTTCCACCAGATTTAACATCTCTGCCCCCTCAAGTTTTGTCACTGAATGGTCAACTATGAAATCAGCCACTATTTGACCTTTTATTGATTTTAATGGCTGATAAGTCAAAGAGAATTCAGAAAGAGCCAAAGCCCATTTACCTATTCTACTATGTAAAATTGGTTTCGACAGCATATGTTTAATAATATCATAATGCGAATAAACATACACATCAACAGGCTTTATGTATTGCTTCAATTTTGTACAAGAGAAATACAAGCATAAACACAATTTTTCTATAGGATGATACCTAGTTTCTGCATCATTTAGAATTCTACTGAGGTAATAAATGACTCTTTCGACACCATTTTCATCTTCTTGAGCTAACATGCTTCCTATAGAAAATTCTGAAGCTGCTATATACAATTTCATTACTTTATTCCTAATAGGTGGTAACAAAATTGGTGGCTTCATCAGATATGCTTTAATCTCGTCGAAAGCTTGTTGGTGTTCTGCATCCCACCTAAACACATCTTCCTTCTTCAGTCAAAGTAATGGCGAAAACGCTTGAGTCTTGCCACTTAGATTTGAAATAAATCTTCTAAGGAAATTGATTTTTCCTAATAATGACTGCAATTCTTTTTTGGTCAAAGGAGCTTTCGTTTCCAAGATTGCTTTCGTCTTGTTTTGATTGATTTCAATGCCTTTTTTGTGTACAACGAAGCCCAAAAAGTCACCTGCACGAACACAGATTGTAATTTGTTATCATTCAAAACAAAGAGTGTTTGACCTTGGTTCAACAGAGACCCTCTTTGATCACTGAAAGTGGTGGAAATATCCTCTCAGTAGTTGGCTTTCTAGCCATTTCAAGAGATTTTGATGGTATTTGTTTACCTTTCTCTTTGTTGGAATTTTCCACCTTGCCTGCAGCAGCAACCTTTTTCTGGCTTTGATATCTACGCCACTGAGTTCTTGTCATAGGGTTCTTCCCTTTGTAGTTATTATTATAGGCATATTTATTAAACTCCAATGCCTCGTTTTGGCTAGTAACACTAGTGCTGCCCTTAACCAATTTTGCTGGTTTCTGTCGATTTCCAACATTCTTTCCAGCATAATATACTGGATAATATCCAGTACTTTTTCCGCCAGAGTGCACCCATTTCTCGACAGGAGACTTTGCTGGAGGAAAATAAGTTTTGATCTGTTCCTTTTGAGGATTGCTTGTCGAAATGACTTTATATTGAATACCTCTATTGTTGTAGCTGAACTTCGGTCTTTTGTCGACCCATTTTCTTTTACGTTTCAGCTGAGGCTTAAATCCCTCCAGATTTTTGGCAGCCTCTTTGTCGAAGACAGAACTACACCTTGGACAAAGCATAACTTCAGAATTGTTGATTTTGCAGCGATTGAGAAAATCAATCAATTCTTCTTCAGCCCTTGGATACCCTATCTTCATTTTTTCAGCGTACTGGTCTTCAGTGACCATTTCGACATCAACCTTGTCGACAGCTTTCTCTACCTTAGCATTTTCAGCAACAACCTATGTGACCTCAACCACATTGAGATCGACTTCAACAAGCAATGCATCAGCTGTTGGCAAAGGATCCGCATCAATCTTCATTGGTGGCTTAGATTTGTCACCAAATTTCAGCCTTCCCTCATTGATGGCGTTCTGCACCAAATCCCTGAAAATAACACAACAAGAAGTGTTATGGCCCAAGAAACCATGAAATTTACAAAAACCTCTTTTCTGTCACTGTTCCAATGGTGGAATTTTCAGGCCTTTAGGCACTAAAATTTGACCATCAGCCACTAACAGATCAAATATTTCATCACATTTAGAAATATCATAAGTATAAGTTTTTGCAACAAATTTATCATTCTTAGGCTCAACAGGATTTTTCCCATTAGAAGGCTTCAACAATTTGCAAGTATAAGGAGGTCCTGGTTTTAGTTTTGCAATGTTAACCTCTTCTCCGACATCTTCATAAGATATGTCGTATTCTTGGTCACTGTCATAAGCTTCGACATAAGCAACCTTTTCTTTCTTACTTTGGAATCTACCTGTTCTGGCTTTTTCGGCTTTGAGTCTTTCGACTTGTCGAACTCTATCAGCCAATTGTGCCATATCTCTTAAATGCAATGTATCTAGTTTCTTTCTTATAGTGTAATCTAGACCACCAGCAGCCATTTCGACTAACTCGTGTTCAGGCACTTGAGTAAAGCACATTGCTTTGAGAAGTCTAAATCTATTGAGATAATTGATAAGTCTCATTTTACTATGTTTTTAGTATTTAAATTAAATAAAAATTGTAGAATTTTAGTTTTGATTTGGAGCTATTTTACTACAAATTGTTGGTTTAATTTGTCAGGGTCAAATAAATGAAGAAATGGAAGAATTTGGGTAATTAAAAAGCAAGGATTGAAAATGTAAGGACCAAGGAGCAAAATCAAGCAAATGGAGCCAAGAATTTGGTGTTCACGCACAGTCCGTGCCTACTACACGCATGGTCCGTGCTCACTGTTACAGAAAGCAGCTAAAAAGACTCAAGACACGCACGGTCCGTGTGCACCACAAGCATGGTCCGTGCATCCTGTACGTTTCAGAAGATGGAAAGTTTGAAGACCACGCACGGTCCGTGCGCACCAGCAGCACGGTCCGTGCGCCCTGTTCCAGAAAAGCTGTTTTGAAGATTACACGTAGCGCACGGTCCGTGCGCCCCAGCAGCACGGTCCGTGCGCCTTTGTCTGAAGTTCAAAATGTTACAAAACTCTTCTTCTTCTTCTTTCATTATGGCTTGTAATTCGAATTTAATCCTTTGTCTACTGATCCTAGGCTATAAATAGGACCTCATTTCAGCTGTAATGGTACCTGGGCATACTTGAAAATTACACTCAAAGTTTATCTAAGATTTTGCTCTCATTTTAGTTCTTGTTTACTTGCTTTCCTTTACTTTCTTGTTCTTTATTTTCTGTCATTTATCTTCTAGCATTTTTTATATTTCAGTTCTTTTACATTCAGTACTTTATTTCTTTATTTACATTCTTGTCATTTATATTTTGCCATTTTAATTCTATGTCATTTATCTTTATGTCATTCTCTTCTACACCTTTGTCTACTATGATCATGAGTGAGTAGACTTCTTTAGTCTTGGGATTGTGGGACACAATCCAATGATGGGTCCCTAAACAAATCCAAGACTAAACTCTATCTTATTTAAAACTTGATTTTAATCTAATTCCATCAAACTAAATTTCTATAAAACAAATATCAAACGAAGTACCGAGAGGTGAAGTTTGATATTGGAACAAATGAAATTAGACAAGGCAAAGCAAAGCATGAGAATAGCATTGCTAGCCTTGGGACAATAAGGTTGTGCTTAATGGGTCCCTGCGATGATCAACCATGAGAATAGGCTTGATCATTGTTTCGAGACACATTCTTGCATTCCGAAAGGAAGCTTGAATTACACCAAAAGAATACATTGTCCTTAAAACAATTTCAAAATAAGATAGAGAATAGTTAAAGGGTTGTTTATTTCCATCATTGTGGTCTAACCACGATCCCAAGGCGACTTTTATTCTGAATTTTACAAGACAAAAATACTCTCTTTATTTAAACGATTCCTTTCAGCTAATCAACATCGAAAATTAGATTAGTAATCGCAAAATACTCCCTGTGGATCGATACTTTCTATTACGCGATAGAACCGTGCACTTGCGGCCTATCAATAATCATCAATAGATTCTGCCCCCTTGCGTCGAACGTAGCCAATTCCTTAAGACTAATTTTACATTGGCCCATATAGAATTGTTCGTGATAGGCCTTCTCTAACTGACTCCAATTAAATATGGAATTAGGAGGCAGGGTGGTGAACCATGTAAACGCATTCTTAGTTAAAGAATTTGGAAAGTATTTCATTCTTAAATTCTCGTTATGTGCAATATCACCAGCCTCAGTCAAATAGCGAGCCACGTGTTCGACAGTAGATTCACTGGTTTCTCCAGCAAATTTTGTGAACTTAGGGATTTTCCATCCCCTAGGCAACTCCGTTTGTAAGGTGTATTCCGACAAAGGCGACACAAAATTAGGCCTATGCAAACCTAAGTTAAGGCCATTCTGGGCTAGAATAGTTTCGACCATATTAGCCAGATTATTTTGTGCTCCAAAATTGTTTTGTTGCATTTCTCTGACCACTTCATCTGCATTTTGGTTTCTATTTACTAACACAACTTCAGGGATTGCCTCTACCCTCATAGGCTCTTCGACAACCTGTTGTTGTCCTTGGTTTCCCTGATTTATAGGTATTGGATTGCTAGGCCTTTCAACAGGTACTTCGACAGGCCTAACATTCTAAATTTGAGGAATTTGCTGGTTATGGACTGGTGGAGTACCAAAGAAATCAGCAATTCTGCCCATTTGCACTGCTAACATTTGGTAACTGCTATTAGTGTTCTGTATCAAAGGATTAAACACTGTACCAATTTGTTGTGTTAACATATTGACCATATCATGATTGCTATCATCCATTTGTTGCCTCAATGCCAACAAAGATGTTGTAGTCAAATTGGGTTGGGCATTTCGACTAAAAACGCCTTCTGATGAACTATGAGTAGGGGAATAGCTTGCGATTGCATTTTCTGCAAAAGTAGACGAATTTTTCTGAAAGCCCGCCATCAAAGCCATTGGCATGCCATATGGGTAAGGTCTACCACTCATAGTAAATGGCAAGTTTCCAACCATTGGATTTGCCATCAAAGGACTCGTTGGTCCCACTATTGGTGGCACAAAAGCCATTGTATTAACATTCGTTAATGCTGCAGTGGTCATCATTGACACAGGGGTAATTATGGGAGAAGTTATAGCAGTTACTCCCATTGTTGTCGAAGAAGGCATAGCAACAGTTATGCCTGCGACATTTGCAGCGTTAACGTCACTAACTGTAGTTTGTTCTTGTGTACTTTGGGCATTTGATGCAGAAGCATTACTTGTACTAGAGCGTGCCATCTCTGTAAGATGTTTACCACTCCTTAATTGCATGCACAGATAAACACAAAGTTTAAGAATTCAACAAAAAAAAACTTTCAAATTAGCACAAAGGTCCCACTGGGCGTGCCAATTTGTTTACCGTGGTTTTTGGTAAACACCGCTAGTTTGAAATTGCTTCTGTTTGCATGATCAACTAGTAAATCCTAAGACCATTTGTGTTAAAGTTTTTTCCAGAATTATGCGTGTTCTTGCGGTTTTCAAAGAAAAGAATGAAGATAACTGCTAGTTTCATGCGAAACCGTCGAATTTCTTTAGATAGGGACGAAGTGAAAAACAAAGAAAAATTGCAGAAAAGCAATAAAGAAAGCAAATTAAAATGCATTAATTGAAAAGAGAGTTGGTTCACAGATCATACATCCTTCTCTAACTCGTTTTCTCTGTAATGTGTTGGAAGTTAGAGCGTGAGAATTCTGTAATGAGTTTGTGACCTGTTTTTCTTATGAAAAACTAATATTTATACAATGAGGGAAAACACTAAAACTAACTAACTGTACATAGAATTTAAAAAAGAAAACTGCTTCAGCCTTCGACTAGGGTAACTGCCAGAACTTCGACGGCGAGCACTTGATTTTGACCTACTATTGAATCCCAGCCTTCTTCTCGTCGAAATATCACCCTTCAATTCTTGTTAAGTCTAAGGCTTTGTCGAATTTGCCTTCTGATACAACTCTTCTGTGTCAAAACCAACACCTTTTTCTGAGAAAACCAAAGTCAAACCCCGTTGACTGCATTTAATTTAGCCTGTCGAAATTACAGGCTAACACATACTTCGATAAAAAATATTATCATCTTTAACTACATCTCTAAATCCTTCTATGACAACCATTCTATATCCACAACTCTACGATCTATCATCAAAAACAATGATCATAACAACATCTCAAACAATCAAATCAATCACACAATAAATCAAATAACAATATAGAACTTTCATATATGTTAACCGGTCCTTGACATCCTAAACTTCACTTAACCTTACTCTAAAGAGTATTCTAATGATCCTTAAGTATCATTGACTCTTTAACTTTAGTAGAGCTTGAGTCACTCTACACATATTCAAAATGACTATTTAAAGCTCATTGTCCCGATGTATACAATATATTTCCCCCACCTAAAGTAGATCTCGCAACTTCTTTGCAGCAGAACCCTAACTCGCTTTGCACGCACTAGAACGAACCCAAACTTGAACAAAAACTCAAGAGCACATTAAGAATACCTTAAAGACAAATTAGATTCATTGCACTTTCTTGTGCTTGGTTTCTGTACTTTGAAATCTCTTCCAAGGCAGAACTCTTATTTTATTATTCTTTTTGTCTTTCTCTTTCAATTCTTTCTTTTTTAATTTTGAGCAACACCGACCCTTCCTCTTATTTTCTCTTTTCCCATTGCTTCAGCACAAACTATTCCCCTTAATGTCTCTTCACCTTCAACACCAAGTCTTCCTTTTCTCTGGCACCACCTCCCCTTTCCTAGTGATATGTTTGAAATTCCTTTATTCGTCGGTGTTGTTCCTTCGACAACTCTAGTTCGTCTTTGGAGTTCTTCTCTATTAATGTTTCCTCTATCTAAGCTTTCGCCCCATAATCTCTTTCTCACTTCAATTTTCATTTCAAACTTTCCCACATCACAAGCATCAAGGATTCTCTTTCTTTAGTACTTATTTTGTCTAGTAGGAAAGAAGAAGAGATTAGAAGAGTGATAGATTGAAATGGATATCGGAACTGGGGATGATTTTGTGGAGGATGACATGATTGCGTTAATGGAGATAAAGATGAAGAACATGAGGAACCCTAATTTTAATTTGGGATTTTCTCCAACTCATATTTAAAATAAAGAAAAACAAAAATATATGACATGGCAAACGCATAAAAGGACAAATATTTGACACCTTGACATTTTCCAGGTGGAGTTAGTAACATAATGACTAAAAACTAAATGATGATATTTGCATCGATTTATTTACTCTTGCAGAGACTAAAACCAAATTATTACTCTATATTTGTAGGGACCAAAAACATATTTAATTCTAATATTACAGTTCTCTTTTTGTACTCGGTACAAAAAGATATTTCCTTTGACCCTTTCTCCAAAACCCTAGCAAAGCTCTAATCCAATTTTATTTGGATAAATAATTATTTTAATCCCTAAATATGTGAGGCGCTACCATTATAGTTCTTAAATGTAACAAAATTGAAAATACATCCATAAATGTCTCTTTTATGTATAATTTTATGGACTAAATTGACTAACAAAAAAATATTTGAGAAGTAAAATGACTAATAAAAGAAGTCTGAGATGTCTTTCAACAGGAATGTTCGGGATTATGTCAAATTACTTATTCAAAAAACTTAATATCCGAGCCGTTGAAAATCATGCCAAATACCTTGGCATTCCTACTTTTGTGGGGCGTTCGAAGAACTGCATCTTTGATTTAATCCAAGCTAGAATCTGGAAAAATGTTAAAGGCTGAAAACAGAAATCTCTTTCTTTAGTGGGTCATGGTGTCCTTATTAAGGTTGTTGCCCAATCCATTCCCGCCTGTATCATGGGTTGTTTCCTGATTCCTAAGGACTTGTGTTACCACCTAAAAAGCACCATCAGCCGCTTGGGTGGGGTTGCAAGAATGGCGAGCGTAAAATTCACTAGATTAAGTGGGTTGACCTTTGCAAGCAGAAAAAAAAGGTGATGTGGGCTTTCGGTCTTTTAGAGCTTTTATAATGAAGTTTTCTTGGCTAAGCAAAGCTGGCACATCTTATCCAACCCTAATTCTCCTATAGCCCAAGTCCTAAAGGCTCGGTACTTCCCTCGTAATGACATCCTCTCTACCTCTATTGGCTACTCGCCTGGTTACATTTGGTGAAGCGTTAATCATGCTCACGGGTTATTAAGAATGGCAGTTGTTGGAGAATCGGTAATGGGGACAATATCAACATTTGAAGGTTAATTGGTTAATCGTCTTTGGACCCCGAATGTCGGAGCTGGGGATATAAATCTTTTTAGGTCCATCTTTCTCCCCTTTGGAGCTAACCTTATTGCTCAAACTCCTATTCCCATGGAGCATTGTGATGACAAGTGTAACACCCTGAATTTTTCTTCCTTTGTGTGTATTATAATTGTGTATTTACCTTATATAAAGTAATAATTAGTTTTGTATCTAGAGAGTGTTTTTAAGAAAAATAATTTTGTAGGACTAGAAAGAAATATTATGGAAGGTTATGAAAAATATCTAAGCTAAAAACTCAATCAAATTATATCTAAAAGGTATCCGTCAGTGCAAATTTGTACTGCACTAAAAAGTCTAAACTTATCGGAAAATCTTGAAATTTAGTTCGTTAAGTTCTATAAAATATAAATATCGAAATTGTATCTGCAGAATTTTATTTACCTAAAAATACGTCTTTTATTATTACCAGTATAACAAATAAGTAACTAGTAAAAGAGAAGGAAGAGTTTGTGTGGCCCCTTTTTCACCGGCTAAACAAGAAATTTCTTTACCGGTACTTATACGTTCATTTTACCGAGTGACCTACTAAAACTAGTATATATAGAAGCTCACCTCTTCACTTTAAATCACAACAACTTTCAACTTTCCGAAAGCTTTTCAGGTTCCAACCTCTCTCTAAACATTCTATCATTTCTAGTCTTTCTATTATTTTCTTTTCCAGTTTTTCAAGAAAACTTCTGTTAAACTACATGATCTTCCAAATTTCCTTTTTACTAGTAGTAATGAAACTTTGTTCTTATATACTGTATATACTTTCTCTCTCTCTCTCTCTGTTATGCAAACTCGTGCCATTTTAATTAGCAACTTTCAGTTTAGATTTTATTTATATTTTAATCTGTTTCAAATATTAGGATACGGTGTAGCTAATTTATTTATGGCAATGTTTTAAAGTGGGATTCAAAAGCTTGATTAATGATGGACTAAATTAAATACTTATATACACACGTTCATGTACAGAGAAGCACCTATTTTTTTATTCATTAGTTTGATTATATAAACTTAAATGAATGATACTTAAACCCAAGTTATAAATAACAAGTAGCTAAACACCAGTAGTAAACGACATTTTTAAATACTCTAAGAAAAATGAGAACTTTAGTTATGGATATAGTAAATTAAGACATAGTTGTTTTGATGAGTAATAGGTATTGTGGAATTTGAAGCAAGTGAGGATCATCACGCTAGTTTGGAACAAATTCAAGGTAAGGGGAAATACTAATAATAAGTTGATGGGCACAAATTGTGTGTGGCTTGTATATATATTATTTAGATATCTTTAAGTGATTTGTGTGATTTTGATTGGTTTGAGTTATTTGCAAATGTGTCAAAATAAATTTAGTCGAGAATATTAGTTGTCTAGTTACTTAGTGATATGACTTATGAAGATTGATTAGTTAAGGTCTATCTCACAAGTTGTTTTATGGATTCTAAGGACTGAATTGTCAAAGTTGATTATGGATTAGATTAGTAAGACTGATGATTTTACTAAGAGTTATTACAGGATGTTTCTTATAGTACTATCAAGTATATAAGACTGAGGATAGGTTCGGTTGGGTAGATTACAGACCTTTTGGGGGCACTTGTGTTTCGAACTCCTACCAATGGTCAGATTGTAGCATCTTTGGCTGAGGGAAATCGTACTACCCGACATGGTGAGCCTGACTGTATAGGACTATCTATAATAAGGTGCAGCGCTCGGGCCAGAATGATTGGAGTATAGATTGGATATCATCTTATTGCAAACAATCATGTTATGGCAGTTGAAACGACCTTACGCTCAAGCTGATAGAGAAATCTCCATGGAGTAGGTTGAGTATATTATTTTTAGATAGTAGACTAACTTTATTGATGGATTACAGGATAAGTGTGATACCTAATTTATTTGACTAACTATCGATAATTGATTTCATTAGAATGTCAGTCATGTTTTGCAGGATTTGGTGATTGTGAGTGGTTAATTTTCTTAGTCTTGATTGAGTTTAATGTGTGTCACTTATTATGTCTATATACTATTCTTACTTGTGATTGTATTCTATTATGTGTAACTTGTGTAACCATCGTGTTGCAAACTTGTGTGCGAGTATTTCACCCCTTACATTCCAGATGACGACGGGGGAACCACTGGGTCACTCTTGGCACCGTCAGATTAGGTTCTTGGAGGACGAGTGCGAGCATATCTAGGAAATAGATGTAGTAGCAGTCTGACTTGTGATAGATATAACTTTATAGGACGTACCACCTTTTGGATACTTTTGTGAGATGTGGTACTTAATTATTGACCCTGTGTAAGCCTAAGGGCATGGTCATGACCTGACGACAGTAATCGATATATGATGCATATTTATATATATTTTATGATGTTGTATGATATGATTTTCCTTTATATCTTCTCAAACATTTAGAAAATTATTTTTTTACATGAGTTAATAATTTGAATTCATATCTACTTTGAATCAATATATTTTCAAAAGGAATTAGAAATGGGATTATTATTTAAGTGTAGCACCACTTTTAAAGGTTAGAAAAAGGGGGTGTTACAACAAGGTCATTTGGGCTGGTCTAAAGAGGGATTCTACACTACTAAGTCAGGATACCATTTTATGAAGCATCGGGCTGATTCATCTAGAGCTTCTTCTAGTTCTGACCTTAACATTGGCTTGTAGAACAAGTTGTGGAAAATCAATTCCCCCCAAACACCTTCATCTAATTTGGCACATCCTAAAAAGAGCAATCCTTGTGAGGAGTAGACTAACAAAGAAGGGTGTTCCTCACATGCCCTCGGTGTGATTTGGCTGAAGATTCGATTGACCATGCGTTCTGTGACTGTGTTTGTGCTACTCAGATTTGGCTCTCCTCTCCCCTAGGGCTTGGGTTTGACAAGCATAACAATGTAACCCTAAGTGATTTGATTCAACACACTATTCTTGAAGCTCCATCTCTGGTTAAAAAGATGGTTGCCTTCATACTCTATAGTATTTGGAGGGCCAGAAATCAAAGGATTTATGAAGAAAAACAAGTACATGTGGTTGATTCGGTTGCTTGGGCCCTCTATGCTATACAACTTTTAATCGCTCCACCCCTCAGCTTTGGATCTCCCTAATCAGAAACAGAAAATTAGTGCGTCAAAATGAGGTGGTCTCAGCCGGTGTCTGGTAACCTCAAACTTAATGTTGATGCTATCCAAGTCAGTGATGGCTATTGGAGTCTGGGTGCGATCATGAGAAACGTTGTTGGTGTGGTTGTCGCGACAGCTTGCTGGATCATTCAGTGCATTGCGGAACATATTGTTGCGGAAGCGGTGACAATGCGCAAGGGAATGCATTTCGCGAAAGAGCTTCCTCCGAAAAACATTGAGGTGGAAACGGATTTTTTGTCTGTGGTGTATTGTGCTCAAAATGCTGGGTAGTGCTGGTCCTATCTGGGCCTTATTATAAAGGCTTGCATTTCAATTGGAGCTCAATTTGTGGGATTTTCCCTTTCCCACACACCCTAGAAATCGTAACAAGGTTGCTCATTTACTTGCTAAATAAGCCTCCTCCAATCCGAATTAGACATGGTTACCAGACATACCCCATGATTCCGGAAGTTATTGTATCCGAAGATTGTATCTCTTTTGTCGATTAATATATAACCTGAAGTACTTTTCAAAAAGAAATATTATAATAACCTTTTTGTCAAAAAAGAAAAGATTATAATAACTTCCTCAAAAAAAAAAAAGATTCTAATAATAATAATGTCTTACTACATATTAAAGGATATAAATGGTTTCTTACGCTTTTTACTTTGAGAAGATTTTTTTTTTTACCCAATTTTATTTTCATTAATTAATTTTCCATTGTTTTTCTCCAGGTTCTAAGAATGCGAACAATTCGTACACTTGTACAGTTTAATACATACGCAACTATCCGAATTCCCGAATGCCACACACCTCAGCAAAAGCAAGGAGTGAAAAAAGATTTCTCTTCCGTCACTGACCGTCAGTCACAGACACCCCAATCCGTACAAAACAACCAATCAAAATACATCATTCTCCACTCTAACGATACGCGCGACGCAGATGATCATTCCCCTCAAACAAAAAAAGCTCAACGCTATTGCCATTGTCACTCACTCGCGCACTCACTTCCCTCCTCTAACAAAAGCTCATCGCTCATCACCTTTCCATATTCTCTCTCTCTCTGAATTCTCATTCCTCATTCTTCTGCTTCACCCAGGTTACTAACCCTCATTCTCTCTCTCTCTCTAAAAAAAAAATCAGAAACCTTCAATTTGATCATTTTCTTGAATACCTATAATATCATTTTCTTTTTCATTTGATTTTCAGATTTTGTGTAGTCATCAATGGATTCAACGGTTGATGTGTTACCAGCTAAACGCCCCGCTCCGGATGGTATTCTATTCTTCAATTCCTTCTCACTTTTTTTTTTGTTTTATGTTTTTTTTTTCATGAAAAATGTATCATAAATTTGATCGACAAATGCATGACGGTAATTTATCGTTTTATTTTCATCTGCATTTTACTTTTTTGTGTTTTTAATTTTTCTTTTTCCTCTGTTTGGTTAATCGTTTTCTGTTCTTTAGGTTATTTATTTACATGGTGTGTGTGTAAAATTTGTGGCCATTTTACCTGTTTAAATTTGTTGAAATTAATCTGTTTTTTTTTTGTTGTAAATTTATTCTGAGTTTAAGTCGAATCGCCATCTTCCTACACCCAAAGGGTTATTATTGGTTGGAATCGTAAAGGGGAAGTGGGAACATTATTGTTCCCTTTAAAATAATTGAATCGTCAGTGTTCATGGATCAACATTTCGCTTATGTGATTTCATAAAGTTAATATTATAAGCTTCTATGTTTTGGCCAGAAGTTGTTTACGTGATTTCATGTGTAGTTAATCCCCTTGTTTGGGTGGAGGGTTTTCGAAGCAAATGAAAGGGAGGATAAAGTAATTTAACAATTTTAAGGGAAAACAAAAGTACGTATTATTGCAATACTTGATGTTTTAATTAATTCCTTGATCAATGCTATAAACTTTATATAGCTATTAAAGTTCAAAGTGAAATTTTTTCCATTCCTTCCAAAATTCTCTGATGTTTCAATTAAAGGGGCAGGGGTTGAGACTCTCGTGGTATGAAATGATGTCTTTGGTGTACTCCATTAGAATTTGGTTCTACCTGTACCTAGTTACTTAATGATTCACATTTGCCAACCTTTCTACTAAATACATGTATAATGATGACTTCGAACATTTTATTTTAACGTTTATTCCGATTGATGAGTTGCTGAAGGGAGTTGAAAATGCATTGGTCTGTGTATGTCATGTTTAAGTCCAATTATATAGGACTTGAGAATATTTGCTTTTGCTGTTGTACATGTATTATGTTTCATCAAGATGCATGCACCTATTAGATCACGTGGAATTGCACAATATCCGGTATATTCTTTTCAATTACTAAATTTATGTAATTCAAATTGTTTTTTAGTTTATTTGAAGCAAAAAGTACATTAATGTGTGTTAGTATCATAGTTTATTTGAAGGAAGAATGCATTAATGTGTGTTAGTATCATATAAATTTGAATAAAGTTCATTTTCTAAAACCAGGAATTTCTCCCGAGGCTAAAGGGCACAAAAGGTTGAAAACGAATTCATCAAATATTGTAGAATACAGCAATCCTTTTGCTATATCCGATGTTATAAATCGCATAGACAGTGGAAAATTCGGAAGCGTGACAAAGGACATAGAGGCTCTTATAACACGAAAAATGCAAATACTGGGCCCTTACTTTGCAAGCTATCCGAGACTTGTTAATCAATCACTGAAAGTGGTAATGAATCCGGATGAAGAAACTCATAATAAGTTGGAAAATAATGAAGATACCAGTAGTTCAAATGTCATAGACTTGGAGGAGAAGCACATTGAAAAAGATGTCCAAGCTGCACCACCGTTGCCTGTCGTTATCCTTGATTCAGATGAGGAAGATGACGGGGATCACAAATTTTTTCTCCCGTTTCATGAAGTAGTATTACCGAGACCAATTCAGTCTCCTGCCATTAAAACAATTGTAAGTTTTACCCTGCTTTTGCATTCCTTCAAATGTGCCTTTATTTTGGTTGTCCCTGATTTGACTGAACTGTAGTATTTCTTTTTATCTTTTGAGGTAGAAGTTTCTTGTAAAAATATTATTGACTCTTTCTTGATTTGTTATCTTTTCTTTCTTTTCTGTTCTTTTCAAGAAGATATTGCCTTTTTTATACTAGAAGAATACCTGTGCACACGCATCGGTACCGTCCTGTTTTTTTGACGACTTTAACTCAGCCTGAAATTGGTTTGTAAGTAGTTGAATATTATTATATGTATGTATGTATAGAACAAAACCTTGAGATGATGAGGCTAAAGATATAACCTAGTCTGAAATATATTTGGGAGATGTGGTCTATAAAGTTATATAGTGTTATATACTATGTGATATATTATATGGCTCATTCCATATGTTTTTATCTTTTGGCATACTGTGTTTTTGTACCATATAATATTCAACTTATTATCACCATAGGTCTTTGTCTTTGCTCTGTAAAACATAGAGAGATTATTACAGAGCTTAAAGCCTTAAATGTTTCATTTCTTAGTTGTTGCAGAAGTTTTACTTGCATCTTATGTCTTTCTACCATATAAAATTTATCACTATACATCTTTGGCTTTGTTGTGTAAAAAGTAGATATATTATTGCAGAGTTAAATGTTGCATTCCTGTTAGTTGTTGGCTTGTTGCATAAGTTTTCTCCATTTTTAAGCACTTTTTCCCAACAATCTCAATAATTGGCGTGATGATCACCATTCTACTGATTTCTGAAAGTTAGCTGATTTCTTTCAAGCATACTAAAGTTCCTTCTTAATGCAATAGGCTCAGATGAATGAGTTACAAATTAACAATAATGAATGCTTTGAAGACTGAAGTGAAAATTTGAAGCATAAGTATAGGTTGTGAAAAGTTCTCAACTTACTTTCTTAACACAGAACGTGATAGGAACCCAGAAAATTAAGTAACAAGAACAGAAAAACCGAATATATTGAAATGATTAAGAAGATAAAATGTAGAAGGAAAACAATTCCAATCTACCCCGGAGCTAAGCTCCTCAGATAAGGAGAAAACTCTCTCTCTGCCTAACCATAATGGTCACTCTAATATTGTTGCATACCCCTGCCATTTACTTACCTCCCTATTTATACTACTAAGGCATAACAACTTTCCAACTAAGCATCCTATCCCACTCATTATTTACCATATATCCTCACCACACTCTTATTACATTATATTCCAATTTTCCCTAGGAACCCTTACTCAGATCTCTATCAGAACGGTTCTTCTCTTAAAAAAAGACCTCAATGTTTAGTACCGTGGCATAATTCTTTTAGATTTCCTCTGAATTGAAGTCTGACATTTTGGCTCAATTGTCCCAGTTTTTAATCATTGTCTGTCTTGCTAAACGGGAATGTTTTAAAACTATATAAGATTCACAGTACCTTTGGTTATATACTGGATGCTTTGTAGTTATGCAAATGATAAATTTGATAATGAAAATAAAATAATGGGTGTTTGAAAGTATATTTATCTAAATGCCATGCTGTTTCTACCTTCCCTTTTTTCTTTATTCCAACTATAGCGCACCATCAGTGTTGAAAGATGAAGAATATATGGTGTTTTCAATTTGTTTTTCAGAACATATCATATGAACTTTTTCCACAGGGATTGGTAGAGATGCCATATGGTTATATTCCTTGGCAGGGTTCTGTTCTGTGTATTTGGGTTGAAAAGTTGTAGCTACGTTTTTTGGGAAGATGCTGTTTTTTTTTCCTAAAGCAAGTTGTTTCATTGACATAGAGCATTATGATGGCGTTTGATCTATCATCTATGTAGCTAACCACACCTAGTGGGAAAATGAATGTTGTTGTTATGTTGTTGTTGTTGTTGTTGTTTCACTGACATTCTTTGCTAACAAATTTTCAAAAATGCTTTGAAGAATAATCATACTCCCAATGCTTACTACCACCATGGAGAAAGTGAAGATCTAAGAGTTGAGACAAGTCTGGCTCAGAAAGATAACACTAGGAAAGATAAAGGTTTTTATGTTGGTGTACAAGAGGAAACTGATCTTGAGGTTGATGCTGAAGAGGAGGGTCTCGACGATATTTGGAGGGAAATGTCGATGGCCATAGAATGTTCTAAGGTATGGTTACTTGTGTTTTCTCTTTTCAATAAGAACAATGATCTTTGTCCATTTGTTTATTTTCTACTATTTGGGGTCCTTTTTTCATGTCATTTTGTTTGCAATGATTCCCTGATATCTACCTGTTACGGAATGCTGAGACAACGCCTTTTTCCTTACAAGGGGGGTGGGGTTATAGCAGAATGGACTAGTGTGGGGGGACAGAACTGACATATATCTTTCCTACTTGGATGTGGTTGCTATTAACAACTATATATAAAGAATTATGAATGTTTCCTGCTTGGATGAGGTTTGCTATTTATTATCACGACTATTCATTGTTTTATATTTACGTAGAAGACTGTAATTAATTTTGTCAGTGTTCACTGAAAATCATCTGTCCTTTTCTATCAGCCAAATTTAGTGTGAGGTTATATGTTTATGCGGGAGTCCATACAGTAGTTCACATAATACGTATTAGATGCTTCAAAAAAAAAAACGTATTAGATATAATTTTATGGCTCTGAAACCTTCTGAATTATGATATTTAATTATTTTGCTCTTTATTTCCATCTCTCTCTCTCTCTCCCCCGCCCCCTCTGTTATAGCTGTTATTTGCATGTTGCTTGTATTTCATCTGTCACATGGACATTTTAAGTATGTTTTTGTTTGTTGCTGAGGAATATTGCTTGTGCACATATCATGGTAATTTTAATTTATTCGCTACTATCAAAATACAATTTAGCTTGTCACATGTACTTTGCTGTCCAGCTGTCTTGAGAGTGAGAGCTACTCTACCCCACAATCATATTTTTTAAACTTTGAAGTGTATTCTGATAGTATCTCTAGAGTTCCTTTGACATTAATTTAGTTTAATTGTATTGCCACTAGGATGTTTCTGTAGATCCTCCAGCCGAAGAAGCAGAAGAAGATGCTGACTGTGATCATTCTTTTGTTTTGAAAGATGATCTTGGCTATGTTTGTCGTGTTTGTGGGGTTATAGACCGCGGAATTGAAACAATCTTTGAGTTCCAATACAAGGTTAGACTCTTATCTCTGTATTAATGCTTTTCTGGTATAGTCTTGGTCATAAAAACTTAGTAAAATGTGGGGAAATTAAAAATTTTAAGTGTGGGGCTTAAAATTAGGTGTAGGTTGAATGTATGAGCAGGGCATAATGATATGAAGAGTGAAAAGATTAGTAACCCAACGTGTTACTGAAATTCTTGATGTTGTGACAATGTATGGTTTCTGGCACCTCTTTTCTGGTAAAAACTGGTGTTTTTTTGTTTTGTTTAGGAACCTCTTTACTGAACCAAAACAATATAAAAGCATGTTAAACCATTTTTATTACATGGGCTTAATTGCTTTATACAACAATACATACCTCTGATTCTTATCAATTTTATTGAAGGTTAAAAAAAGTACAAGAACATATATGCCTGATTCGTGGAATGGGAAAGAAAAAACTGATGTATTTGGGCTTAATATTGCTGGAGATGATATTGTGGTCACTGAATTATCCGCGCATCCGAGACACTCCAAGCAGATGAAACCTCATCAAATTGAAGGTTTCAATTTTCTTGTAAGAAACCTGGCGGGGGACCATCCTGGGGGATGCATCTTGGCTCATGCACCAGGATCGGGTAAGACCTTTATGATAATAAGTTTCATGCAAAGTTTTCTAGGAAAGTATCCTGATGCCCGGCCACTAGTGGTGCTTCCTAAAGGAATCCTATCCACTTGGAAAAAGGAATTTCTAACTTGGCAAGTGGAGGACATACAACTTTATGACTTTTACACAGTGAAGGCAGACAACAGATCTCAACAGCTCGATGTGTTGAACAAGTGGGTGGACAATAAGAGTATCCTTTTCTTAGGATACAAACAGTTCTCTTCCATTGTCTGCGACAATAGTAGCGACAATGTATCAAGGTATTGTCAAGAGATCTTGCTCAAGAAGCCATCGATTCTCATTTTAGACGAGGGGCATAATCCAAGAAACGAGAATACTGACATGGTACAATCCCTTGCAAAGGTTCAAACACCTAGAAAGGTTGTTTTGTCAGGAACCTTATATCAAAATCATGTCAAGGAGGTGTTTAACATATTAAACCTCGTGCGGCCAAAGTTCTTAAAGATGGAAACGTCCAAGCCCATTGTCAGGCGCATCCAGAGTAGGATACATATATCTGGTGCAAAAAATTTCTTTGATTTAGTTGAAAACACCTTGCAGAAGGACACCGATTTTAAGAGAAAGATAGCTGTTATTCAGGATCTACGTGAGATGACAAGCAAGGTGCTTCACTATTATAAAGGAGATTTTCTTGACGAGCTACCCGGCCTGGTGGATTTTACCGTGGTACTTAACCTTACCCCTCGACAGAAGAATGAAGTTGGGAAACTGAAGCACATAAATAGAAAGTTCAAGATGTCTTCAGTGGGCAGTGCAATCTATTTGCACCCCAAGTTGAAGCCGATTGCAGAAAAATTGAAGCCTGAAGAAAAGCGTGAAAGCTGTATATCTGATTTTAAAATGGATGGTCTATTAGATGAAATAGATGTGAAAGATGGAGTCAAATCAAAATTCTTTTGCAACATGCTAAACCTTTGTGAATCTGCTGGGGAAAGACTTTTGGTATTCAGCCAATATCTCCTACCTCTTAAATACTTGGAAAGGTTAGCAATGAAATTGAAGGGTTGGAGTCTTGGAAAAGAAATATTTGTAATCTCGGGAGATTCATCCACTGAGCAAAGGGAGTGGTCCATGGAAAAGTTTAACAATTCACCTGATGCCAAAGTCTTCTTTGGTTCCATAAAGGCATGTGGAGAGGGTATATCATTGGTTGGGGCTTCCCGAATCATTATCTTGGATGTCCATCTCAATCCATCTGTTACTCGACAAGCTATTGGTCGTGCCTTTCGACCGGGCCAGACAAGAAAAGTTTTTGTTTATAGATTGATTGCTGCTGATTCTCCAGAAGAAGAAGATCACACAACTTGTTTCAAGAAAGAATTAATTTCCAAAATGTGGTTTGAATGGAATGAGTACTGCGGTGATAGGGCCTTTGAAGTTGAAGCTGTTAGTGTCAAAGAATGTGGCGATCTTTTTCTTGAAAGTCCAATACTAGGGGGAGATGTAAAAGCTCTCTATAAAAGGTTAGAGACCACTCTTGCTTACTTTTTGAACATCATACCATAGTCACAGTTCTTTATTTTTTTTTCTTCCTAATACTTGTTTTATTTGTATAATTGTATTTATCAGGTAGTCTTGATGAAAAAGCCAAATTCTTATGCTTATAGAAGTGCAGGTAGACTTGATGGAGTAGCCAAATTCTTATGCTTATTGAAGTGCAGGTTGACTTGATGGAGTTGCCAAATTCTTATAGAAGTGCACAGTTTTAGCAAATTTAGAGTTACCGAATTAAATTAGATGTCTTTACTGTACAGACAATTACATTTGATCCATCTTTCTCTCTCTGGGGGATGGGGTGGAGAGATGTATAGCCTACTTTAAGTTTATTAACTTTTTGATATTTGCAGAATCCTGTGGTCTGGTATTTATATTGCATTAACCGAGTTGAAACATGTTTCATATCCTCTATGTGTTGTTGAGATGCTAATACTACTTTGCTTCAGAAAAATAGAATCAAAGAATGAAAACAAATAGAATCATACAATTAACTGGTTCACATTGTTGGAGGCTGGAAGTTAAAGCCTCCTACAGCTGAAGTCGTGTCTCGAAATTGAGATTACTTTATTGACAAAGGAAGGACAAAATGTGTTCTTGCTTAAGCAACTTTGGATTTGGTAACTTCCATTATAATGTGTACAATTTCCTTCTTATGCTAGGTATGTATTTCAATATTGGGCAACACTCTGCTTTTATATACAGGTGGCGGTGCGGGGGCTGCTTGCGGCTTGCCGCATGCCGCTTGATCCAAAGGTGTGAGGAACATAGTAGAAGTGTAGAACAAGGGAGAAGATGTGTGCATATAATGTGTTGGGGTTACGATTTACGAGAGACACTGGAATCACCTAAATATTTTAATTTTTTTTAGGGTTTGGCTTTTCCCACATCTCCTCCTACTCACCTCACAACCTTTAACTTCAAATATTCCAAAAATACTCTTAACTAGAGGACATGTTACGTGTGATTCGGTTGAGGCCAATCGAATATATTTGGTTAAGGCCAACCGAATCAAAAACACTCTCACAAATGACAATAAGTGGATTAGGTTGAGGCCTCCCGAAAAATTTCGGTTGACCTCAACCGAGTAGTGCATTTCCTTACTGACAATAACACAACCTTCTATTTCTTCAATGAAAACAAACACCACATTCAATGCCTTCACCTTCGCCATATACATCATGACATGGCATAACACTCACCACAAAATCACCGCCACTTCCCTCTCTATTTTCTCAATACCAAAATAGCATACCTTCATATCATATCATAACCTCTCTGATTCAGACACACAACCTCATAAACTCCCTCTCATTCTCTTCCCTTTGTTTGATACTTATTCAACACAAGTATTGCTTAATGATTGGTATGAAGAAGGTGACATTAGTTTGTGGAACTTCTGCTGATCATCAACAGCATTCAATTCAAGCCAACAAACCCATATTCTTTTTCCTCACAAATTATTCATATTCTTTTCCCTTCAGTTATTATTACTGACTGTGACCGAATTAAAAAAAGGGTGTTCGGTGGGGTGCCTCGAACCCTTTAAAAATTGAAAAAAGGGGGTGTGTCTCAAAAAAACACCTGTTCGGTTGTGCCTAATTGAAATATTTCGGTTGACCCCCTACTCTGTGGACACCCCTTCCCCTTATAAAAAGACCAAAATACCCTCACTAAAATTCTAAAATTCCAATCTTATCCATCCTTCACCCCCTAAACCTCACTACTCTCACTCTCATCACTCTCAATCCACACCCTCACATCAATCTAACCTATCTAGCTGAAATCTTTCTCCTATTGTCATCAATATTACGGTATGTAGCTTATCTTCCCATCATTTAGGTTATTTTTTGGCGCATTTTCGTTTTTTTCGTTTTCTGGATGTTCTGAAATCGAGCTTGGTTCGGACGTACGGTAGCCGAACCGGTTAGGCCAACTGTGCGCCAAACCAGTTCGGCCAGCCGTGCGCCGAACTTGCTATGGGGGTTTCAGCTTGTGCTGGTTCGAGCAACCGTGCTCCGAACTGGTTCTGTTGTTGTGCTTCCGAACCTACCGGTTGCACAGATTGTGCAGAAACCATGTTTTTTAACACTATGTTTTGATTTTATTTCCATTTTTTAGGTACTAATATGGATGAAAGTGGCTACCCTAAATCTGATGCCCTTGTTGTGGACCATACGAGTTCATTTGAGATGAACAAAGTCTTTCCTACTCGTGATGACTTGCTTGAATATAATCGTTATGTTGCGCGTACTCTTGGGATGGTTATTGTCATCAACCGGTCGGACAACGGACAGAGGTCAGGGAAAATCTTCTATGAACTGGTTTGTGAAAAGGCAGGAAAATACAAGCATGCTGATATGGTTCCTACGGGGAGTAGAAAATGTTGTTGCAAGTTTCGCTTAAAGGGAAAGTTTATCAAAAAACTTGATGGATGGATATTGACCGTTATGTGTGGAACACATAACCACGCATTAATGTCTTACGGCGAAGGTCATTAACTGTGAATGTGGAAGGTGACGGTAACTGTGGGTTTCGGTGTATTGCTGCACTTCCAAGAAGGGGTGAGGATGATTAGTTCAGCGTGAGGAAAGACTTGTTTGCAGAGGTTCAGCGAGACTACGACTTGTACTCCAACTTGTTTAATGGAATGGGCAAAGTCACATATGTTATGAAGGCTTTGATGAAACATGTTGAAAAAAAAGGAAATGAGAATTGGATGACTCTACCAGAATGTGCTTATTTGGTTGCAAACGCGTACAAGCTCGTGTTGGTTTGCTGGTCTCGTCATCTTTTCTTTTCGGTTTATCCATTTCAAATTGCACCAATCAAGAATGCACCGGTGTACCACCTATGCTTCACGGGTAACCACTTTGTATACGTGATTATGAAGAGAGGTTGCCCGATGCCAGGAGTAAGGACCTATTGGACAAGATTCAAAAAAGACATAGCAAAGGATTGGCCCAAGTCATTCACAGGACGCTTGCAACAATGGAAAGCTTTAACCTTAGATTTAGGTGGTCCTCATTGTATTGACTTAGATAAAGATTGATGTTTAACCTTAGATTTTGATGTTTATTTCAGTTTGTTCGTGACTTTTGAATTTGGTTAAGTATTATTAAGACAATTCTATCAATACAATATCATGTTTTATGCTATTTGTTGAATTTAAGTTCAACTGAAGTAGTTATTTTACAGGTAGAATTACAATAATTTTGGGCAAAATTTGTCCAACAAGTTGCTGTCCAGAAACTTAATGTTTCTGTCTAGTAACAGACAGGTTCGGACCAGCCAAGGCCAAACCTGTTCGGCTAACGGGTGATCGAACTTAGCAAAATTGCAGCTTCTAAGGCTCACACACTGTTGCGTAAAAACGTGATAATGCAAGTATACACTGTCAACAAGTAATAAAGTGAAAGTAAAGTTCGTTCCCACGAGGATTAGCACTTAAACAATGAGTAATTTAATCAACAAATTAGTGATGGTAAAAATAAAGTAAATGACACAAATATTTGGTAACATGCAAAATAATAAAAAGTATCAGGGTAAATAAGATCAGATGATTGGAACAAGTTGAGATGCATTCACTTTCAGTAATTTCATCAAAGTCAACATAATGATATGTTAAGTGCTGCAGCACTAGGTGCTGCCGCAATTGCGTATTTTCTCAAATACTAGACACTAGGATTTTTTCCCACAAGTTTATCTCTAGACCTGAAAGGAGTATTATCCTAGGCTGCTGAAGCACCCGCAGTGTTCACCTCATGGCTTATGCCTCCCCTATCTCTAGGGCTAAGACAAGGAACACTAATATCTCTATTAATGCAACATACCATGTTATCTTGTGAGGTAAATTTACAAACCATCTCTGTATTCATAAATGCTACTTAAATTAGACGGTCAACCCTAATCTAAGATGGAAATATTAAAGCACACAAGATAAAGTACTCAACACTTAAACATAAACATTAATAGCACAATAAATCCATTACATTCAGTTAAGCATCCCAACTACAAAGATTTAGCTCATGTTGAGCTTTGACAACAAAGAAACTAACTTAAACATTAAGATAAATGAAGAAGTCATACTAAATCTCAAGGAGAGAGTTTACACTACAATCTTTGAACTGAGAGAATAGCTCCAATGAAGATCAAAGAAGCAAACTCCAGCTCTCCAACGTAGCTTCTTCCAAGAAATGAAGCTTCAGTGTTGCTGCAACAATCGGAATCCAGCAATTGATCTTTTGGTAACTTGGAGAAGGCACGAAGCTTGAGGCTATCTCTATAACTCAATTCCGGCTTGACCTAATTCTGGGAATGTGGTCCTTTATATAGAGGAGGCTAGGGATGAGAGGCAACCCTAATTTGGGAGACGCCTTTTGTCCTTTAATGAGGGCAAAAGGTCCTTTTCACCCAAATCCCTAGGTCATCAGCGAATATTCCATGATTGGCACGCACACCCACGCCAGGCACTGACTGACAACTGTCCTTTCCTCAATTTCCGTGTTTCTTATTGCTTTCTCTCTCATGTTGTGTAATTTGGCATTGCTGCCACAATAAGTGCTGCAGCAATTAAACAAACACATTAAACCACAATTGGGCACCAAAGTGCCACTTATAACAAATTCAAGCTTACACCTTAAGCTACTCTAAACTAACATATTTACAACATTAATCACTATATTGCTTGAGAATTAACAATGATTTAAGCTTGAAATAAGAGGTAATAACAATCATATTTGATTGTTATCACACACCCCTAAAAGGTTTGGTTGACTGACAATCGAATCGGTTCGGATTTCGCACGACCGAACCGCGTTATTTTCATACTCGGTGGAGGTCCACCCGAACAGGTTCGGGCACCCGTGCGCCGAACCATGCATTTTTTAAGAGCCACCTAATTGCCACGTGAGGGCAATTTGGGAATAAACGAAAATTGGGGGTGTCCATTGAATAGGGGAGGGGTTGGACGAAGTATGGGCCTCTTGTAATCCTGATGATATTGGTCTCTGGCGGGGCCGTGTACAAAACTTTTGAGGCTTAAGGCTATAGTTAAACTCTTAGAAAAATAAAATGAGTAAATTATGCAATTTTAAATCAATTGAAAAAATTAGAAGTAAAAATAAGTTTTTACCTTTAAGTAAACATAAAATCAATGTTTTTTTATTTTTTTCTGATTAATTAAGCTTTAAAGTTTCAGTATAGTTATAAAAAAAAGGTGTTTGAGAATAAATGTATATTGGGGGAAATATTATGCTAATTATTTACACTTTTCACCCGGCAGTATGCATATATGAGCCATAGAACCCATAACTATTTGTAAGTAATATGGCCATTTTATCTTTGACAATTCTCCAATATATTTTTGTTTACAATTAAACTTACGTTATCAATGTCTAAACATGTCATACTCAAGAGCACTTCGATAAAATGGTAGAGGTTTCTTCACCTCTTGTCCCTTGTGAAACGTCATTCATACCCTTACTTTTTTCCACCATTTCACCTCCCTTTCTCTCCCACCTGCTCACTCTCCCTCTCCCTCTCCCCTTTGTTTGCCATCTCGCTCTTTATCACCTCCCTATGCCACTTCGTCTCCCGCCGCACCTCCCTCCACCCTAGGGATGACAATGGGTACTCTATGGGCAGGGTACTATAGTTCCCATACCCAAACCGACACATGTATGGGCAGGATACTATAGTGCCTATCCCCGTACCCTCTGGGCACCAAGTGCCCATTGGCATGCCCAACACCAGCACTTTAACAACAAAAAATAGTAAAAACTTAAAAAACATTATAATTCAATTTAAAAAGCAATTATTTTCCCCCCGTATATACTAATTAAAATGTTACAGATGATAGAATTCAGTGAATTAAAAACATTCAAATAATAGTAGTTTGAATTTATTTTTTAAAGTTGGATTTAGTTAAAATTGTAATAATAGTAAATATTTAATTAGTAGTTACATTTAGTGTTTTATGAAAGGAATCATTTCATTTTTAAAAAATTGTATATAAATAAAGTTGTAATATATATATATATATATATATATATATATATATATATATATATATATATATATATATGTGGGCCGGAGCGGGATGGACACCGTAGTGCTTGTCCCAGAGCTCGCGCCCACTTGTGTGGGTAATTGTCCGCCCATTTGCGGGTAATTCTTGCGGGTACCCTATGGGCATGGACTCAATTGCCATCCCTACTCCACCCTTCCTTCATGATGTGAGCCCACATGAAACTTGGACCCAGTATTTCCTATACTTTGTTTTCTTTTAATAAGGCTTAAATATATGTCCAGCCCCTGCAAGTATGGTCATAATCCCTTTAATCCCCCTAAAGAAACTTTAAATGACCCTTGTAAATATTAAACATTTACGGTTAAGCCCCTCGATCAACTTTCCATCCAAAAAAGCTGACGTGGAAATGGAGGTGATGTCAGCGTGACATCATTCAATGATGCCACTGCCACTGCCACATGTCATCATCTAATTGGACCATTATGCCATGTGTCATTGAACGACACATCATCATCCCATGTCATCATGGACACATAGCAAAGTGGGGGATCAATGTCACTAAAAATATTTAACATTTTGGTGGAGGTGGGAGTTGAACTTGCAACCCTCAAGTGAGGCACTTGCCCTATATCAACTAAACCAACAGATTTGCTTGTATGTAGTAAAATAACTGTTGATATATATTACATAAATCTTCGTTCATGTTCAACAAACATCATCTTCGTTCATCTTCAAAATTAGTAGCTTCAACCAAAATTAAAACGCTACAGTTTCAACCAAAAATCATAAAATCATCATCGTTCGTCATGATATTCAACCAAACACATAAAACGAAAGTTAACAGTTTCAACCAAAATTAAAACGTTAGGATAGAAACCGAAATCCAAATCAATTCAAAATTTAAACAGAGAATCAAAATTAATTCAAATTCAAATCCTAGAATCAAATTAATTCAAAATCGAAACTCAAACGAATTCGAAACGAGAATCGTGAGAACTCACCAGTTTTTCCCCTTTTGATTTCATAAACCACCCATTTCTTAGATCTGGAATTTCTCTAAACTGTATTGACGATTTTGAAAATTACCATGAGGCTTCTCTTAATCGATGATCCAAGATTAAAATAACAAACAATTGATGACACATGGCACAGAGGCCCACTATGATGATGACACGTGGCACAGAGGCCCACTATGATGACATCATCTCCATTAGCCACATCAGCTTTTTTAGATGGAAAGTTGGCCGAGGGGCTTAACCGTAAATGCTTAATATCTACAAGGGTCATTTTAAAGTTTTTTTTACGGGGGTTTAAATCGATTATGACCATATTTCCAGGGGATAAACATATATTTAAGCCTTTTAATAATTGTATATTTGTAAGACACTTTCATTTTGGGCCATACGACTTTGAGTAGATGGGCTACAGCCTAGACAGATTTTTGTGGCTAAAGGCCTTTCTTGTAATTGTCGATTTGGGTTTTATATTGTGGACCTAGGATCCAATAAGTCCATAATGTAAATACTCTATCCCTTAGTGTAGTTACGGAGAACTTCTTGGATGAATGAAATCATTTCCTCAATTTTGCAAAGTTGAAAGCCCAGAGAGATACCTAGCGAGAGGTGAGAGTGGTGAGTACATGCATATGAGAGGTGAGGTTCACCATGAAGTTTCTCAAATGGTTCTTGAGGAAGAGGACATTCGCTCACATCCTTGGGGATATGAGAGCCCTGGGCATGTTCGGACTTATCACCTCCCAAGAAGGTTTGGCGATCATTCATTTCCACATCCATCTCTAGTCTCATCCATATTTGATATTTCTTCTACTTTTCATGTAAGTTCATTGTGTTTTGTGTTGTATGTTCTTCATCTTTCTTGATTTGTCAAGAACACTTGTTCTTGATCTTGTGCAAGAATTATTGAATTGTCAAAATTCTAGATCCGATCCTTCTTGATCTATTCTAGATCATATCACTTCTTATCGTCGTTTCGTACTCAATTTCTCTCAATCATGCTTCCTTCTGTTGCCTTCGTCACAAGTAGTTATGTGCCTTATTTTTTTCGGTTGTCGCAACATCCGGTAACAAGTTGACAAATGCCCCCATCAACTTGTTGCAACAATATCATCAATAATTTGTCGAGGACCATCGTCAACAAGTTGGAAGCACCCGCTTGGTTGACGAGTTATTAGGCATGCCCATTGCGAAGGCACATGAGCATATAGAGTAGGGGCTCTATGTGGTGGCGCCTCATACGGTTGCACACCATTGTATACATGATGTCCTACTATACTCAACATTAGGACTTTGCAGCTAGGACATTTGTTATGTACCTTGTTGGAAGCACCATCTTTGCCAACAAGAGCCAGACGAAACTACAGATGCATTACTTGGACATGCTTAACCACCTGACTATGGTCAAGAAGTATTCAAACCTTGGCCTTTACTTTTATGTACAACATTCTAAAAGATGCCTTTAGAGTGGGTTGTAGGAAGGTGACTTCTTATGCGATATTGTTGTTGGTACGACTCTAGTTATTTGTGAAAATCATTTAAATTTAGCTTTTATTTCAATATTAAGCCGATTGGCATATTGTTTATAGACGCGAAACTTTGAGCACTTCCAGAGTGTCGCGTTTGGATATAGGGAGCTAGATCCAAATTCCTAAAGCATGCTCCTCGTGCTACACAGTGAAAATTGATTAGAGGTGCTGGTCTAGTGGAGCCATATCGCTATGCTCTCGATACGCTTACACATGTTAATGTAACGTGGGACCCGTATTGAAAAGATAACTCTGTCATAGGTTTGTCAATGATTCATCAAAAGTTGACAACAAAAGGCAAGCACACATGCAGTGACAAACCTAGGATCTCAGATCAGGGGGTACAAAAAAAGTTCATTATCAAGATTGTTTGTTCACAAGATTATTTAAAATTTCTTTTGCGAATATCCTCACTTGATTCACTAAAATTAAGAAACTCAATTATTTTACTCCAAATTTATTTAAGAGCAAATTGCCAATTTAGTCTCTAAGCTTACACCCTCTTTCCTATTTAAGTCCTAAAGCATATATGAAACTAATCAATAGTTCCTAAAGTATGTGATATCCAATAAATTACTTCCTAAAGTTTTATAAGTAGTCCATTCTGGACACTAATAAGATATATTTATTAAAACTTCAGAGACCAAATTGAAAAAATTCAAAAAATGTAGAGAACACTTATTATTTTATATATTTTAGGGAAGTTTAGCAACTTAATTGTGAGTTTATTTCTTCAATTGTTAGAGTTGATAGAATTGAGAGGCGTAGGTGCAAAATTTTAACTTTAAGTGGTCAAAATAAAAAGCATATAGGAAAACAAGTGCATATTTTTATTTGACAGGCACCGCAAATGCATCCCCACACGCAATTGCACCCAACCCCCGCACCCCACCCCCGCAATTAGATTCACCTATGCACATCCCCGCAACATCGCCAAAAATAACCAATGGGTTGGTGAAAGTGGTAATTGGATTTGGATCCCACCTCAAGGTCTCAAGTTCGAATTTTGGGTACGGCAAAAACTCTGTTGGAAGGGGGAGAACCACACGGGCCAACAAAGCTAGGTACTCGTGGCCAGCCAAGTTCCCTGGCGTAGATCAGTCGTCGACAAAGCCGCTGAAACTGCGCACCAAAAACATGGTAACAAAATAAATTCACCTATGCACACATAATGAGTGCCTTTCGTCAACTTGTTGACCAAATATTCTCTTTAAAAAGTTCACAATAGACACCCAATATTGTGTAGTTGCCTTTCATCAACAAACCGGTGAAATATCTAAAATTATAGAAGCAAGTTAAGGTGGGGTGGTTACCTTCTTTGATGAGACAATGGGTGAATAGCGCCATGAAGGAGTACAAAAAAGTCTTAGTTGGTGTGGATGAGGCAAAACAGGGTAAACAAAGGTAGAAGAGGGAGTGGGGCCAGTTGGAGGTGGAGAGTCGGGGTGAGGGAAGAGAGAACAAAGTGGGAAGTAGGGGTGAGAATAGACCAAGCCGCCTAACAGGGGCCTACGCCCCAACCTACGACGGACCCAGGCTAGGCCAGACTTTTTTTTTAAACAGATAAGGCCAAAGCTTTTTTAAAGGCATTGACTTTTCCCACACCCCATGCTACTCAACCCACACCCCCTAACCCTCTAAATCCTCAAAATACCCTTAAATTAAAAACAGTCCAACTCTCTTTCTCCCTCTCAAACACCCTCACACCCCCTCACTTCCTCACACTCTCCCTAACAACCGAACCCACACTCTCACTCTCACCCTCCTTCAATTTCTCACCCTCAATCACACATTTGAAGCTTCAATCTCACATCCTTGACAACATGTACTCCCTCCCTCATTTTCATCTCTTTATTTTGCGTTGTTTTATGTCTGTTTTACTGCATTTTGGTTTCTGATGGGTTTGCGACGCGTTTGGTTGACCTCACCCGTAAATGTTCTGGTGAGGTCAACCGAACAGTGTTAATGGATGTGTGCCTAACCGTATGTGTTCGGCTGATCCTAACCGAACCAGTAAAAATTTCAAAAAAAAAACGGAGCGCATGCCTCATTAATGACATATTGGTCACTTCGCAGGGTTTGGGGGTGTAGGGTGAGTAGGAGGGGATGTGGGAAAAGCCAAACCCTTTTTAAAAGCCTATTTAGCTAAATAGGCAGTCCATAGGCCATTGGAAAAACCTTTTAGGCCTATCAGGCTGGTCTATTTAAATAAATATAACTAATATTTTTAATTACTAATATTATTTTATATTGAATTTGGTACTTTGGGTTAAGTCATAACTTTGGTAACATTTTTTTTGTTAGTTTAAACATATTAACCTACATCATTTTTAGACATAGTTAAAGTTATTATTATAAAATAGAATTTAAATAGGATGTCATATAAAGATATTTTTCTAAATGATTTTGTTAGGTCTCAATTAGAACTTAATCTTATTGACCTATTAGCTTGTTAGTCTCTATACAAAAGCTAACACCATTGAAATGTTGTAGCCTTGTAGGTATTCTTAAAAAATATAGTCAAATAGGCTTTTAAACTGGCTTTCAGGCCTTGTCAGACTTACAGAAAGGCTAGGCAAGCCTAAAAAATGGCCATACAACAGGCCACTAGCCAAACTCAAGCCTAACATTTTCAATGTAGGCCAGACCTATGTCATGCAAATTCCAGCTCGGCCCAACCTATTCCCATCCCCAGTGGGAAGTAAGAGGCGAGATAAGTCATATGGGGTGGGTGAAATTATTATTTTTTAAAAAATACACTACCAGAACTACCCACAACTTGGCTGAAATTAAAGTTTTAGATAGGTGTATTTTGAGAGTGAAAAATAAAAAAATTGAAAGAGCAGTGTATAAGAAAAACTGGGTTCAAATAGTAACCTTTTTTTAACCTAATAACCACTATCTAAAGCCCGAAAAGCCCAAATTACAAGAAATAGGAAAGCAATTCAACCCGAAACCCCTAAAACCCGAACCCCCAAAACCCGAACCCAAAAGAAAGGTAACTCAACTCAAATCAACTTCCACATTCCCCACTCTCGGCCACCCTCAGCCTCCACAAACCCTCTCTCTCTCTCTCTCTCTCTCTCTCTCTCTCTCTCAGATATGGGAAAGAAAAACAGATTGAAGGAAAATGGCGGCACCGCCAAACAACATTCCTCTTCAACTCTTTTTGTCTCCAATTTGCCCTATACCTTTTCCAACTCTCAGGTATTCATTCTAATTTACTTCATTATTTTTTCAATTAACTAACTGTTATCATCATCATCATTTTCCTAATGGTTCTATTTTATTTATTTTTGCCACCAAAAAAATCAGCTTGAGGAGACGTTCAGTGAGGTTGGTCCTGTTAGGCGTTGCTTCCTGGTCACAGAGAAGGGTAAGGATTAAGGAAAATTCAAAAAAAGTTCTTTTTTTTATTTATTTAGAGGTTTATTTCTGCATAGTATCATTCAATTTTTCTTCTATGTTTTGATGATAATAAATGCTATTGTAATTAGTGACGAATGTAATATTTTTTTTTTAGTAAAGACCCATTTTAGTCCCTGACAATTTCTTGATGAATTTTTTTTGAGACAAATTAGTCCCTCCTGTAGAAAAATCGTTAGGGACTAAAATGGGTCTTTACTCTTTTTTTTATGGTAGTGATCGATGTAATTATACATTAGTTTAGATAAATAGCTTAATTAAATTTAGATGCATGTAGCATGAAATAGTTTTCATATAAGCTTTATAAGCTTTGAACTATTTTCATAAGCCATCATTAGGATCTTAGGGAAATAAGCTGAAAACACTTTATGGACATTGGACATGTCATATGCTGGTTCCATAAGCTCTCCCAAACAATTTCACAAGTGTTTATGCTTCTAGATAAGCTCAAAGACACTAAATGAGACATCTTAAGTTTTTTGAGACCGGGACATGAATGCATTATTTATTTTAGTATTATAATATTTCTCACATATTTTTATCTGTGATTAATGATCTACAGGGTCGGCCCAACATCGTGGTTTCGGTTATGTTCACTAGTAAGTTTAAATCTTTCTTTGCCTTCTGAAAATTTCAACTCACTGTTTCTTTATATGTGGTTGTTTGGCGTCGTACTATTTGGATGCAAACATTGATTTTCCAGCTTTAATTTAAGTTGGGATACTGCGATTTTTTTAATCTGGTTTCTTGCTCATGGTTTTGGCTATGAATGAATTCAACTGTAGCTAATAGCTATTTGTAACCCAGTAAAAAAGTTGGTCCTTTTTGGAAACCCCACTCTGATTGTGTCCACATTAAATATTAAATATTGACAAAAATCAAAATATCTCTGTCTGAACATAGTACTGTAGGTTTGCAGAAGTTACTTAAGAGGATACCAATAGATTCATTGTTTTTAAACGTAATAATTCTAGGTTTAACCGTTTCAAGTGCTTCAATAATATGATGCTTGTGCAACTCTACTGTGTAACTGCATGTTGTTTTGGTAATTGGCAAACTAATTCATAATCATCACTAGTCAATTGACTCATTTAAATTTAAAAGTTAAGAATATCCCTCGTTTGATATTGATTGTTGTCCTCTTCAGTGCTGTTGAGGAAGACGCTAATCGTGCCATTGAGCTGAAGAATGGTTCATCTGTTGGAGGCCGAAAAATTTCAGTGAAACTCGCAGCGCCTCGTCAGCCCCTTGAAGATCGGAAATCAAAACCAGATGAAACAAAAGCAGATCCAGGTTAATTGATGCTACCCTCTTTTTTCTGTTTTAGATAGACCATGCTGTGATTTTTTTATGTTATATAGTTTCTCGCAAGTGGTTTAAACTTATCAATATTCATCTATTTTCTTTTCTCCCCCTTGCTTTTGTGATGTGATAGTGTGCGAGGCAGATGATCTTGCAGAGTCAAAAGATGATGATAAAAACAAAAAAAATTCCAGAGCGGAGAAACCTGTTTCAGTTTTGAAGGAAGAAGGTTGTTAATGTTTTCCTGTGCGTACGATTATGTTAGTTGCTCATTTATATATGTTTTGCTTTTTCTTGATGTTATATTTCATCTCATTTAGAAGGGCAAGCTTTGAATAAACAAAAAAACTCAAGGAAGCCCATGGAAATAAAAAAAGCAGCTCTCTGTAATGATGTAGTTGATGAGGGGGGTGGCTCAGAAAAGCAGAGGTATTTACTCTTCTCCCTATTCTGAATTTCAGCCATTTTTTATATCAGCTGGTTAATTCAAGAAGCAAAATATAATCCCTGAAAGCTTATCTTTTCAGGGTTGAGATTGGGAGGAAGTGAGATGATCTGATTCTGATATAATGGATGTGTATCTCATTTCTGAAATGCTGTTCCTTGTTGTATTTTTCTTTTGGCAGGATTGCTAGAACTGTTATATTTGGTGGTCTCATGAACTCTGACATGGCTGAAGTTGTTCACCGCCAAGCCAGAGAGATTGGTACTGTGTGTTCTATTAAGTATCCCCTTTTAAGGAATGATCTCGAGCAACATGGTAACTGCAGATTTTATCTTTTCAAATTACAGACAAGATAGGTTTTATTTAACATTGTGATATGTTAATGTGATATTAAAATTTTAAAAATATGTATAAAAAATCCATTCTTTTTATTTGTTTGTTTAAATAGTTATAATAGACTATATTTTTGTTGTTTTCAGTTTATATCTTTCCATTGTTTTGCACTTGGTGTTAAGTCATTTCATGGGTAACATATGATGCCTATCTTAATGTAGATTTGCTCCTGTCATGTGCTGTTCTAAGTATGGTAGTCATAATTGTGAGTCAGTTCATAGTGGGTTCTTATGATTTATGCTGTACTCTGCGATCCCCATTCAATGAAAAATTGCTCGGAGGTGAAATTGGGTAGGGTATACTGCTTTAAATCATGAAATCGTTGGACAAATCCTAACCTCATTTCGCCTCATGCTGCGTCTCTCTAAATAAGGTGTGACCTCGTCTCTTTCAACTGTGTTCTTACCTCTATATGCTCTGCATCTTGTGTCCTTTTTATTTTAGAGACAAATGTTAGTGGGTTGGAGTTGAACCCTCTTTCTCCTTATCACTACACTCCTTAACTCCCCCACCCCCACCCCAACCACCAAGCCACGCTTATCACTCCTCTCGTGGCCTTTGTTTCTCTGGTTCTGTGAAGGTCAACCAATGCTGGTTCTATGCCAAGCTGCCATTTTCGTCTGACAGAGGTGGACACTTTTCACTTTCGCTGGCTGTCCCGTCTCCTAGTTTAGTATTTATAGTCGTCTCATCATGTGCACCTTTTCTTTTCCTTTTTCAATTTACTTTCATAAGTTTTTTTAATTAAAGCTAGAGATGCCGTTGGTATTATTTTGTTTAGTAAAGGCTTAATAAAATTGACTGGGTCTTTTTATAGCTAACTTTAGTTGTTAAACACTTCATTTTATAAATAAATACTTATATGTATTGTATCTGATGTCATTGTATTGAGTATGGTGATAAGGACATTGAAGTTCGTTCCTTCACTAAAATCTCTGAAGAGATGGTTTTTCAGTTAAAACGTAGATCAACAAGGTTAAATCATGTAATATGTTGATAAAGATTCTTCATACTGCTTATGATGGTTGAGGTCATTATGAAAATCTTCCCAGGTCTGCTGCAAGATGGTTGCACTCCGGATGCTTCAGCTGTACTTTATGAAAGTGTGAAATCAGCTCGAGCTTCTGTTGCAAAATTGCATAAAAAAGAGATAGGAGGAGGAACTGTCTGGGCACGCCAACTTGGTGGAGAGGTAAAGTGCTCGTCATCAAACTCACCCGAGTATAATATCATCATGCTTCAGAACAGTATATTTGACGACTAAAATCGTGATTTTGATAACATTAGATGTTAGTGACCTTCCCCCTATTTGGAAGGTTTATTCTAGGAGAAATTAGGATGGGCCAAGGAATTAAGCAACTCGGGACTTATTGTTAGGCTTTACTATTTCATAAAATCTGTTAATTATGATTTGCATATGTTTCTTTAGAAGAAATAAAGATGAGCCCCAAGGATTAAATGGGTGGGCCCTTATTAGGTTGGTTTTAACTGTTGTATCATATAAATACAGAGAAGAATCTAGTGAGCGTGGGGATTTTCAGTAATTGTTTTAAAAGAGTGTTGCTGCCTTGTGACCTGGAGGTCACAGCTTGCGACTTGAAAACAACCTCTTCGCTCGTGAGGGTAAAGATTGCGTACATCTACCCTCTCCAGACCCGACCTTGGCGCAACAATAAGGTTGCTGCTGCCTTGTGACCTGGAGGTAATAGGTTCGAATCATGGAAATAGTTTCTCCTCTTGCAGGGTAAGACTACGTACATCTACCCTCTCTTGACCTCCTTGGTGGGAGCCTCGGCATTGAATCAACTTTTTTTCTGTTAAGGCAGAGGCCAGGCTTGAATACCTTTTGTTTATATCAACTCTGTTTTTCCTATAATTTGCATTTCTTAACCAGTTTCTGGCAGTCCATTGTGATAATGCTTTATTGCTTTCTTTTTTTTATATTGATTTTCAATTTGTTCATCGGTAACGTTATCTTTTCCCTGTTTAATGAATATGATCATGTATTAGATTTTAGTTTGTTAAAACAATTTTTTTACTTGGCCAGGGCTCCAAGACTCAGAAATGGAAGCTTATTGTCAGAAACCTTCCTTTCCAGGTTTGGTGTGTAGAGTTACTAGAACATGAAATGATTTATTTTTGGAGACCTGGACTCTTGACTAGTTGCTAAATATGGATACAGGGCAAAGAAAGTGAAATAAGAGACGTGTTTTCATCTGTGGGGTTTGTGTGGGAGGTATTCATTCCAAATAAGTCAGACACAGGGTATGTATTTTTGCTTTCCCTGACACAAAGGTGTTTCAATACAGTATTTATATATTATATATAGTGTTTTCATAACCTGTGTTTCTTTTTCCTCATTTCTTATTTGCAGTTTGTCAAAAGGTTTTGCTTTTGTAAAATTCACCTGTAAGCAAGATGCGGAAAAAGTATGTACGGTTACCTAGGTTTTACTTTATGTACATACTGTATGTATTTTGAAATTACTTGCAAATAAGTTTCCTGTTGCTGTTTCAGGCCATTCAAAAGCTCAATGGATCGAAGTTTGGGAAACGGGTCATAGCTGTTGACTGGGCTGTTGCTAAAAAGATATTCAATAGCGACACTAATGATACTCTTGCTTCAGAGAAAGGTATAATTTGTATCTTAGATCTAAATGGATGTGATACTGCCACCACCATTCTTATCTGTATTTGATTGAATTGATTGAAGTATTGAGTAAGTCAAATCTATGCTGTCAATAGTGCGCTATAGCGGCTGTAGTGCTCGCTATAGTGGCAAAAATTGTGATTGTTCATGACCGTGCCACCACTAATAGCTTCACGAGGAGAGCTTGTTTTATTAGTCATTTTTTAAAATTTGAGTTTTAATGTTTAGTTACTGTAAGTCTTATATGCTTAAACTTGTTTATTTTCATGAATTTTGAATATTTTAAATTTTTCTGCATTTATTTATATCATATTGAGTATTAACTATTTAATATGTATACAAAAATTTTAAATAGCGCTCATCCTGCACTATACCGCAATAATGTTTTCAGGATGGTCACTATCCAGGATTGACAACTATGTCAAATAAAATCATACAGTACAAAAGCATTATTTTTTCCTTATGTCAGACGAAGCATAAATAATCAATACTCAGAACTCCTATTATGAAATCATCAGGGGCTATTATTATAAAATCATGCAGTATAACAGTTTCGCACTTGCCCCACATTTCTTAATGCATTGAGGTAGACTGCATAATCAGTGGAGCAAATGAAGTATTTAAACTGCTTTCTGCTTTTTAAAGCATCAATAAGTATACTTATTTTGAATGCTATCCTTTATGACCAATTATTTCATAGTACTAATTTTATGAGAGATCAATATCATTATCTGGAAATGGATTTTTTGTCCCAATAGTATGATTATTTATCTATATTTTAAAATTTGGTAGAGTATGCTAAAACATGTTGCCTGTTACCCATACTTTAGATGTAGACATACTGATCACTTTTTTTTTGGATGGATGTGTAATTGGCTTCACTTACAAGCATCAATAGCATTTTTCCCCTTATATTTGACAAAACATAAATAATTAATAGTCAGAAATCCAAATCCTATTACCAACTTACAGTGGTTACAATATTTTTTGGAGAAGATAGAATGACAATATTTTGCTGAAAGTTTCAAAACTTAACTGTAATGTATTTGGTAACTATCTTTTTTTTTTTTTGTGTGCGGCTTTTTGAGATAGGATGATTATGTTCGTCCCTTTTAATGCTTTAGTTGGGTGTACTAGGATAATTTGATGTAATTATATAGAGAAGTTTGAACTTTTTTCTTTATGGATGACTGATATCTAACATTCGAAGCATGGGGTCATTGTATACATGTTATTTGTTTCATTATTGTTCAACACTGCAATTCCACTATTGTGGCTTTACATAACTCTATTTATCTTTGACCTATTTAATTTAGAGTGCAAAATACCCTCCATCTTAGCTATGTTTCAAACTATTTAATTAAGACGTCCTTTATGATTTCTTTAGGACAACAACAGGTCAGTGATGAAGATGGTAATACTACTGACGATGATGTTGAGCATATTGACAAGCAATCTGATCATGAAGATGATAGTGATATTGATGATGTCGTGGAGGTAGAAGATTATGAAGATAATTTTGACAAGGAAGCAGACATTGCAAGAAAGGTTCTTAACAACTTGATTACATCCTCTGTCAGAGATGCATCTGTAAATAACGATTCTACGTGTTCTGAAGAAGATAAGAAGCCAAAATCCAAAGAAACTGTTAAGGATGCAGATAGTAAAGCAGCTGACGAGTCTGATAAGGTTTCGAGTGTTTCTAAGCCTGAAACTTCCAGCAGAGGCAGGCTATCAAATCCTAAGCCAACAGAAGAAGATGATTTGCAAAGAACAGTTTTTATAAACAATCTTCCATTTGAATGTGATAATGAAGAAGTGAAGAAACGATTTTCTGGATTTGGGGAAGTAGAATATTTTGCTCCTGTTCTCCACCAAGTGACTAAGTATGTCCTAGAATATTATTTCCTGTGTTTGTGTGTTTCACTGAACATTTTTCATAATCCCCTTTTACTAAATGCAGGCGACCACGTGGGACTGGTTTTCTTAAGTTTAAAACAGTGGAAGCAGCTGACACTGCAATTTCAGCTGCCAGTGCTGCTTCTGGGCTGGGCATTTTATTGAATGGTAGACCATTAAAAGTTTTGAGGGCTTTGGACAAGAAATCAGCTCATGACAAGGAGCTGGAGAAAGCAAACACCGAGGTTCAAGATCACCGCAATCTTTACTTGGCAAAGGTATGTTGTCTTCTCTACTTCTTGTCTAGCTGGCTGTGGTAGCTGATTTGCAGTCGGAGTAACATTTGTGTTCTACTTAATTGTAATAGGAGGGACTTATTCTTGATGGGACTCCAGCCGCTGAAGGGGTCTCGGCCAGTGATATGTTAAAACGCAAAGAGTGAGTATTATATGGTTTTGAAGTGTCATTTATAATTTTAACAAACATCTGTCACATCACATTGGTTTTAATTATTGTGGCTATTGACAAAATGGGTACATGTTTTTACTGTCGCTGATTTTATTGCTCTAATTATATTATTTGTGTAAAATTCGTAGATTGGAAAGGAAAAAGAAGACAAAGCTTCAATCTCCAAATTTTCATGTTTCAAAAACTAGACTTGTTATCTACAACTTACCTAAGTCAATGACTGAAAAAGACCTGAAGAAGCTTTGCATTGATGCAGTCATCTCTAGAGCTACCAAGCAAAAACCTGTAATTCGGCAGGTTTGTGAATTAGATCATCATTGTTTCTGTATATATCTTTAGGAATATCATTCTATTTTTAATGTTATATATACATGTACTTTGCAGTTGAAGTGTTTGAAAGATGAAAGGAAAGGAAAAGTTTCCCAAGAACGCCATTCACGTGGAGTTGCCTTTGTTGAATTCTCTGAGCATCAGCATGCCCTTGTGGCTTTGAGAGCTCTTAACAATAATCCTGGTAACATCAATTTCTTAACAATAATTGGCTCATTTTTTAATAGCTCAATACACTTGCCTCCTAAATTGATCACTTTTTTCAAAAAAATCTATTGATTGACTTTTAAAAGATTAACCAAATCATAAAAAGTGTGTTGCTAGTATCTCTCCTTATCATTGTGAGGTGGTGAGACTTGGGATTGTGTGCACCCTGGTTTTTGTTTAATCCAATGTTGTCTTTTATCAACAACAGAAACTTTTGGTCCCGAACACCGGCCTATCGTAGAGTTTGCACTTGATAACGTTCAAACGTTAAAACTTCGGAATGCAAAGCAACAATTTCAGCAGCAGCCTCATCACGACGACAACAATGCCAGGGAAAATGACAACACTGGCAATGCAGGAGTTCACGCGCATGTAAAGGACCGAAAGCAAAAGTCTCAAGAGCATGACAAACCAGCAAAGAATACAAATGGTAAATCAGGTGATAAAGTGGCAAATGGAAGATCTCCTGAAGAACACAAACCCAAAAGACAGAAAGGCAACCATAAGAGTACGAATGCTGACGTGTTGTCACAGAAAGAAAGTCCAAAAGCTTCAGTGATGAGGTCAAAGAATAACCGTGACGGACAGAATCATGGCACTAAATTACATGAAAGTAAAAATACTGCCATTGACAACTGGAAAAAGTCAGGAAATAGAGATGAAATGGGATTTAGAAAGAGGAGGATGCAAAACCAAGAAGAACAAGAAGGGGAAAAGTTTTCAAGGAAAAGGCCAAAGAAGGGTAAAGGTTCAGCAGGGAAGGAAGTAGTTGATAAGCTTGACATGCTTATAGAACAATATACATCCAAGTTTTCAAACAAGAAGGGTTCCCAAGGGAATGATGGTGAGAAAAAACAGTCTAAACAGCTTAGGAAATGGTTCCAAATAGGTTAACTATGTCCGAATTGAATTTTGCCACTTATATTATACACCACCTTAAGTTGGAGCAGTTTAGCTTTTATTGAGGTTATTTTTACCATTTACTTATAAGTATAATGTAAAAATATTCATAGCCTGTTATTTCCCTGAGGTTTGCCTGGATACGAATTTGTGCAAGATATTTGAATCAATTTTGTAATAGATCATTCAGATGGAGTTAATCAACCAAAATTTTTGGAGTTAAATTTTATAAAAAAATAATGATTAAATTCTGAATTTACTCTTTAAAGTACCACTTTATCCTATTTTGTTCTTTAACTATGATTCTTTTTAAATAGCCAAGTTTATAAAGATCATGCAAAATACTATTAGACGTTATTTATGAAAATTTGTCAAATAGTTCTTGAAGTTTGTATTGATTATGCAAAATACTATTAGATGTTTATTGGTTCAGATTGTACAAGACTGACACTCTAAATTGAAGTGTACAGACAAAATTGAAGTGTACAGACATAATTCAGGCAAAATGTTCCATACACATTTTTTTTTTTTGACAATTCATACACATAATCTATACTCATAATTTTAAGTAGAAATTTAAAAGACATAAGATGCATAACGCAAAGATAGCAAAACCTAACTTTCAGCATAAACACACTTTGCTAGATAAATCAGTTTTGAATATTTTCAAAACGGTTTTATTTATTAAATAGACAGATCGGTTATTATAAATTTACAAAACGAAATTATATGTTGCTTAAGTAAATCCGTTTTGGAAAAATATAATAACGGATTTATCTATTGGTGAGGTAAATCCGTTGTACACTTTGCTTCTAAACGGGTTTATCTAATTTAAAGATAAATTCATTTTGGTTTTATTCCAAAATGGTTTTATCTTTAAATTAGATAAATCTTTTTTGAAGAAATTTACCACGGGTAGTTTGGGAATAAAAAATTGGTGGGGGTAAAAAATTGGACAACATTTGACAACAATAGCTTTGATTGATAGTTACAAAATTACCTTCAGGATGACGAATGACCATTTTAAGTGTATATGTCAATTATTAAAAACGTGTACAACATTTGAGCCAAATAATCTTAGAAAGCTAACATGATATTCTAATTCAAAAAGTACAATGTAGCCCCTTAGGAAAAAACAAAATAGTCCAGGATGATCTACCTTTTAACACCGCTTTTGTTAATCCCAACCCTCAAAAATTCCCAAAACAACTAAGGAAATGCAATAAATAGATGTGGTTGGGGCATACCAAAAATGTTCCCATGGCTCCGTTTGACAAAAAAGAGCGGACAAAAGATAAGCTAGTAGATTGAATTTAAAGTGTTCGATAAAATTAGCTGTTGAACTAGCTTATAAATATAAAATAACATAAATAGACATTTGTAATTAATGCTAAAAAAAGATAGAGAAGATTTATTTAATGCCGGATAAATGAGGAATTTAATAAAAATAAGAAGGGTAAAAATGAAAGAAAAATGAAACGCTATAAGCAATAAGCTCAAACGCTACTTCAAGTAGTCTTTCAAAAAACGCTATAAGCTAGTGTAAAAATGCTATAAACTAATTATGTCAAACACCTGCAATGAGCTTATCTGTTATAAATTATCCGCTATAAGCTAGCAGATTATATAACTTCAAAATATTACTACTTTCAGTCTATATTATAAGAAGCAAGACCCTACATTACACAAACTAAAGAATAACATTGAAATCAACTATTCTCATTCGATAAGGTTAAAAGTTTACATTCTTTCTAAGATTATCCTTTTCATTAAATGATAATTTATACTTCTAATTAACGACATCATTTTTAACTACACTATTTAAATATTCATCATTTAATACACCTTAAATTGTGTTTGTTTCTTATAGGCTTAAATATGTTTTAGGCCCCTGCAAATATGGGGTGTTTTGGTTTAAGCCCCTGCAAAATTTTTATTTATTTATAAGCCCTTGCAAAATGACACGTTTTGTTTTAAGCCCTTCTGTTAGCAAACTGTTAGTGAGACGTTAAAAATCTCTTCTACGTGTATATTTGCAGGGGCTTAAACCAAAAAAAATATATTTTCCAAGGGTCTAATAAATAAAATATATTTTTGCAGGGGCTTAAAATAAAATAAAAAACACACGTGAAAGAGATTTTTAACGTCTCACTAACAGCTTGCTAACAGAATGGCTTAAAACAAAACGTGTCATTTTGCAAGGGTTTATAAATAAATAAAAATTTTGCAGGGGCTTACACCAAAACACCCCATATTTGCAGGGGCCTAAAACATATTTAAGCCATTCTTATATTGTGGATCATAAAAAATATTTGTCTCTTACTTGTAGACCAAATGTAGTACTTCATTAGGATTTGGAAAAAACAAATCATTCCGGTTACAAATTATCAAATATGACTCCAATGACCCTTACTCATCATCTTTTTCTTTAGGGTGTGTTTGTTTGGGGTGAAAGAGGGAAGAGAGAGTAAGGGAGGAGAGACTAAGGGAAGAAAGAGTGATTTTGGCATGTTTGGTTAAGGAGAGAAATAGGAAAGAGAGAAGGAGGAAAGATTAGTTTAGTGGTTTTTGTAATCTTTCCACAAGTGGAGAGAAAGTGGAGAAAAAGGGCTTCTAAATTTGTCTTTTATCATCTTGCCCTCAACTAAATTAAAAAATTATCAAAACATAGAGGTGTTTTTGTCCTTTCAAAACCAAGAGACACAACTCTCTTTCATATTTCTCTCTTCCCTCTTTCACCTCAAACAAACAACCCTCCTAGTCTACTCTATTTCTCCCCTCTTTCTCTCTTCTTCCCGCACTCTCTCTTCCCTCTTTCTCTCTTAATCCAAACACACCCTTAATCATCATTTAAGAACTATTCATATTCCTGCATAATATACTTGCCAGGTAACTCCTAGCCCAACATTGCAAGGATTTAAGGAACAGGAGGAATGTAGACATAACTGTGGTCATGAATATCATCTATTCCATAAATTATTTGAATCCCAAGGCGAGTAGATAAAGCTGCATTTTGTGTAGGGGGACTACTACATTCAGGAACAACAGTGGAGTGTGCATGAATACTTTGTACATTCAACCAATATTATTCTTTGATTCAGACACGTGCCTTATTCTTTGATTGTATAAAATTACAATTACAATGTGAGCAATGTCAAAACAAAATATACTCTTCAGAATTCTTATCCAGAATACCTAATCATGACTCACTAAGAATACACTCTCTTCCTCAAAATACAGGATACAAAAGAACTTTGTAGCAAAAATATAAAAAAAAAATAATAGCACAGAGGATACAAAATGGTGAATGGAAAAAGCGAAAGAAAAAAGGAAAGCAGTGTATATAAAGCTATCTTCACAAGCCCTCAACTATATGCTTTAAATTTCTATTGCTATGATTTATTGATTTGTTTTGTTCTCTCTCTTCCAAACAATTACTATACCGTAAAAATCAGATGAAGCCAAAAAGTTTTCTCCATGGTTCCAAGCAATACCCATCACAGGAAACCGATGACCCTGCATCATAAAAATTATTGTCATTTTCAACTTCACTGTAACATCAATACCTTCAATGATATAAGACCAACCTGTAGCTTGTTTACACATGTATGCTTTGGCCGCGTTAAATCATAGAAATACACATTTGAGTCCTCACTTCCAGACACTGCATATAACAACAATGGAAAGTTAAATAGACAGGAACTGTGATATTGTTGTAGTGAAAGATATTTCAGAAAACAAAGTTTAGTCTCCAAGGCCATTCAAGTCTCAATATAAGACTTATACATTGATAACCAAACACTTTTTGTTGAAAAATGCAAGCTTCATACAATTCTCGCGAGTTATGATTGCATGCAACATACCACAAAAGATTATTTTCCAGTTTCACAGAGCCCAGGGTTCTAAATTAATTTATAACAGCAGTGTTATCAAAATTTAAAAGTCCTTCAAGAGACGGAGTAGAGAAGTGAAAAATAAATGAAGCAAAGAACAATGATATCAACATACCGATGAATTCTCCTTTTTCAAGAGAAAGAAGAGGGCAGAAAGAAGCTTGAATTTTGTGTATTCGTGGCGTTAATTTGAGCGAGCAACGGAGAGTTAAATAACCTTGTATCTCCAACGCCACACTATAAAAGGCAAACTTTAGTGCTCCATAGAAAAATGAGTAACATTAAGACAACTGAATGCAATCAGGAGTAAGGGAAAATCATATTTGAACCTGAAGAAAGACAGACTTCCATCCTGGGTACAAGTCAACAACACAGGTCCTCGAGCCAGCAGAGAGAAACTTCGATACTGCACTGTTGTGACTGGAGATTTGTGTTTGCCACTACTTCGATGTCGATGAGAGCGAGATAACACACCTGTGTGGGAGTTCATTTTTACCGAATATATACATCCCTACATATTCAATCCAGTAAGTAAAGAAAACGAGATAAACCTAATAATTAGAATGTGCATGTGCATGAATAGAGCAGCACACCTGTGAATCTCCACAAAATATGAGATGACCTGTATGATCGTGGTCCATAGCGGTAACTTCAGCATCAAATACTGACTTATTAATTGTCCTTCCAGTGCTAAAATTGAATACCTACAAAGAATATTTTTTAGATAAGTCAATTGAAATATAAACGTAGTAGAAATATCTTTAGAATATCATATATTTTTTTGATACAATTTAGAATATCATATGGAAGCATATGCTGCATGAATTTAGCTGACTGTCGTTGCCTTGCCCTTTTTCCAGTGTTCAAACAACCAAAGATTTTCCCATGTCACTTATTTGGAGTTTTACCTATTTACCAGCCCAGTCATATGATCCAAGTGTATGTTTGGATTTGGAGGATGGAAGGGGAACTATTATCCTTAATTAGGAATTTGAAAAGCTGTGGAAGGAAAGGGATCATGTTGAAGAGTATTCCCCCTCAAACTATAATGTTTTGTTCCCTCCGGATAATGAGGGTTACTTTTATTTCAAAAAATGGTCATTTAATATTTTACACCCATAAATTGAGTTTAAAATGTTTTAAGAGTTGTTCTAAGTTTTATAGTATAGTGCGTATAACCCAAATTGCTTTCCCATTTCTTCCCCTAGTTTTCCAAACACAGGGCATAACTCTTTTCCATTTTGTCTCATCCCTTTTGATTCTATCTCAAACTCTTACAACTTTGAAACATAAACTTGTTGCCAAATCACGAACAGTAAAGTGTTTGCTAAAGAATTTACGAAGCAAGAACACAATGCCACCTTAATGACATTTCAGGTTTTACTGATGCCATATTAGCGTTATTTCAGCTCTTGCTGATTAAGAATGGGAATGACCCCAAGAGAACACATTTCAACAAAAACTTGGGCAAGGAAACCGTCAAATTTGTTACTTCACTGTAAAAAAAAAAGAAACAGGCAACATAATTACATTGATTTCTTTGTTTGCATTGCCAACTGAAAGGAAGTTGTTATTTACCTGCACCAGATACAGAAAAATTCAGTTCTCAGTAGCAACAAAAGGTGAATGCAAAATTATTTATTTATACATATAATCCACGTAAGATTTATATTACATACAGCATGGGAAAATCAAACAATTAACAAAGGAATATTTCTGGGTGTGATGGAGAAAAATTTTCTGCAAATTGGTCTCGTTCTCCCCATCTTTTGCAATTGACAAACTCTCCTCGCTCTCTCAAGCTCCTTCCTCTCTCTTAGTCTCTAAGAGAAGAACATTTAATTTTCACCAGCATAACGGAGAAGATAAAGACATTCTACAAACTAGATTCCTATTCCCCTTCCCAAGCATACTTTTTATTGGTAAACTATGAGCATATTTTCATTTGTTGAAGCCTCAAACCCAAGCAACCCAAAATAAACCAACGGGTATTGAGATCTCAAATTCTTCATCAATTTCTCCTTTTATAAAACAAGTCAGTTCCTTCAACTGCAAGAAAATACTTTAAGCAAATCCAAGCGTCAATGAATTCCTCTGTCCTTAAAAAAATCTAGCCATCTTCAATTAGGAAACTCAAATTTATCACCTCTCTAGTCTGGAGAATGACTTTGAATTTGGGAAGATAGGCAAGAGAGTGGGAAACTGGTAAATTGGTAAACTCAGTCTGCTGGATTTTGTTCTATTGAATTAAAAAGATGAACCCTATTGGAAAACTTAGAAGAATATCTAAAAAAAATTAAATCCAGAAACAGAGTATTTTGTCCAACTATGAAAATACTATCCTTAAATAGAGTTCAGAAGCACTGTATCTTGTACTCACAGGATGAAAACGGATACACAGTTGTGAAGAAACTCCATATATGACCCGTATGCAAATGCCTTTTGATATCTCCCATACCCTCACAGTTTTATCCAATGAAGACGATGCAATGTACTGATTGTTCGATGTAAAATCAAAATCTGAAAATATATCAACATAAAAAGAAATTACTGCTATAATGTAATAATGGATTAATATTTTTCAAACTTTTAATTCCAACAGCCGTAGTTGACATGAAATTTAGTTTCAGAGCATAAACAGGATGCAAGTCCCCAGTAATTGAAGGAAAAGAGGGACAGGACAAGTCTAGACAACCAATAAATGCAGATTATGTCTGATATAGTGTCCTATTAATAGAAAAGTAGGGACTAGGGAGTTTTACAATTTAGGAAATCTTGGAAAACATAATACCCAATTCATGAACAACTAACAAATCCAGAAGGAATGTTAGGTCAATGGCTGACCACTTTTCCTGAAATTTAACAATTTCGATTTATAATTGGAAATATGCCTTCCAAGGTTTATTGATGTGAAGTCCCCCGACTCCCCCCAATATATATATACTAGATGATATTGCCTTTGTGCACTCATGCCCATGTATGTCATGCAAGATTAAATGAAGACAGAAGAGACAATGGCAGTCTATCCAACCTGTGACATCTTTGGAATGCCCATTTAATTGTTTGAGGACAGAAGGTTTCTCCGAAACACAGCACACAGTCAAGGTTCCATCTGATGCTCCATAAGCAAGTAGATCAGAACTCATGTGCCCAAACTTTAATACCGTAACTACACACACAGCTTTTCAGAATTAGTTCACTAAAAAACCAAGTAGACTAGACATTAGTTACAAAGATAATGATAAGACAAATCTAGATTGGACTCTAGTTACTACCAGAGGCTTTGCACTGATCAAAGATGCAATGCATTCCGACAAAAGAATAGGCAGGCTCTACCCCGCGATGCCGTGGACGATCCAAATCACTTGCATTTGAGCTAAAACTTGTTCTGTGATTAGATATTGGATTTGCACTTTGGGCATCCTATCACGAGAATAGACACAATTTTGATATATGACACCAAAAAAGTAAATAATCAAGAAATCAAACCAACTTTCACAGCAAATGAGGAAAATCATAGAAAACTCCTACAATTTAAAAAGCAATTGAACAAGACTCCAAATTATCTCGGTATAACAACTTTCCTTGGCAGTAAAACACACTGGTATAATTCACGTTAATGAAGTTTCATGTAACATCCTAAAGATAAATTGGAGTTAAATGTAAATTTTCCTAAATCCAGATAAGTTAGGTGTTTTTAGTCTGAAGGAAACTTAAACTTTTTGTAATTTCAATTTCAGAAACAAGCACTGAACGGCGAGCGAAACTTACTAAGTTATAAATCCAAATCTGCGTAGTAAAATACAGGTTTAGTTGACAGTCAATTATTAGACAAGAACAAGTGTATCTTTAAATTCTCTGATTTGGATTAAAGTTTTCCTCACTTGTCAACTTCCTTGGTTTTAATTTACTCTTTTGAACAAATTATCCTCTTACCTTGATTTGTATCTAATCATTCACTGAATTCTTTATTTAGTTCTTCCACAAACCTTCCCTTCCAAAAAGAAAAAATGACAAATAAGCTTAAGCATCCTAAATCTCCAGGTGCCCTGCCAAAGCACTATCTGCACTATCTTTATGACAGCATGCTCAAACCTAGCAAAGCACATTGTTAGGTTCCTAGCCTAACCGCAACTAGCAAAAGGGCAATTTAGTCCCTGTAAGTTTATTAATGAACGGAAAAGGAACTGAAATGTACAACGGAAGAGGCTTCAACCCAGTTTTTACAACTTAACAAATTGTCAAAAGATGCCTACTCCACTCCCCATACTTCTATTTATAGAAACATAGAAGAATAGGGTAGTGATTTCAATAACTAACTATCACTAACACTAACAACATACAATAACTAACTAACACTAACAGCATCTCATAACAACATACTAGCCACTTATTTCCTTACAATGTCATCTCCCTTTCTCCTAAGACATACTCAGAATCTATATCTACTGTGGGTCTAACACACATAGAGCCTTGCAGCTAGGTTATTCCCTGTTGAAACTAATGGCTGGTCTCCCTATCACTTATTATGATCTGATAGCTACCTGTGTGCTTGATTGAAAAGGTATAAATCCCATTAATAAAATCTGTCATTTGGTTAATTATTGTAAGGAAACCAATATCTTTCTACTGCAGTTAGTATTACTTAAGACAAATGCATTGCTACGTGTCAAATACAGCAAGAGGAATGTATAAATATATTTACAGCACATTCTACAAGGAATTACTCACCCTTCCCGAACTCCAGCTGTCCACCTCAGACCAACGGGAGAGTGGACTTGGAGATGGAATCCACCGGCCACTGATGAATCAACCAGTAAATTATCCTGATGTCAGAATTGTATGGAAACATAAATTTAAACTAGGGCCATAAATGAGAAAGCTGCATCAGCGTAAAATGTGGTTATAGTTACAAACAGTAAGGCTGAAATTAAAGAAATAACCACAAACTATGTGAAATTCATATTGAAATGCAAAATGATGGCAATTGAAGTGGTAAAATTGTAATTTTGATTATAAGAAGGTTTTATTCAAAGCTAACATAGCACAAGCATTGGAGAATATGATATCCTCCTCCTTAACCAAAAGCATAGAAGGAAAAAGAATAGTGAAGACTATATCAGCTGAAAAGAACTTCCTGATGTCTTGGCAAAACAGTAAAAAGAAATTCACGATCAAACATAAAGAACAGCCATTGTGCGAATTTGTTTAAAAAAAAATAATCACAATATTTTAACATCATATGTTAAAGAAAAAAAGTGAATTTAAATGCGTATCACTTTAAAGCTATGTCCAACTTTAATTCTTTTATCCCTTTTGATAAGTAAGTGACCACTAGGAATCATGTGATGCACAAATTAAACAAATATGATGATTTTAAGTGAAAAATTCAGCAACCTGTTTCCAGGAGTACTTTGAAGGCTTGGGGCACGTAAATTTTCCCAGTTCCTAGGCCTACATATGTAGTTCCTGTATGCCACGTATGTTTTCCCATTGCATCTCCAATCCTTCAACACAATCACGAGAACGTCAAAAAGCATAGAACCTCACTCCACAAGTCAAAAAACAGCAACACAGTAAACAAATTATATTCTTAATAAAATATTTAGCACTCAAACGTAATTAAATAAAATAACAAATATAGTTTAATATGATTGATCTGAAAAAGACATCACAGATAAAATAAATTTTAAGAAAAAGAGATTAGCGTAGTTATGAAGAGCAATTAACTTGAAAAGGAGAATCAATAAGCTTCTAATCCAAAATTAAAAATGTAACAACTCAGAGCCAAAGGATGCGATATCAACAGAAAGAGAAATGCAAATCTAGCACTATTGATTTGGGGAAAAAAAACACTCAGGAGAATAAATAATGCATATTCAAAAACAATAAAGTACTGGATCGATAGGGAAATTCGAAATAGAATATATAGCAAGGAGCATTGAAACAATCTCAATTTTCAGATTCAAGTGAGGAAAATCCTAAACATAATACTGATAACGTTTGATAATTAGCGTACCCTACGGTGGAGAACTCCGGCTTCGGCCTTCCGGTGAAGGAGGAGGCGCCGAATGCCGGTGTATTGGGGATCGGCGTCGGCGGTGACAGGTTGTAGCAAACAGCAGAATAACTCTGGATCTGAACTCTTCTCTTTCTTGTCGTCGTTGCTGCTATTAATGTTTTGGTGTTCCTTCTGTTGTAGTTCTGGTTCGCCGTCGTTCACGGCGGCGCTCCCGTGCTCCGCCATCATGTATTACTAGAAAACATTCATCGGAGAGCGGTGGCCGGACCCGAATCTCCGGCGAACTTGGCAACGGTTGATGTACGAAGGTTCAATTCGGTTGAACGAGAGAGAGAGCTTGAACTTATATGGGGACCTTATTTACTAACCGGTGATCGGAGCAGAAATCGGGGGAATTAAATCAATAATAATATTTTTTTAAAAATTGAAAAATGAAAATTGGAAATGGAATTGCCAATTTCTATTGTTTATTATTTTTCCATTGATAAATTATCCAAAATAAAAAAGAAAATGACATTTTTTTGGGTCAAGAAAGAAAATGACATTGAGAGTTGTACTTTTGTGAAGTCCACAGACCTTGGATAGTGAGTTGTCTGGTTGACTTTTAGTAATTCTAAAGAGTAACTTTTTACTACACCCTCAGTTTTACTTATTGCACCCCTTCTCCTTTTTCTAAAACTCTATACCACAAATTAGTGAACCATCTTCAAACATTATTTATTGATGCCGAACTCACCACTTGTTAGATGATTATCACAATGATTCGTAGTGAAACTGTTTTTTTAGCTCAAACTTGGCCGAACTCGGGCTTGTGATCAGCTAGACTCATTTGACATTGTAAAAATATAGCAAAAAAAAATCTAGATATTAATTAGCAATTTACTGGTGTGTAACCAAAAAGAGTGTGTCCCAGAGATTCTGAAAGTGCACAGATGCAATATCTTACTAGTTTGGATACAAAATGAATCTTCATCCCCTAAATTCAAAGCCTCCTACAATCACATATTTAACCTAAGATGTTATGGGAGAGAATATGTAGATAGTTGATGATTTAGAGAAAGACTTAAAGACTAAATCAGTGTTATTAAACCCGAACCGACCTAGTCAATCGGACCGTGACCCTGTACCCAGCCCAGTTCGAGTTGTTAATTGGACCGTGCATGCACTTAACCCATTGCGACCCGATCAGTTTAGGTATTATGCCGGTGTGACCCGGTCACTCGAGACACGGTTCCATTGAAAACAAATTCCTTGTTATGTTATTTAAAAAGTCTACGGAGGGGATCAAATCCACAACATGTGGCTGGCTAGGAAATATGTGCTACCACTACTACACCAGGGTGGAACTTGTGTTATAACATACAAAAATTGGTATATATTATTTTGTTGTTTTTACTGCAGCTCCACATTCTTATCGTTTTTTTATCCAATACATTTTTTAAAACTACAAGTCAATGCAAAGTAACCATATATTACTAATATTTTCCTAAAACATATATTTTTCTTCAAATATGACATTCGGTCCAACCACTGACCCAGTGCCACGACCGGTCCATTTCGGTTTTGATAACACTGGTCTAAATACATGCAAATATAGAGAACTTTAAATTTTGTGAATCCTGGTCCATCGTCTTTAAGACTAAATTTCTGAATGATTCATTGAATTGATTTCTTCTCAATTGAATTAAAATGTACCGAATGGCTCTATTAATTGAGCAGCAAAAAGGTTTTGCTAACTGATTCAGTTTTCAGTTAGCTAACGCAAGAGTGGGAGAGATTTAAGTGAGGGGAACCTTGAGAGGTGGTTATGATAGGGACTCTAATAGTCCCATTAGTAGAAATAACAATGTCTACTTTATATAAATAATAAAAATACTGCAAAATATGGACATCCAGGGTGATATTCTAAAATATATAAGCATTTCACAGGCGTTATCTTCCTTTCTATTTTTAGAGAAGATGACATAACTCTTAAGACTTCTGCATAGCTGCAACAGTCCGCTGAACAGTTGAAACTCCATCTACAAATTTTGTTCGGAAAAGAACATTTGCATTATTGAACATACCTTCCTTCAGTGACACCACAATAAACTGCAAATCAAAAGAACAAAAGAAATGAGGTTATTCAACTTATCAGTCACTCACTTCAAAGAAATTTGAATATAGTAAAGAAAATTAATTTCACATTAGTAAAACCAAAAAGAAAACTGTTGTGAATACTAGTGTTCTTTGTATTAGGCCCATTAAGCAAGACTGTTAGTGCTTGTAATTAGATACAAATCTAATGTTCATACGTACTTTTTCCACAAAAATCATAACTTAATCTGCATACTCATGATTTTAGTGTGATGTGGCGTATGTGATGGAGAAAGAACAAGGAATTCAACAACTCGTTGATTCAGGGAATACTCAAGACGAGAGGTTGACAATAACAACTCGTCAATTCAAACAAACAGTTGAGAAGTTAACAACAAATTCCAGAAAAATCTCATTTTTTTTTCTTTGACAATCTCATAGGGGAAAGTTTTAAAAAACAAAAAAGGAAACGAATTCTAAAAAGTTAAAAGGATAAATCCGAAGAAATAAAAGGATTAATAGAAAAAGATCATGAAAAATCAAATGATTGAAAAGGAAGAATCTAATAATTGAAAGGGCTTTTTAGGTCCACTTTGCACTATATCATAGTGCCAAACAAGACAACTTTCTGTATCCTTTTATAAGCTAGAATTACAGTTTGATGGCTATTTTTTTATTTATGAAATGGGTGTAGTTTTTCGGGGTATTGAAAAGTTATAAGATTGCATGAAACTAAGGAAATCACACCACAGTATCGAAAATGATCCTCTACCTGTGAGTGTGGAAAATGAGCCTTTATCATTCTGCCTATATTTTGCGTGTGGCTCAAATCGAGAGCTGCATCAACCTGCAATAAATAATAGTTCACATTTGGCTCAACAGCATAAACATTGTGTCAAAGGTATAAAATATATACAAAATGTATGAAAATGAAAGCCTGAGATTTTGGGTGTCTTCATACACAAGCATTTACATAGTTCAAGAAGGCAAAAAATCAGGTGTTCCTAAAAGAAATTTTGGCATTTCAGCCAATTCTACGTTATCAAATTTAAAATTTCCATTTCCCCCACACAATCAATCTCCAAACACAACCTAATTCTTCTTCAACTCCAAAAGTATCTCTATAACTTCCAAGCTCACAGCCTACTAACCTAAACACACTTTTATTCAAAGTATCAATCTATTATGTATCACCCATCAACATTGTATTTAAGGTACTAAACAGTTTTACTGGTCTCATGATTAATGAGACTGGAAAGTCGGAAAAAAAATACAATGCCAGCCAATTCTCATAAATATATAATTCTTAACAGAAAGGATGATTCATTCAAAAGACCATTTTCCACAATAGCTAAAAACCTGTGAAAAGGTTGCAAAGAAAATCATGTAAAACTCACCTCGTCCAAGATGTAGAGTGGAGCAGGTTTAAATAGAAGCAGCGCCAGAATCAGAGAAAGTGCAAGCAGTGATCGCTGACCTCCACTCAGTTCAGACAATGACTGTTTCCATACACTTCCAAATGCAACACGAACCTCCAGACCATCAAGAAACGTACAACCTTCTGGAGGTTCTAACTTAGCCATTGTGCCCGGGAATAGTGTTGAAAAGATGGATCCAAAGTCACTAAAGTAACAGAATAAAAACATGATACTCAACCATTGTCTTATGAAAAAGAGCAATATAAATAGAATAATCGATAAACGACATTGTTAAGAAACTATTTCACCGTTGTGTCAAAAAAAAAGAAACGATTTCCCCAAAAGCTTAAATTGTTAGAAGCTATGGTTTTATATCTAAATATTAACAGTTCCTTTATGCAAGAAGCCAAGAACCCTTTAGGCTCAAAGCATGGACAATTCACAAGGCTCACCATACCTTATACTGAAACTCATTTTTTAAAAAAGGGGTGGATTGGAAGCAAAAATATAGACCTCTCGATCACTTGGTCATAGAGGCTCTCATATTATGCTAAGAACCAATTCAATCAACTATCAAAAAGATTAAACTTGTAGGTGAAGGCTTAAGAATAGTTTTAATACCTTGCAAACATTTTACGTAGACCAAATTACATGGGGGAAAAAAACGTACCTAGTCACTTTGGTCCAGGTAACATTTAGTGTCTCTTTCTTTTTCTCATCTAGTTCTTCAATCACCTTCTTGATTTTAGACTTGTCATTCTAGGCAAAACAAGAGTAGTTGAGCAATTATGCAAGAAAGGTAGAAAAAGTTGAAATAGATTAAAAATCACCTCTATTATATTTTTCTTTGACATCAAGTCATTGTACTCGTCTTCTGCCTTCTCAAACATCGCCATAACTTTCTTATTCACTCTTTTCTCAAGCCTTTATGAAGCAGCACATTAAAACAAGAGTGTCACCATAATAAATGAGTAGGATATATAATTGTAGTTGCACCAAAAATGATAGTAGTGAAGAAATCATATCTTCAAAGCAACACACCCAGATTGTTCAGTCTGAAGCTTCTCGAGTTCTTCCCTTGCTTTACCAGGATTACGAGAAGAAAAATCATAATCAGGTCCAGTTTTACCAAACAACTGCTTTTCAGACGCAATCTATGCATGCTTCTCCATTAATTCATCCACCCTCACAGAACAGTCTTTCTGTTCCATCTCCATTCGTTTTACCTAGAACAAAATAGAATGAGGAGACTTTTCTTTAGCACACTTCTAAGGGTATAGTAGACAATGGTTGTTACAAAATTACCTCGTTTTCCATCCTCTTCCTTTCAAGATTACTCTCTCTAAGTTTTTGTTCAAGCTTTTGCTTCTCTTTAACAATTCCACTGATTTCCTTGTCACATTGCTTCATTTTCTGGCGAACTTCATTCAGCTGTGACTGGACTTCATCGAGATTATTCCTTGCAGCAACAACCTACACCTTGAAGGTTTGAGGACACAATCCTTCCTCTGGAGAAAGAGATCTAATCAAAATAAGTATGTATGCTTACTGTGGATCTTTGTTCTTCTACTTCCGAGGAAAGATTACTAATCTGTGTTCCTATTGTTGCTAATTGATTCTCCAAGGAAGCTTGCTCCCGGATAGCAGCTTCCATTTCCATGACAAGCCTCTCCTTTTCCATGTCATGTCCCTAAGAATCAGCGAGCAACCAATTAATTATCACAATGCAACGACTTTTTAGTTATTTGTTTACCTTATTTACTATAGATTATTATTAATTCGGTCGGAGCACTCAAATCTTGAAATTCTGTCCCAACATTTTTTCAAGAAAAACATGTGAACAATATCTCCACTCTTTTGCCTTAAGATCAGGACTACATGAAGTTTTCGCTTTGTAGTCAATATTTAACTGTTGATTCCACTTTTCACAAGCTAGATCAACAACCTTTAATGTGCCAGTTTACTTTTTTTGCAGTTTTTCTTCTAGGGCTGGCAAAAAGAGTACAGAGGTTCTATAAAATGCAATAATGCAAGCTACTTTTCAACAATTGCAGCAGCACTGTTTATATGAAAGAAATGCAAGACAATCGCCATTATCCTCAAACAATTGATGACATAATGAGTATGAAAGCTGCTTTCAACAACTGCAAATGTAGGCTAATCAATAGCTCCAATGCATCCTTGGGCCATAAAGGAAATAATAAATAGCCCTTCACTGGAAATCCAACTTTTCATCCGAACAAGATTTTAACAGACTACACCTACATACTGGAATTCTACTAGAACCTACTTGACCATCACTTTACGGTTGGCAACTATTTGGCTGCTAAAAAGCAGCTCAAATGATGGTGATATGTCAAAAAATAATGGTAATATTTCAAGTATACCTCCTTTAGGTCTTTTGAAGATGACTGCATCTGGGATTTGATTGATTTTATCTTTTTCTCCAAGCCTTTGAGCCTACTTTCTCGGTTATTGTCGTGCTCTTCGATTGATTTCTCAAGTGATGAAACAGTTTTGACACAGTTCTCATATAAGAGTTGCTTTTCCTTGACTGCAGATTTTGCTTCTTCAAGTTCTTGCTCAATCTTCTTCGCTAATTCTCCAAGCTACAAATAGAAATGAGATGGGGTAGAAGGGAGCAGACAGAGAGATAATTAGATAAATAACACGGAACTGCACAAAATCAAGGTGCAAGAAAGGAATCAAACCTTATGATGCTGGTTTTGCTCAGCTGTTTCCTGAACCAAGGAAAGATCTTGTAACTTGAGTTCTAATTGTGTTTTTTGGTCTTCAAACTTTTTCTGAAGAGGAAGAAGCTCTGTGATCTGTATGTCAAGATACAAAGAACAGATTTATAAGATTGAGATTATGATGCATAAAAAAAGATAGAGATTATGTTAGAAGTTTGACTTTGAAATCATGAGCTTATATACAAGAAAATGACTAGGCTTCACAAGATTATAGAAAGTATAACAGCAGATGTTAACAAATATCAAAAGCTCCTAATACAGAAGAAAATTATTATTTGAGTTCAATTTCACACTTGACAGCATAACGTTTTTGTATGTCCTTGTAAATTATTAAGACAAAAAAATGTTTGAAAACAACTCTAGAGCATATATGTGAAGTAATGAATCTAGAGACAAGGTTAGATAGACGCTAAACCGAAACAAAGTCAGATCAACTTGTAAATACTTCTAATTCCTGCCATTATCGTTAATCTTGCGCCACCATTGTCTGGGCAGCAATTTTATCCATGGCTTCTAGCATCCGTTCTGGGTTCACCAACTCAGAGCAAGGTTCTGAGTTTTGCGATTTCCGATCTTCCTTGAACTCTTCATTTCTCTCCTCCACTTCTGTTTTCATAGCAACAACAAGGCTTCCAATGGTCCTTCCGATGCCATCGTATCTCTCGTGCTCTACCGGTTTTGCGATGCCTTCTGAGTTCTGCACCTTGAGATCTATCAAGTCCTCTTCAATCTCTTCTTCCACATCACTTGGCTTCTCATTTCTCTTCAACAGCGTGTTTGATTCATCTCTGCTCCAGCTTCTTCGACTCGGAGCTCAGTGCCGCCGAGTATGGTGTCACGGCCCTTCTCGTTTCCTTCTTTTCCAGAGTCGCTTGATTTCTTCATGCTGGGCTATCATAACCTCCAAACGCTGCTCTAGTTCTTCCATTTGAGCACCCAAGATCGAGTGCTCTAATACCACTTGATAGGTACCCAGATCCATCTCAATCCAAAAGAACAACAAACTGTTTATTGATAGAATTTAGGTGCTGAATCTAACTGATATCAGCCCTAGAAACAGAATTACAAGAGATAGTTGCAGAAAATGAAAATGGCAATCCAATTGCCAAATCCCTAGCCCAAGCCAATCCCAAAACCAGCCTACCTCAAGCAACTAATGACCCTCCCCTATATTCACTCTCTCACCTCTAACCAACTAAAATATTCCCTCATCTCTTACGTGATTTTGCCACATCAGCAAGTTAGTTATTCTCTTTCCCACCCTTTTATTCAAATTCTGCCAGAGTTCCCCTTTTACCCTTTCTAGAATAAACTTTCTCAACCCTATTGAAATGTCTTGGAGTAACAAGGCCAAGGATCTCATCATACGGTTAAGAGTTATTATAATAAGTTACTTAGTCTTGAGTATATGGGCACGGCCCATATGTCTTTCTCATGTACTACTCCCTTAACCTATATATGTGTGTGTGTGTTAAAAACCTATTGGAGGGTTGAAAAGTTTAATAATAACGCATCTAACCCCATTATAAAAACTATATGCCATTGATTAATTAAATTAAAGAGGTTATTCATTCATAACACAACATGTGACTCATGTACCTGGCATCTAAATTTCAAGCAATTGACTCCAACTCAAGCTAATTGAGCTTATGATATTGATTCCTTAAGTTATAAATTCAATCTCAGACAAATAAAACAAGAAGCAATAGACAACTTTGTTCAACAATGTATATTTCCAATCTTACTGGGTTTTCTAAATATAAATTTCAATAACTTTCTTGAAGACGGCGTGCTAGGGTCTACCTTTGCCTCAATCTCCGATAACCTTCTTTGATGCACTGAAAGTTTTGATTCAGCCTCAGCCACAGCATGCAATTGCCTCAAAAGATCATCGCTTCCCCTGTTACAACAAACCAAGCACAACATACAATAGAATTTCATCAGATACAAGCATTCAATAACTACGATCTCTGGCCACAGTCTATTGGGCAGAGAATAAGAGAGATATGCATATTTTAGTGGCAATTGGGACAACGAAAACAATATGGCATCATACTTCCGGCTTCCCCCAGTCAGAAGACCACTTGGCCGAAACATATCTCCTTCAAGAGTGACACTTGTGGTGAGAATCTCCGAATTAAATGCTATCTATTAGACATCCGATAAAGTGCAAGCCAAAATGAGCATCAAAATAGGTGGGTGTGAAATGATCACATGCCTGATTAGACAATTATGACTGTATAAACATCAAACAGATGAAGTGCCACGTGGTTGATGGTGGAAACATATTGCACTAACCTAGTTAAATGGGACATTTCGTGACAATTTTAAAAGCCATTTCTATTTTAAACATATTAGATTTAAATGTACACCAAGAAAATATTAGACATCATGAAAGCATCGAGCGAGATGCATACAGTCAATGTTAGTCTGTTACAAACCCAGCGATGAAAAATCAAAAATTTATAAGAAAAAATGAAAAAGAAACAAAAACAATGAATGAATGAATGAATGATTGAGAATAGACTAAGGATATCTAGGGTTTCCCCCACTGTAACTAGGCCACTATTCTGTTATTTTAAACTAACAAATCTGAACCCCCTTATGCTATTTGGGTATCCTCAACTAACTAACCTAACTAATCCTAGCTGCTTCAGTTCCCCTTCATTCTACCCTTTTATCCTATCAGTCACTTACTATGTTTCCAACAAAATGATCAAACAAAAAAGGGCAACCCGATGCTATAAAACTCCTACCAGGGAAGGGTTGAACCTATTATAGGTCTATTATAAACAGTCTTATCTTGCGATTAAGTTATGAACTAGAGCAGACCAAGTGGGTTTGGAATTCAATACTACCCGTTGCGCATAGGGAAGGGTGGCGATTGTAGAAGGAAGTAATGTTGCTTGTGTGCTTGTATTGTGCCTTTCTTTGTGACCAATTAAAGGGGCGGCTGCTCCACTCTCTCTTTCTCTCAAGCCGAGAGCACTCTTAAATTGAATCTGAAGCTTTAAGGCATGCATGTGTGTTTAGAACAAAATCCACATAGGGTGACTCAAATACCACATGGTTTTGCTGCATTGATTAAAACAAAAACCACATAGAGCAACTCAAAACGAATCTAGAAAGATAACGTGTAGCAAAAACACTTCTAACAATGATTAAAGATACATGAAGATAATTGGTTGAATATAAATTAGGAGAAATGTAATGTTCTCCTTGTGTAGGTAAAACAAAAACTGTCAGACAACATGTATGCGCACGTTAATGTAGTATCATTATGATTGGAGTACCTTCCATTGGTCATGACTCATGCATGCGCACATCCACATGTATTTATATATGCTTTTATGTTTTTTTAAATTATTTATTAACAATTTGATAAAGTTTGGCGCCTAAACTTTATGGCCTTAAGTTACTTACATTCAACATTATCTTAAGGGTTTAAAGATGATGTACAAAAATGCATAGGGACAAATTATGTAGATCTATAGCGCTACATGCGGAACGCTTGACGTCAAGGAAGGGTTTACGCCTCAACGTAAAATTAATGCTTCCAAGTAACTCAGCAGGAAAAACAACTGTAGCTTGTTACCTCCTTTGCAGCATCAATGGTTTTGCAAACAAAGGTTGAGCCAAAGACATATCCCATTGCACTCTAGAAGTAGAAAAAAATATAAAATTTAGTTAGAAAAAATTGAGTCCAACATAAATCACAACTAAATTCTGGGCATCAAAATAAATCAAATTTTCCAGAGAGATGATCAACACAGCCAGCAAGATAGTAACGAAAAAACTGGAGAAAGAACTTTAAAACCAATTTAAATGGCATGGAAAAAAAATTCAGTACCCATGAAGGCATCAGATACCAAAAAAACTTTAGAAATATGTGCAGTAAATGTTATTTTAATTATAAATTAAAATTCAAGGAAGCAGACCTTCAAATCTTCTGCATAACCAACCAAAGAAAGTGCAATTTCAGCATTCTCCTTGCCCACCTGCAATGGAATTAACAAAAGCCTTCAGTAAAGCTAAATAAGTAGTCAAGACATTAGCTAGCAAAAACTAAATATAAATATTTCAACTAAAAAATGCAATCACCAACCGATCTAACAGCAGCTTGTTGAACTCTGGGGGAGACAATATTGGACTGTATTTTGTTCAATGGTATAATTGTCACTCTTCTTCTAAGATTGCCATTCTGCAGTAGTTGCTTTCCAGTACTTTCTGTGTCAACTACAACATTAAACAACTTTCCACCAGCTGTAACCTGAAAAGGTCATGTTCAAGCTGTTAACAGAAGAATTTTCATTTATGATATACAAAATCAGATACAAGTTATCATGTTGTCAACATCTAGGGCAGTCACTGTGGACCTATCTTTCACTTTGATGAGTTTTGCAACAACACCCTTCACCTTTGACCTATCAAAGTTCTTGACAGGATCACGGTATGTAAATTCAACCTTAGCCAAGTACGCTGAGATATTGCGTATTTCATCCTTCAACTTTTGCACATAACCCCTCTCAGATTCATGTTCCTGGAAGTTATTTTAAAGAAGAATTAAATTAAGAAACTTGTGAACCTCTTTAAATTGGAAAGAAAGTAACAGAAGAGAAACCAAACTAACCTTTTGCAAAGCTTCCATCTCACCCACTTTATAAGGAAGAGACTCCAATCCTGTTTTGATATTTTCCACATCTTTTCTTATACTGCTGAGCTCATTTTCAACAGCAACAGCTTCATCGCGTTTTGACTTTAATTGATTTTTTCTCTCTTTCAGTTCTTTTTCACAATGGCTAATAATGGTTTTCAGCTGTTTCAACTCTGTTTCAGTGCTCCCAACTGCTATGTTTGCATCACCTAGTTGATCCTTCAGGCATTTATCCTCATTACCACTACTCTTGCCAGCTAACACACCCTATCAACAGTTTTGAGTAAAAGAATAAATAAAAACACCCAAATCTGAAAGAAACCCCACGCATAGACATCATAAAGCCTGACAATATTAATCCGGAACATGCTTCTTTTACCTGGTATTCCTTTTCATGCTCCTCCAGGCTTTTCGAGAGCTCATCAACTTTGTTTTTCAAATCAGCTGCTCCCTCTTCAGCCTTTTTAACAGCAGAAGCCTTCTCTTCAACAGATTGCTTCGACTCTTCAATATTTTTAACAATCTTAAAACATCAAGGTTCAAAAGCCAACTATTAGGTTCACGAAATGGAAAAAAATTTAAATACAAGTAGCATAAAAACTTAAAAAAGTATGACGTTGATAATCTTGAAATTGAGCAAAGAACGATACTAAAAGTTCATGCCGTGAATAAGGAAATAAAGAAGTTGTAAATAGTTGGTTTCTTTATATTTGTATTCGGTCCAGGCCCGTTAGGTTTTCACATAGAATAGTCTATTTAAACTTATTAGTGTTTGTATTCGAGAACAACAATCATACAATCAATAAAACGGAACTACAGCTGCTCTGTAGTCGCAGACGTAGGCAACAATTGGCCGAACTGCGTAACCAATATCGCGTCTCCTTTCGTGACATGGTATCAGCAGGTTTTCGATCATACCTTTGATTTCGTTAGGGTTTCATTCATACTCGTGATTTCGTTCAGAACTGAGACTTCGTCAGCAACACCTCCTTCGGTCGCTCTTGCCTTGGCCTTCATCGTTGCTCGTGGTTTCCTTTAGTGTTTCGAACTCGTCAATTTCTGGTTCGTGGGTACCTTCCGGTTCTTCCCGACCTTCGAAGTCGTGTCTCTCTCTTGGATTCTTCTTCTCCGTGCGTGTGATCGCGTTCGTGGTCTCTGGTTCCAGTTGCGGTTTCGTGTTCCTGGTTGTGTTCGTGACTGCTTCATCATTCTTGTTGTTGCTGTTTGCCGTTCGTGTGCTCCTTGGCTGTGGGTTGTTTCATTCCTGGTTCCAATTTCGTTGCTTCTGTTTTGCGTTCAAAGTTGGTTCTGTGAGTTGTGACGTTGCTGTCTTTACTGGACATTGGGCTTTTAATTTTTAAAGTGTCTGCTACAGTAACTTTATTGAAGAGGCTGACCTACTCTTTGTTATTAACAAAGGGTCTTTTGCTCCCTGGGTTACTTTTTATTATTATTATTATTAACAAAGGTTATTAACAAAGGCTGACCTGCTCTTTATTATTATTGAAGAGTATTTGTTGGTTTCTATTGGCTATTTTAATGGCTGCTGAAAGAGAAAAGGATAATTTTTGTGTTCGCTTTACCGGCAAGAATTATGCTGCTTGGGAATTTCAGTTCAAGATGTATGTCAAAGGGAAAGGATTATGGAGTCACCTTGATGGGATTTCTAAGGCGCCCGAAGACAAAACTGCCTTAGATGCGTGGGAAGTCAAAGATGCTCAAATTATTTCATGGATCCTCAGTACTATTGATCCTCAGATGATCAATAATTTGCGATCTTTTTCAACTGCTCAAGAAATGTGGAATTACTTGAAGCGTGTTTACAATCAGGACAATACGGCCAAGCGTTTTCAATTGGAGTTAGAAATCGCCAATTACAAACAAGGTAATTTGTCAATTCAAGAATATTATTATGGTTTTCTGAATTTATGGACAGAACACTCTGCTATTATCTATGCTGCTGTTCCCAAGCCGTCATTGCCAGCCGTCCAAGATGTTTATGATACTAGTAAACGAGATCAATTCCTCATGAAAATTCGTCCAGAATTTGAGGCTGTTCGAGGTGCTTTGCTGAATAGGAACCCTGTTCCTTCCTTGGATATTTGTGTTGGTGAACTGCTCAGGGAAGAACAACGTCTCCATACTCAAGGAACCATGGCTCATGATCCCGTCCTTTCTGAACCTGTGACAATTGCATATGCTGCGCAAACTAGAGGCCGTGATATGCGACAGACTCAATGCTTCTCTTGTAAACAATTTGGACATGTTGCTCGTAGTTGTCCTAAGAAATTTTGCAATTACTGCAAGCAGCAGGGTCATGTCATCTCTGCCTGTCCTACGCGCCCTCCACGACCGACTAAGCGTCCGGTGCAGGCATTCCATGCCACCACTAGCTCTGCAGCTGGTCCTTCCACCACTGGTGCATCTACCTCTTCCGCTGGTCCTTCCACCACTGGTGCCTCTGATGGTGGTGCTCTACAGCTTGACTTAATTCAACAAGCGGTACTATCTGCTCTTTCTGCCTTGGGCATTACTGGTATGTCTTCTTTCATCAAATGGTTACTTGACTCTGGTGCATCGAATCACATGACGGGTTCCTCTAAACTCTTGCATAATTTACGTTCTTATATTGGTAATCAGAAAATTCAAATTGCTGATGGTAGTACCCTTCCTATAACTAATGTTGGTGACATAAATTCTACCTTTCGAAATGTGTTGGTAGCACCTGGGCTTGCCTCAAATTTATTGTCTGCTGGTCAATTAGTGGATGAAGGTTGTGATGTTAATCTTACTCAGGATGGTTGTGTTGTGCAGGAGCGGGTGTCGGGGAAGGTGATCGCGAAGGGGCCTAAAGTTGGGAGAGTGTTTCCACTCCACTTTATTCCCAATCATTTATCTCTTGCTTGTACTAGTGTTTTGAATGTATGTGAGGATTGGCATAGGAAATTGGGTCATCCAAACTCTGTTGTTTTGTCTCACTTATTTAAGACTGGCTTGTTAGGTACTAAACCTATGGATTCTAGTGCCTCTATTTCATGTTCTGTTTGCAAATTAGTTAAAAGTAAAACACTTCCCTTTCCATCTGGTGCTCATCGTGCTTCTACTTGTTTTGAGATGATTCATAGTGATGTTTGGGGAATCTCACCTATCGCTTCTCATGCTCATTATAAATATTTTGTCACCTTTATCGATGATTATAGTCGTTTTACTTGGATTTATTTTCTTAAATCTAAATCTGAAGTGTTTTCTATGTTTAAGAAATTTCTGATGTATGTTGAAAATCAATTTCAAACTAGTATTAAAATTCTTCGGTCTGATTCTGGTGGTGAGTATATGTCTCATGAGTTTCAGGAGTTTTTACAGCAAAAAGGTGTATTGTCTCAACGATCTTGTCCCAACACCCCTCAGCAAAATGGTGTTACAGAACGTAAAAATCGTCACTTGTTGGATGTGACACGTACCTTACTTCTCCAGGCTTCTGTTCCATCCAAATTTTGGGTGGAGGTTCTTTCCACAGCTGTTTTTTTGATCAACCGTCTTCCTTCCATGGTGATTGGGTTTGATTCTCCTTACTTTCGTCTTTTTAAAACTCAGCCTGATTACAGTAGCTTACACACTTTTGGGTGTGTGTGTTTTGTTCACCTACCATCCATTGAAAGACATAAGCTTGGAGCACAATCTGTCCAATGTGCATTTATGGGGTATAGTCATTCTCATAAGGGTTTCGTCTGTTATGATATCTCTAACCATCGTTTTCGCATTTCTAGGAATGTGACATTTTTTGATAAACAGTTTATGTTTCCTTGCCCTTCTCCTGATCTGAATGATATTGCTATACTTCCCCAATTTTCTACCCCGCGTTCACCTATAGAACGTTTTAAACCAGGACTCATATATGTCAGGAAACACAGTGTGCAGGTTCCCATTCCCCCTTCCGACGCTGATCCGCCACCTGATCCTGATCCTGCACCACTTGCACCACGGCGTTCTAGTAGAACGTCCCGAGCACCTGATAGATATTCACCAGACAGGTTTGATTCCTCACATACTGCTTTAACTGCTTCTCTCTCTAGCACACCTATTCCTACTTGTTACTCGCAGGCTGTTAAAGATGTGCGTTGGGTGAATGCCATGAATGACGAACTTCAGGCCCTTCAAGACAATTTCACTTGGGATATTGTTTCTTGCCCTCCAGATATCAAACCCATAGGCTGTAAATGGGTTTATTCTGTGAAACTGAATTCTGATGGATCCCTCAATCGTTACAAGGCTCGATTGGTTGCTTTAGGCAACAAGCAGGAATATGGTATTGATTATGATGAGACATTTGCACCGGTTGCTAAAATGACTACTGTTAGAATGGTGCTCTCTATAGCTGCTTCTCATGGGTGGTCTCTCCACCAAATGGATGTTAAGAATGCATTTCTTCATGGCGATCTGACTGAAGATATTTATATGACTCCCCCTCAGGGCCTATTCTCTTCATCTAAGGGGGTGTGCAAGCTCAAACGCTCTTTATATGGTTTAAAACAGGCGCCTAGAGCATGGTATGACAAATTCCGTTCCACTCTACTTGGGTTCTCTTTTACTCAAAGTCAGTATGATTCATCTTTGTTCATTCACCGTACATCTACGGGCATTGTTCTGCTCCTTCTTTATGTTGATGATATGATCATTACTGGTTCTGATGCAGCATCCATACAGGAAGTTAAACAGAAACTTCAAGCCTCATTTCAAATGAAAGACCTTGGTCTTTTACATTATTTTCTTGGACTTGAGGTTCATTCTACTTCTAAGGGTATATTTCTCCATCAGCATAAGTATGCCACAGACCTTATTGCTATGGCTGGCCTCCAATCCGCTAATCTTGTGGATACTCCTCTTGAAGTTAATGCTAAATACCATCGTGACGAGGGTGAACTTTTGACCGATCCTTTATTGTATCGACAGCTCGTGGGTAGTCTTAACTACTTGACCATTACACGACCAGACATTTCGTTTGCTGTTCAGCAAGTAAGTCAGTTCATGCATTCTCCCCGTCATCTTCACTTGGCAGCGGTTCGTCGTATAATTTGCTACTTGAAAGGTACATCTCAACGGGGCTTATTCTTTCCTACTGGGGTCCCTCTTAAGTTAATTGCCTACAGCGATGCTGATTGGGCTGGGTGTCCTGACACTCGCCGCTCTGTCACTGGTTGGTGCATGTTTCTTGGTTCTTCGTTGATCTCATGGAAAAGTAAGAAACAAGCAAGAGTCTCTAAGTCCTCAACTGAATCGGAATATCGTGCTATGTCTACGGCATGCTCCGAAATACTTTGGCTTCGTGGTCTATTGGGTGAACTTGGATTTCCTCAAACTGAGCCGACATCTCTCTATGCTGACAATACAAGTGCCATTTAGATTGTTGCAAATCCGGTTTTTCATGAGCGTACTAAGCATATTGAAGTTGATTGTCATGCTATTCGTGAAGCCTATGATAATCGTATTATATCCATTCCCCATATCAATACTCAATTTCAGGTTGCAGATATTTTGACCAAAGCTGTTCCTCGTCCGCGCCATCAGTTTCTTGTTAGCAAATTGATGCTCCTTGATGACCCGCATCAATTTGAGGGGGGATGTGAATAAGGAAATAAAGAAGTTGTAAATAGTTGGTTTCTTTATATTTGTATTCGGCCCAGGCCCGCTAGGTTTTCACATAGAATAGTCTATTTAAACTTATTAGTGTTTGTATTCGAGAACAACAATCATACAATCAATAAAACGGAACTACAGCTGCTCTGTAGTCGCAGACGTAGGCAACGATTGGCCGAACTGCGTAACCAATATCGTGTCTCCTTTCGTGACACATACTTGTTCTTTATTGGCTTCTTCACTCCTCAAAGTGTCTTCTTTATTATTTAGTACAGACGTTTCCCTCACAAGATTCAGGGAAAGTTCATCTACCTTCTTTGTCAGAGATTTCACTTCCCCACCCATGCTTGCTTCCTTCTCAGCAGTCAACTGAGCTATTTTAGCCTCCATTTCCTTTACCTCAACCTGAGTTGACTTAGAAATGTCATCAATCTCAGCTATCTTGGCTTTTACTTGTTCCGCCTCAGAAGTAGAATTGTCTTTTATCCTCTCTGCTTGAACATACTCATAAGCAATGCAAAACCTTCTCAGCCTATCTAACTCAGCAGTAGAATTGCCCATTGCATGTATTGCGTCCTTTCTTTCCTTAACTTCTCCAAAGCAGGCAGTATCTCCTGATCAAGAAGCTTGTTAATCTCATCAACCTTGCTCTGCTTCTTCTCAAGTATTTTTAGTGCAGCCTCTTTTTTGGTCTCGTACATTCTTGTCCCTGCAGCTTCCTCAAGCATAGACAATATCTCTGGCGGTTTCATGTTCAAAACCTTAGTGATGCGCCATTGCATAATGAGGAAATGCGGATTGTTAACATTTAGCTGCACCGAATGGAAAAGGTTTTGGACTTGACTAGGCTGTGCAAGTTTCCCATTTATCAAATACTTGTTCCTCCCTCCAACCACAATCTGCATTGTACCTCCACCACATAACATAAAACATAACAAACACACAAAATGAAAAATTGCATAGCACATAATTGATAATTAAATTTGGATTTAAAACACAAAGTCAACTAACCCATGATTAATTAATACAATAACAACTTTTAAAAGGTAGAGACTGTAAATCAATTAAAGCACCAACTAAAGCTAAATGACACTTAAAAATGGTATAAAAATGGAAACTTTTAAACTAGAAATTCCATATTAAAAGCAACGAATTAAAAAACAAGGTTAAAAAAGAACAAAACCTGTCTTGTGACGGTAATCTCAGAATGGTCTTCATATCCAAGAGGGCTTCGATTCCTCTGAGAATTATCAAACACTATTGACACAGTGGCCTTTGTAATTCCCGCTTGGCCTTGCTTATACACAAGCTCCTGAAGATTCGAAGCACGAACCTGCTGCAAGTTAGTGATGCCAAGAACAAAGCAAATCGAATCGAGAATATTCGATTTACCAGAACCGTTCAAGCCAGTGATAGCATTGAAGAAAGGATCGAAACCTGGAACAACGGTTCGTGTAGCATACGATTTAAAACCTTCCAAACAAATTTCCTTTATGTGCATTTTTGGAAACGCGAAAGGAACAAAGAATAATTATAATTAAAAAGTGAAATTGGGAGAAATTGGTTTAGGGAAATGGATTCGGAAGAAGTGATTTAGGGTTTATGAGATCGAAACCCTAATTTATTGGTGAGATTTTACGAACGTTGTGTTGTAAAGAGAGCGTGGAAAGGGAAGAATTTGAAGTTTGCGAGATAAGTGGCGGGTGTGAGAAGCGACTGAGAACTGATATATAGTACGATTTGAATTTTTAAACGAAACTTAAGAAACGGTTAACTGGCTAAAGAGCCTAGTGATAAGCGGAAAACTGACCAATCAAAATCTTTCACTTACTTTCTTTGTTTTTGTCTCGTACTCTTTAGCCAGTTACCGTTCAAGTTCAGTGGAGAAAGGCGGGGGATTTTCGCCAATTTCAAAAGGACAGTGACGCCAACGTGGATGATGATGACATAAGTCACATAACACCAAGTTTCCGGGAGTGGATTCCATGCATTGAGTGCGGGAATAACTTGCTGGCTTTCCCATTTTTTTGTCTGTTAGATCAATCGGACGCACTAGATTGTGCCATCTGGAATAAACGTGTCACATTCTAGTGCGTGTGATTGATCTAATGAACGAAAATAAGGGAAAGGTAGCAAGTCATTCCCGCGCTCAAGGCATCGAATCTGCTCCCCAAGTTTCCCTGAGTTTTGATGGGTAAGATACCGAACATCCAATCACTCAATGACACATCATGCTTATCTAAAAAAAAACTCAATGACACATCATTTTTACATTATTTTTGCTCCGTTTTGGTCCCTCATTTTATTTTTGTTTCATTTTGGTCTTTGTCGTTAGTTTTTGTTAAAAGAAGTGTCACTGCTAACTGGAATTCTTTAAATAATGTGACATATAATGGACCAAAATGAAACTTAAAAGAACATGAGGGACCAAATTGACAAAATTAACAAATCTGGAAAAACACCCCAATCTTCATCTTCATCTTCTCCAGCGAGCCACCACCACCTCCGGCGAGTTACCTCCACCACGACCACAAACAGTGATGTCGCCTCTCTCTCCCCCCTCTCTCTTCGTCATTGAAAGTGCCAAAACACTATAAGAAAAACATGTTTTTTCGGCGGATTTTTTTTCGTCGGTACATTTCAGGCGGTTTTTTCAAAATACCGGCAGATTTTTTAAAAAAAACCACCGAAAATCTGACTACCGGATTTTCCGTCGGGTTTTTGTAAAAAAATTCGGCGGATTTTTAAAAAACCAAAATAAAAAAAATTAAAAATCCGCCGGTAACATTTCCGGCTGATTATTTAAATTACCGGCGGATTTTAAAATAAAATAAATCCGCCAGAAAGATTCTGAGGGAAAAAAATCTGTCTATAAATAAAACTTTCTCCTAAACTTCTCTCATATCACTCATTAGTTCATTCTCATTCTCTTCGACATTTTCTCTATGTTATTTTTTTCTTCTTTTTCATACTCTCCAATCTCCATAAATTTTTGTACATATCTCTCTTTTATATTTCTGCTTTCTTCTTCTCACTCCTTCATTCTTATTTCTTCTTACTTCTTTATTTTCATTCTCTCCTATATTATTACTTCTCATACTCTCCTTCCTTCTTACTCCTTCATTCTTCTTTCTTCTTCATTCTCACTCTTTCATTCTTATTTCTTCTTACATTTTCATTCGTATTCTCCCCTATATTATTTATTCTCACATTCTCATTCATTTATTTCTTTTCATTCTCTTCTATATCATTTTTTCTCATATTCTACTTCATTTTCATTTTTTCTTACTTTTTATTAAAATACATATTAAATTCCTTCTCAATAAAATACATATTAAAAAAATTATTTAATTTTTTTTTTTTAAAAATGCCAGTAATATGCATTTCCGATGGATTTTTCAAAAAAAAAATTATTTTTTAAAAATTATTTTTTTGGTAAAAAATCCCCCAGTAATGTGCATTTCCGGCGGATATTTCAAAAAAAAATTAAAATTCGACAGAAAAAATCCGCCGGAAATTACTAGAGGAATTATGCTTTACCGGCGGAAAAAGCCGCCGGAAAATCTGCCGATAACCGTTACTTGAGGGCGAATTTCCGACAGAAAAAATCCGCTGGTAAAGGCACATTTCCGGCGAATTTTTTCCGCCGGAAATCCGCAAATTTCTTGTAGTGAAAAACCGTAAAACGCAAATCTACATTTTCATTTTCTTCTCGATTCGTTATTTTTTTGTTGAAATATTTTGCTAACAATCAGTAAATGCACCAATTTCGAGTCTATTACAAGTGGTTTGGTGAATTTTTGTTGAGTTTTGAGCGTTTCCCCAATTTTCAAAACCCAAAGCGTGTTTGCCTCTGAAAATCATGTTTTCGATTAAGTTCTTCCAGCTTTTTGTGCCAATTGGTGATGGATTCTAATTCCTTGTGAAATTTTGCATGAAATGCACTATTCATTTGCTTGATTTGGTGAAGAATTGAGAATTCTGGAAATTTTTGTTGTTCTTGGTGTTCTTGATGAGAGAGAGAGAGAGTTAGGTAGACATAGAGAGGGAGGGAGGGAGAGAGAGAGGGAGGGAGGTCATTGTTTGCTAACTTTGAATAAATTTTGGGGTCCCCGCAGGGACCGTGGGGATCCGCGGGGATGGGATGGGGGAGGAAAACTCCCCGAAGCGGGGAATGGGGATGGGGATGGGGGACAATATGGGAGGCGGGGACGGGGACAGGGAGCGGTAGAGTACTCCCCGCCCCTGCCCCGCCCCATTGCCATGCCTAGTGGTGGCTCACCAGAGGTGGTGGTGGCTCGCCGGAGATGAAGATGAAGATTGAGGTGTTTTCCAGATTTGTTAATTTTGTCAATTTGGTCCATCATGTTTTCTCTAAGATTCATTTTGGTCCCTTATATGCCACATCATTTAAAAAATTCCAAGTCAGCAGTGACACTTAAGACGTCACGTTAGCAATTAACTGTCAGCTTTGTGCCTGTTAACAATATTTAACGACAGGGACCATAATGAAACGAAAATGAAAGACGAGGGACCAAAACAGACCAAAAAAAGATAAATGACCAAAATAAAACTTAGAGCAAAGATAAATGACCAAAAGAGCTATTTATCTTTTTTTCTATTTAAATATTTTAAAATTAAATTAAATATTTAACTAATTTTACCTAAAACGTAATCGAAAGATTTACACTAAAATCATGATTTTGGTCCCACCTTGTGCATATATAAAAACTTTGATATATCGAAAAGAAATATGGGTCTGCCACATTTTTGAAATCTAATCTAATCTAATATCTATTAATACTAATACTCTACCTATGAACTACCATTATTAGCCTCCTACATTAACTGCCAAGTGTTTTTTAACTTACAAACATTCTTTCTTCCAAAGGGTAATTTTGTCTTTTGACGGGAACATTTTTAAATACACAGTTCAACTAAAAAAGATATCTCAATTTGGGGACGAATACTATTTAACTGGTTCAGTTGAGGGGTCCCGAACCATCTAAATTTTCAAAAAAATACGCATAAAATTTCAAAAAAACGGGTGTGTGTCAAAATATATAAGGTACGATTGAGGGCAGCCGAACAAGTTCGGGTGCCTCTACCCGAACCCATTAAAATCTCGAAACAAAATACGAACAAGCTTGGAACATTTGGATTCATTAAGGGTATTATGGTACTTTCGTAGGGTTTGGGAGTGTGTGGTGAGTAGGGGTGGGCGTTTTGTGGGTTGGGTGGGTTTTGATAAGTTTAAACACTCAACCCAATCAAATACTCATGGGTTGGGTTCAGTAAAATTAGACCCAAATTTTTGTGTGACCCAAACCAACCCAACCCAATCTCAAATGGGTTGGGTTGGGTTGGGTATTGGGTTATTGGTAAAATTTCCTTTTCAAAAAATTTCAAATAAAGAAAGAATATGTCTTAATTTGGACTTCCATTACAACTAATTAAACATAATAAAAAAGAAAATGGTCTTTAGAAAAACCGCGAAGCTCAAGCAAAAGAAATTTTTTGTCATACGAAAGTGTCTTAAAGAAACTAAATAGATCATATCCCAACATGAAGTCGCTTTCTTCATCAGTTTCTACAATCAACAAAACAAAAAAACTATAAGTCACATTCAACTACATATTTAAGAGTACTCTGCACCTAGACTTTGGTTGATTTTTACATCTGAATTTATTTTCAAGGTAGACTAAAGTAAGTTCTCTTTAAAACGTTTTCAAGCAAGAATAGAGTTAATTTAAAAACTGAAATTTGGTTGAATGAAATTGAGAATTTATTTAAGAGTTATCTACACTTAGACTTCAATTTTCAATTCGTATATGTAAGACCACTGATAAAAAATTAGTGTGTGTAAGATCCTAATGGTATGGGTTAGGTTGGGTTGAGTGGGTTCTAAATTTTCAGACCTGCTACCCAACCCGTACTCTATGGGTCTCCCTATTCTAAAACCAACCCAACCCACTTACCCGAACAAACCCGTTTTTTGCGGGTTGGGTTGGATTGGGTTGCGGGTTGGGTTGGGTCAATGGGTACCCATTCCCACCCCTAGTGGTGATTAGGAGGGGATGTGGGAAAAGTCAAACCCTTCCTTTTTCATCCACCATTTTTCGCATAAACCCACCCTTTTTTTCTTCTAAATTTATTCTTGTCTAGAAGTTTTGATCTGAATGTCAAAATAATTTCTAAATTGAGTGCAGGTGCAATCTATATATAAATTACTAAATGAAGCTTTTTTGGAGCCTCTAGGAAGCTCCACATCATTTTCATTTAATTTCCAACTTACATTTCAATATTCTTTTTTTACTTAATTAATGTCCACTCAACCTATATGCCATCCAATATTTAAAATGAAATCACTTTAATTTCCAACTTATATAAAAAAAAGTTTTAAAATATATTCTACCAAAATTTAAATTGCTTAATGGTATTGCATTATTATCAATTCATTTTCTGAAACAATACTTAAAATATGACTAAATATACAACAATTAAAAAGTTTTGTTATTTCAAGTATAAAAGTACTTAAAATATGAATATCATTATTTTTTATCTTATCTAATATTTATTTATAATTTCCACATAACGAAGACTTCAGTTTTCACGTTCCTTATTATCTTTATTTATATTAAATTACACTTTTTGTATCAATTAGTGAATCATGCAGTGGAAACCACAATTCTTTGTAAAGTTATCGCATGGAGAAATCATGTATATTTGAATATTGTTCTTAGAAGTATGTTTAATTTTAATAGTTTTGGTGAAATTGTATGATGTGCTAGGTCTAAATGATTTTTTTATGTTCATTGAATGTTTGTAAATTTCTGTTCAAGACTAAAAGAATGTATTTTTTTACTCTCAATCGATAGTGCACTTGTTTGTATTTACACCGAGTGCACAAATCAAACATAATGTATCACAAAAAGAGAAAAAATCAATAAAAACATCATTTTCTTCAACTACTATCATAATGCTTCTTAGTTTCTTGAATTTACATTTCTATTAAATATCAACTGTATGTATATCAACTTTCTTCTCATATTACTTAATCTCCATTACAATTTTGTGAAATCCAATTTTTATTTACTTTTTCTTTTTGATTTTGTGTAAAATTTGGTATTAGATATCAATTTGTTAATTATTATTTATGCTGAATTCATGATATAAAGTTTTTGCTTTTTTTTTTGCACAAATTTTCTGGATAGATAAATATCGATATATAATTTGTAATTATAAATTTCATTAACAAAGAAGTTCTATTATTATTATTATTATTATTATTATTATTATAATTGGCTAAATCCAAATTATTTTAATAAACATATTTAATAATTTGATTTACTATCATTATGATTTTTATCGTTGAACTTTCACATTTTAAACAGACTTTCGGATTTATAAAAAAGTATTTATTGTTTGATTATTTTCAACGTTTTTTAAATAACATCTCTTCTAAAGATGTGAATACCACAATTTTATTCAATTCTTTTTCATATCTTTATTAAAAGTAAAAAATAAATAATAGATTTTTGTTTATTTTTTATAAATTAAGTTTTACTTAAGTTTCTGTAATTCTACTCTTAATTTTAATCTCACTTTTAGTTTTCGTTTCAATTTATGAATTATTAATTAATGATAAAATTTATTGAAAGAAAATAATAAACATAACAAACTATTTGTTTTCTATGATATAAGTTTTACTTGACACATTCATTTGTTCTATTATTACAATTTATGCCCATAATTTCAACATACTAAATAGTATTAACTTTTATTTTTGTTACCAAAGTACACTACTACCTATATTGAAAATAATTTTTTATGACGGGGCATATAATTAAAATAATGTTTTACTCAAAATCAAACATGAAAGCATATTTACAAAATATATTTACTCTAAAAACTATCCTATGGGTTTGCAATTAAACAAAATATTAAGTGTTATTTACACCGAGATGTTTTCTTTAATTTTTTAGGGGAATATTTAGTATATTTTAAACATAGTAGTTATTTAGATTATATGCTATATCGAATTATATTTTCATTATTTTTAGAAAAGTATTTCTTTTAATATAGTGAATACCATACCTTTTTAAATTTTTTATCATTATAAAATTTAAAATAAAGAATATATCTTTTTGATTTTTATACCTCTTATAAACTTAAATTAAATAAAATTTATTTGATTAAACTTTTATTTCTATTTTTATTTTAAGTTTTAATTTCTACTTATGAATCAATAATTGGTGATAAAAATCAAAAAAATAAAATAATATAGACCCAAAATTTTTTGTTTCCTATGATATCTGTTTTTCTATACTTTTTTTTTGGTATACATTGAAAATAAAAGAAAAGGGCAAAAAGTGAAATTTTGTATACTCATCTTTCTCAATTAGTATAGTTCATGCCCATATACTCCACATATTAAATAGAATTACACTTCTCATTACTAAATATAATGAAGTTTAATAAAGTTTTGTTTCCATCAATTAAGCACATAAAAAGTGTTGACAACTTATTTATACTAAAATAACGTACACTATATAAGAATGTTGCTTAAACTAAATAATTTTTAAATATCAAAATACAATAATATAATTATATAATACTATATATTTAAAAAAACATAATTTATATTATATATTTTTATATAAAAAATCCCTACAAATTTTTAAAATGTATTATAACAATCCGTGCAACGCACAGGTATTCCTCTAGTCTATATCTATCTATATCTATATAAATTACTAAAGGAAGCTTTTTTTGAGCCTCTAGGAAGCTCCACATCATTTTCATTTAATTTTTAACTTAAATCTCAATATTCTTTTTTACTTAGTTAATGTCCACTCCACCTTTATGACATCCAATTTATTAAATCTCACTTTATTAATCATTATTAACTATGACAACATATTTACAAATTATTTTTCCAAAACAATAAAATAGTTTATCATTATTCAAAATAATATATTTATTTATTAATTAAAAAATTATAAACAGTAAAAACATGCTAACTTCATTTTTTATAGACAATGAATTATCAAAATAATATATATATATATATATATATATATATATATATAAATAAAAGGAAGCTTTTTTGGAGTTTCTAGGATGCTCCACATCATTTTCATTTATTTTCAATTTAAATCTCAACATTCTTTTTTCAATTTAAATTTTATTTTAATAGTTCTCATTTTAATAGTTTCCTTTTATTACTCTATATTTAAGTTTTCTTTAATTATTATTATTTTTTAATAAGGACTGCGATTGCCCTTCTCTCAATTGTTAAAGTTTCGGAGGATAGGCTAGCTAACTAAAGAGGCACGATAAATAGATTACAATAACTTAGAAGAGCATGCGTCAAAAAATTATTTACTTAGAAGAGCATGAGGTGAGATTTAAAAGGATAATAAATGGAAATATAGTGGGTTAGCTTGCAAGGTGTTACATAAGGGAGGTGAATGGGTGATCACTAAATTCATAACCGTTGAATATCTCTAAAGCCATAACTATATGAGAATGCACACTACTGTTGCCTTTATGTATTAAGTTTTTTTGTAACAGCCCATTAATATATTAAGTTTTAATAGTTTTACTATTATTGAAACTTATTGTGCTTTACGCTTCTTCCATTATTAGATTACTATGTTTAAAATATTTATATCAACCTTTATGTTTAAACTTTAAGTTTATATAAAATATTTAGAAAACATTTATAAACACTATTTTCACTCTCATTCAGAATTGGTGAAATTATATATTATGACTTATATTATATTACTATTATTAATCACAAGACTCTAAAAGCCACATTCCTACTTCCTATATAAGCCACACTCATCCACTCACACCTCCTACCTACTCACTCTTCTTTTCAGCTCTATAATTTTTCCCCTCCACGATAAATCATTGGTACTTTTGACAACGATATCAACCCCGAGAAGTAAGCAAAATATCTTTACACAATTGCTTGAACGTGCTTCATGCCGAGGTTTTTCATTGTTAAACTTTTTTTTGCAGTTAAGAGTCATATCATTTATATTATTTTATTATTCTTCCTCCTTAAACTCTTTTTATCTGTTTTTTACTTTTAATGATCCCTTTAGTCTATTGGTCTTGCTACTTATAATTGTTACGTGCCTATGCTTTTTTATCAATTCTATTTGAATTATGATTTGTAAGTTTAACTTTTATTTTGAATTATGATTCGTAAGTCTAACTTATTCTACTCTTTTATTACTTTTGCTCTGTTATCTGTCATGTGTAGTTTTGAAAAGTACGGTTCTAATTTTACCTACCTCTTATCCACTTTTTATGTGTGGATATAATTCTAATTTTGTATAGAATTGTAAAAGTAAGTTGTTTAATAAAAAAATAGTTTCAATGTTTTGTATTGCCAATTTTATAGTTTAGTATGTGTATAACGTGGATATTACATCTCATGAGGAAATGAGAAATGTCTTTGTGAACTTTCCTAATAAATTTATGGGTTTAAAACAAACTGATATTACATCTCATGAGCTAGGCGTTCAAATATTCTAATTAGGTGCTAAGTTCTTTTGTTCATTATTTCTTATTTTTGCACAAGAATCAAACTTTAAACTTTTATTTTACCAATTTTCTTATTTAAATTCTTATTATCAATATCTTTATTTTTAAATGAAATGTAGTATATTAAATATTATTATATCACTTTTCTGTTTTACAAGTTATTTTGATGAATTGGAATTAAAGTTCATTTGGACCAGTTACTACTTTTTATTATATATCATGCTTAATTTTTTTAATTAATCGACTTTTCAGTCACCTCTAGCAAATGTTGAATTGCTACTATAAAATAAGCATTGTAAACAAACAAAAATATATTCTTTAAATTGAGGATTGGGAGATTGCTCAAACAGAGGTTAAGGTATTACCGAAGATTAACTAAGATAGAGGATTGGAGGTTTTGGAGATCGGTACAGGGGTATGCATTGAATTGGATATTAAAGCCTTCACATGTAATAGCTTGAAGTTTGATTTACAATGGAGAGAAACTAGATGTTGGAGGCATTCAATCAAAGGAGAAAAAGCCAATGAAATGAAACCGTGAAAAAAAGTGTGATGTGGTTGTTGATGTTGTGGTCTATTTCGATGCTACAAAAATAATGGAAAACAATTGGAAAATTGAATATTTTGAGGTTGTCACTAATGTGATGTGGTTGTTGTAATAGTAACATAAGAATGATAAATTTTTTTAGAAAATATGGAAACTGATAATATAACAATTTACAGTATATCTGTGTAGAGTATAATAGAAAATTTTGAGCTTTTAATCCTAATGGTTGGTTTCTCTGTAGTGTTTTTATGACAAGAATAATCTTAACTCATTTCATTTAGGATAGAAATAACAATACAAGCACCAATTATAATTAAAAGTAAGACCTAGCATAAGATCAAGATGCTCCAGCCAAATGTGAGCTATTTTCTGTAGTTAACAAGGTTTTAATTGAATTCCAGTTTAAATTTTAATTTCAATTTATGATTTTTTTAAAAGAATTTATGAATTATATATTAATTGGTGATAAAAATAATAAACGCCGGTAACTTTTTATTTTCTTTGATTTATTTTCAATGCCCTTCAACACATTAAATATTATATATTACACCTCTTCTTACTACATTTAACGAAAAATATTTAACTACGTACTCTAAAAATTAGGATGAAAACATGTTTACCATATTTTTCAATAATAAAATATTCAATAAACATTGTAAAATTTATTTCACTTTTCTAAAATTATATTCCAAATTAATTAATCTGATAAATTTTTTTAACACCTATTTATATTGAAAAACACTTAAACCATGAGATGGAGTTTTCTATTTTCTTTTATTTTTAAAAGCGTGATCTCAACATATTTTTGGAACTTATATATATTTTTTACAAACAAATTATATTATTTTTATAATACACGTTTATTTCCCTTTTAAATCAAAATTAATATAATTTGTTTTTTAAGTAAGAAATAATTAGTTGACCTTTAGCATTCATTTTTATGTAATAATTATGCATTGAAAGGAAGAAGTTTCACATTCATATGAATGTTTCCTTTAATTGACAATAAACTCATGAGTTAATATAATATCATCTCTACACAATATCTCAAATTGATATATGTTCCATGAACATCACACAAATGCATGATTTTCATATATTTTAGTAGAGCTTACTAGAAATGTTGATTTCTCTCAAGTATATATTATTTTAAATTTTAGAAAGATAAATATAAACAAATACATAATTTAAATATAAAAATAGAATGCAATAATTACTAAAAAAACTGAATTAAATATATGATATTTCACTAAAACACTACATCTTCCACCAATATTCTACTACCTCATGAGTTTATTGGCAATTAAAGGAATAATTTATAGTCATGTGAAATATTTCCCTTTCAATGAATACAATAATTTGAAAGGCCTACAAATTCACAAAATAATAATATTATTTAAATTAAATGATAAGGAGCAATGAATTATAAAAATTTGTGGCCATAAACTCAAAACATTAAGTAATGTTACTTCTTATTAATAGATATAACGAAAAATGTTCTACTACTCTAAAAAATATTATAAATTTTTTATTGAAAACAAATTGTGTTAAAAACGCACACACTATATAAAAAATTGTATACAGCAACTAATATTTTTATATAAATATGCAACTTAAAATTTTATATTTAATAAAAATCACAAACAAAATAATGAAGACCAATAAGTTTTCGTTCTCTATGATATATACTCATCTGTCTCTATTATTAATATTCATGCACATTAATTCAACATATTAAATATAATTACATTTATTCTTACTGAATATAATAAAGTTTAATAAAATTTTATTTTCAATAACTAAGCTCAAAAAAAAAATTGGCAAACATTTATATGAAAAAACAAATATACTCAATAAGAATATTGCTTAAAATAGATAATTTTTTACTATAAAAAGTGCAACAATATATTTATATAATTATATGTTTTGAAAATACATAATTTAATACAAAGAATTATATATTTCTGTATAAAAGCTTCATAAATTTTGTTAAAAAATTTATAACAATCCGTGCAGTCTTAACAGATACTCTTGCGTCAAAAAAGCAGATGAAAAAAAATAAAGAAATGCTATAGATAGTCGCTTACACTCTCCCTTTATGCACTCTCTCATTTATCAAACCATATCACCCAATTCTTTTAAAATTTTACTTGACAATAATTTGTTAACACTTTTATATGAGCATCTCAAACATTTTCTCTTCACTCGCCTCACTGGAAAAGGATTTGATAAAGAGCGAAGGAAAAATACGTGGGTTCATTGGCCCTTATTTTCTCTCTATATTTGTGTTTATATCCTTCATAGTGCTTATTTGCAAATAGAGACATTGACTTAAGAAAGGGCCAAATCATTCAATGGTTGATCTATTCTCTAGCATAATTTCAATTTTTCCAAACATTTTGTTTGAAAAATAAAAAAAAACGTTTGTATCTAATACCTTTTACCTTGGCCTGATGGATTGAAGTTTCTCTTTTGAAGGTTCGGCTTGATTATTTGTTTTTGGTGTGAACCGACTGTGCATTCAGTTCTAGACTTTGCAAGACAACACAGCAAAACAAGACATAACTGGCTTTTACTAACCATATGCACAACACCGGGGGCAGCTTGAGGGTACAACAAAGATGGCAACTGCAAAAGCCTTGTCGTTTCATATTTGAAAAAGCTAGAGGGGCAGGTCGAGTGCACAACAAAGATAGCAACTGATAAGTTGGTAACAAAAAAAATAAAAAACTGTGAAGAGCTGGTCAACCAGTAAACAGCTAAAAAAATGGGATAATGTGGCCTAATAAAAAGTAGAGTGTTTAAAAGAGAGTGGTAGAGTGAGTTTTAGTAACATTTCTCATAAATAAAATACTGCGTCATATGGACCCTCACGGTGATATTCTAAATACATAAGCATTTCACAGGCAATATCTTCCTCTCTATTTCCAGAGAAGATGACATAACTCTCAAGACTTCTAACAGATGCAGGAATAATCCCACTATATTACTTCTGCTTAGCTGCAACAGTCCGCTGAACAGTTGAAACACCATCTACAAATTTTGTTCGGAAAAGAACATTTGCATTATTGAACATACCTTCCTTCAGTGACACCACAATAAACTGCAAGTCAAAAGAACAAAAGAAATGAGGTTATTCAACTTATTGGGTGCTAAACTGTCATTCACTCACTTGAAAGAAATTTGAAAATAGTAAAGAAAATTAATTTCACATTAGTAAAACCAAAAAGAAAACTGTTGTGAATACTAGTGTTCTTTGTATTAGGCCATTAAGCAAGCCTGTTAGTGCTTGTAATTAGATACAATTCTAATGTTCATGCATACTTTTTCAACAAAAATCATAACTGAATCGGCATACTCAAGATTTAAGTGTGATGCGATTGCGGGGTATGTGATGGAGCAGAACAAGGAATTCAACAACTCGTTGATTCAGGGAATGCTCAAGACGAGAGGTTGACGACAATCACAACTCGTCCATTCAAACGAACAGTCAAGAAGTTAACAACAAATTCAAGAAAATCTCATTTTTTCTATAATTCAAATACAATCAGCCTCACTGGAGGTAGTAAGCACAAACATATAGGGGAAAATTCTAAAAAAAACAAATTGTAAGGAATAAAAAGAAAAAATCATAAGAAATAAAAAAGGAAACGAGTTCTAAAAAGATAAAAGGATAAATCCGAAGAAATAAAAGGATTAAAAGAAAAGGATCATGAAAAATCAAATGATTGAAAAGGAAGAATCTAATAATTGAAAGGGCTTTTTAGGTAAACTTTACACTATATCATAGTGTCAAACAAGACAAGTTTCTGTATCTTTTTATAACCTAGAATTACAGTTTGATGGCTATTTTTTTATTTGTGAAATGGGCGTAGTTTTTCTGGGGATTGAAAAGTTTTAAGATTGCATGAAACTAAGGAAATCACACAACAGTAAGGAAAATGATCCTCTACCTGTGAGTGTGGAAAATGAGCCTTTATCATTCTCCCTATATTTTGTGTGTGGCTCAAGTCGAGAGCTGCATCAACCTGCAATAAATAACAGTTAACATTTGGCTCAACATCATAATCATTGTGTCAAACGTATAAAATACATACAAAATGTGTGAAAATGAAAGCTTGAGATGTTATAGTTTTGAAAAGCTTTCACAACAATTGTGAATCATAAATAAGGTGGCGTCTTAAGAGGAGGCACCAACTAAAACCCTCCGGTGAGGGATGAAAAAATACCTGCTATTAGTATTATCAATTGCTACTTGTTTCTTTGTGGCCAAAATATAAAACGAAATCACAACAACTCAAAATACAATCTCAACTATTCATAACATTTTATTTATATTCTACGGTCAATTTGACTGGTACACCCAGTGAGGGACTTAACTGACCCCTCACCTTAAAAGCCATCAAATAAACTACAAAATAGTTTTGTACCTGTGTTTAATTTCATACACAAGCATTTACGTAGTTCAAGAAGGCAAAAGATCAGGTGTTCCTAAAAGAAATTTTGGCATTTCAGCCAATCCTACGTTATCAAATTTTAAATTTCCATATCCCCCACAATCAATCTTCAAACACCACCTAATTCTTCTTCAACTCCAAAACTTTCTCTATTGCTTCCAATCACCCATCAACATTGTATTTAAAGTAATAAACAGTCAAAAAAAAAAACAAATAAATACAATGCCAGCCAATTTTCATAAATATGTAATTCTTAACAGAAAGGATGATTCATTCGAAAGACCATTTTCCACAATAGCTAAAAACCTGTGGAAAAGTTGCGAGGAAATTCATGTAAAACTCACCTCGTCCAAGATGTAAAGTGGAGCAGGTTTAAAAAGAAGCAGCGCCAGAATCAGAGAAAGTGCAAGCAATGATCGCTGACCTCCACTCAGTTCAGACAATGACTGTTTCCATACACTTCCAAATGCAACACGAACCTCCAGACCATCAAGAAAGGTGCATCCTTCTGGAGGTTCTAACTTAGCCATCGTGCCCGGTAATAGTGTTGAAAAGATGGATCCAAAGTCACTAAAGTCACAGAATAAAAACATGATACTCAACCATTATCTTATGAAAAAGAGCAATATAAATAGAATAATCAATAAACGACATTGTTAAGAAACAAGTTCCCCGTTGTGTAAAAAAAAGAAAGAAACAATTTCCCCAAAAGCTTAAATTGTTAGATGGCGGCTCATGAAGCTATGGTTTATATCTAAATATTAACAGTTCCTTTATGCAAGAAGCCAAGAACCCTTTAGGCTCAAAGCATGGACAATTCACAAGGCTCACCATACCTTATACTGAAACTCATTTTTTTAAAAAGGGGTGGATTGGAAGCAAAAATAGACCTCTTGATCACTTGGTCATAGAGGCTCTCATATTATGCTAAGAACCAATTCAATCAACTATCAAAAAGATTAAACTTTTAGGTGAAGGCTTAAGAATAGTTTTAATACCTTGCAAACATTTTACGTAGACCAAATTACATGGGGGAAAAAAACTTACCTATTCACTTTGGTCCAGGTAACATTTAGTGTCTCTTTCTTTTTCTCATCTAGTTCTTCAATCACCTTCTTGATTTTAGACTTGTCATTCTAGGCAAAACAAGAGCAGTTGAGCAATTACGCAAGAAAGGTAGAAAATGTTGAAATAGATTAAAAATCACCTCTATTATATTTTTCTTTGACATCAAGTCATTGTACTCGTCTTCGGCCTTCTCAAACATCGCCATAACTTTCTTATTCACTCTTTTCTCAAGCCTTTATGAAGCAACACATTAAAACAAGAGTGTCACCATAATAAATGAGTAGGATATATAATTGTAGTTGCACCAAAAATGATAATAGTGAAGAAATCATATCTTCAAAGCAACACACCCAGATTGTTCAGTCTGAAGCTTCTCGAGTTCTTCCCTTGCTTTACCAGGATTACGAGAAGAAAAATCATAATCAGTTCCAGTTTTACCAAACAACTGCTTTTCAGACGCAATCCATGCATGCTTCTCCATTAATTTATCCACCCTCACAGAACAGTCTTTCTGTTCCATCTCCATTCGTTTTACCTAGAACAAAATAGAATGAGGAGGCTGTTCTTTAGCACACTTCTAAGGGTATAGTAGACAATGGCTTTTACAAAATTACCTCGTTTTCCATCCTCTTCCTTTCAAGATTACTCTCACTAAGTTTTTGTTCAAGCTTTTGCTGCTCTTTAACAATTCCACTAATTTCCTTGTCACATTGCTTCATTTTCTGGCGAACTTCATTCAGCTGTGACTGGACTTCATCGAGATTATTCCTTGCAGCAACAACCTACACCTTGAAGGTTTGAGGACACAATCCTTCCTCTGGAGAAAGAGATCTAATCAAAATAAGTATGTATGCTTACTGTGGATCTTTGTTCTTCTACTTCCGAGGAAAGATTACTAATCTGTGTTCCCATTGATGCTAATTGATTCTCCAAGGAAGCTTGCTCCCGGATAACAGCTTCCATTTCCAAGACAAGCCTCTCCTTTTCATTGTCATGTCCCTAAGAATCAGTGAGCAACCAATTAATTATCACAATGCAACGACTTTTTAGTTATTTGTTTACCTTATTTACTATAGATTATTATTAATAATTTGGTCGGAGCACTCTTGAAATTCTGTCCCAACATTTTTTCAAGAAAAACATGTGAACAATATCTCCACTCTTTTGTCTTGAGATCAGGACTACATGAAATTTTTGCATTATAGTCTATATTGAACTGTCGATTCCACTTTTCACAATCTAGATCAACAACCTTGAACGTGCTAGTTTACTTTTTTGCAGTTTTTCTCTAGGGCTGGCGAAAAGAGTACCTAGTTCTATGAAATGCGATAATGCAAGCTACTTTTCAACAATTGCACCAGCACTATTTATATGACAGAAATGCAAATGTAGGCTATTCAATTGATGACATAATGAGTACGAAAGCTGCTTTCAACAACTGTAACTGTCGGCTAATCAAAAGCTCGAATGCATCTTGGGCCATAAAGGAAATAACAAATAGCCCTTCACAGGAAATCCAACTTTTCATCCCAACAAGATTTTAACGGACTATACCTACATACTGGAATTCAACTAGAACCTACTTGACCATCACTTTACGGTTGGCAACTATTTGGCTGCTAAAAAGCAGCTCAAATGATGGTGATATGTCAAAAAATAATGATAATATTTCAAGTATACCTTTAGGTCATTTGAAGATGACTGCATCTGGGATTTGATTGTTTTTATCTTTTTCTCCAAGCCTTTTAGCCTACTTTCTCGGTTATTGTCGTGCTCTTTGATTGATTTCTCAAGTGATGAAACAGTTTTGACACAGTTCTCATATAAGAGTTGCTTTTCCTTGACTGCAGATTTTGCTTCTTCAAGTTCTTGCTCAATCTTCTTCACTAATTCTCCAAGCTACAAACAGAAATGAGATGTGGTAGAAGGGCGCGGACAAAGAGAGATAAAGAGAGATAATTAGATAAATAACACGGAACTACACAAAATCAAGGTGCAAGAAAGGAATCAAACCTTATGATGCTCGTTTTGCTCAGCTCTGATCTGAAACAATGAAAGATCGTATGACTTGAGTTCTAATTGTGTTTTTAGGTCTTTAAACTTTTTCTGAAGAGGAAGAAGCTCTGTGATCTGTATGTCAAGACACAAAGAACAGATTTATAAGATTGAGATTATGATGCATAAAAAAAGATAGAGATTATGTTAGAAGTTTGACTTTGAAATCATGAGATTATGTTAGAAGTTCGACTTTAAAATCATGAGCTTATAGAAAGTAAAATAGCAGATGTTAACAAATATCAAAAGCTTCTAATACAGAAGAAAATTATTATTTGAGTTCAATTTCACACTTGACAGCATAACGTTTTTGTATGTCCTTGTAAATGTATTAAGACAAAAAAATGTTTGTAAACAACTCTAGAGCATATATGTGAAGTAATGAATCTAGAGACAAGGTTAGATAGACGCTAAGCCGAAACAAAGTCAGATCAACTTGTAAATACTTCTAATTCCTGCCATTATCGTTAATCTTGCGCCACCATTGTCTGGGCAGCAACTTTATCCTTTAAAATTCTACCATCCCTTCAGATTTTCTTTTTGTTGAACCTTGAAACTTTGGAATTGACAGCTGATAGGAACTCCAATCAGTAAATGAAAAATCTGTCTTTAGTATGACAAATGAAAATACAATGCAAGGGCAATGCTCCAATGCTAGAGAACTATCATCTCCCAAAGTAACAGAATGATACTGTTAAGAGTTATTATAATAAGTTACTTAGTCTTGAGAATATGGGCGTGGCCCATATGTCTTTCTCATGTACTACTCCCTTAACCTATATATGTGTGTGTGTGTGTGTCTACGTATGTGAGAGTCTCTACACATTGTAGTTAAAAACGTACCGGCCATTTCAGAGAAGGTCTCCCAAGCCTACTGGAGGGTTGAAAAGTTTGATAATAACGCATCTAACCATTATAAAAACTATATGCCATTGATTAATTATATTAAAGAGGTTATTCATTCATAACACAACATGTGACCCATGTACCTGGCATCTATATTTCAAGCAATTGACTCCAACTCTTGCTAATTGAGCTTATGATATTGATTCCTCAAGTTATAAGTTCAATCTCAGACAAATAAAACAAGAAGCAATAGACAATTTAGTTCAACAATGTATATTTCCAATCTTACTGGGTTTTCTAAATATAAATTTCAATAACTTTCTTGAAGACAGCGTGCTAGGGTCTACCTTTGCCTCAATCTCCGATAACCTTCTTTGATGCACTGAAAGTTTTGATTCCGCCTCAGCCACAGCATGCAGTTGCCTCAAAAGATCACCGCTTCCCCTGTTACAACAAACCGAGCACAGCATACAATAGAATGTCATCAGATACAAGCATTCAGTAACTTCGATCTCTGGCCACAGTCTATTGGGGAGAGAATAAGAGAGATATGCAAATTTTAGTGGCAATTGGAACAACGAAAACAAGATGGCATCATACTTCCGGCTTCCCCCAGTCAGAAGACCACTTGGCTGAAATTTATCTCCTTCAAGAGTGACACTTGTGGTGCGAATCTCCCGATTAAATGCTACCTATTAGAAATCCGACAAAGTGCAAGCCAAAATGAGCATCAAAATAGGTGGGTGTGAAATGATCACATGCCTGATTAGACAATTGTGACTGTATGAATACCAAACAGATGAAGTGTCACGTGGTTGATGGTGGAAACATATTGCCCTAACCTAGTTAAATGGGACATTTCGTGACAATTTTAAAAGCCATTCTATTTTAAACATATTAGATTTAAATGTACACTAAGAAAATATAAGACATCGTGAAAACATCAAAAGAGATGCATACAGTCAATGTTAGTCTGTTTATCTGTTATGAACCCAGCAAGGAAGATCGGAAATTTATAAGAAAAAATGAAAAGAAAGAAAAGACAATATTGAATGAATAACTGAGAATAGGATAAAGATATGTAGGGTTTCCCCTACACTAAGCCACTATTCTGTTTTTTTTCAAACTAACAATTTTTAATCTCCTGCTATTTGGGCTTCCGCAGCTAACTAACCTAACTAATCCTAGCTACTTCAATTCCCCTTTATTCTACCTTTTATCCTATCAGTCACCAACTATGTTTCCAACAAAATGACAGAACAGAACAAAAGAAGGGCAACCCGATGCTATAAAACTCCTACCATGGGATCCAGAGAAGGGTTGAACCTATTATAAGGCTATTGTAGACAGCCCTTATCTTGCGATTAAGTTATGAAAGATGTAAAGAAATGCGTAGAGACAAATTATGTAAATCTAAAGCACAACATTTGGTATGCATGACGCCAAGGAAGGGTTCCATGTAAAATTAATGCTTCCATGTAACTCAGCAGGAAAAACAACTGTTGCTTGGTACCTCCTTTGCAGCATCAATGGTCTTGCAAACAAAAGCTGAGCCAAAGACATATTCCATTGCACTCTAGAACAAATATAAAACTTAATTAGTCAAAATTGAGTATAGCATAAATCGCAACTAAGATCAGGGCATCAAAATAAATCAAATTTTCCAGAGAGATGATCAACACAGCCAGCAAGATAATAATGAAAAAACTGGAGAAAGAACTTTAAAACCAATCTAAATGGCATGGAAAATGTTTTCAGTATCCATGAAGGCATCAGATACCCAAAAAAAAAAATTTAAAAAACTTAAAATATGTGCGGTAAATGTAATTATAATTATAATTAAAAATTGAAATTCAAGGAAGCAAACCTTCAATTCTTCTTCATAACCAACCAAAGAAAGTGCAATTTCAGCATTCTCCTTGCCCACCTGCAATAAAATTAACAAAAGCCTTCAGTAAAGCTAAATAAGTAGTCAAAACAGAAGATAGCAAAAACAAAATATACAGATATTTTCAACAAAAAAAAAATGCAGTCACTCACCAATCTAACAGCAGCTTGTATTCTGGAAAGGTCCATATTGGGTTCTATTTTGTTCAAAGGTATAATTGTCACTCTTCTTCTAAGATTGCCATTCTGCAGTAGTTGCTTTCCAGTACTTTCTGTGTCAACGACAATATTAAATAACTTTCCACCAGCTGCAACCTGAAAAGGGTCATATTCAAGCCATTAACATAAGAATATTAACTTATGATTTATATAGTAAGATACAGGTTTATTATGCCGTCAACCTCTAGGGCAGTCACTGTGGACCTGTCTTTCACTTTTATGAGTTTTGCAACAACACCCTTCACCTTTGACCTATCAAAGTTTTTGACAGGATCACGGTATGTAAATTCAACATTAGCCAAGGATGCTGAGATATTGCGTATTTCATCCTTCAACTTTTGCACACAATCCCTTTCAGATTCACGTTCCTGGAAGCCAATTTAAAGAAGAATTAAATTATGAGAATTGTGAACCTCTTTAAAATGAAAAGAAAGTTAACAGAAGAGAAACCAAACTAACCTTTTGCAAAGCTTCCATCTCACCCTCTTTATAAGGAAGAGACTCCAATCCTATTTTGATATTTTCCACATCTTTTCTTCTGCTGCTGAGCTCATTTTCAACAGTAATAGCTTCATCGCGTTTGGACTTTAATTGATTTTTTTTCTCTTTCAGTTCTTTTTCACAATGGCTAATTTTTTTTTCCAGCTGTTTCAACTCTGTTTCAGCGCTCCCAACTGCTATCTTTGCATCACCTAGTTGATCCTCTAAGCATTTTTCCTCATTACCACTGCTCTTGCCAGCTAAAACACCCTATCAATAGTTTTGAGCAATAGGATAAATAACAACACCCAAATCTGAAAGAAACCCCACTATAGATAGTATAGAGCCTGACAAGTGACAACATTAACACAGAAACATGCTTATTTTACCTGGTATTCCTTTTCATGCTCCTCCAGGCTTCTCGAGAGCTCATCAACTCTATTTTTCAAATCAGCTGCTCCATCTTCAGCCTTTTTAACAGCAGAAGCCTTCTCTTCAACAGATTGCTTCGATTCTTCAATATTTTTAACAATCTTAAAACATCAAGGTTCAAAAGCCAAATATTAGGTTCACGAAATGGAAAAAAAAATTAAATACAAGTAGCATAAAGACTTAAAAAAGTACGACGTTGATAATCTTGAAATTGAGCAAAGAACGATACTAAAAGTACATACTTGTTCTTTATTGGCTTCTTCACTCCTCAAAGTGTCTTCTTTATTATTTAGTACAGACGTTTCCCTCACAAGATTCTGGGAAAGTTCATCTACCTTCTCTGACAGAGATTTCACTTCCCCACCCATGCTTGCTTCCTTCTCAGCAGTCAACTGAGCTAATTTAGTCTCCATTTCCTTTACTTCCACCAGAGTTGTCTTAGAAATGTCATCAATCTCAGCAATCTTGGCTTTTACTTGTTCCACCTCAGAAGTAGCATTGTCTTTTATCCTCTCTGCTTGAACATACTCATAAGCAATGCAAAACCTTCTCAGTCTATCTAACTCAGCATTGCCATTAGCCCATTGCATGTATTGCGTCCTTTCTTTCCTTAATTTCTCCAAAGCAGGCAGTATCTCCTGATCAAGAAGCTTGTTAATCTCATCAACCTTGCTCTGCTTCTTCTCAAGTGTTTTTAGTGCAGCCTCTTTTTTGGTCTCATACATTCTTGTCCCTGCAGCTTCCTCAAGCATAGACAATATCTCTGGCGGTTTCATGTTCAAAACCTTAGTGATGCGCCCTTGCATAATGAGGAAATGCGGATTGTTAACATTTAGCTGCACCGAATGGAAAAGGTTTTGGACTTGACTAGGCTGTGCAAGTTTCCCATTTATCAAATACTTGTTCCTCCCTCCAACCACAATCTGCATTGTACCCCCACCACATAACATAAAACATAACAAACACACAAAATGAGAAATTGCATAGCACATAATTGATAATTAAATTTGGATTTAAAACACAAAGTCAACTAACCCGTGATTAATTAATACAATAACAACCTTTAAAAGGTAGAGACTGTAAATCAATTAAAGCACCCACTAAAGCTAGAACCCATAGTACTTAATGTTGTTAATCTGTATTATCTGTACTCTCTTAACGCTGATTAAGATTATTCATCTAAATCTGTAAATAACACCTAAACTAAAAATTGCAAAGTAACTTAATCCAAAATGAAAACAAAATGCATGAAAAATACAGTGAAAGAAAATAAACTCCAGCAACTACTGCACCTAAAGCCCATGATTCCATTTCGTCAAAATGATATAAAAATGGAAACTTTTAAACTAGAAACTCCAAATTAAAAGCAACGAATTAAAAAACAAGGTTAGAAAAAGAACAAAACCTGTCTTGTGACGGTAATTTCAGAATGGTCTTCATATCCAAGAGGGCTTCGATTCCTCTGAGAATTATCAAACACTATTGACACAGTGGCCTTTGTAATTCCCGCTTGGCCTTGCTTATACACAAGTTCCTGAAGATTCGAAGCACGAACCTGCTGCAAGTTAGTGATGCCAAGAACAAAGCAAATCGAATCGAGAATATTCGATTTACCAGAACCGTTCAAGCCAGTGATGGCATTGAAGAAAGGATCGAAACCTGGAACAACGGTTCGTGTAGCATACGATTTAAAACCTTCCAAGCAAATTTCCTTTATGTGCATTTTCGGAAACGCAAAAGGAACAAAGAATAATTAAAAAGTGAAATTGGGAGAAATTGGTGTAGGGAAAGGGATTCAGAAGAACTAATTTAGGGTTTGGGAGATCGAAACCCTAAACGGTAGCGTTTTGTTGGTGTGATTTTCCGAACGTTGCAAAGAGAGAGAGTAGAAACTGGAAAGGGAAGAATTTGAAGTTTGTGAAATAAGTGGTGGGGTTTTTGCGGTGTGCTCCGGTTCAAGTTCAGTGGAGAAAGGCGGGAGATTTTCGCCAATTTCAAAAGGATAGTGACGCCAACGTGGATGATGATGACATAACCCCCACACCAAAGGCGTCGTAAGACTTGCCCTTTTAAAGATTTATCCGCCTCACAAGTCTTGTCCCGAGTACAATAGCAACCGAGGTATGGAATTTCAGTTTGAGATGAACCTAGGAAGAGAAAAGAGTGATTTTGAATTTGAATTTTCGGTTGTGTATTAAGTGATACTCTACTAGCATATAGTAACGGCCTAGAGGAGCCTCTAACAACTCAACTTGTTGAAAAACTAATGTATCTAAACGCGTTTTAATTAAATGAATGTGGACAATATTTGGAACGAAGTAAATAGCCATTAGGAAAACATCTAACGGTAATATTCAATAAAAATAAATAGTGATTACTCCCATACCCATTTAGAGTTGGGTGGGTAAAACTATACAAAATTTGTTCAATATCTATTTTTATTTTTAAATATTTAAATAGGACAAAGAGGTGTCATTTACTATTTTGTCTAATTTTGCCTAGAAGGTATCATACCCAGTTACCCACCGAACTCTGAATGGGTATGGTAGAATTTACCAAAATAATTTTGATTAATCAAAATAGCTCAAAATAAATATTTTTGGATAAACTTGTGTAATTCCAAAAAATAGCTCAAGGTAGACATTTTTTGACAGACTCATGTAATTCCAATATAATATATTTTTTGACCAAAAGTCCAATATAATATTATATATAATTAATATCTCAATAAATAAAAATAATCAAAGTTGATTGTGCGGAGAATCAGAAGATTTACACTAAAATCATGATTTTGGTCCTAACTTGTGCGCATGAGGAGGTCCTACCCATCAAGCAATTTACTCTTAGGCAAGCAGCATCTAGGCCAAGTAAATAGGCCATTAGCGCATGATGCATAGCACGATACACCATCAAACATTAAATTCCGATGGTGTATTTGGCTTGCGAGAAATAATTTGATCTTTAAAGGGACGGACCAAAATACCCTTAAAAAAACTTAAAAAAGGTAATCATCAACCATTTTGTACTATTTCCGTAAAAAGTAAGTAGAAATCCCTAATCTTTCCGGAAATAGACCTATTTTCGGAAAGTTTTTTAAAAAAAATTCCGGATATACGTAAAATTAGGATAAACGCGGAAGGTATTTTATTGGGATTTCCGGAAACACCTCAAAACGAGGTATTTCCGGAATACAAATTGTGTTCCGATAATACCCTGTTTTGAGGTGTTTCCGGAAATCCCCAACAAAATCTTTTCGCATTTATGTCCTATTCACGAGATGATCAGACTCCTCCTGCCACTAGGACGAGGTTTAGATTGAGGACCAGACTGGCAGATCACATTTTTGAGCGTCAGAGGCGTGTCCGAGAGAGAGAGAGAGAGAGAGAGAGAGAGAGAGAGAGAACATAGGCGGGGATGAGCCGGAGAAGCATGAGCAGCATTATCACGAGCCCGCTCAGCAGGACCACGTGCAGCAGGACGCCATGCAGATAGAGGAGGAGGAGGCTGAGGTTGCTTAGCATGACGGTCAGCCTGCTGAGCAGGTTTTGTTGCACCGGTTGCATGTGCACTACGTCTCCAGACTATAGTTGGGGGAGGTAATACTTTTAATAATTTATTTTTTAACAATAATTAACTAATTAATTTTAATGATTTATTAATTACTTTTATTTTTTTACAGGACCGCGGTAAGATTAAGGTGGCATCTCATGGGGGGGAGGTACTGAAGATTAGACCTTGACAACACCACCCACACATAGTCAGATGGTTGCAGCAGGCCAAGCTGTTTGAGCTGGACATCACGCCTCTCAACAACATCAACCATGAGCTCATATCAGCTTTTGTGGAGAGGTGGCATTCAAAGACCAGCTCTTTCCACATGCCATGGCGAGAGATGACGGTGACGTTGGACGACGTGTCCGCGTTGCTCCACTTGTCGTTCACCGGCACACCTTTGGCGCATCGGCCACATTTTGACACTGCTGATGCCATTCAGGCTGGAGTTTAGCAGCTGGGCATAGACCACACAGCTTGCTGGGCGGAGTGTCGGTTCATTAGGGGACTGACATTCAGATTTAGTTTTTTGGAGGCTGCATACAGAGAGAACTTGGAGCGTGGCTTTCTTGATCAGGCGGCACGGTGTTATTTGCTACTCTTGTCGGGCTATACCATCTTCACCGACAAGAGTCACACTTTTGTGCCCGTCAAGTGTGGTTGACTCTTATTTCGGATTTTCAGACTTGTGGCCAGTGGGCTTGGGGTCCAGCTGCTCTGACTATTCTTTACGACAAGCTGAACGACACCTGTTATTGAGTGACATTGCAGATTGGCGGATACGCTTCTCTGCTACGGGTAATTAATTAGTTAATTAATTACTTTTATTCTTTTAATTACTTTTATTTATATAATTACTTATTTATTTATTTATTTAATTATTTCAGTGCTGGATCTATGAGTATTTCCCCACCATCGTGGTGCGGAAAGACCAAGGTGCATCTGGGCTGCAGCAGGTGGAGGAACCATAAGTGTGACATCCTCAAGCTTAAAGATTTTCGGGAGCGGCTGGATAACTTACAGCGGGAGCGGGTCATATGGAGCCCTTGGGACAACCACAGAGAGTACGTGCATTTTCACAGCATTTCCCTTTTCAGAGGTTGGCTGCTCTGGGGCGACGTCGCTATGCCCTATATGGCAGACAGGGTCCGTTGGCGGTTTGGATATGTCAAGCAGATCCCTGGTCCACCCATTTCGGGCCCACGTCCACCTACAGACTCCATTGTAGATAGGTTGTTGTTCTATCAATCCTCGGCGCGGACTTTCAGGGAGACTTCTAGACGGACGCTCGTGGCGGGGTCTCTGCGATGACGTTTACCTACGATGGTACTCGGAGGTGTCCACTCCTCGTTTGACTCCGGCTCCGCCTCTAGAGGACGATGTACTAGATCATGAGGCAGCATCTGTTGAGGATATTGATCCACTGACCGCGGATGATAGGATGGAGAGAGTAGCTGCACTTCTCCGAGGTGCCATGGTACACGACGGCATTCCACCTGCTGTATATGAGACCCTTTCGACTGCTTTAGGGCTTTTGACATTTGACCCGTAGTTGTATTATTTTTGTATTTTTTTACCGTATTTGTATCTCGTATTTTGTAACATTATTACTCTCGTATTTTGTATTTATCGTTTATCGTTTATCGTTATTGTCGTTTACCGAGTTTCGTTATATATTGTTCTTTATCGTAATTATTTATTTTTTTAAAAAAAATTCCGGAAATATCCCTAAATGGGCATATTTTCGGAATATAAAAATTGTGGAATTCCGGAAATGCCTCAAAAAGAGGTTTTTTCGAAAGCAAAATTATCTTTCGAAAATACCTCTTTTTGAGGTATTTCCGAAATCCACAATTTTTATATTCCAAAAATATGCCTATTTCCGGAAAACTTTAAAAAACAGTTTTTTTAAAAAAATTAAGGGCATTTTGGGGAGTTTTGGTAAAATGGGGGTATATGGTATAAGGAGGGGGAAAAACCCAAAGGGGAATTGCCGGTGGTAAATTTCATTGTGTAGTATATTAAATGTTTATGGTGGATTGACCAAAAAAATGTTTATGGTGGAGTTGGTTTATCTATGAGGTTGGTAGACTTTCAAGTTATTTTGTTTCATCCTAGTGACTTAATGTCTCTTTGTGCTTAAACAATTTGTAATTGGTTTTTCGAGCACAACTAGTGTTTGTTTTCAATGAATCATCGCTTATTGAAAAGAAAAATAAATCAAACATCAATTCCTCAACAACTAACATTATATTGATGATCATTGGTGGATGAAACAAAAATAGAAAACAAATTTATAAAACTTATAGTTTTGGTTGAGTTCTGTTGAAAAAGTGTTGTGAAATTAAGAAAAAACCAACTCAACTCCATTTTACCCGAACATATTTTGAAATTGACTTTCAAAACAAAAAACAAAAAACTCACAAACTACCCGGAACGGGCCTAAGCCAAAGCAAAATCATCACCTTTTTTCCAACCGGTTACTTATTACCAAACAATATGCACAAAAATAAATAAAAGAGAATTTATTTTTTTTACAATAATAAAAAAAAAAACAAAAGTTGCTTTTAGTTGTTTTAAGTTTTTTTTTTCCGCAATGTCGTTTGAGTGGTTCAGCTTGCCGGCGTGGTAGTCTTCGGTAATCGCATGTAGGTTTTGAAGGTGCAGGTGGGTAGTTTGCGAGACCGAGGAGGGGAACGAAGAGGCACTATAAAGGTGAAAGAATAGGGGTTATTGATTTGATCGTGGAGGGAGGGAAGAGGCACCATAAAGGTGAAAGAATAGGGGTTATTTATTTTTTTCTTAAAAAGAATATATTATTTAAAATAATAATGACATGGAATAATCATGAACTCCACCTGAATCTCTAGGTCTATGTTCGGTCAGTGTTAGTATCAGGGTCTGGTTTGGCTTGTGGTTCAGGTATCGACCACATATTGCTCACCAGTGATGACTCAATATGCACGTGAATCACCTCATTACTAGAAGTTTCCCCTTTAGATGCTGACACATCTGTTGTAACTGACTTCCTCAACATGGACTCTTCGAACACAAAATCTCTGTTAGTACCATTTTCTTTGAAACTGGATCCCATAACCTGAATCCCTTTACACCTTTTGAGTAACCAATGAAGACACACTCCTTCAACTTTTGATCAAGTTTGAATCGATCTTCACTGGATATATGCACATAAGCTGGACACCTAGAAATTCTTTAATTGTCAATATCAATAGGATTACTTGTATATACCTCCTCTGCAACTTTATCGTCCAATGAAGTCTGTGGTGACATGTTGATAAGATAACATGTCACGTTAATTGTCGCTGCCCAAAAACCTTTCATAATCCAGCATTCGATCGGAGAAATCTTGCCCTTTTAGTTACCGCCATGTTCATTCTTTTTGCGACACCATTTTGCTGTGGTGTCTTTCAAACTGAAAAACGCCTCTAAATTCCATGTTCAGCACAAAGTTTCTGGAAATTTGAATCAATATACTCTTTCCCGTTATCTGATCGCAAATACTTGATTTTTCTGCCAGTTTGATTATCTACTTCTGCCTTCCAAAGCTTGAACTTGTGAAATACTTCAGATTTATGCTTCAAAAAAATACACTAAAACTTTGCGAGAAAAATCATCGGTAAAAGTCACAAAATACCTGACACCACCCATGGAGGGCTCTTTGTTAGGCCTCCACACATCATAATGCACATAGTCTAGAATCCCTTTGTTTTGTGTTTCCCGATCTCGAAACGAACACAACATTATTTTCCAAGACCACAATACTTGCACAGATCCATCTTACAACTGTGAATACCTTTCAATAGATTTCTCTTGTGAAGTTCCATCATCTCACACTCACTGAGATGACCCAGACACATGTGCTAAAGTTTAGTTGCATCATTGTTAGACTCAACTACGCAACATTACCTACAACCTAATGGTTTGTGTAGATGTCACCTACAATCCTCTTTTCTCTTATTGTTGTCAAGACACCCTTGTTGACCTTCATGATGACCCTATCTCCATCAAACCTGTAGAAGACACCATTTGCCTGTAGAGTACCTAAGCAAATCAAATTCTTTCTCGATTCTGGAATATATATGACAACTTTCAACATTCGCAATCCACCATCGTCCATAGCAATTTTGATTTATCTCATTCTTGTGATAGCACAAGTTTTATCATCACCCAAATAAACAAATCCAAAATCACCTGATCTGAATGTTGTAAACCACTCTCGGCACGACGTCATGTAATAGAAGCATCCAGAATCAAGAATACACATATCTGTGCACTTCCTAGATGAAACACAAAGAACATCCTCTTCACTGCCCGAATCGTCGGTTTGAACCACATTTGGAGAACTAGATGTGCCCTAGTTTCTGTTTCAGCAGTCTCTCTTCCAATGCTTAATCTGTTTGTAACGTAGCACTCTACTATTTTCATGTTCTTGGATTTAGACCTAGTCCATCAGAAATTTGCTTTCCCCTTGATTCGGCCACGATCTTGACTCCCCCTTACACATACAAACCCTCGCATTGACTTCGTTTCTCTACACTCTATCTCCTTTGAGAATGAGACAACAATGTAATAGTAATGGTATCGAGACTAATAGTGTCTTTCCATAAGTAAAACTAGTCACCAAGTGGTTGTAATAACCCGATAACGAGCACAATAAAATTATTGCATTATCTTCGTCATCGACCTTCACCCGTCATCTCACCAAAGCAGTGATTATGTTATTGAAGGTATTGTTATAGTGTTTCAAATCAGATTCTTCCTGCTCGACATATGCCAACATAAAAGAATACAATAGAGAAAACAATACGTATGAGACATACATCAATTATGAGACCTACATTGAATATTATATTTTTTTTCGACAAAACCAACATTAAATATAAATATACTATATAATATTTTTTTGGCTAAATTATACCAGAGGTCCTTTAAGTTATTTAATTGTAACAAGTTAGTCCTTTAAGTTGTTTTCGTATCACTTAGGTCCTTTAAGTTACTTTATTGTAATAAGTTGGTCCTTTAAGTTTTTTTGTAACACTTAGGTCCTCTAAGTTATTTAATTGTAACAATTTGAGGCTGAAAAATGTAAGTTATTTGGCCTTTAAAGGTTACAATTAAATAACTTAAAGGACTAACTTGTTACAATTGAATAACTTAATGGACCTAAGTGGTACGAAAAAAACTTAAAAGGACAAATTTGTTACAATCAAATAACTTAAAGAACCTGAGTGATAAGAAAAAAACTTAAAGGACCAACTTGTTACAATTAAATAACTTAAAAGACCTCCGTTGTAATTATCCCTATTTCTTTTTTATAAAAAATGATCAAAATAAAACGTGACGGTTCGAACAATGCCAAGAAATACAAATGGAGGATCTTTCAAAGAACACAAGCTAGAATTTCCACATCACAGCAACAACGTGGCATCTGCTAGGCCAGCGAAGCCACTAATGGAAGATGAACCATAGAAAATCACTCACATATTAATTTCACTATCCACTATATCCACTATCACAAACCCATTTACGTAAAGATCAAAACTTTGTGAAAAAAAATGGAAGTTGAGAAGAAAGAAAGAGATGGGATTGTGAAAGTGGAACCAAAACCCAACAACGGTTTCACTTCAAAAGCGGTTGATTTGTTAGAAAAGCTGATTGTGAAGTTCTTTTATGATTCTTCATTGCCTCATCATTGGCTTGCTGGTAATTTTGCACCTGTTAAAGATGAAACCCCTCCTACTAAGGATCTTCCTGTAAAAGGACACCTACCGGTTAGTGCATTTGACTCAATTTTTTATGAATTTGAAGTTTTAGAAGACCTAGACAGGGAAGGAACAGAATCTAAATGATCAGAGAAAAAGTTAATTTTGATTTTTGATGCACTACTATAGGGTAAAGTTTTTCTACACAAGCATGAAATCATTTGTTAACCATATAAAATGACTTTTTGAGTAGGTGCTATTAATTAAAGTTTAATTGCTATACACTGTATATAGGTGTAATTTTTTTTACACTATTAACCAGTAATAATTCATGGTATGCGTGACTGTATTCTTTTTAATTAAGGTGGTTATGAGTTGATTATTTTCTTTTTAATGACATGTAACTTCTAGTTGAATTGATTGGTGGCGTAAAACATTTATACATCAACATTGTATATAAATTAAATCCCATGAATTATTATTGTCAAACTTATTTTATGGGAATACATCTTCAAATGACTATAAACAAGTTTTAATTTTACTTATTGTTGATAAACACTAAGAAATTTTGGAAGCAACTGTATTCTTGTAATTAACAAATAAAGCGAAATTGAGGCTCATTATAACCAAGTGTCTGTTCTTTGCCAAGTGAATATTGAAGCAACTGTTTTGTTGTAATTAACAAACCAAGATATTGAAAATTTGCTTCAGATATGTGAAGAATATATAGGTTAGGAAATTCCCAAATCATTTGTGCAAGGCAAGTAATATAAGGTTTAAACATTAGAGAAATACTAGCAACTCTCTCTTTAGCAAAGAAATACTAGCAACGCTCTCTTTAGCACAGATATACTAGCAACACTCTCTTTAGCACAGATATACTAGCAACACTCTCTTTAGCACAACTATCTTTAGCACCCTCTCTTGCTAATATTCTCTCAATGATTGAGTGAAATCCACCTAGGTCCCACTGGATTAATAGAACCCACGTGAATTTCACCAAATTGTGAAAGGAGTGTTGAAAAGTGTTAAGGAGAGTGTTGCTACTTGCTAGCACTCCTCTTAAGCATAATCTCAAGACTTGAAAAGTTCACTCATATGGAAGTTGAAAGCCAAAAACAAGGAATCCAGCCAGCTATAAGTTGAAAAAGAACTGTATATTGATTGATTTATTGACATATTTCCCCCCTTCACTCTAGTTCCGAGTTTGTTGATTTAATGAAAAGATCTTGTCATTATAAGAGAATTTACAGCTAGCAGTTTTTCCTCATTTTAGGTACTATAATAAAAGTAGTCCATACCTATCTTTCTGATTTCTCGCAGTTCTTTGATAATTATAGCTTCACTTGTGTTATGCTGTTATCCGTTTGAGTTTAAAATAGACAAACCTTGTTGTGCCCTACTAGTACTAGCCATGGAAATTGTTTTGTTTGTCTTTTTTGGTTTTCTGCTTTCTGTTTTCAAAAATGTTCCCTTTGCTATTCATTGATATACAACTTGAAAATTTTCCTGTAATACACTCTTCCATTAGAACAATATCACGTCGTGCCACTCATAACTTAACATTTGAAGTGTATTGCAGGATTGCTTGAATGGAGAGTTTGTCAGGGTAGGACCTAATCCAAAGTTTTCTCCTGTGGCTGGATATCACTGGTAAAATTTGTACCGTTTTCTTTGTATGCTTTGCACAGTGCATAGTAAGATCTTACACTAATCTTGGTGGAAAATACATATCTAGGGAATTCATATAGCATTATCAGTATAATGATTTTATTCTTTCCAAGAAAATTACTTTTTACATCAAGGTTTGGCATCAATGTGGAGCTTTTCCAGTTTATCTGAACTAAAAAAAGTTTTCGTAATCTGGCGTTTTATGCTTATACCGTGCTTTTGTTTTTGCAGGTTTGATGGAGATGGGTGTGTGATTCTTTCCCTTTATGCAAACATATATTTCGCTCAAGCTCACTTTGAATGAATTTTATATATCTAGTGGCAATATTTGATCCTTCTATTTCTTTTTGTTAGATATAATCATTGCAATTGCTTGGTGATATTGCTGAGCATCAACCTTCAATCAAAATTAAAATAATATTTTTGTCACAATCCTTTATTGTACATTTTGTCAATCCATTTTCATTGACCAGTAAAATATGTGCGCATTAATCTAACAAAGTGTGAATTTGTATCAATGATCACAATATGTATCAATGGATTGCAGAATGATTCATGGTTTGCGCATCAAAGATGGAAAGGCTACATATGTTTCTCGTTTTGTGAAAACTTCTCGTCTTAAACAAGAAGAATACTTTAGAGGCTCTAAATTTATGAAGGTACGGAAATAATGAAAATACAGAAGCTTAGTGAAGAATATACTAGCGTTAGAAATGTTTGTTTTATACTTGCAAGATAAATGTGGCTTCTTGTATGTCATTTTCAGATTGGAGATCTCAAGGGTCTACTTGGACTGTTAATGGTTAACGTACAAATGTTGAGAGCTAAATTTAAAGTTCTGGACATTTCTTATGGAACTGGAACAGGTAACTTTTGCAGTGTGATTTTTTGTCAAATTCAAGGTCCTGGATTTTTTTTTTTTTCATTTTTGTGCAATGTAATTTCTTTACATTTCAAGTAGCATTTCACAATGTTATGTAATGTATGTCCCGTTGGAAGGTTATGTTTGTGTTGGATTAAGTATGGCTTTTATTCAGTATTGGCACCTTACGCGGTTTACTGCAAACATGATTCTAATGTATCTTTCAATATTTATAGTAGCCCATCAATTTTCTATTCTAGAATGTATGTAGAATTCATTCCCTGATTTCAATTTGCTGACGTATTGGTTTTTTACTAGCAATATTAAACTCTTTTATTTGATTTGATAAGCTGAAGCTAACTTGTGCTCATACTTTAATGCCTGCCAGCTAATACAGCTATGGTATATCACCATGGGAAGCTTCTAGCACTCTCAGAAGGAGATAAACCTTGTGAGTACAGTTCTTTCTGTCTTACTTTTGAAATGCCATCAACTTAATAGAACAAAAGGGTTAAAACTTAAAATGATTCATCGGGTTCAGATATATTCTCCAACCATTATGAATTTATAATCTTAAGCAGCAATGGACTTGATTGTATTAAAGTCTTCAACTAGCTGTAATTATATTTACCTCTTCGACTATAAAACTGAAATAGTTTCATTAAATTTTGCAGATGCTATTAAAGTTTTTGAAGATGGTGATTTGCAGACACTTGGCATGCTAGATTATGACAAGAGATTGGGCCATAACTTCACTGCTCATCCAAAAGTTGATCCATTGACTGGTGAAGCAATCTTCAAAGAAGTGATTAAGTTGACCAATTTAATGGCATAGTTAGTTACTCTGACAAAAAAATATCCTGTTTGCAGGGGAGATGTTTACATTTGGCTATTCGCATACAGCGCCATATATCACATACAGAGTAATTTCAAAGGATGGTTATATGCATGATCCTGTTCCCATAACAATATCAGATCCCATCATGATGCACGACTTTGCCATCACAGAGAATTATGCAATATTTATGGATCTTCCTTTGTACTTTAGGCCAAAGGTATTGCAAGTGCTTCTGTTCATATAATCTGACTACAGATAAATTTATTGATTTATCATTCAACTATACCAAGCTTGGTTTTGAGACACTAAACAAATATTGTTTATAATAAATAAGAAATAATGCTTTGCTTCCCCACTGGTTAGACATTAAAAAAGTCCTAGTCCTGCATCTAATAGCTCAAAATGTTTGTTGGGGGGTTCTGGATGTCGTACAAGAACCACTCTGACCAAGCGGTTGGGTGGTCGATACTTTTTCCCTTATTCTTTCTTAGTTAAATTTTAATTTTGCACCATGTAAAAGTGGCCTAATACTTTACAAGGTCTTGTATTATAGGACATTCTTGAGATAAATGCCAATTACGGGCTTGGTTTTTATAGCGTATACTTTTGAGAAGCTTGGTTCCCGACACCACTTCCTTTCCCTTTAGCGAAACATTTTTAAATAACATGCTTAGATCCCTGATATGAATTTAGTCATAATGAAGATGGCATGGGCAATGTAATTTTATTTTTCAGCTGGGGCATCTTTATCATATGGTGTGAGGATTGTTTTAAAGATGGTTTAATAGTATAGAGTCTATTGACTTTTGCAAATAAGTGAGTCTTGAACTGTTGATTGAAATCCAATTTTCAGGAAATGGTCAAGAATAAGACACTGATATTCTCTTTTGATCCAACCAAGAAAGCTCGTTTTGGTGTCCTACCTCGGTATGCTAAGGATGAGAAGCATATTAGATGGTTTCAACTACCAAACTGCTTCATATTCCACAATGGTGTGTTTCTTTGCTTTTGTTTGTCCTTAATATAATATCTTAATTGAAATTTTGCAATGATGATTTCGTAAAGTTCAGTGGTCCAGAAACTGAAGCGATTTCATAAAAATTTGAGTAGAGGCCAGAATATTTTCCTAGCTAGCGAGTAGAGGAATTACTTTGATTTTCATATCATAATAATGTCAAAGTTAAATACTCCTCGTGTTGACATGCAAACCACTTTGGTGCAATGCATAATGGTTAAAAGTTAAAATACAAAATCAAGTTTCAATTTGTACCTTAACCTTTTTGTATGACTGATTTTTCCCCTTAGCCAATGCTTGGGAGGAGGAGGATGAAGTTGTTTTGATCACGTGCCGCCTCCAGAATCCAGATTTGGACATGGTCGGCGGGGAGGCCAAGGAAAAGCTTGATAATTTCTCGAATGAACTGTAAAAGGACACATTCTTGTCTGTATTTTATGAAACAAATTTTACTGGATGTTTATTCTAAATTTAAAGACATTGAACTCTTACCAGGTATGAAATGAGATTTAACATGAAAACCGGTGAAGCTTCTCAAAAGAAACTATCAGCATCTGCTGTAGACTTTCCTAGGGTGAATGAAAGCTACACTGGCAGGTAACATTTCTTTCACTGTCACATTATTTTTTCTTATTTTCTTATTAGTGCTACAGATATGTCATTTCTAAATTATGATTTAAGAACCTATGATGGAGTCAGGAGTCAGGACTCAGAAAAGCAACTAAATTTATGCATGTCTGTTTTCATTTCATCAGGAAACAGAGATATGTATATGGAACCATATTAGACAGCATTGCAAAAGTTACTGGGATTATTAAATTTGATTTGCATGCCGAACCGGATTCTGGAAAAACAAAGCTTGAAGTTGGAGGAAATGTTCAGGGTCTCTGTGACTTGGGACCAGGAAAGTTTGGCTCTGAGGCTGTTTTTGTCCCACGTGTCCCTGGCACTGATTCTGAAGAAGATGATGGATACTTGATCCATTTTCTACATGATGAAAATACCGGGTATCACTCTATTCTACACACTTAAAGTAGTGATTTATGCGAAATTATTTTTATGTGTTAAGAGTCCCACATCGGATGTAATATGGCCTGTAAAAAAGTTTATAAGTTGGAGACATCCCCCACTCTACAAGTGAGTATTTTAGGGTTGAGTTAGGCACTAGCCAAAATCATTGGGCCACCCACTATCGAGTCACTCAAGTCGTGCTGATATGGCTATAAAACGAGTTTATAAGTTGGAGGCAGGGCATATTTTTCTATCCTAAATTGAGGAAGGAACCACTGTATAGTAATGATGACTATGACATGTCTTAGTTTTAGTTTTTTAAGATCTTTTTTAATAGAAGAGAATATAAACACGAGTTTAAACTAATAAGTTGCAATACTGCAGGAAATCATTTGTCAATGTCATAGATGCGAAAACGATGTCAGCAGATCCGGTTGCAGTTGTAGAATTGCCTCAAAGAGTCCCATATGGTTTTCATGCATTCTTTGTGACAGAGGTTTGTGTTACTTCATATTGCCTATTTCTACATTGTATTTCTTCCCCTTTCTTTTGCCCATATTACTTGGAAGGTTCATTTAGCCTTTAGGCTCTGTTTAGATAGATTGAAATGGATCATTAGAGGTTCTAATGTTTGGATCATTTAAAATAAGATGGAACATAATAGAACATTTTTCTTCATTTATAGAAAGATAAAACCAAATACGGCCCTATGGTCATATCTTATAAACATCGTAGTAACCGTCGCGTTTTACCTCTAAATGATCATGATTATGTTAGCCTGTCTGTTGAATTTGGCTTTATCAAACAAGTTAGAAGCAAATACTTAGATGGCAGGGCAACCTGAAAGGCTCCATGGAGTTTGTCACTTGACTGTCTTGTTTTTTTTTTTTTTTTTTTTTTTTTAATTTATAACAAAAAACTTAAGGTGAGGGGATGGCGCCTCAATTTGAGGCAGGAATAACCTTTAGTCTCTTTGAATACTTACGAGGGGAAATATATTTACCTCACTCCAAGGAGACTAGTAGGGATTTTAACTTGCAACCGGCCAAATACAAATTCTGCCATGCTCAAATTTCTAAAACCGTAATCCCTTAAATGCAAAAATGAAGGCTATAATTTTCTTTCATTTGATCTTAACTCTTTCCCTTATCTTTAGGAAAAAGAGAGTTCTTGAGTATATAGTCCATTCAATCCTATTTCAATATAGTGCATAAATCTAGGAGGATGTATATACTTGAGCATTCAATTGTCTCTCATTCATTGCTTACCACTTTCTATTTTAAAATTTGATTCCACTAAAAATATCCATTCTGTCCATTTTGTTTAATTGCATCCTGTTAATTTTTTCTTTCTTTCATGGCTATCTTCACAGGATCAACTGCAAGAACAAGCCAATCTGTGATCATGTTGAAAGTTTCACTATACTGCACTGCCTCAATCTCCTTCTACAAATTATAGGATATCCACTTCGTTGTCTACTTATATACTTTTGTAATAAAAAATTGTAAAGAATGAGTTTAGAATCTACTCTTAAAACTCGAGTTGAGTAAATCTATATAAAAGACTAAAGCTATCTTTGTGTCATTTTTTTATTTATAAAATTCAACCTCGAGATTTTAATTAAAAACCAACATTATCTATGGCCATTCAATTTTTAAAAATTAAGGTTAAATCTACTAGACTAATAAACGCTGCTAGAATAACGTATAAAATCTTCCATTCCACCAAAAACATACTTACAAGTTACATACATACAGGTGTATGAAAGTCCAAAGAAATAAATATGATTAATTTCAACGCAGGCAGAAGGTCAATTTGGGTGGCACATAGTATGAATATGATGGGCCCAAAATCTAACTAAGAAAGCCATCAAGTTGTATTTAAAAAGCCATCAAGTTGTCAATCATTGCATCATATAGATTTGAAGCTAATAAATTAATTGGTTGCCATTGGCATGAGGATGTCTTATACTAGTATATAAGAAAAAGATTTTTTGAGTTGCTAGCATTATTCTGAGAATAAGATACATTGAGTCTAAGAACAAACATTTGAATGCTAACTAGACACTAGCAATCAAACTTCAAACCATACCATGCAATATTATGAATATATTGGAAGAAGTTTTAGTGCTACTATTCCCAGACCCAATACAGGGTCAGTCCAAGTGTAAGTGATATTTTTTATCGTTAACTATTAATTGCTATTTACTAATAAAGTTGTTTTATGCAAGTACACTCCCTCTTGACTTAAATATAAGCAAAAAAGATTATATATTTGGAAGTCCAAGTGTAAGTGATATTATTTTTTTGCTTATATTCAAGTCCAAAGTAGTATTGCGTCAAAAAAAAGGGGTCCAAAGTACTATGTGAGAGAGCACCTAACTAAAGGTAGGTTGTTTAAGTAAGACCTATTATGTCATATCATTTTTAAGTTATTTTCTTACTATTTTTACTACAATAATGAACTTTTTTTTGTTAGTTTAGATGAAATAATAAATAAACACGACACACACTATCACATGCACATATCTAAGTTCAAATCTTTGAGCCGATGTTTTTTTATCATTGAAAATTATCGATACAACCAGTACTGGTGGACTCCAATGTTGCCAATAGACTATTAACAACTCAAATTAAGCCCCACAACTTGTCATACCTTATTTTTAGTTATTTCTTTTTCATTTTTTTTCAACTCAAAATTTGTAACAAATTCTTTTTTTAATTATAAGAACACAAATTCTCTGGACGAATCTACTTTCTCCCATGAAGAACGGCTTGAGAAGTTCAATAATCTACCACATAAAAATTAGCTCATAAATTTATATATATATGAACTTTTAACTTAAGGAACCTCACGTTGGAGGTGCTCTAATGATTTGTTCCCACTCTGGTAAAAAATTGACGTGTCACATCATTTAACAAACATAATAAGTTATGTACTTAAACTCATTAAATGATGTGACAATAATAGCGTAAAGTATGTTACTCATACATATTTTTTTTAGTCCTACCATACCGTTTTTAAATGTTTACTAGTCTACTTAAAGGCCAATTTCATATTAGCATTTTTAATAAGTTCTCTAACCTATCTTTAAATTGTGTACTGGGATAATAGACCAATTAGATTAAATTCTATTTGTAATAAACTATTAAAATTAAAACCATTCCTCGTCCAAAGAAAAAAATTAAAACCATTACTATTAAGAGACATGAGACACTGAGGTGGATAGTTTATGAAAACAATTTATGACTTAATAGTTTAACATTATTTTATCTGTTATTATATAAACAACTCATGCATAAACACTTACTTATATGATAATCGCTTATGTCATAGGCGATTAATTAAGTTATTTATCCAAACGAACCTACGTCTTAAAATGTTTTAGCTAGTTTACATTATGACCTTTTTTAAGTTAAATATGCTTTTTAAAAAGCCTCGAGCTTGTGTATATTTAGAAAGTCTCACCTAACTCAAACTTGATGTAGTAGACTATAGGCCCCTTTTTGGTGACACTTTGTCACCCTAGATTTTACTGTTTCATATTTTTTAATATTTATGTATGAATGAGTCAAAAAAAAATATATTTATGTATGAAGATTAAAAAAATGGTTTTTTTTTGGTATTGTTTGTTGAAGTCCACTACAAAAAATTTCTTCAAGAGGGAGTAAGTTGTAAATAAAAAAGTTTTTTCTAACATGCAGTAGAAAGTTAAACTCCATTGGCATCAGCACAGCAAGTTCAAGCCCAGGCACCACCGCTGTCCACTATAACAAACCTTTCCAAAAGAGAGGAGGGATTGTGAAGGTGGAACCAAAACCAAGTAAAGGTTTCACTTCAAAAGCTATTGATTTGTTAGAGAAGTTGGTGGTTAAGTTCTTTTATGATTCTTCATTGCCACATCATTGTCTTGCTGGTAATTTTGCACCTGCTATAGATGAAACCCCTCCCACAAAGGACCTTCCTGTAAAAGGGTACCTACCGGTTAGTGCATTTGCTTTACAATTCTTATTAATTTATAATTTTATGTCCCTACTTTGCTAAGAAATTATTGAAACCACTGTATTGTTTGCAAGTTTTCTTCCTATATGTGAAGAATATACAGGATTTGAAATTGATGGGGTTCTAATTAATGTTTTTAAAATTGGACCGGGCGTTGAACCAGTGAGACCTTCTGGTCATGGTTCATTTGTTTTAAACCGCTAGGAATGAAACTGTGGTTGAACCGCTCATAGACAATCGGTTTTTAAAACACCGGATCTAACAACGACATACATTATTCAAGGTCTTCCTTGTCCTCATGATGAGATCAATGATCAATGCTTCTTCAACAAATAACAAGAATAGCCAATATAAGTTTGAGTTTTGAGACGTTCATATTCGTTTTTACTTGTTTTTGTCGAAACGAAATCGATCAGGTCGCTATTTCAGCCATGAGGACATGAAAGATCGTGAGCTTTTGCTTCTGAGGGCGGCATCAGTCGTCGTGAGAGTCTTAAAAATTCAAGTACTAGTCCACGTGGACCACATTCCACTTTAGAATTTGCCTCGGAAATTAGCAAATTGTTGGTGCAATGCATGGCAAGGAGAACAAGGTTTAAATGAGTTTTAATCACAAGTATTGGAATTTGGGATTTATTTGAAAGCATAAAATAAGATATCCAGTCCAGCCAGCTATAATATGTGTATTGGTTGGTTTATTGACATTTGACATATTTTCCCATTTACTCAGTTCAGTTTTTGTAGATTTTATTTAGTTCTCTGCTTTCTATTCAGTATTCACTGACACACAATTTAAACATTTTCCTGTAATACACTCTAGTACTAGAACAATATATCAAGTCCTGCCACTGATCTCACTTACCCTTTGAAGTGTATTGCAGGATTGCTTGAATGGAGAGTTTGTTAGGGTTGGACCTAATCCCAAGTTTTCTCCCGTCGCCGGATATCATTGGTAAAATTTCTCTTTTTTATTCCCTGTATGTAAAGTTTGTTAGGAGTTTTATGCTTATACCATGTTTTCCCTCGCTTTTTTTGCAGGTTTGATGGAGATGGGTATGTGATTCTCTTCCTTTATGCAAATTTAAGTTTCTTTCAAGTTTGTTATATATTTGGAAGAATGATCACTATTTAATTCCTAAAATGATAAAACCGTTATCCACCTAATAACTTGAGATTTTGGGAGAGATAGTACATGATGTGGCATTACATCATATAACATTAAAGGTACTCATTGAAAAGGAAGCTAAAACAATGATTTATGAATGCAATTGTAGAACATGGATGGCTCCACACTCAGTTAATCACTACTTATTATATTTCTATATTTGTATTATGTTTGGTCATTAAAGTTCAGAGGAGTGTATGTTTTGAATGCTGCATTGCAAGTTTAACATTTCAATGATCAAACTAATAGCAGATTCTCTTTTCTAATCCGGTTTTCCTCATAGTGGAAATAATATTGCTCAGGTGTTCTTTTTTCAATAACATTATATAAAGTTCATAATTTTGGTTTCTGGTCCCCCAATATTGATCTATGTTTCAATGAGCTGCAGAATGATCCACGGTTTGCGCATCAAAGATGGAAAAGCTACATATGTTTCCCGTTTTGTTAGAACTTCTCGTCTTCAACAAGAAGAATACTTTGGAGGCTCTAAATTTATGAAGGTATAAAAGGAAAGTGAAAATATAGAAGCTTAGTGAAGAATATATGATAAATGTGGCTTCTTGTATGTCATTTTCAGATTGGAGATCTCAAGGGTCTACTTGGACTTTTAATGGTTACCATACAAATGTTGAGAGCTAAATTGAAAGTTCTGGATGTTTCTTATGGAACTGGAACAGGTAACTTTTGCAGTGTCATTTTTTGTCAAATTCAGAATCATGGTAATTTATGCTATTATATATGACTTGAAGAGCTGAAACTAACTTGTGCTCATACTCTAATGCTTACCAGCTAACACAGGTCTTGTATATCACCATGGGAAGCTTCTAGCACTCTCAGAAGTAGATAAACCTTGTGAGTACAGTTTCTTTCTCTTTTATTACTTTTATGAAAGAAATAAGTTTGTTGATTATATCTGAAATACTATCAACTGAATAGGACAAAGAGGTTGAAATGATTCATTAGGTTCAGGTGTGTCCTTCAGCCATTATGATTGTAAGGAGCAACAGTTTTCGTTTCAGTGACTTGATTGTATTTTATCAGAGTCTGGTTTAAAAACTGAAGCAACCGAACGATTCAACCGGTTAAATCATGATAAGACACTGTCTCTGGTTCAGTTATTTGAGTGGTTCCACCGCAGGTTCATTTAGGTTCGAGAAGTTTAAAGCAGTTGAACCTTGACTCGGAGGTCTCACCGGTTCGATGTCTGGTTCAGCTATAGAACTGAAGTGGTATCATTTTGAATTTTGCAGATGCTATTAAAGTTTTTGAAGATGGTGATTTGCAGACACTTGGCATGCTAGATTATGACAAGAGATTGGGCCATTCCTTCACTGCTCACCCAAAAGTTGACCCATTTACTGGTGAAGCCATCTTCAAATAAGTGATTAAGTTGGCTGATTTGTTGGAGAAGTTGTTCTTACAAACAAATATCCTGTTTGCAGGGGAGATGTTTACATTTGGTTATTCGCATACAGCGCCATGTATCACATACAGAGTAATTTCAAAGGATGGTTATATGCATGATCCTGTACCCATAACAATTTCAGATCCTGTCATGATGCATGACTTTGCCATCACAGAGAATTATGCAATATTTATGGACCTTCCTATGTACTTTAGGCCAAAGGTATATATCAGGTGTTTTTGTTTTATTTTTTTGAGTAGGAATAGAACTCGGTACTCCAGGATTTACATCTCCCACACACCCTGGGCACCAACCACTTGCACTACACCCTGATTAATGAATCTTGAATTTTTGATTGAAATCCAATTTTCAGGAAATGGTGATAAATAAGAAAATGATATTCTCTTTGGATTCAACCAAGAAAGCTCGGTTTGGTGTTCTACCTCGGTATGCGAAGGATGATAAGGATATTAGATGGTTTCAACTACCAAGCTGCTTCATATTCCACAATGGTGTGTTTTTTTTCCTTCTTTTGCTTCTCCTTAAACATAATTTGTTCAGTGTTATTCTACAATAATGATTTCTTAAAATTCAATTTGAGTTGTGAGACAGGTATATTTTCCAACCAACCTATAGAGGAATCTTTTGATTTTCAAATCATAGTAATGTCAAAGTTAAACACATCTTGGACTAAAATGCAGACCACTGCAAGATAAATAGAAGAAAATTAAAAAAACAAGCTTCCATTTGTGCTTTAAGTTATTGAATCATGATGGTAGACTTGTCCATTCTAATTATATGACTCATTTTTTGCCTAGCCAATGCTTGGGAGGAGGAGGATGAAGTTGTTTTGATCACATGCCGCCTGGAGATTCCAGATTTGGACCTGGTCAGTGGGGCTATCAAGGAAAAGATCGAAAATTTCTCAACCGAGCTGTAAAAAGATTTGTTCTTATACGTGATTTTTCGACCAAATTTTACTGGATGTTATTCTATATTTACGCTTATTGAGTTCTTTCCAGGTATGAAATGAGATTTAACATGAAAACCGGTGAAGCCTCTCAAAAGAAACTCTCAGCATTAGCTATAGATTTTCCTAGGGTGAATGAAAGCTACACTGGGAGGTAAGCTTATTCTCTTGTGTTGAAAATTAAGGTATTCAGAATACTAAACTTGTATATTTTAGTCTATTTAGGCTTTGTTTGGCAATGCCAAATCACTGGCGTATAACGGATAATTTATAGAAGATAATCTCGTATAAACAAAATAGAGGTGTTTAGTAGCTTCTAGTGTTTTTTTCGATGATACTTGAGTAGTGTTTGAGTTTATAGAGCACAACATTTCATTTTTTCTCTGGTTTTTACCACTATTATTTTAATTAAATTCATCATTTATCTTCCATTAAATGAACACTATCTCATTTTTATGCATCAATTGAAAATGCCTATTTATGTCACTTTTTACTTATAAGTTAGTTCAAACACTAATTTTCCAAGCACTTAAAGTTAGTTCAAATATTGATAGTTGTTATTTTCATTGTCATTCTTTAGAAGCTTATTTGAAAAATGAATCTTACATAGCATAAGTGCTTCCCTAACTACTTTTTAAGATGTTTTTAGAACAGTAATTAAGTTTATGCAAGTCTTCTATAACCTGTATTTACTATTTTCATCTCATCAGGAAACAACAGTATGTATATGGAAACACATTAGACAGAATTTCAACTAGGATTATTAAATTTGATTTGCATGCCAAACCGGATTCTGGGAAGACAAAGCTTGGAGTTGGAGGAAATGTTCAAGGTCTCTATGACTTAGGACCGGGAAAGTTTGGCTCCGATGCTATTTATGTCCCACGTGTCCCTGGCACCAATTTTAAAGAAGATGATGGATACTTGATTTTTTTTGTACATGATGATAATACTGGGTATTACTTTCTTCTGTGCACATCAATCAGTGACTTAATTTTAGTTTTTCTAAGACCCTTTTTAATAGAAGAGATTATAAACATGAATTGAAACTGCAATACTGCAGGAAATCATTTGTGCACGTCATAGATGCGAAAACAATGTCAGCAGATCCTGTTGCAGTTGTAGAATTACCCCAAAGAATTCCATATGGTTTCCATGCCTGCTTTGTGACAGAGGTTTGCGTTACTTCATATTGCTTGTTTATACATTGTAATCCTAAAAATGCAAAGTGAAAATCTGCATTCAATACTGAGTATAGTTCATTTAATCCTATATCAGATAGTTGAATACACTTGAGCATTCAATCCTACTCACTTTTTTTGAATGCCTTTAGCCTTTTAAGTGCATGATGTTAACTTCTTTCATTCCTCTCTTAACAGGAACAACTGCAAGAACAGGCCAAACTGTAATAATGTTGACAGCCTCAATCTGTGTACACATCTTTCTACAAATTGTAGAATGTTGTTTGGATATTGTATAATAAATCATTCTATTGTTTGGAAATTGAATGGAATAATCAATCTACTCATTCTATTTTCATATCATATCCTGGCCATCAAACAAGTTATTAGTTTTATCTGCTATTCTTCTCCTCGTTCGTAATAAATTATTATTCGTGACACATGGCATCGTCCCAAAAGAGCATTTTAAGAGATAATTGCATTATTAAGTTTGGGTTTGCATCCTCTAAAGTGAGTAATCGTGTAAGAACAATGCCGTCAATAACTCCGTCCCGCACGTAAATAAATTTAACGAAAGCACGTACACGAGCATTAAAGCAAAAATATTACTTGTATATGTATGAAAGGAGAGATAGGAAAACCAAAAGTTTTAAGATTTTGTGGAGTATATGTCACACACAAGTGATTCTTCTTGTAAAGAGAAACACAAGTGTTGTAATAATAGTTTTTGTAATTATTAGTAGTCTTTGACTCTTTGTAATAGGCCCGTTAATAAGGCCTTCTAGATTTAGTTCACCTTGTCTGTCTAAATAAGAATTAGTGACTGTGTGATAACACACCATTGAAATATAATTCAGAAATATTTTTCCAGTTGCAGTTGTTGAATTACCTGAAAGAGTTCCATATGGTTTCCATGCCTTCTTTGTCACAGAGGTTTGTGTTATACTTCATATTGCTTATTTCTACATTGTGTTTCTTCCCCTCTCTTTCCCCCCACATTTACTTGGAATGTTCATTTAAGCTATGTTAAGCTATGTTCCATTGTTTGAATCCCTTAAAATAAGATGGAACACAATAATAGAATATGAATGTAATGGATTCCACATCTTTTTCTTCATTTTGAGTGGAATGAAATGTAACAAGTCTTTTTCTCCATTCTACCATTAAATATGAACAATGGAATAGTAAGTTTATTCTGATATGTTGTCAATTGTCTCATTCATTTCTTACCACTTTCTGTTTTAAAAGTTGCTTACACTAAAAATATTCATTTTGTTCAAATGAATGATGTTAATTTTTTCTTTACTTCTTTCATGGCTCTCTTCACAGGATCAACTGCAAGAACAAGCCAATCTGTGACCATGTTGAAAGTTTCACTATACTGCACTGCCTTAATCTATGTACACTTCTACAAGTTGTAGACTTGTAGGATATCCACTTCCATACTTTTGTAATAAAAAATGTAATGAATGAGTTTAGAATATACTCTTAATTAGTTTGGTCAAATAAAATACAAAATACATAAATTAAAATATGCATGTGAAAACTTGTTTCATTTATAACATATATAGACATAAATTAATTGCGGTGTCTTATTTCTTCACCTTCCTTATAAAGTTGATATGGGTTTTATATTCAGTGATAAAGTTTTTTTTGTCGAGACCAGGGTATCCACCGCCAAACGCAGTGACTATTTATTCCCCTCGCTGGATTGGAGGCATCTCGAAGGGTGGGACAGCTGACCCAGGGATTTAAAGCTGCTCCGTACCCAAGGCGAGGATCGAACCCTTGACACTTGGTTAAAGGAAGATGAGCCCCAACCGCTCAACCACACCCCTGGGTTATTCAGTGATAAAGTTGCTCTTAGATACTATAATACACTCTATAATTAATAATAATTAATGAAGTACTTGCATTTACAGGAGTTAAAAGTTATAATAAATATTGATTCGAAAAGTAAACGAAAGTAAAACTTATAATTCAATCTCACTTATCAAATTCAAATTTTCTAATTAAAACTGTCTTTGTGTCTATTTTTTTGTTTATAAAATTATAACTCGAGATTCTACTAAAAAACATTATCTATCGCATTCAATTTTTAAAATTTTAGGTCAAATTTGAATAAATAAAGGCTGCTTGGATAACGTATAAAATCTTCTATTCCACCAAAAACACACTTACCGGAGCATGAAAGTTAAAGGGAACTCCAAGCTTGGGTGCAAGTGATTAATGCATTGGAAGAGAGGAAAGATCTAAGATTTCTAAAATGCTATTGGGCATGTATTAAGACAGAATTTATAGAGACAGAAAAGTTAAGGGTGTAATGGAGCACTCCTCCTTACAGGATGGTTAACAGGGGATAAAACAGCAACTAGACTCCAACTGAGAGAGAAAAAAGTAGGGCCCAAAAGTGCCCAAAAAATTTAATAGGGACTAAAAAAATGCCACATGTGTCATGTCACGTCAGCGCCGTTAATGAATTTTAACACCAGGGACTAAAAGTGCTAGAAAACAAAGAAGGGCCCAAAAGTGCCCAAAAAATTTAATAGGGACTAAAAACAAAACTCGCTGTAACAATAGGGACCAAAAACATATTTAACCCAATAAAATATTACTTTCTCCATCTCAATTTAATTGTCCTATTTAGCATTTTTTTCTCTCAAATTATTTGTCACTTTAGAATATCGATGCAACATTTATTATTTGTTTCCAATAATGCTCTTATTTATTAGGCTAAATACCACTTTTGGTCCTTTATGTTTGCTCTAAGTTTCACTTTGGTCCTTTATCTTTTTTTGGGTCCGTTTTGGTCCTTTATCTTTCATTTTTGTGTCAGTTTGGTCCTTTATCTTTATTTTGTTTCACTTTGGTCCTTTATCTTTTATTTATTGTTTCATTTTGGTCCTCTTAAACAAAACATTTTGGTCCTCTTAAACAAAAGTGGTATTTAGCCTATTTATTATTTGTATTTCCAACTTCTTCATTCCTCTCTCTTCATAATAATAAAGTGATCTATTTAATATAAGGTTTATGACTAAAGATATAATTGACATGAAAAATATTGTATAGATACCAAAAGTCTTATTTCTATTTTTATGACCCTTCACGAAAGGCCGTGAGATTCTTATAAATAATAGGTTATGGTCCCCAATTGTAGACAAGACAATATAACAAAATATTGATTATCTTTATTCCATTGGAAGAGAAACTAAGAAATTAAGGAATCTACAATTGGAAAATGACTGCTCTATCAAGATAACTATCTTTTATTAAGATTACATGGGTCCTATGCTTCCGCTTTCTATTTCATCTTGAATTCAGTATGAGTTCAAAAAGTATTGATTTAGGGTTGTGCTATTTCTGAATTTCTATATGGGTAAAAATATGTGGTTAGGACAACTCTTATCGTTAGAATCCAACATAATTGACGTCAATAATAACACTTGTCATGTCACACTTTTTAATTGTTGGAATGTCAAATCATATATTCTATTTAACATTTAAAGTTTAATGACTAGTTAATTTTTAATTTTATTTTTTGTTCTAGTTTAATTTTTATTTAAATTCTAACATTCATGATTAAAAGTGTGACGTGACAAGTGATTTGAGATATGTAATACCTCAATTTTGTCCTCCATTTCCAAATTCTTTTGTTTCATTTTAATTTATGTTTATTGGACTTTTGAGTCACTATTTTCCAATGTGGGTCAATACCCAACCAAAAAAAGAAGTTATTGTCTACAAATATAAGTCAGGTCCAATTGATGTCCAATCAATTTTTGGGTTATTTGAAACTCAATTTTACATCCTAATAGCCGAATTGCATTTTTTTCATCTAATTTTGTTTTTCGGCAATAAAGCCCTTCTATATTTAATTAATAAATAAAAACGAAAATTATTTGTTTAATAATAAAAATAGAAAAGAATAGAAAGTGAGATTTTTCTTTCCCTAGTCTATATAGCTAGAGATACCTTACAAAACCAAGTTGCAAACTTTCTTTGGCAAAAAAAGGACCTAAACCAAAAAAAAAAATTAATTACCAAAATAGAACACATTTTAGATTAATTACCAAAGTAGAACACTTTTTTTAGGCTAGAAGTCGCTCCCTGTGGTGGAGACTTCTACACTGCAATTTTATTGGCTTTCCAGTCGCCCCCTGTGGGAGAGACTTCTACACTGAAATTTTGCAATTTTTTTTGGTTTTACAGTGTAGAAGTCGCCCCCTGTGGGAGAGACTTCTGAACAGTGTTTTTTTTCTTCTATATTAATTTAAATAAAGTTAATTTAATAAAATTAAATAATTTTGAAAATTAATAATGTTAATTTTAAATTAATTATAAAATTTGTATTTTTATTTGACGGTCTGGATATTGCCGACACTATTTAATGGTGTAAATTTTGCCGACACTTTTAACGGAGTAGATTTTACCGACCGCTTTTCATCAACGGTTGAAATCCACTTTAGGGTTTAATATTTTCCCTATAAATAGATCTATTACATTTCACTGCTTTCACAAACAACAAAAGAAAATGGGCACTTCCTGTACACTTCACCATTAGGGCACAATGACCAACAGAGAAGATGGTGTCTATTTCTGTAGTCCAAAACCCATTTTATGCAGGCTTGAGAACAACATCACATTCGCTGCTCTCAAAGAAAAACTAACGAGTAAGGTGCAGTTGGAGGGTGAGGAGCAAGAAGTCACTCGTATCGTTTATCGCTACCCCATTATGGCCGATAATAATCGTGTTCGGTGGGGCATAATGGATGTGAAGAACGACGATGACGTTCGAAAGATGATGGACAGGCATCACATGTTTCAACTTCAGAGTCCTTTGCAGTTGTTTGTCGAAAGCCGAATCACTGTTGCTGAGATCCTTCGTCGTGTTTACCACCATCTCAGTAGTTTGTATCATGTTTTTATTTGTTGTTTGTTGTTGTCCGAATTTATGTTCTAATGGTGTATTTCCGGGAACTGTGTTGTTTATTTTCGTTTTTATTCTATATTAATTTAAATAAACTTAATTTAATAAATTTAACAATGTTAATTTTAAATAAATTATAAAACTTGTGGGAAAAAATAATAATACGTTATACAGAAAAATGGAAGTAATTATATTTATTTAATTAGTAGGACATTACAAAAATAAGATAGAAATTGACTAGTGTAGATTGCGGTTTGGACAGTTATTTTTGTTGTGACCCTCATTTTTACAAATACCGCATCTCTTGGTGCGGGTACCCGTTTCTCTTTGATCCATTTTCGTACGAATACGGGTAGATTGCGGATGACCCTTTTTATCTCTCCGTTTAGTTGGATCATGCTGTAGTTCTATACCATTAAAATTTTTTGTAAGTCGTAGTTTCAAACTCAACAGGGTAGTATTATACTTCGTCTAAAAGGCCATAAATTTTTTTAAAAAATTAACGCATGAAAAAAGTGGACCAAAATTTAGTTAAAAAATCATTTTTGACACTAAAAAAATGTTTTTTGAGACACATTTGTTGTACATATTAGAAGTATTAAAATTTTTTGTAAGTCGTATTTTTAAACTCAACAGGATAGTATTATACTTCGTCTAAAAGGTCATAAATTTTAAAAAAAAAATTAACGCATGAAAAAAATGGACCAAAACTCAGTTAAAAAATCATTTTTGACACTAAAAAAATGTTGTGTCAAAAAATGTTTTTTTGTGACACTTTTATTGTACATATTAGAAGTATTAAAAAAATTTGTAAGTCATCTCTCTTTAATATGCGAGTTGGCAAACTTCGCGCGGGAGCTGCAGCTACTATTGAGGTAATTTTTTCCAACAATGTTGAGATGCCGCCTTCGCCCATATTGATGCCACCATTTTCCACTACAAATAAATATGCACCATCTTCTACACGTGTTTGTGTCTCCAGTTATCTTTCTTTATTACCAGTATATAGCCTTTTGCTTCATTTTATTTTTTCCTTCATTTGCTGTTTCTATTTTTAATATTCTTCTCCGTTTTGTGACATCTGGTTATCCTTTTAACTACTTGATGTACTTTCAACATTTTAAACTGGAATGGAGAAAAAGATGGAGAGGGTAGAAGAGTGGAGGAGCTGGTCATGGAGTCGATGCACGACAGAGGAGTTGAACGGAGGTTGGTTTCTGATGGATTTGTTCAACAGGGTTTCTTTTTCTTTTCTTTTCTTGTATTATTAAAGTACCCCTCCTACAAATTCGTCGAATATGTGCCTTTCCAAAATGGACATGGACAAAAATAATTAAAGTACCCCTCCTACAAATTCATCACTCCTAAGAGAACCACACTTCACACTTCACACTTCACACTTCGTACTTCATAATTCACACTCCACACTTCACACTACACACTTTCCATATTCATCACCTTCATATTTTAAAAATGGCTTCCTTACTAAACCAACAAAATCACATTTCCATGCATCTCAACGATGATGCAATGGAATGTCACCACAACTTCAACATTGACCCACCAGATGAATCGATAAGACCTTTTGTAGAATAAGCTAGGTTTGGTACCGTTGTAACCATTGGAAGATCCAAAGTAAATCCACCGTTGGTGGCAGCAATGGTCGAACGCTGGAGACCAGAAACACACACATTTCAACATTGTGCACTCTCCAAGATGTGGCGTTGCATTTGGGGCTATCCGTAGATGGAAATGTCGTTACTGGAAGATGTAGTCTGGTTTGGTCTCAAGTATGCGAACGACTATTGGGAAAACCTCTCCTAGAAGATCAAAGGAGAGGGAATGAAGTTAAGATGAAGTGGCTAAAAGAAGAATTTTCTACAATTCCTGTAGGCACTTCCAATAGAGTGCTGAGACAACATTGTAGGGCGTACCTGATGCGGTTGATCGGGGATACATACTCCCAGGTAAATCATCAAACAGAGTACACCTCAAGTACCTACTATTGGGCTATATGATAACCTTAGAGGGGGGTGAATAAGGTTATATGCTAAATATGACTTCTTTTGGATTTTCGAAAAATTAACAATGCTAGTTCAAATCGAATGCGGAAAATGGGATTTAAACTATATGCAACAATTTATGCAAACTATAACAATGACAGAAACAATTATAATTATAATTATAACGATAATCAGATCTGCGCGTGATAATAGCAAGTGCGACGACAGTTAACAATTATAAAAGAAAATGCAAAGTAAAGATAAGGGATAGGAGTACACCGTGATTTTTACGAGGTTCGGGATAAAAGCCCTACGTCCTCGGCCTCCTGCTTTGCAACCTTCGGACTTGATAATAACCACTATATGAGAAGATACTTCTTCAACGTCTTACAAGCAAGCAACTTCGCTATAGCTACCACGCCAATCTCAATTTTCCCCAAATTGAGAACCCAAGCTCCCCGCTAAGGATTTCGCTACAATTCAATCTCCCTGATTGAATTACCCAAGAAAACTTCCCAGGATTTCACAACAGCCAAATATTAACGATTACAAATTAAAACTAGGATCCAATCACTCAAGAAATATAACAAGATGTAGTTGAGAGAGATGAGCGATTTGAAACCCTAGATGAAGAACGTGAAGAAAGAATGTGACGGTGAGTGTTTGCGTTCTTTTCTTTTTGATTTGTGTGTTGTGTATTTGATCGTAAAAACCCTAAGTGCTATTTATATGGATTGTAAAAATATGACCGTTGAAGCACTTTTTAACACAAATTTGATAAGTGAAGAATCGATTGATTGCTTAAAAGAAATAGGACATAAATCGATTGATTGCTTAAAACAAGTAGGACATAAATCGATTTTGTGCTTAAGTAAAATAGGAGAGGAATCGATTTTGTACTTAATGAAGCATGTAGACAATCGATTGTTAGTTTTAGAAAATCAAGTTCATAAACAAGAGGAAGGCAATCGATTGTTAGCTTCCAAAAGACAAGCAACAAATCGATTCTATTCTTAAAAGAGGCAAGCCAAAATCGATTGCTAGCTTTAAAACTAGCAAGTCATGAATCGATTGCTTGCTTGAATAGAATAGGCTAGAAATCGATTTTGCACGTAGCAATCACAAATCGATTTTTTTGCTTTTAAAAAATAAGAGGAAATCGATTTAGTGCTTAAAACACACAAAGTCATCAATCAATTGTTTTCTTTTAAAAACAATCAAGCAACAAATCGATTTCTAGCTTTAACAAAGAAGAATGAAATCGATTTCTACCTTTATAAATAAGAGGAAATAGATTTCTAACCTGAAGTACCAAAACAAGAATCGATTCTTTACCTCAAAAACAAGTTCTTTTAAAACACTAACTCATGAATCTATTTTCTGTAAAAAACAACAAATCATTATTCAAACTATTTCTTTAAACACTTTGTGCCTAACCTGATTAATCATGCTTTTATATAAAATATTTTTCCAAGACAGTTCTATTTCAAAAAATCATCTCTCGACTACAAAAGTCATAAAGCTTAAGTGACGAGATCTTACACGCATCCTATGCAAAGCAATATAACACATAAGTCTTGAACGCTTGAGTAGCTTCTCCTCCAAGCTGCTACACTTTAAGATATCAGTCAAGCGCTTTGGATCATGCCCTGTGCTTTGGTTCAACTATAACCATTAGTAAACAGATTGTAATTGGTTATCATTCAAAACAAAGAGTGTTTGACCTTGGTTCAACAAACTCCCCCTTTTTGATGATAACAAATTACCTTTTGCATAGGGAGGCTATAAACAAGAAATAATGGCATAAACTCCCCCTAAGCATAAGCATCAAGAAAATAAACAACTTACACGCAAGAGAACCAAACATAGTGAATTAAATAAACAAGCAGCAAGACTTTCTCCCCCTTTGTTTTCATCAAAAAGGAGGGAATACACACAAGACACATAGCATATAATATAACAAACATATAGCACCTCAAAAATACATCACATAATCACAGACTAGCAAAATCAAGCATACCGAGCTCTCTCCGGATCTTACAAAATTGAGCTTCGGCTAGTGGTTTCGTGAAGATGTCCGCTAGTTGGTCATCGGTGCCTACAAAGCTTAATGCTATGCTCCCCCTAGAAACATGGTCTCTAATGAAATGATGCCTTATGTCTATATGCTTAGTTCTAGAGTGTTGGATGGGGTTCTTAGCAATGTTAATGGCACTAGTGTTATCACATAGAACTGGCACATTTTCATATATCAAACCAAAATCCTCCAAAGTCTGTTTCATCCACAGAACTTGTTCTACGCAATTGCCAACCGCCACGTATTCAGCTTCAGCGGTGGACAAAGCAACATTGTTCTGCTTTTTACTACACCAGGAAGTCAAACAAGGCCCTAAGAAATGACAGGTTCCACTAGTACTCTTCCTATCTAATGTACATCCAGCAAAATCAGCATCACAAAAACCGACCAAAGCAAACTGACTCGATATCGGGTACCATAGTCCAAAATCTATGGTTCCCTTAACATATCTAAGAATCCATTTTACAGCTTTTAAATGTGATTCTTTGGGACATGCTTGAAATCAAGCACACAAGCACACATCAAACATAATATCAGGTCGAGAAGCAGTTAAATACAAGAGACTACCGATCATACCTCGATACATCGTTTCGTTTACTGGTTTACCTTGCTCGTCCTTATCCAACTTTGTTGCAGTTGCCATGGGAGTACCAATCTCCTTTGCATCACTCATGTCAAACTTCTTTAGCAGCTCCTTTGAGAACTTGTTTTGACAAATGAAGATTCCTTCCTTCATTTGCTTCACTTGAAGTCCCAAAAATAAATTCAGCTCCCCCATCATGCTCATCTCAAACTCGCTAGTCATCATGTCAGAAAACTCCTTGCACAGATCATCATTAGTAGACCCAAAAATAATATCATCGACATATATTTGAACTACTATGATATGTTTGCCCTTGGTTTTAAGGAATAAGGTAGAATCAATCTTACCCTTTTTGAAACCATTTGCAAGTAAATGTTTGCTCAGTCTCTCATACCAAGCTCTAGGAGCTTGTTTTAATCCATAAAGTGCTTTGTCAAGTTTGAAAACATGGTTTGGTTTCTTAAAATCTTCAAAACCAGGGGGTTGTTTTACATATACTTCCTCTTCTAAAAATCCATTTAGGAAGGCACTCTTGACATCCATTTGGTGTAGTTTGAAGTCCATGTAACTAGCAAAGGCTAGAATTATACGAATGGACTCCAACCTAGCCACCGGAGCAAAAGTTTCTTCAAAATCCACCCCTTCAATTTGGTTAAAACCTTGAACAACTAAACGACTTTTATTTAATAAAATAACACCATTTTCATCAAGTTTGTTGCGAAAAACCCATTTAGTACCAATGATGGTTCCATCACCAGGTTTTTCAACTAAATGCCAAACTTTGTTCCGTTCAAATTGTTCAAGTTCCTTTTGCATTGACAAAACCCATTCAGGATCACATAAAGCTTCCTTAATATTATTAGGAACTATTTGAGAGACAAAAGCACTATGAAAGCATAAATGATTAAGAGAAGAACGAGTGGTTACCCCCTTTGATGGACTACCAATAATTTGCTCCATGGGATGATCTCGAACTGATTTCCAAGTTCTGGGCAAATCATCATGTGTTCTTCCATGGAGATGGTCATCGATGTCTTGGGGCTCTCGTTCCACTTCAGTTTCTTCATGAGGTTCCACTTTCACCTCGGCTTCTTCCACACTTTCACTGGTTGATTCACGCATTCTGTCTTTGATCACTTCAACCACTTCATCCTCATCATCAACTTTCTTAGCAAATGGGTTAGTCTCATCAAAAGAAACATGTATTGATTCTTGCATACATTTATCAATTTTATTGTAAACAATATATGCTCTACTATGACTTGAATAACCCATAAAGATACCTTCAGTTGATTTTGCATCAAACTTACCCAACTTGTCCTTTGTGTTGAGAATGAAGCACTTACTTCCAAAAACCTTGAAGTACGAAATATTTGGAGCTCTACCATTCCACAACTCGTATGGCGTCTTGTTAAGAGATGGCCTCATGTACACCCGGTTGATCACATGACATGCTGTATCAACTGCATGTCCCCAAAAATACTTGGGAAGGTTGTGCTCATTCAGCATTGTTCTACTCATCTCTTGTATGGTTCTGTTCTTCCTTTCCACCACACCGTTTTGTTGAGGAGTCATTGGAGCTGAAAAGTTGTGATGAACACCATACTTTTCACACCAAGTCTTGAATGATGAATTTTCGTACTCTCCTCCATGATCACTTCTAATTTCCTTGATGGCTAAGCTTTTCTCATTCTGTAACTTTCTGCACAGCTTAGCAAACTCATTAAAAGCATCACTTTTATTTGCAAGTAGAATGACCCAAGTATACCTAGAATAATCATCTACAATCACGAAGACATACTTGGCCCCTCCTAGACTTACAACATCAATCTCACCAAATAAATCAAGATGGAGCAATTCAAGCACATTGTTAGTGGAAATAACAGGTTTTGAATTGAAGGAAGTTTTATGCAGCTTACCTAGCTGACATGCATCACATAATTGACCCTTTTCATACTTTAGCTTGGGTAGACCTCTAACATGCTCATTCTTACACAACTTAGATAAAAGTTCAATACTAGCATGTCCTAAACGTCTATGCCACAAATTCACATCATCAACCAAGGAAGGCATGCATACAATATCATCACTCACATTGTCAAAATCAACATAATACACATTATTTTCTCGAAAGCCAGTAATATAAAGTTTAGAAGTCCTATGAGCAATAACACATTTATCAACAGAAAAATACACATCAAAATCACTATCACATAATTGACTGACACTTAGCAAGTTAAATTTCACACCATCAACTAGTAAAGCATTTTTAATTTTGATTGTGTTTTCCTTACCCACACAACCTTTACCTATTACTTGAGCAGATTCATTGTTGGCAAACTTCACAGATCCACTTGCTTTGTTGCTCAGCTTCAAGAATAGTGAGGCATCACCAGTCATATGCCTCGAGCACCCACTGTCAACCATCCACACATTTTTCTTCTTGGATGACTGACCAACCTACAAAAGGATCATTAACAACTAGTACGAGGTACCCAAATTTGATTGGGTCCATGGGGGTTAGTCCTCAAGGGGTTTGTTTTCACAATCCACCTTGGTTTCTTACAAGCAGGTATAAGGGTACCAAGCTCACACAATCTACGAATAGGGCATCTATGAGAGCTATGATTCCCTTTCTGACAATAAGTGCAGGAGAAAACAGTAGGTTTCTTACTTGAAGTGGCAGCTACAAAAATCATTTTCTTTTTCAAGTCAGAGGAGGTGGAATTACCTTCATACCCAATACCTCTCCTATCAACATATTCATGTTGAGAGTGAAGTAACTTGGTTAAGGTCTTTTCACCAACCTCAAACTTTTTTAGGGATTCTTTCAAATTTTCTTTTTCAACCTTCACTTTTTCAAAATTTTGTTTAAGCTCAAGAAGCTCAAGGTTGAAAGGTTTAGTTTTATGTAGCTCATTCTTCAACTTAGCTACCTCCTTCTCAAGAGTCTCGATTTGAGTGAGCATGCTTTTGTTCCTCTTTGTCAAATCCTTAGATTTTATCAAAAGAGTTTCATGTTCATTATAAAGAGCTTCAAAAGCCTCACTCAAATCTTGACTACTACACGCATCATCAGATAAGTCATCATGTTCAAGTGAATCAGAAAAACTAAGATTAGCAATGATTACCTTAGGGGTGTCATTTGCCATAAGACAAGCAACCTTGGCAGCCTTCTCTTCTTCATCTGTTTCACTATCAGTGTCAAGATTGTCCCATGTAGCCTCAGGAGTGTCGTTTTCCATAAGACAAACAACATTTGCAACTTCCTCTTCTTCATCTGTTTCATCCTCAGTGTCAATATCGTCCCATGTAGCCTTCATGGCTTTCCCATGGTTGATCATCTCTTCTCTCATAACTATCTCCTTTGTTGTGCCCAAATTTCTTTGAATAGTCACCCTTCCCAAACTTTTTCAATTTCATGAATTTTTTGAATTTCTTGGCAAACATAGCCATGTCTTCATCATCGGATTCTTCATCAGACTCAACCTCTTTCCTTGCCATCTTAGGAGTCTTGGTAGCAGCAAGAGCAAGAGACTTCCTTTCTTTGACCGCTTCTTTTTCTTGAGTCTTCTTAGCGGCCAACACCACCTCAAATGCAAGAAGTGACCCAATCAAGTCTTCTTGAGGTAAAGTGCCAATATCTTTGGCTTCAGTGATAGCACAAGTCTTGGGAAAGAACTCACTAGTCAAGGATGCAAGAATCTTCCCATTCAAATCCTTCGTTGACTACTTCTTCCCAAGTGCTCTCAAGTTATTGACTATCAAGTTCAATCTCTGGTGCATAGCTGCAACAGATTCACCTTCCTTCATCTTGAAAGCTTCATACTCAGAAGTGAGAACTCTAATCTTTGTATCCTTCACTTGACTTGTACCAACATGTGTCGCTTCTAGACAGCCCCAAATTTCCTTTGCTGTCTGACATCCTTTCACCCTTCCATATTCTTCTTCACATAGAGATAGGTGAAGAATATTCATTGCTTTGGCATTGAGAGATATTTTTTCTAGCTCAGACTTTCTCAGCTCACTCAAGTCAATGGCATAAATATCTTAAATAGGAACTTCCTCAGCTGTACCAGTGGCTTGAGATTTGGTAGTATCTCCCTCAGCAGCAACACCAGGTTTAGTAATCTTGATTCTCATAGGCGTGAGTGGTCCATCAACAATGATCCTCCATAAAGTGAAATCTATAGCCTGCACATGACATTTCATTCGACTACTCCAATAGTCATAGTTAGTCCCATCGAACAGGGGTGGCCTACTGAAGGACATCCCCTCTTTCATAAATGAACCCATAATCAAAAATTGCGAGATGTTAAGCTCTATATGCAATTTCTAGCTCTTGATACCAATTGTTGGACTATATGATAACCTTAGAGAGGGGGGGGGGGGGGGGGGGGGGGGGGTGAATACGTTTATATGCTAAATATGACTTCTTTTGGATTTTCGAAAAATTAACAATGCTAGTTCAAATCGAATGCGGAAAACGGGATTTAAACTATATGCAACAATTTATGCAAACTATAACAATGACAGAAACAATTATAATTATAATTATAACGATAATCAGATCTGCGCGTGATAATAGCAAGTGCGACGACAGTTAACAATTATAAAAGAAAATGCAAAGTAAAGATAAGGGATAGGAGTACACCGTGATTTTTACGAGGTTCGGGATAAAAGCCCTACGTCCTCGGCCTCCTACTTTGCAACCTTCGGACTTGATAATAACCACTATATGAGAAGATACTTCTTCAACGTCTTACAAGCAAGCAACTTCGCTATAGCTACCACGCCAATCTCAATTTTCCCCAAATTGAGAACCCAAGCTCCCCGCTAAGGATTTCGCTACAATTCAATCTCCCTGATTGAATTACCCAAGAAAACTTCCCAGGATTTCACAACAGCCAAATATTAACGATTACAAATTAAAACTAGGATCCAATCACTCAAGAAATATAACAAGATGTAGTTGAGAGAGATGAGCGATTTGAAACCCTAGATGAAGAACGTGAAGAAAGAATGTGACGGTGAGTGTTTGCGTTCTTTTCTTTTTGATTTGTGTGTTGTGTATTTGATCGTAAAAACCCTAAGTGCTATTTATATGGATTGTAAAAATATGACCGTTGAAGCACTTTTTAACACAAATTTGATAAGTGAAGAATCGATTGATTGCTTAAAAGAAATAGGACATAAATCGATTGATTGCTTAAAACAAGTAGGACATAAATCGATTTTGTGCTTAAGTAAAATAGGAGAGGAATCGATTTTGTACTTAATGAAGCATGTAGACAATCGATTGTTAGTTTTAGAAAATCAAGTTCATAAACAAGAGGAAGGCAATCGATTGTTAGCTTCCAAAAGACAAGCAACAAATCGATTCTATTCTTAAAAGAGGCAAGCCAAAATCGATTGCTAGCTTTAAAACTAGCAAGTCATGAATCGATTGCTTGCTTGAATAGAATAGGCTAGAAATCGATTTTGCACGTAGCAATCACAAATCGATTTTTTTGCTTTTAAAAAATAAGAGGAAATCGATTTAGTGCTTAAAACACACAAAGTCATCAATCAATTGTTTTCTTTTAAAAACAATCAAGCAACAAATCGATTTCTAGCTTTAACAAAGAAGAATGAAATCGATTTCTACCTTTATAAATAAGAGGAAATAGATTTCTAACCTGAAGTACCAAAACAAGAATCGATTCTTTACCTCAAAAACAAGTTCTTTTAAAACACTAACTCATGAATCTATTTTCTGTAAAAAACAACAAATCATTATTCAAACTATTTCTTTAAACACTTTGTGCCTAACCTGATTAATCATGCTTTTATATAAAATATTTTTCCAAGACAGTTCTATTTCAAAAAATCATCTCTCGACTACAAAAGTCATAAAGCTTAAGTGACGAGATCTTACACGCATCCTATGCAAAGCAATATAACACATAAGTCTTGAACGCTTGAGTAGCTTCTCCTCCAAGCTGCTACACTTTAAGATATCAGTCAAGCGCTTTGGATCATGCCCTGTGCTTTGGTTCAACTATAACCATTAGTAAACAGATTGTAATTTGTTATCATTCAAAACAAAGAGTGTTTGACCTTGGTTCAACACCTACCTCTTTTGGAAAATTTAAATGAAGTTTCTAATTACATTTGGGTGTCAGCATGTCTAGCTAACTTATACAGAATGTTGTGTAAGATAGCTACATGCTCCTCAAGCTGTATGGGTGGATGTACACTTCTGTTACAGTCTTGGGTTTGGTACCGCATGCCTTTCATAGCATCAATTTGCAACCGTGGTATTAAGTGGCCACTAGCAAAGAGGTAACAATTTCTCACACCTTATGAATACTTAAATAAAATTTATTCTTGTTTATAATAATGTTTTATTTTTTTAATAGATGGGTTGCCGGGAGACTTAACCACACTAGATGTCCATCTGACCTTGTTGGATACATAACAAGGATCGACCACGTGAGGCAAGAGGATTTTCAGTGGCTGCCGTATCAGGGACTGCAATTCACGCTGCCAGAAATAGCATTTCAGGACATCTTAATATGGACTACAAACATGGCTTTGATCTGTTTCCAACATGTCGAATGGCACCATGAGGATAGAGTGAAACTGCAATTTGGCCTTGTCCAAGACATACCAATTGCACCGGTCGATTTGGATGCCCTGCACAACATTGACATGCGAGGACTTGCAGATGAGGACTGGTCTAAAAGGAACGAAGAATGGATTGAATACTGGAATGAAAGACAACATAGGGCTATTGTGGGTCACCCGTTCAATGGAATACCGAGGCACTCCCAACAATATATGCGCTGGTTTCTAAACAATTCAACGCCATACCTTTCAATCGACCAACAGCTAAGGGACCCACGGGGTAGTGCACAAGTTGGTGCTATGGATGATCAAGATGAACAACCGACGACTATGCAAGAAGCGCCACCTATGCCAGCCAATCAAACCGAACGTCGTGAACGTAACCGTAACTGTAATCGACGTGCGACACCAACTCAACGGGCGACCGAAATTCCTCAAAGCTTTCAAGAAACTCAACAAGATGTGTGTCACCGCCACTCTATCTCCTACACGCCAACATGTCATGATTATGAGCCATTCAACCAGTCAGTGGAACATACACCAATTCAAGATTATGATAAGCATTCTATGGCCTCCACTGACCTAGATTGGTTCTATAATCTGTGTGGTGTCCACGCTGGTAGCCCGGAATCCGTTGATTATCTTCATAGGCTTCAAGAGCACGTCAGTGCTAGTTCCTCGCCGTGGACGCTGTTGTGTTGATCCGTTGATTATCTGTTAAGTAAGTTAAAAAAATTAATATGTTTTATTTTTTTCTTTACCATTAATCATCTAATTATTTTAGAAATAACAAAATTAATTTTTATAAGTAATTTTAGAATTTAATTAGGTTTATATATATTAATATAAAAGAAATTAAAAAATAAAAAAACACAGTTGAGAAGTCTCCCCCACAGGGGCGACTTCTACACTGTAAAACCAAAAAAATTGCAAAATTTTAGTGTAGAAGTCTCTCCCACAGGGGACGACTTCTACACTGTAAAACCAAAAAAAAATTGCAAAATTGCAGTGTAGAAGTCTCTCCCACAGGGGGCGACTTCTAGCTTGAAAAAAAGTGTTCTACTTTAGTAATTAATCTAAAAGGTTTCTATTTTGGTAATTAATTTTTTTTTGGTTTAGGTCCTTTTTTTGCCACTTTCTTTCTATAAGTTTTGTAAATAAATGATTATCTTTCTTTTTTGGTCGAGACCAGGGTATCCAACGCCGAACGCAGTGACTAATCCCCTTGCTGGATTGGAGGCAACTCGAAGGGTGGGACAGCTGGCCCAGGGATTTAAAGCTGCTCCATACCTAAGGCGAGGATCGAACCCTCGACACTTGGTTAAGGGAGGATGAGCCCGAACCGTTCAATCACATCCCTGGGTTTGATTATCTTTCTTTTTATCACATTTATCTTTGCAACTCTTTTGTTTATCACATTTATCACATTTTTCTCCTGTTTCGTCGGTTGAGTTGAGTAAAGCTAATATTACAATCATTCATCCCTGAGCTGAGTAAAAATATCACATTCATAGTCCATATTTAACAAGTTCCCAAGCAGCTCTATTTTTGCTATAAATAGAAGAGAAAAAAATATTGGGGACTACCCAATTGTTTGTAGTGGTTTAGAGTGCATAGAACAAAAAAGGAAGCAATTCATATCCATTCCCAGAAATGATACTTAGAAGCAACACACAACAACACATAGAGCTATTCAAGTTAGAGCTCTCAAGGTACATTTTGTTGTTGTTGTTGTTGCATTTATTCTTCCGGTAGACAAACTGCAAGTCTCTTGTATGTGTTGAATCAGAGATCTTAACCAAACGTATTCTCGACTTGCTTCATGTAATGCTAAAAGTTCTGCATGACTTGATGATGTTGCTGCTATGGTCTGCTTCACAGTTCTCCACGAAATTGTTGTACCACCACAAGTAAACAAGTAACCTGTTGGTGATCTACCATTATGTGGATCTGACAAATAACCTGCATCTGCATAATCTGTTAATTCTAATTTGGGTACTTTGGAATAAAACAACCCCATATTCATTGTACCTCTAAGGTAACAAAGTATATGCTTGACTCCATTCCAATGTCTTCGTGTGGGTGAAGAACTATATCTTGCTAATAGATTAACAAAAAATGATATATCAAGACGTGTATAATTAGCAAGGTACATTAGTGCTCCAATTGCACTGAGATATGGTACTTCAAGACCAAGTGGTTCTTCACCCTCTTCTCGAGCTCTAAATGGATCTTTCTCCACATCTAGTGATCTAACAATCATTGGAGTAGACAACAGATGAGATTTGTCCATGTAGAAATGTTTTAATACTTTTGCTATATAAGCCTCTTGATGCACAAAAATTCCATTTTTCAAATGCTCAATTTGTAGTCCTAGACAAAACTTTGTCTTTCCCAAATCCATCATCTCAAATTCTTTCTTTAAGCAATTTATAGCTTTTGGAAGCTCTTCAGGAGTTTCAATAATATTTAGGTCACATCATAGACAGCAATTATAGCAAATTCTTTTCCAGATCTTTTTATAAAAATACATGGACAAATTGGGTCATTTGTATATCCCTCCTTTAGCAAATATTCACTAAGGCGATTATACCACATGCGTCCAGATTGTTTGAGCCCATAGAGAGACTTATTCAATTTGATGGAGTAGTCCTCTCGAGATCCAGGGCTATGTGCCTCAGGCAAGTTAAATCCTTCAGGGAGCTTCTTGTAAATGTCACTATCAAGTGAGCCATATAAATAGGTTGTGACAACATCCATCATGTGCAAATTAAGCCCTTCATGTGCTACAAGGCTGATTAAGTACCGAAAAGTACTTGCATCCACTACAGGTGAATATGTTTCATCAAAATCAATTTCAGGTCTTTGCGAAAACCCTTGAGCAACAAGTCGAGCTTTGTATCTTGCAATTTCACCACTCTCATTTCGTTTTCGCACAAAGACCCATTTGTATCCAGCTGGTTTGACACCTTCAGGTGTTCGGACTACAGGTTCAAAAACTTTTCGCTTGTAAAGCGGGTTTAATTTTGCTTCAATTGCATCTTTCCACTTTGGCCAATTTTCACTGTGTCTACAATCTTTAATGGATTTTGGTTCATGATCCTCATCATCATTTATCACATTTAGCGCTATATGGTATGCAAAAGTATCATCAACATTGACTTCATGTCGATTCCATTGTATTCCGTTAGTGACATAATTTATTGAGATCTCTTTATTTTCATGAATTTCAGGTACCTGATGAGTTTCTTCTGGGACTGTAATGTCAATTATGTCTGTAGACTCTTTGAGAGTTTCTATATCCTCGTATGGACCATCTTTCTTTTTAGCTCCTTTTCTTGTTCGAGGATTTTTATCTTTGGAACCGACTGGTCTACCATGCTTCAGGCGTGATTGAGACTCAGTTGCAACATTAGATTGCCCAAAAGGGACATCTATTTTTATTGGAGCGTTAGCAGCTGGAATATATGACTTGGTCACACCTTTTGGATCAGTGAATGCGTTTGGTAATTGATTTGCTAAACTTTGCAAATGAATTATCTCTTGAACTTCAAGTTCGCACTGTTTATTTCGAGGATCAAGATGAGACAATGATAATTCATTCCAACTGATCCCTTTTTCCAACTACTTATTCTCTCCCCCTAATGTTAGAAAATTTGATTCATCAAAATGACAATCAGCAAATCGAGCTATAAATAAATCTGTTGTTGGTTCAAGATATTTTATAATAGATGGAGATTGATATGCAACATATATTCCCAACCTTCTTTGAGGACCCATCTTAGTTCGTTGTGGTGGAGAAATTGGAACATACACCGCGCATCCAAAAATTCTAAGATGGGAAATATTAGGTTCTTGAGCAAAAACTAATTGTAAAGGGGAGGAGTCGTGATAACTTGTTGGCCTGATGCGAATTAATGTTACAGCATGCAAAATTGCATGTCCCCAAGTGGAAATGGGAAGTTTGCATCTCATGAGAAGTGGTCTTGCAATTAACTTTATACGCTTAATAAATGATTCTGCAAGTCCATTTTGTGTATGAACATGTGGTACAGAATGTTCAATGTCAATTCCAATTGAGGCACAATATTTATTAAATGCTTGAGAAGAAAACTCGGTAGCATTGTCAAGACGTATTTTCTTGACAGGATAATCAGGGAAGTGGGCTCTTATTCGGATTAGTTGAGCTAGCAATCTCGAAAATGCTTGGTTGCGAGTTGACAACAAACAAACATGTGACGATTTAGTTGATGTATCAATTAAAACCATAAAATATCTAAATGGTCCACATGGTGGGTGTATTGGCCCACAAATATCACCATGTATAAGCTCTAAAAAGTTGATAGATTCACTTCTACTTTTTGTTGGTGATGGTCTAATTATCAACTTCCCTTGTGAACAAGAAGTACACGAGAACTTATTGGATTGAAGAATCTCCCGGTTCTTCAATTGATGACCACATGAGTTTTCAATTATTTTCCGCATCATTATGAATTCGGGATGGCCCAACCGGTCATGCCAAACAACAAATTTTTTGTGATTTGTAAACTTCTGGTTTACAACGTGTGCTTCAATTGCACTGATATAAATGTAGTACAAACCAGAGGAAAAGGCGGGTAGCTTTTCCACTACACTTATTTTTTCCAAAGTATGTCTTGTTAGGTAGAGATATTCAATATCTCCTTCATCTCTTGTTTCAATATGATATTCATTTAGGCAAATATCTTTGAAACTTAATAAATTTCTACTAGACTTTGGGGAATACAATGCATTCTCAATGTCTAAACTTGTTCCCCTATAAAAGTATATTAGCTCTTCCGAAGCCTTCAATTATCTTTGAAGATCCAGAAATAGTACTAACATCGGTTTCTCGCTTCACTAAATAAGAGAAATATTTTGCATCCTTTTAAAATTGTATGGGTAGTTCCGCTATCAACGAAATACATATCTCCATTATTGATGCTACTGTCAATACTCATTCTATTCAAATAAAAAAAATGATGGAAGGTAAGCATGAGAAAGAATAACAACTTTATAATTAATTAATTTTTAAATATAATCTATGGAAGTTGAAAACACACTTGAAGTAGAAAGCAAAATGAGTCTCGATCCTTTTATCTTTTTTTTAGGTGAATGTGAATAGAGATCAACGAGATGCTTTGGTGTACGACAGGTACCCCAATGACCTTGGCCTCCACACCGATAACAAACTCTGCCCACCTTTTTTCTTTTTCTTTTTTCAATATTTTTCCACTTCCGGTGAAAGGATGTTTTCTTGTAATTTCCACTGAGACTATTATGAACATCACGACCACAGATTTGCCAATAGTGTTGCTACATTCACTTCTGGGAATGAAGCATTACTAGTGGGACGAGCCTTATGATTTTTCATCAAAATTCATTATCTTGTTATCGTGTCTCGCTACATTCACTTCGGGAAATGGAGCAGTACTAGCGGGATGAGGCTCATGATATTCCAATTACTTTTAGTGGAAGGCACAACAATACCATGGTCAAGAAATGATATTCGGGTACAGTTAGGGGTGCTCATGGTTAAACCATATCCATAACCAATCCATATCCATCAAATGTCCATTTGATATAACCGGTTTTATAACCAAAGTAGCATAACCGGTTATTAATTTACAAAACCGGTTATGTAACCACCGTCGGACCACCACCGGAACCCGCCAGACCACCATCGAACCATCGTCGGACCGCCTCCGGACCACCGCCAGACCCTCCGGACCGCCACCGGACCGCCACCGGACCACTGCGGACCCCCACTAGACCACCGCCGGACTGCCACCAGACTACCGCTGGACCGCCACCGGACCACCGCCGCACCGTCGGAGAGCTGCCTCGATTGGTCGCCGGAGCCGCCGCCGGCCACCACCGTCCACCACCGCAAACCACCATATATTAATATAATATTTTTATATATTTATATTTTAATATAATAATTATATATATGTATATATATATATATTTGTATTATATATATTTTTTTGTGAGAGTTTGTATTATATATATATATATATATATATATTTAAAAATATATAGTTAAAGATATTTTTAAAATTGTAACTTTTTTTAGTGTCAATTTTTTTTTTAAACTTTTTTTAAAATTATTTTTGTGGATTTGGTTAAATTTTTAGGCAAAAACTAATTGGATATTCGTTGGACGTCCATTAAATAACCGGATAAAAACCATATCCAATTATTGGACAAATTGAAATAACCAATTATAAAAATAACACAAATATCCTGATTTATTTAACCGGATATGGATATGGATGTGGTTTAACCGCTAAACCGGTTAGTTTGTGCACCCCTAGGTACAGTGTACTTGAGAGGTCATGTTGCATTTTTCCATAAATTTGTTACACTAATATAAAAGAAAAGTCGCATAAAATTAATCATGAACCATGAACCATCTAATAATATTGATCAATCTCATGGAATTCCACACGAAGAAACACTCACATTGTTCTTTTCCATGAGCTCTTGATTGTCTAATGTTCAAACACTTTACACAGAAGGAACATGAAGGGTAAACCAATTTTACTACTTCTGTGAGAGATGTTTGGCAATATTGTCAAATTCATTCTACACATATCATAGAATATAAAGTCTTTGCCTCAAAAAAAGAATATAAACTCTTCAATAAGATATTGAAAACTTGAGTGGAAGTATAATCTAATGAACTTTTCGAATACTCATATACAAATGAAAACAAATATATGAAACCAAAAAAATACAAATAAAAGCACTATATCAAAGTTTTAGAATCAGTAAACACTAAATACAAAGAAAAACACAAATATGAAACCAATGCATAAGTACTATATCAAAGTTTACACGTCCTGACCAGTTTCCAATCCCATAAACATTAAACAACAACAACAAACCATGACATTTGCAGATTACAGTATCGATCATCCATTAAGCCTAGGTAGAAAATAGCACATGCGTAAATTAAATCATTTGGCTAAATAAGGTGATTTCTCTTAAGTTAATAACTAGTCACGTGAGATAGCTGGTAGGTCAGAAAATAAAAATAGTAATGATAACAATCTAAGTAGAATATGTTATAACAAGCATACAAATTTTATAAAGTTAGATTAAGCCTAGAATGTTCATAAATCAGAATCTAGGCATTGGTAATATGATAGATTAAATTAGAATTAGTATACAATAGTCTTGACATTATCATCTCTAGGAAAAGGCATCACATACTATACAACAAATAGTATCATGGAATCAAGCAAGAGTCAATATTACGCACCTTAGGTTAGTAGAACTTAGACCGTAAGAGCTTCGTGCTGATAACATGTTATAGAATAATCAAAACTATAGCAAACACAAAATGAGAGACGGAGAGAATTTGGAAGCCTTTGTATTTCTCTTCAAGTACTTCTACACATATGAGATAACCCCTTTTATAGGGTGAGAAAGGACAAGTGAAAGGTCAAACTTTAACTGCCACTAACAACCCATTACAAAAGGGAGTAAATAGAAGAGAAGTGGAAGACGGAGAGAGGTGGACATCCATATTATCCATATTATTCATAACATTTTGTATATTCTTGTCTAACGATCATGATAGCTCAATTTTCAACTCCAAAACTTCTTTCGAAAATTAATGAGAAAATCAAAAAAACCTTTTTTTAATTAAAATCGACCAACACATACTTATTTTCTATCCAAGAACTATGTAGCTTTTGATTCTCTACCTGGAGATACGTAGGAGTAGAGGGGGCCCTACCTCTGTCAAGTGCATTAATAAAAACTTTTTTTTAGTCTTTTCCTTTTTCTCTAAAAAAAAAAAACAAAAACAACTAATTATTCGTCAAGTCTTTGTTTTATTTTAATTTGCAGCAAAGGGTAAAAATAGATATGTTTGAATCAACAATCTTTTAAGCATTTAGTTAAAAGGTAACCTTCCTTAGGAACGATGTCGTAGGGTGCTAGTACCTTCCCCGCGCATAATCGACTTCCGAGCCCATATTTAGTTCGTTTAGTCCTTTATAGGGGATTTCTCAATGTTTGCCCTTTAACCTAAACTTTGATGGCGGCTTCACCTTAAACCTCGAAGGATCCCTCCTTCGGATTTTTCAGTCGCTACAAGATCATAGTCATTAAAAGAGTGACGTGTGATTCGTTGTCGTATACGGGTTAAATATATAGATTAGGATTCAAAACCGCAGTACAAGGTAAATGATCTTGGTCGTCTCACAAGTATAACTCAATCAACCAAATAAAAGAATTGAACTGAACCAAATACAATAATTTGTTCTTATCTGCAGACGGAGTGATAAGTACCACCCGTAAATTCACACAAACAAAGTAGAGATCTCGAATTCGAACTCGAGTAATCACAGAAAATGTTCGATCCAACAAGAGCAAATTTCTCCATTGTGCTAGGCCTTAAAAATAGTTGAGTAAATCTATATAAGAGAATAAAAGTGTCTTTGGCTATCTACTTTTATTTATAAAACTCAAATACAAGATCTTACTTAAAAAGCAACATTATTTATAAGTCAAAAAGAAAATAACACTATATCTATGGTCGGTCTTTGAACTTTTTAAAAATTAAGGTCAAATCCGAATAAATAATGGCTGGTTGGGATAACGTATAAACTCTTCTATCCCATCAAAATAACTTACATGTACTATGAAAAAAGTCCAAGGAAATATAAATATATGTTCTGACCAAAAAATGGAAATAAATATGATTGTTTTCAACGCACAAATTCAATTTGGGTGGCATGCATATGATGCGCCAAAGATCTAAGCAAGCCATCACGTTCTATATTAAAACGCCGATACTTCGTCGAACCCCCTTCTACTCAGTAGACACCTCATAATAGCGTGAAAAGACCAAAACACCCTTAATACAAATTGCAATTTGTACTTTTTTTTAATATTTAACACGGTTCGGCGCACGCTTGGCCGAACCGGTTCGAATCTGGTAGCACCGAGGCTGTTAAATTTCAGGCAGACACCCCTTTTCAGTTATTAGAAGGTTCGGCCAAGCGTGGGCCGAACCAGTTCAGACGTTGTTCAGCCGAACCTTATTGTGTTTGGTTTTTTTTTTTTTTAATTTTCCTTTAGCCAAGTTATATAGAACGATAAATTAGCTAATTCGGAACGATAATTTACTAACTTTTAACGAACGTAACGATAAATTGAATACTTAACTATGGACTACTAATAAAGACAACAACAACTAAACATATATACATAAGTAAGTCATACAAACCGAGAAATTCAAACAAACAATCCGTGCAAATTAATAATTAAACAAGGTTTAAATACTTGTTGTAGCGACCGAAAAATCCTAGAAAGGATTCCTCAAAGGTTCATGAATGAAGCCGCCACCAAATTTTAGTTTAAGGGCAAATATTGGAAAATCCCTTTAGTTTGGATAAGGTCCTTGAGACCATATTTGGGTTCAGGAGTCCGTTATGTGTGGGGAAGATATTAGCACCCCACGACATCCTTCTTAAGGAAGGTTACCTGCTAATTAGTTGTAGGAAGAATGGTAATTTTGAAAATATTTAACTTTACCCCTTTTCATTGTGAATTAAAAGAAATTAAAGAAATAAAAGTCTTGATATTTTTTGACTTTATTTAGAAGAGACTAAAAAAAGTTTTTTTATTAGTGCACTTGACAGAGGTGGGCCCACCCTCTGCTCCTACATATCTCCGGGTAGAGAATCAAAGGCTACGTAGTTCTTGGTAGAAAAAAATTTGTTTGTTTGGTATTTTTTAATTAGGGATTTTAGGACTCTTGAGTGATCAGTTCAATTGTCCTAAAAAAGCTGACTAATCCGATTGTACAATCGACTTAATCCTCCATTTTTGAAAATTTGATTTTTGTTTGAAGTTTGAAAAATGGTTCGATGTGTTGGTGGTTCGATTTTATTGGAATAGGGATTTTAGGACTCCTGAGTCGTACGACTCATTCATCCTAGAACGTTGACTAACCCGAATGTACATTCGACTTAGCCCCCTATTCTTTTTTTGGAAAAAATGTTTTATTTATTAATTATTATTTTTAAAGGGGTTTTAGGACTATTGAGTCGTACGACTCCTTCATCTTAGAACGCTGGCTAACCCGAATGTACATTCGACCTAGCCCCCTATTTGTTTTTAAAGAGAATGTATTTATTTTTTAGAAAAATGTAAGTTTGGGGAAAAATGTTTATCTGTAGAAAATATGAAAAAAAAAACGAAAGGGGTGTGGCAGTAAAAGAGGGTGTGCGACTAGTTACAGGGGGATATATTTAGAAGAGGAGAGGGTGCAGTTAGCAAGCCCAGCTCAGTATTGCTTTATTTGTTGTTTGGGCATCGGGCAGCGCAATCTGGGCTTAAAACAGGGGGTTTGCGAAGTAAAATCTGGGGGGGGGGGGGGGGGTTAGTAATCTGAACTAAAAATTTTAAAACAAAATCAAAATTAAAATAAAGGGGTATAAAAGCGAAACAAAAGCTGATACAAACCTAATTCTTCTTCATTCAGCGCCGCACAACCAGGGAAGAGAGAGAATGGCGAGATTATCGCCATGGGAGAGAGGAAAATGAAAATGAAAATGGAGGAGAGAGAGAGAGATTTGCGACTAGAGAGAGATTGCAGAGTGAGAGAGAAAGAGAAGGGACGAATGAGAGAGAGAGAGAGTGCGACGGTGCAGGAGGAAAATTGATTTTTCTTCTGGCTTTTATAGGTAGAAAATTGAATCAAAGGATTAATGATTCAATACTTTCATTCCTTTTTCAGGTCTTGGCCAGCTCCAATCCAACTGGGATACTTGCTCACCAAGATTAGGTTAAAGCAAAAACTCTCAACAGCTGCCATAAACAGCAGCTGAGATGGACTGAGACTTGGGGTTATTTACATTTTTGTAGTTTCTATTTATTTTCGTTTTTTTATTTTTTGTATTTTTTAGAAATTTTTTAATAATTGTAATATCAATTTTAATTTTAATTAATATTTTTTATGATTTATGATTTTTTATTTTGAACAAAAGCAAAAGTGAAGTTGGGCCAACACCAAGAACGAAAATCAGGCCCAACCAAACAATGTGTTAAAATAGGCCCAAATAGAAGGAATTGGCCCAATTACAAAGAATTACTAGAAACAAGCCCAATTAAAACAAGTTTGTAAAATTAGTCCCAATTAGAAGAGATAGGCAATGAGCCCAAAAAAAACTTTTATTACGACCTGACACGTGAACTAAAAACGACTATAGTAAAAAGAGGGCGGACAAAATTAGGGTATGACAGCTGCCTCTTTTTATTTATATTTCGTACAAAAAAGGTTTTCAAGATTTTATTGTAGGAATAGAAATAAAGATAAAACAAACACTAATTTTGTCCGATTAGTAGGAAAGTTGGGTTTTGAGAATTTACAAGTAATGGTTAACAGTTGGTGTATTAAGAGAAAGCATTAAATAAGGACCACTGGGGATCTGAAGGAGCCATTAAACAAAGCCATTAAATAATCCGGACAATACAACAATATCATCCCAAAACACAACTACTCCCCCTCCCTCCGCTGGTAGACAAAGCCAAACTTCCTAAGCCCCCGTGCCATAGACCTAGTGAGTTGCTTAAGCCTGTCAAGAATGGTCCAGCCACGGGTCCCACGGGGATGCCCATGATCCCTAAGAACCCCCTCCATGTCGTCAAAGAGGCGCATAATCTCTGGCATACTCTATAATACAGATAGAAAACCATCTCATTAACAAAACAAAATAAAATAACAAATGATTTAATAACACTATAAGACTGAAATAAAGGATCATACCTCTCTAACATCTGAAGTGTCAACGGGGTAGTTGTCGGGTTAATGTATGGGTGGGATACCCTCCTATACCATGCACGGTACTCCTAAACAGTGTCTGGCATCCCATCCACCACCGAGACACCACGGGGAATAAGGTGCAAGTGGAAATCTATCCAGGCTTCATCAGCTTGCTCCTTCGTCACTACCGCCCGTCCACTAGGCCTAGGGTTCTCTGGGATGCCCTGAATCCAACCAAACTGTCTCACCACTCGATCAGGGTGATATGCCAACATGCTCCCAACATGACGCAGATGCCCCTTAAAATAGGTCAGCGTCTGAGTATCTCTATGGTGAGGGTTCGCAAATGGCATCCAGGTCACCTCCTTTGACCTGAGATCATCCAGGGCTGCCCTGAAATGATCCACTCCCCATCAGCCCTCTTGCAGTCCCACCTCTTATCCCGTGGCTGGTCTTCAGTGTACCCCTCAACCAACCACTTGGTACCAAATACCTGCCCCTGGAAATGTTCAAAAATCCAGGCCTGTGATAAATAAAAAGCGGGTTAGGGATCCAACATATAATAATTTACATAAACTTATACCAACTGAAATATAAAATTAATTAAAGTCAAATACCTGGAGGAGAGTGGCAAATCCAACAATCTGTGAAGTCGAAGGGGAAGATGCATCTGTCAGCTGCTGGTATAGGCGAGCCAGTGCCATAGTCCCCCAACACTACTGACCAACATGCTCTAGCTATCTGATCATGTACAGGTATGCAACCTTCACCTTGTTGCCAGACTTGTCACAGAATAGGGTACGGCCAAGCAAAATCAAAAGGTAGCAACCAGCTGCATCCTCCCATCTCTCAGCTCCAGTGGCTTCAATGTACACTCTCTTCAGCCAACTCAGCTTGACACTTGTACCTTTGGCAGGTATCTCAGCAAATGCCTCCTCCTGCGAAACCCCCAGGTAGTCAACCAACCACTGCTGCGCCTCCATCTTTGTTGGCTCTACCATGTCATAAAATACCTCGGTGATGGGGATATGGAGCAGTTGTGCCACATCATCCAGGGTGATAGTCATCTCACCAACTGGAAGGTGGAATGTGTTGGTCTCTCCGTGCCATCGTTCCACGAATGCAGTAGCAAGAAAATGGTTGACTGTACCAAACCCCACGTCATGAAGGGGCAACAGACCAGGCTGAACGATGTAATCCATAATCATAGGATGAACGTCAGTATCCTTCATAGAATGATTATGTACTTTCTGCTTATGCCCATCACCAGGACGCTCCTGCATTTTTCATTATAAAAAAATACTCAATAATTAGATAGATGTAACAAATCAGACTTATTAATAACTTGATTTGTTAAGTAATTGTAAACTTACCAGACCGTCCCATATGTTCCGAGCAATGTGGGACCCATAAGCATATAGGACAGATCGGTCGTTTGGCCCTCCAGGATAAGGGAAAGTAGATGATCTGTCAGGAGCAGTAGATGCCTCGGGCATGGCAGCGTCAGGCTGGGGAACATCAGCATCGGGAGCATCAGGAGGTGGAAAATCAGCAGCAGATGTAGAAGGCTGAGAAGTGGAAGGCCGAGATGTAGAAGGCCGCTGAGAAGAGGATGGGCGACCCTGAGATGGCCTTTCCACCTGAGCAGCCACAAAGTCAAGAGCAGCATCAGTGTCTGAATCATGATACTCTAATGGTTCATCAACTGGAGGGTCATAATTAGTCTCTATCTGTTTCCCGCGTCCTCCACGGCGTCCACGTACGCGTCTATGCTCCAATTCCCGGCCACGGCGGACGGACGCAGTGAGACGAACCCTATCGTTGTCAGCCTCAGCCCGCCTCCGGCCAAGAGTACCTCCTCGGGTGTTAGCCATACTGAAAATAACAAATCGAAACATTCAAATTCAGTTAAAATCAAAAAACTCAGCATTCAGCAACAATCAGGGTGGTTCGGCGCACCAATGGCCGAACAGGTTTGGCACACGCGTGACCGAATAAGTTCCGCGCGCGCTTGCCCGAACCAACCAAAAACAGTTACAAATTTAGGGGGTTCGGCACATGCCTGAACGAACCAGTTCAGCCTCTGCTACGCCGAACCACCCTTAAACCCGAAAAAAAACAGATTTTGCGAAGAAGAAGAAAGAAGAACATACCTATACTCAAATGGAAGGAAATGTAGTTGATTGTTGATGGAAAACGAACGAAATTGATGGATTGAAGTTGAGGGGGTGTGTGTTCGGCGCTAGGGTGGGTTTTTGAGAGAATGAGAAAGTGAGAGGGGGTGTGTGAGGGTGAGAGGGAATAGAAGTGAAAAAAATTATTTTAAAATCAGGAGTATTTTGGGAATAAAGCTGGTTACGGAGTGTTCATCGAGTAGGGAGGGGGTTGTACGAAGTATCAGCATATTAAAAAAAGTCATCAATTAAGTTGTCAATCATTGCATCATATATCATGGGCGAATATTCGATCATTTTGATAACATTTATTATTGTAGATTTGAAGCTAATAAATCAATTGGTTGCCCTTGCCATGGAAATACCTTGCCATATATATAAGAAAAATGTATTTCGAGTTTCTAGTATTGAGGACAGACTAGGTATATTGAACAGACTTTCAATTGCTTGTTTGTGTCTGAGAAAACAAACACTTGACCATTTGCATCTACAATACAGTGTCAAGCAAACATCAAACAATACCATGCAATATTATGAATATATTGGAAGAAGTTATGGTGGTACAATTCCCAGACCCATTAATACAACAGGTTCAGTTCAAGTGTAAGTGACACTTTAATTTTTAGAAACAAACACTTGAACTTTTTGCCAACATGCATGATCTTTTTTACTTTTCTTTGTTGTTTGTAGGCTTGAAGGTATGGTAGATAGGCTCACCTAAGACCTGCCCTACCTGAATCTTTTTGGATTCAAATTCGGTGTAGTTAGAAATTTGTGCAGTCATCCATTTAGTGGATTTTATTTCAGTCTGTCCAATCTTGATCGGACAATTTAGATTACAGCCCTATATTTTATATTTGTTTTTAATGTTAAAAATATAGATCATCCGATCATGATCAAATGGTCTTGATCATCTGAATGCATTTTTTTTGAATGACAAACATATATTATAAAAATATAGGGGCATGAAAAATCGCAATACGGATGAAAAATCGAGAAGACAAAAAGCAACAAGAACTAGTTAGAAATACACAAAAAAAACCCTGCCCACCACTCATAATAAAGACATGAAAACACTTCACATCTCGCTAAAAATCATCTCCAAGACAAAACTTTGATCCTCTCCAGAGCCCGAATACCATCAGCTGGTGTACCTGCAAAGATATAGTTCCGCTCCTCCCAAAGGACCCAGATAGCCGCATGCCAGATCAAAGCCAACCACTGCTTGCACTTAGCCCCATACCCAAACGAGCAGAAAAGAAGGAATAATTGTGAGAGATCAACTGAATGCATGTCTGTACAAGTTTTTCGACTGCATAGTATCTGAATCCATGCTTGTTTGTTTTGTGAGTTTTTATTATTATTGTTATCTTTCATTAATAAATTGCTATTTATTTGTACGAGGTTAGTAACATATTGTCAATATAAAGATGTTTTGTCCCCACCGTTGGTTGTATTGGCAATTTCAGCGATCTGTCAACGCCGGTTTCCGAGTTCAAACTTGAGTGTGAACAGTTATAGTGCATGTTGTTCATTTGTCATTTCGTCTAAAAAAATGTTTCACACATGTATCTAAGAGTATCTTCAATGGTGAACAAAAAGTGAGTTATTTAAGTAGGTCTTACTATCCCGTATTATTTTTAAGCTCCTCAAATAATTTTTACTCGATTGGTGAACTTTCAAGAACCAAAATTTTTACTATTCCGTATTATTCTATCTTTTTATTTCTTTTTAATAAAATAAGGTAAAATATTATTTTCCTTTCTAATGATTTATCCCTTAAGGAGTGTTGGAACATTGGTGGTGAATTAAAAAGTCCCACATTGCTTGGACTAGGCACTTGAAGAGTGCTTATAGTGGAGACTTCACACCTTTGGATTAGGGCCCAAAAGGTACCCAGTTTTGTAAATGGAAAAGCACGCACACCATCTGACCACCATACACGCGTGCGCGCCGCAATCCGGCAGGCTCCGCTGGGCCGCGCTTGGGCCTGGCTTGTGAGGTGTAAATACATTTTTGTGAAAATAATTAATAATTATTTTATTTTTTGGTGCGTTGCATGTCCAGCTTCGTTGAACCGTCTGGATACGATGAACTAACCATTGCGTACAGATTCGTTGAACAGAGTCGTTCTTATCCGCGTCTGTTCCTATCCGTTATAGCTTGGAGTGCAAGCACTTCGGTCTTATCCTCTAAGACTTGCGCACCAAGTTAGTTTTGAAGTCTATAAATAGGCCCCTCCCTCACTTGACTCTTTACACCGCTTGACGTTAAGTCATACCTCAAGCTCTCTCTCCTCTCTCGATTTTTCTTCTCTTCTACTTTAAAGAATGGCCTACGAGCCATATTCAAGAGTGGTCTGCGAACCATATTCAGAGTGGTTTTTTAACCATATTGAGGTGTATTTCTTGAGCGAAATTTCACTATGCAGTGATATTTCGTAACAGTTTTGACTAGGCTGTTTTATCCTGGGGACGTCGTGGTTAGGGATGGCAAAGCGGGCAAATCCCGGCGGGCCAACCCGCCAAACCGCCAAAAAAATGCAGGCCGGGCTAGGATATTGGGCCCGTTTACCCGTTGAGCCCGCCCCGCCAAAAGGGAAAAACCGCGGGCTAAAGACAAATACGGGGCGGGCATGCCCGCAAGCCCGCATTTTTTAAAAAAAATACTTATTTTGGTTGCTTGATGGTTAATTCTAGTCACCAAGCAATCAAAATGCTTATTTTGGCTACTTGAAGGTTAAAACTTGAATTGTGGTTGATAGTTTAGGTGAAATTTCTTGATGGTTCTAGTTGTTTTATAGTTAATCTAGTAATTCCAATTGTTGGTTTTATGGTTTTAAGAAAAATTGTTTTAAAAAACAGGTGAAAAATCTAATTGAAATATAAAAAAATGTGAAAAGTCTGTTGAAAAAACTGCAAAAAAAACTCGACGGGCTAGCCCGCTGCCCGCAAGCCCATCACTTTGGCGGGGCGGGCTAGAATTTTGACCCTGTGTTTAGTTTGCGGGCTTGCCCGCCCCGCCTCGTTTTCTGCGGGCTAAACGCGGGGCGGGGCAGGGCGGGGCGGGCTGGCCCGTTTTGCCATCCCTAGTCGTGGTTGATAGTCTGCCTGCATAATTTTGAGCAGTGCCACGAAACGTCTTAAAGAGAGCGACCTAGTCCGCGACTCAACCCAGTAATATCTTCGGTGGATTGATTTTTTGAAATTATTTTCTGAAACTCAAAAACAACAATTTTAAGACGTTTCGAAATTTAGCCATGACTACCGAAGACATTACTGGCTCTGATTCTGCTGTTTCTAACTTCAACAAATAGTTTCATTTTCATGAATGTCAATGGCAAGAAAATAAATTTTTATTAAATATGAAAAATGTTGCCAACATTTAAAAGATGACATTCAGGTGCTCATTGAAACAGTTGATCAGAAAGGAAGAGATAAAATAGCTAAAGAAATATTCCAATAGAAAGAGAATTATTTTCTCTATACAACTTATTAATGGAAAGAGAATTATTTTCTCTATAGAAAGAGAATTGTTTTCTCTATATAATTTATTATCATTGGAAAGAGAATTATTTTCTCTATACTATTTATCGATGGAAAGAGAATTATTTTCTCTATACGGTCTTATAGAAAGAGAATGATTATCTCTATATTATTGTTAATTCTACGGAAAGAGAATAATCATCTCTATAAGAATGAATTATTTTAATTCATATTGTCTGGCAAAAGTTCTGGCTAGGAAAGACTTGGTACTTAAGCGTGTCTGTTGTGACCCACCTCTCTTTCCTGGGAACCTACTCGACAAGAATGAATTTTCTTAATTCATATTGTTGCCATTAGTGGTTAACGCTAACGGTTAATGATTTTAAATCATAGAATTGCTTTTTAGCAATAACATTATTTTTGAGAAGTTATACCTTTTACGATATATTGCAATATTGATTGCACTATAATTTTGAGAAAACCTTTCAAAAATTAAAACAGTAATCAGGCTCAAAGGAACAACAACTGGAATGGGACCCCCCACCTAGAAATGACACTGCTCCTCCATTTAATTGTTTCAATTGCGAGAGACCAGATCATACGACACGCAAGTGTATGAACAGGCCAAGCTCTGCCGCGCAGGCTAACCTGACTGAATAGCAATTTGTTGCTATAATTTTTGAAATCAACATTGTTGGTGAATGCGAAGATTGGTGGATGGTTATTGAGTATGTTTTGAACATACAGGTTGCTGAAAATAAGATAATGATGCTGAGTCTGGTTAAAACTTTATTTTAAACAATGATTTTTTTTTGCTTACTTCGTCTATCGGAAGTTTTGTACACTATATAATTTTTAAACGTGGTTGACTTTGACGTGTAAACAAATGCATTCTTTTCAATAAGAGCCAAATAGCATTTTTCAAAAGTTATTTTTTTCAAATGACTTAAGAAAAAAAATTGTGATTTTTGAAGTCAAGCAAGAATTTTCAAGACTTCGCATAAATCAGTAAGGAAATCTGAGTATTAGTTTTGACTCACTCAGATATATGCGAATAAGATAGAACGTTAACCAGGAATGGAAAACGATAGTTTATCACTTTTATTTATAATTGTTTTGACTACATTGTAGTATACTTTGGGAAAAATAAAAGTGAAGTGCTCGACATATTCAAAGTTTTCCATTACAGATTTTTGAAAATCAATTAAGTAGAAAGGTTAAGAGTTTTTATAGCGATTAAGGAGCGGAGTATGATTCTCATTAATTTAATGGAATTATACATGAAACGACTGCACCATATTTATCTGAAATGAATGGTAAAGCAGAAAAAAAATAAAATCTTTATTGATTTGCTATTTTGCTGAATTCTAGGACTTGATCTCTGTTGTGGAAAATTTTTATAAGCTGTTGGTTAAGTTATGAATAGATTCGCCGAATCTAAAGAAATAAAAAATTTCCTTCGGAGATCTTGAAGAAAAGACAGCCCATCTTGTCTTATTTTTGAATTTGGGATAACTTGGCTTATGTCATAATCCCAAAAAGAGTTAAACTCGCCAGTAGAGCCTATGAATGTGTATTCATTAGGTATGCAGTAAATAGCAAAACATACAGGTTTATGACCTTAATGCGAATGTGATCATAGAGTCAAATGATGTTGACTTCTATAAAAGTAGATTCCCTTTTAAATCAAGAAATAGTGGGGGCACCGGAGCTGCTCAAGTTTCTGTGCTTAGGAGCGTTGAAAACAACGTAGAAAGGGGAATAGAACCTCAAAGAGGTAAGAAAGCACGTGCTGCTAAAGACTATGGACCCGACTATACGGTCTATACATTAGAGGAGGATCCTACTAGCCTTCAAGAAGCTCTATCGTCATTGGATGCTGATTTGTGGCAAGAAGCCATAAATGATGAGATGGATTCTCTAGAGTCTAACAAGACATGGCACTTAGTGGACTTGCCTCCTGGTTGCAAACCCATTGGTTGTAAATGGATCTTGAAAAAGAAACTAAAACCTGATGGCACTGTTGATAAGTACAAGGCTCGCCTTGTAGCCAAAGGTTTTAGACAAAGAGAGAATATAGATTTCTTCGACACATATTCACCTGTTACAAGAATTACATCTATAAGGTTACTAATTTCGATGGTCGCTATTTATAACTTAGAAGTACACCAAATGGATGTAAAACTGCCTTTTTAAATGGCGATTTAGAAGAAGAAATCTATATGGAGCAACCTGAAGGTTTTGTGATCCATGGACAAGAACACAAGGTCTGTAAGTTGGACAAGTCTCTGTATGGTCTCAAACAAGCCCCTAAACAGTGGCATGAGAAGTTTGATAATTTGATTATATCGAATGTGTTTAAGGTGAATGAAAGTGACAAATGCATTTATTACAAAACCGAGAATGACATTTGCACTATCATATGTCTCTATGTAGACGACTTACTCATATTTGGATCAAACATTCATGCTGTAAATAACGTGAAATCATTGTTGTGCAACAACTTTGATATAAAAGACCTCAGAGAAGCAAGTGTAATCCTTGGTATCAAGAATACTAGGTCCGAGAAAGGAATTTCTTTGGATCGACCTCATTATATTCAGAAGATCTTAAAGAAATATAACTACTTTGGTAGTAAACCTTCCTGCTCACCATACGATCCAATTGTCAAACTTTTTAAGAACACTGGTAACGGTGTTAGACAAACGGAATATGCGAGCATCATTGGCAGCCTAAGGTATGCCACTGATTGTACTAGACCCGACATTTCCTATGTCGTGGGATTGTTGTGCAGGTTTACCAGTAAACCTAGTATAGAGCATTGGCACGCTATTGAGAGAGTCATGTGATACCTGAAGAGGACCATGAAACTCAAGTTACATTATCAGAGGTTTCCAGCTGTACTTGAAGGATACAGTAATGCTGATTAGAATACTCTATCAGATGATTCAAAAGCACCTAGTGACTATATACTTAGTATATATATGGTGGTATTGTCTTCTGGAAATCTAAGAAACAGATCATTTTGGTTCAGTCCACTAAGGATTCTAAAATGATAGCATTGGCATCCGCCAGTGAAGAAGCTAGTTGGTTGAGATGCTTACTAGCAGAGATTCCTTATGGGAAAACCGACACAGTTGTGTTGATCCATTGCGATAGAACCGCGGCTATTACAAAATAAAGAATCATTATTACAATGATAAGAGATGACAAGTATGTCGTAGGAACAGCATTGTTAGAGAAATTCTCTTAAAATGAGCCGTAAGAGTGGATCATGTACACACTGATTAGAACTTAGGCGATCCTTTGACGAAAGGATTAGCTAGAGAGAAAGTCCAAAATACATCTCAAAGGATGGGACTACTGCCTTTAGAACCATGAGTCACTCACGATGGTAACCCAATCTAAAAGACTGGAGATCCCAAGAATTAGGTTCAATGGGTAATAACAAGTTGTGAAGTGATAGGAGATGAACATGCTATTAAAAGTAATGAAGCATGATTCCTGAAGCGATGTAAGGTTGAGATAATAGAAACTCTTAATGAGATCTATACTCTATGTAGAGTGGAGTACCTAGCTACAGGAGTACTCTTGATAGACTCACCTTTGTGAATGTGGAAGTGGGGCCGCCTCCTATGGAATTGTTGGCAGAAATTCCTAGAGCGTTTACTAAACTGGGATAGACGTGCAGGGCCATAAACGCACGGGCTTTTGAGAATACACCTAAGGAAAAGGTTGTGTGTGGTTTTGACGATTAGAGATAGAGTTCAAGACTACGAGTCACTCTTGTTGAATCTAAATCTTAACCGCTACGCAAAGGTTCAAGTCGTATGACACCTCTGCTTATGCACAATCTTATGGAGGCGTTTCGCTACTTCTGAAACTTCCTTTTAAATTCAAGTGGGGGATTGTTGGAACATTGGTGGTGAATTTAAAAGTCCCACATTGCTTGGACTAGGCACTTGAAGAGTGCTTATAAGTGGAGACTTCACACCTTTGGATTAGGGCCCAAAGGGTACCCAGTTTTGTAAATGGAAAAGCACGCACACCATCTGACCACCACACACGCGTGCGCGCCGCAGTCCGGCAGGCTCCGTCGGGCCGGGCTTGGGCCTGGCTTGTGAGGTGTAAATACATTTTTGTGAAAATAATTAATAATTTTATTTTTTGGTGCGTTGCGTGTCCAGATTCGTTGAACCGTCCGGATACGATGAACTAACCATTGCGTACAGATTCGTTGAACAGAGTCGTTCTTATCCGCGTCTGTTCCTATCCGTTATAGCTTGGAGTGCAAGCACTCCGGTCTTATCCTCTAAGACTTGCGCACCAAGTTAGTTTTGAAGCCTATAAATAGGCCCCTCCCTCACTTGACTCTTTACACCGCTTGACGTTAAATCATACCTCAAGCTCTCTCTCCTCTCTCGATTTTTCTTCTCTTCTACATTAAAGAATGGCCTACGAGCCATATTCAAGAGTGGTCTGCGAACCATAATCAGAGTGGTTTTTTAACCATATTGAGGTGTATTTCTTGAGCGAAATTTCACTGTGCAGTGATATTTCGATCGTAACAGTTTTGACTGGGCTGTTTTATCCTGGGGATGTCGTGGTTGATAGTCTGCCTGCACAATTTTGAGCAGTGCCACGAAACGTCTTAAAGAGAGCGACCTAGTCCGCGACTCAACCCAGTAATATCTTCGGTGGATTGATTTTCAGAAATTATTTTCTGAAACTCAAAAACAACAAGGAGTGTATGCATCTCAAAATTTTAGCGAGACTATTTCATTTTTACCCAAAACAATCGATCGACAAGATAAGTTAGGCCTTACAAGACCCAAGTCTGGTTTGTTGGGAAAATTCAGGACCCAAACCCAATTTGTTACTTGTCAAATAGTTCTATTGGTTGAAGTAGAATTAGACAATTTTTGCATTTTTTAAAATAAATAAATTCTAAACATATACTACTAAAAGAGAAGACTTTTTTCAAGAAAATTCCAAACATTCCCTAATGGTTTGTTAGGTAACAGATAAAAACTACTTAGGAGGTGTATTTTTATTGGAAATTATTATGTTAGTTAGAAAAAAAAACTGACACTTTATCTCAAGAACACGATATACATCACTTATGATAATGTACGTAAATACTAAATACTGCTCTTTGATTAAATATCAAATATTTTTAAAAAAATTTTAAAAAAATTGCATATTTGATCTACTTAACTAGAATTATTAATTTGACGAGTTTCATTGAACATGCAGTAGTAATAGAATGTTAAACTCCATTGGCATCAGCACATCAAGTTCAAGCCAAGGCACCACTGTCCTCCACTACAAACCTTTCCGAATCAGAGGAGAGATTGGGATTGTGAAGGTAGAACCAAAACTCAGAAAAGGTTTCACTTCAAAAGCTATTGATTTGTTAGAGAAGTTAGTGGTCAAGTTCTTTTATGATTCTTCATTGTCACATCATTGTCTTGCTGGTAATTTTGCACCTGTTAAAGATGAGACTCCTCCCACAAAGGACCTTCCTGTAAAAGGGTACCTACCGGTTAGTGCAATTGCCTCTTCTTCAATACCCATCATTTAAAAAATTCGACTTTTTGAGTATTATATGATATGAAGTACGATAGAGATGATATATATGATAGAGAAGGAATAGCACTATCATATCACGAGATGATATATTATTGTTCCGTTTTTAGCTACAAAGATAATAGTATATGTTATGTTATTATATATTTTAGATAAACTGCTAAATAATAATATGATATATATTATATGTTAATGAGGAACAACCCTTGTGACAACTATATTTTATTTGTTGAAAACCTAAATTAATTTCCTATATCTTTGAAAATAAATTTATTTTTTGTCAATTATTTTAATTTTCTTAGATGGGAATAGCTTTTTTAATTTTTAGATTATACAAAATCACCCTTATCATCAAATCACACATTATTTTTTAAATTAAGTACTAGTATTTTTAATTTTTAATTTAACAACAATTTTTTAAAAATATATACTTACTTTTTAATAGATTTCATATTTTTGTATTTTAAAATATATTTTAGAAGAGTAAATTATTAAATTATTTTTTTATCATATCTTGTTGGTTTCTAACCTAGCTCAAACTCTAGATAAACTTTTAACTAGAGAGACGAGATAAATCACTAGATTAAGTTATCATATTTTGTTGTCTCAACAAACGTTGTACTAACATAGTATATAATTGACTTATCCTGGCTACTTATCTTGACCACCAAACGACCATTTTGAATTTTGTGTTATTAATTTATAATTTATGTTGTTAGACTTATTTAATGGGAACACTTTAAATTACTACTCACCACAAAAAACATATTTAAATTGCTATTTTAAAGTTTTACTTTTATTTTTTCACACACATTTCCTTTAGGTTTAAATATATGTTTAATCTCTGCAAATATACGTCTGATCCAATTTAGTCTTTGTAAAAATAAAATTTTGTTTTTCGTACTTGCAAATATAGGTTTTATCCACTTTAGTCTCTATAAAAATAAAACTTTGTTTTACATCTTTACAAACAGGGCCGGCTCTGGGCCTGTTGGGGTTGTGCTACTGCATAGGGCCCCAGCCCAATACAATTTTTTAGGGCCCAAAAGAGTTTGAAATATACTATAAGACTTGTGTATTTTGCAAATAAGAAGAAATTGGCTTAGTGGTTCTCGTAGGCTTTGATTAAGCTTTTGGTCTCAAGATCGAAACCATGAAGCTGCACTTTTGTTTTAATTCGCGATTTTACCTTATAAAATCGTATGGCAGTGCAAATTTAATTTATCTTTAAAAATGGGGTAATCTTTGGAGCCCAATTAATTATTGGCACGATTTTTAAGATTTGAACAGGGACTCTAAATTGTTTGGGACGGCCTGCTTACAAATATACGTTTTATCTAGTTTTTCTATGTAAAATAATTAATTTTAGTCCCTCTAATATTAGAAAAAAAGGACTAAAATCAAATATTCGAATGACCGCCTTTTGTTTGAATCTGCTTGTTGGATTGAGTTATAATGTCCATTTTCATCAAAAATGAGATACTTTCTCTCCTGTATCTTTAAAAATCTTGTGAAATCTTAAAATCAATTCTTCAACAAAAGTTTTGATACAAATAGTGTAACTTGCAATGATGATAATGATTATGAGCATAGAAGATTGAAAATAGAAACAAAGAATCTAATGAAAAATAAAAAATAAAGATTGAAAAGAGAAAGAAGAAAAACGAGCATCAAGAAATAATTAGGTGGATATCAAATTTACTCTGATACCATATTACAATTCTTGATGCAAGAAAAGAATAAATGAGAAAGGTAGAAAAGTGAAAATAGAAATATATTAATCACGTGAGTTGTGTTTACAATTAAAGGATACAAGGAGGTTCATATAGCTCAACCCAACAAAACTGGCTAATAGAAAAAAAAAAAAAAAAAAAAATTTTATTTTATTTCATTGGATGCTTTGACAAGTGTCCCAAAAAGACTAGATATAGTGGTAATTAAGATAAATGTCCTAAAGGCTAAAAAGCCAACTAAAACAACAACCATAAAGCCTACCAATTAAATTCAACATCTAAATTATATTTCTGAATTTTCTAATTTAGGCTTCTTTAACTCTATCAAATGCATGTGAATCTAACCAACACCGTTGACTCAGTGACTTCCTCTATATCGGGATAAATGGGTCGATATTTTAGACTCCCCTTGTATCCGTCCGTCCAAAATGTTGAGTTGTATTTTTTTTAGTTTTCCGCTTTATTTTCTTGAAAATATAACAAATATACCAATTTATATTCAATATCTAACAACAGCGACGCTTTGGCCGAGTGGTTAAGGCGTGTGCCTGCTAAGTACATGGGGTTTCCCCGCGAGAGTTCGAATCTCTCAGGCGTCGTTTTCCATTTTTTCGTTGTCAATTTTTTTTTATTCATCCCGCTATTCAATTTGAACATTTTCCTTTTGATCTCACTTACCATTTGAAGTGTATTGCAGGATTGCTTGAATGGAGAATTTGTTAGGGTTGGACCTAATCCCAAGTTTTCTCCCGTCGCAGGATATCATTGGTAAAATTTCTCTTTTTTATTCCCTGTATGTAAAGTTTGTTAGGAGTTTTATGCTTATACCATGTTTTCCCTCGCTTTTTTTGCAGGTTTGATGGAGATGGGTATGTGATTCTCTTCCTTTATGCAAATTTATATTTCTTTCAAGTTTGTTATAGATGAATCTTTCATATCAATTAAGTGACAATATTTTATCTTTTATGTGAGCTGGATTAATCTAAAGTAAATAATCTATGAAGTCAATAGTGCATTAGGTCTTGAAATGCCCCTTTTTCCCTCTTTTATTTTTTATGTGTTTGCAAAAAAATTTAAGGATTATTTTGGTCATTTTTTTTATCAAATTGAGTGGTTTCTGGAAGTTGAGATGACTGTGATTCTATTTTGAAGAAGCATTTGTAATTAGTTTGAGTACATTTAAAACTTGAATTAGTAGCAAATTATATTACTGGGTTTTGATTTTGAATGTTAGTGACAATTGACATAGGTTAATTATGATTGTCAAGTATGACTACCCCTTTACTTTTGTGTATTTTTCTATTTTTTAGTAATTTATGTGTATGAAGTTGGTATTTATGTTTAGTTATACACTGATTTCTAGCCTTCTCAGTAGTGGCTATCCCGCTATCCACTATTCTGCTTTATTGTTTTCGAGGTCGGGAGCTTCGTGCAGCTATCCGAGATTAACAACATAGTAAATAATTCAGTGTTTAAGATAATTCTGCATTAGTTTCCTATCAAACCTAATTTTTCAACCATTTCTTTGTAGCCCTTATTTTCAATTTGTTCATCATGATCCGAGTAACCAAGAGTCTGATGTAAGATATCCGTTCAGAATTTATTGTTTACCAAATTAAATAGCAGTTCTAACTATGCTTTTTATAGTAGCTTATCATAGTGGAAATAATATTCTTCTGGTGTTCTTTTTCAATACCATTATATAAAACTCATAATTTTTGTTTCTGGTCCCCAATATTGATCTATGTTTCAATGAGCTGCAGAATGATTCATGGTTTGCGCATCAAAGATGGAAAAGCTACATATGTTTCCCGTTATGTGATTTGCAGACGCTTGGCATGCTAGATTATGACCAGAGATTGGGCCATTCCTTCACTGCTCTCCCAAAAAAATTGACCCATTTACTGGTGAAGCCATCTTCAAATAAGTGATTAAGTTGGCTGATTTGTTGGAGAAGTTGTTCTTACAAATAAATATTCTGTTTGCAGGGGAGATGTTTACATTTGGCTATTCGCATACAGCGCCATGTATCACATACAGAGTAATTTCAAAGGATGGTTATATGCATGATCCTGTACCCATAACAGTTTCAGATCCTGTCATGATGCATGACTTTGCTATCACAGAGAATTATGCAATATTTATGGACCTTCCTATGTACTTTAGGCCAAAGGTATATCAGGTGTTTTTGTTTTATTTTTATGAGTAGGAATAGAACTCGGTACTCCAGGATTTACAACTCTCACACACCCTGCGCACCAACCACTTGCACTACGCCCCGATTAATAAATCTTGAATTGTTGATTGAAATCCAATTTTCAGGAAATGGTGATAAATAAGAAAATGATATTCTCTTTGGATTCAACCAAGAAAGCTCGGTTTGGTGTTCTACCTCGGTATGCGAAGGATGATAAGGATATTAGATGGTTTCAACTACCAAGCTGCTTCATATTCCACAATGGTGTGTTTTTTTTTTCTTTTGCTTCTCCTTAAACATAATTTGTTCAGTTTTATTCTGCAATAATAATTTCTTAAAATTCAATTTGAGTTGTGAGGCTGGTATATTTTCCAACCAACCTATAGAGGAACCTTTTGATTTTCAAATCATAGTAATGTCAAAGTTAAACACTTCTTGGACTAAAATGCAGACCTACTCAAGATAAATAGAAGAAAATTTCAAAAAAAGAAAACTTCAGTTTGTGCTTTAAATTCTTAAATCATGATAGACTTGTCCATTGTAATTATATGACTCATTTTTTCCCTAGCCAAAGCTTGGGAGGAGGAGGATGAAGTTGTTTTGATCACATGCCGCGTTAAGATTCCTGATTTGGACCTGGTCAGTGGGGGGCTATCAAGGAAAAGATTGAAAATTTCTCAACTGAGCCGTAAAAAGATTTGTTCTTATACGTAATTTTTCAACTAAATTTTACTGGATGTTATTCTATATTTACACTTACTGAATTCTTTCCAGGTATGAAATGAAATTTAACATGAAAACCGGTGAAGCTTCTCAAAAGAAACTATCAGAATTAGCTATAGATTTTCCAAGGGTGAATGAAAGCTACATTGGCAAGTAAGCTTATTCTCTCCATGTTGAAAGTTAGGGTAGTCAGAATACTAAACTTGTATATTAGTCTACTTAGGCTTTGTTTTGCAACGCCAAATCACTCGTGTATGGCAGATAAATTATCGAGGATAAGCTCGTAGAAGTAAAATAGAGGTGTTTGGTAACCACTAGCTTATAGTGTTTATTCACTAGCGTATTGCGTTTTTCTGAATGCTACTTTGCATAGTGTTTGAGTTTATAGCTTATGGCGTTTCATAGTAATCTAATTTTCACTGGGAGGCAAGCTCCATGTTGAAATTTGGAGTAGTCAGAATACTACACTTGTATATTAGTTTACTTAGTCTTTGTTTGGCGAGGCCAAATCAGTAGCATATAGTGGATAGCTTATAGAAAATAAGTTCGTCAAAGAAAAATAGAGCTTTTTTTTGACAAAAAAAAAACTAGAGCTTTTTGATAACTACTGACTCATGATGTTTTCCACTAACTTATAGCGTTTTTTCTGGCAAGTGTCTGAGTTAATAGCTTACAACATTTCATTTTTTTCTCTGGTTTTCACCCTATTATTTTAATTTAATTCATCATTTATCTTCCATTAAATGAACACTATCTCATTTTTAAACATTAATTAAAAATGCCTATTTATATCATTTTATATTTATATGTTAGTTCAACCGCTAATTTTCCAAACACTTAAATTTCATTCTGCTAACTTATCCTCTATTAGCTCATTTATTGGCCGCTACTTTTTACGAAACAGAGCCTTATTCATCTGTCAATTTGATAGTTGTAATTTTCATTGCCATTCTTTTTTGTTATGTGCTTATTTGAAAAATGAATCTTACAGTGCTAGCATAAGTGCTTCCCTAATTGCTTTTTAAGATGGAGTTAGAACAGTAATTAAGTTTATGCAATTCTTCTATAATCTTTATTTATTTTCATCACATCAAGAAATATGGAAACACATTAGACAGCACTTCAACTAGGATTATTAAATTTGATTTACATGCCAAACCAGATTCTGGGAAAACAAAGCTTGGAGTTGGAGGAATTGTTCAAGGTATCTATGAATTAGGACGGGGAAGGTTTGGCTCCGACACTATTTATGTCCCGCGTGTCCCCGGCACCAATTTTGAAGATGACGGATTCTTGATATTTTTCGTATACGATGACAATACCGGGTATCACTTTACTCTTGTATGGAATTGTTATTATTACTATTATTATTATTGTTATTATTATATACATGAATTGCAGTCGAAATCATTGTGTATGTCTGTTATGACCTGTGTGATTCCTAAGGAATCATAGACACTTCTCTTTAGAAATGACTATGACATGGCTTAGTTTAATATTTTTTAAAAGACCTTGCTCTAATAAAAGAGAAAATAAACACGAGTTTAAACTGCATTACTGTAGGAAATCATTCGTGCACATTATAGATGCGAAAACAATGTCAGCAGATTCAGTTGCAGTTGTAGAATTGCCTCAAAGAGTTCCATATGGTTTCCATGCCTGCTTTGTGACAGAGGTTTGTGTTAATTCATATTGCTTATTTCTACATTATGTTACCTTTGAGTTCCTGAGTATAGTTCATTCATTTAATCCTATATCAGATAGTTGGATACACTTGAACATTCAATCCTACCCACTATTAACTGTTTTCATGGCTCTCTTCACAGAACCAACTGCAAGAACAGGCCAAACTGTAATAATGTTGACAGCCTCAGTCTGTGTGCACATCGTTCTACAAATTTTATAATGTTGTTTGGATATTGTACAATTAATCATTCTATTGTTTGGAAATTGAATGGAATATATTCAATCTACTCATTCTATTTTCATATCATATCCTGGCCATCAAACAAGTTATTAGTTTTATTTGCTCTTTCGTAATAAATTATTCTTCGTGACACATGGCATCGCCCCAAAAGAGCATTTTAAGAGATAATTGCTTTATTAAGTTTGGGTTTGTATCCTCTAAAGTGAGTAATCGTGTAAGAACAATGCCGTCAATAACTTCGTCCCGCATTTAAATAAATTTAATGAAAGCACGTACACGAGCATCAAAGCAAAAATATTACTTGTATAGACACCAATCAAAGATTATGTTTGAAAGGAGAGATAGGAAAACCAAAAGTTTTAAGATTTTGTGGAGTATTATATGTCACACACAACTGGTTCTTCTTGTATAGTTAACAAACCAAAGTTTTTCTTCTTTTATTTCTCTAGTCCATTTTACAAATGGACTTGAAAAGTGAAACCCAAGCAACTGCAAAGGGAGACCAGACAAGGCATTAAGTGTACCATGTCATTGGTCTCACTCTCACCACTTCAATCTAACAAACTGAGCCAGGAATGAATTGCCTTTGAATTACAGCATCGTAAGTTGGATGAGACAAATCCCTTCATCTTCACCTACAATATATAAGCCTTATGTAAGAATTGAGAAGAACTCAACTAAACCTTACTATCTCATCCTCCCTCTATCTCATATTTCATTTTAAGGTGATACACACATCTTATTTATTGGTGTCTCAACCTTCAATAGATTCCCTCTGGTACTATTTATAAGAAAAGAATCACTTTTTAGCTTAATTGAATAACTGATGTATCTGGTCTGTAATATAGATTAGATACATTAGGTATTCAACGAACCTAAGAATGTTATTGGAAATACATAATTTATGTTTTCGTCTTGAAACTAGTGACGAACCTACCTTTTGCTGTATGGATGAGGAAAGAAAGTGTCATTTAATAGCACCATTTGGGTCCCTCTCTTTACAAAAATAGGCACCCTCTTGTTTTCCATTTGCTTGTGAATGGTATAGTGTTGTAAGTCCATTTCCATGATGGTGACCAATGTTGAAACCCTGTATTTTGTGCATGTCTTGGTTCATGGACTGTGATGCATTTGATGAGCCTTGATTCTCACTGTTGGTAAGAAAATGCAGAGTGCAAGGTGTGCTTGTTGAGGAGTTTTCACCATGAGAATTGTTGAGTTTGAGCTTCTTTGTATTGAGAAAGCGACCGCCATTTCCCCTTGCTCTTCTCAAGGCATGTAGGTGACGTGATTCGTGAAGATATGGCTGTAAGAAATACATGAAACACATGTGAGCTATGAAGCACTGATACAAATGTGGACACCGGACACGACATGGATAAAGGAATGCAGATACCAGTTTTAACTTGAAAAATACAAGTAATTGAAGTGTCAGTGTTGATGTTGGTATCTGACACGATACGTGTCAGACACCAGACACGCCTTCAATCGAAAGTGTCGGTGCTACAGAGCCTGTGAGTATGACTCACATTCGAGACTTCACAAGACATTATTTTGAACCCTGCTGCCATCTCTTTCTAAATAAGGTAGAGTCAATCTGTCATATACCTTTCTAACTTTAATCACTTTCTTTTCAAGCTCAGCCTTAGCACGCGACTGTCTCCGCCTCAAAATACCATGATACTGCTTTGCATTAACATAAACAGGCTCCTCTTCCATTTCAAGTGGCAAAAGCATTCTAGCATGATGCATTCTGTATAGCTGAGGGATTATCTACCATCATGTCAATAGTTGTTAGGATTCTGAGTAAATTAGCAACACAGTATTATTGCATTTAGTTACTTCAACAAGAATATTAAAATTAAAATACAAAACAGAAAAAAAAATGTTGCAGGAAAAAGATGAGGTGAAGGGAAAAGAAAATTGACTATAAATGGAAGAGATTTATTAGTCATAAACTTACAGCTAAAAATTAAAGGCTTATGCAGTGTGTGACAAACAAAAGTTCACCATGCCTATATATGCTACAAAAATGTAAATGTCTTACAATTGGATGACCAACAATTTCCATCTGGGAATTTGGACCAACATGTTTGCCCATGGTAAATGGAGTTGAGGATAGGTAATGTTTGATGTTTTGGTGCTCTTTGGCAACATCCCCACCTGAGACCAAAAATATTGATTTTCGTGAATATCGTATACATATACAATGTTAATGCAAGTGAAAAGACAAGTTATGTCTCTAGCATCTGACATATAGGTAGTTCAGTCGATGAGTTAAGGGACACTTAGTAAGATTTAGCTACAAAATACGTGGAGAATTCTTAATCTACCAATCAAAAGTCACCATTGGAGACACAATTTCTTAAAAGATGATGATTATGTAGAATGGGAAAGCAACAAAAATTCATTTCATTATAAAAATGAGGTGTCAAAACACAGACACCTGACTTATCAGTTACAGACTGTGAAGGAGAAACCATAGACTGCTTTTGTTGTTTATTGAAATCAACTCCATTAGCCTTTGAATTGGTGACACTATTCATGATTGAAGTTGAACCATTTAGCTTATCAGCTGAAGATGATTTTGAGGCATTTTCAATTTCCCCTACTCCAAGCCACCAAGGCTGATGATGATGATGATGATGAGAGTAAATGGAAGATTGAAACTGAACCTGCTCGCTACGCTCTACCCGCTTATTGTCAGTCTCGGGTTTCCCCGGCATCCTTGTACAGGTTTTCCCTGGAACCAAACAAAAGATATAACAAAATTCAAATCACATATACATACAATAGGGTTGCCGAGTGCATGAGGCTCCCACCAAGTGGGATCTGGGAAGGCGTTATACCCCCCTGCAAGCGAAAAGACTGTTTCCAGGATTTGAACCCGAGAACATAAACGATTTCCTAAGTTTTAGCAAAATTCAAAGTCACGTATCCACAAGAACATGGACAATTTCTAAAAATTTATTAAAAAAAGGAAGATGCTCTGGTCAAAAAAATATGAATTTTTTACCTGCTATGAAATTGTATCTATCAGTAAAAGGAGATGATATTGAACACTTACTCTTCATTCACATAAATAAGCTCAAAAAGACTTGAGTTGAGCTTGATCATGCTCTATATTATATTGTATGGAAACAAAGTGAGGACTACTCCTTTTCATTTACTTGATTAGTTGATTGAAAACTCAAAATAAAATTGCTTCATCACATACTTTCTTGCGAATATATATATATATATATATATATATATATATATATATATATATACACTCACTGAAAAGGAAATCCCTATTTCTCATAAAGGACAACAAAAACAAGCTAACAGAGAAACACCCTTTACAAAATTCTGGTCAAATTTGCATCAAAGCTATAGGTTTGATGATTTAAGAGCATATATAAAGCCATAAAATTTTGAAGAACTTACTCTGTGAAGCTTTGATTTTCAGAACCTTAGTTGCATTTAGGTGAGAGTGAGACCCATTCTCTTTCTATGTCTGCAGCCTTAGGAGAGACATTGGTGCATGATACATTGGATTTATGAGAATAAGAATAACAAGGAAATAAAATTATGTTTTTGTTTTGTTGTGTCTTTATTGAGAATATGAAAATGCAATATATATATATTATATTTTATTATTTCTACTTCACGCAAAGGTCATTGTCCTTGCCTAATGTCTCCCCTTTGGAAAAATACCAAAAATAAAAGAATCAAATATAAAAATGGTGTGTTAGAAGTGGTGCATTTTGAAAGTGTTAATGATGTGTTGTATCCATCATCTTTTAGGAGCATTTTTTAGTGACAAATAATTAACTCAGTTGGTAAGCTAAGGAACACTAAAAGAGTTTCAAGTCACAATTTCATTATTCAAATCTTAAAACCTACCCATTTTGTTTCTTATCTTTGATACTTTTAGCTATCTACACACAAATTAATTAAGGTGTTTTTAGTTTGAGTAAGTAAAGCACCAAAATATTATCATTTCTAGCATTAATTATTTGCAAGTTTATATATATATATATATATATATATATATATATATATATATATATATATCAATCTTGGGTCTCTAAAAACTCAATAAATATAAAAGGGTATACCTAAAAAAAATTGGTCAATTATACATTGAATGTTTAAAAGAATCGTTGTTTTAAAACAAAAATGAATAGCTAAAAATACGAAAAGTAATTTTTTTCTCCCCTAATTAATTAGCCATTATATAAAAAGAAAAAACAAGATGCACTAAATATGCAAACTTAATCACCTAATTTAGTTGAGTGTAATGTAAGAACAATGATGTTTTGACAAAACTGGCCCCTCTTTAACTCCTTTACTCCATTTAAGAATGTGACTTTACAAACATTGTTTAAAAAGTTCAACAAACATTATCCTAATGTTTCCTAGTACATTTTCAATATATAATATATGGAGTGATGAATGAAGCACATGGAAAAGAAGAGATGGATAATGTGTATAAATTCGTGTTTGATTGTTAATGTGGCGTATAGCTGTCAATGTTACGACTTTATTGTTAACTAGTTTGTATGACTCGTGTGGTGCACGGGTATACATTTCCTTTTAACTTAAATTTGAAATTGTTGTTTGGGGATTAAAAAAGAAGCCGTTGTATGTTTACGTGTATTATATGATATATTGAGTACTTTGTTCACCGTATAAACTAAACCCATTATTCAAATTTTCTTGGGACACGTGTATTAGATCAGATTATATAACATTTTATCAGATATTAAGTTTGCGAAGTCGTGGTTATAGTCAAATATTGATTACTAATAGTAATAACAGTTATGCTAATAAAATAAGGATTCAAATTAGATTATAAAATTTCTCAATATTTCTCATGATGTTTCTTTTAATCACTCTATAAAAGATATCTATATTATAAATATGTTTAGTTCTTACAAAAATAGTTCATTAAACAGTTAGTATGAATATTGATTTTTCAATAGTCAATATAATATATTTGCCCAAAAAATGCTGAATATAGTATAATGGGTGATTAGAAGGGGGAAAAATAAAAGATGTTGGAATATTTTCGTTCAGGGGCATTTTTGGGTTTAAAAACAATAGTTAGGGCTATTATTGTCATTTACTTGTAAGTTATAGTGAGGTTTCCATATCAGAAACCCTAATCAGCCATTAATGCAACCAAACTTTCGTCTTCCCTCTTCTCGTCCCCAACGCCTTATACGCTCCTGTTTACGAAACTGAAAAAAGCGAGACTCAAATTCGTTTTTCAAGCAAATCAATAATGGCGACAAACCATGGATCGTCTTCCTCTCGTAATAGGCGGTGGTCATTCCCTATCTATGCTGATCAAACCGCTGAAGAACCCGACAAAGAGAATCAATCTAAATCCTTCAATTTTTGGTATAAACTGTGAATGTTAAATTGATAACACTGGTTTTGTTCACGATTTGTTGGTTTTATTGCTAAATCCACGACAATCCTATTTTGAATAAACAATTCGCAATGGTCTGTTAATCAGTTTTTTGTTTCGAAGCCATCGTTTCCAAAGGCAAATACCTGAAATTCGAAACAGATCAAACACCATCTGTTTGTGCGATTCCTAATTCACGGTTGTTTTCATTCTAATTCGATTATAAAATGCATTCCCACCTCTAAAACGATTAAACACACTATGTCTCTTCAATCTGAATATAGAGATATGTAGTATATTCATTCCGACCTCCTTTGTATAAGATTATTATATTATGTATTAACCAGCTTTATTTTGATTATATTTATAAAATAGAATTTTTAAAATAGGTAACTACAAATACTATTATAACATTTATTTTATATATTTTTATTTTTATTTAAAATGTTAAATTAAAAAAGTAACATGATATCATTTTATAAAATTCTAAAAGATATATATTGTATACATATTTTTTACACGTATGTTGTATACAGATAATTTGTTGTCTAACGCTACTATCTTAAACATATATACTTTATAAATTTAAGTAGTAAAAATGAAACTATGTATTAATTATAATCTAATTTATTAATTTTCACTATGTAGCTAGTTTGTTGTATTGTTAAAAAAATTATTTTTATTGCAATCTGTATTAGATTTAGTGATCACATTGAATATTTATAGGTAGAAAGGGACAAATAAAATGGTGGAATATGTAATTTAAAGCAACTAAAAGTCTAAAACACAAATTTGGAAACTCGGAGAACAAACCTTCCTATAGCTACATAATATAATATTCTTATACAATATTACATTCTATAAAACGATGACTCTACGTTATTATTGAATACTACTTAGGAAACCTTCAAACTTTCTAGTGATTTCGAAAAGAATGGAAACAACAATAATATAGAATTTAACTACTAAAGATACATGCATATACAATATTATGCTCACGTTAGGTAACGTCTGACATGAGAATTTTAGGGAAGAATTGGGGAGATGTCTCAGATTCTGAGGTTGTGCCTGCTGCCTCAGAATCTGTTGCTACATCGAATTCGGTAGTTGAATCTGACATGAAAATTTTAAGAAAGCTTTGGGGTGAGTCGTCAGACGATGTTGGTGATCATGTGGCTTTCGATTCTCATGGATCAGTTGTACGGAATGATTACTTTGAACCAGTTGTGTCCAAGACTCAAAAGAAGAAATTGAGGCAAAAAAAAAATTGGTCGTTAGATACAATACCCGTTCAAAAGCAAATTCGATCTCTGACTCCTTTTGATCTAGTTTTTTAGCTTTATTTTTTAATTTTTTGTTCTTTATTTTCCGTTAGATTGCTGGCCTCTCTCTTGCCTTGGGTTTTGGTCTAGTCCCCCCTTAGTATCTTTTTTGTCTTCATTTTTTTTTCTTTTTTATAAATTCATTTTTCTTTGGTTAAAAAAAATCGTCACACCTTAGTCAAACTTTTCAAATAATTGATAATCATATTCATGCCATCACTGCCAAAAGAAGTAAATTGCTTGTGTGATTAAAGCTCAAACAAAATAAAGAAATAAGTAACTTTCTTTGATGCATACTTCAGCAAAAAAGGATGCAACACAATTGATGATTCTATTCTCTGCACATTATAGTACCATACCAGATATATCAATGAGCCTGCCCCCTGCACATATGAAAATCAATTTTAATTTCAATTTTCATCTTCTCATTTCATGAGGTCTCCACCAATTCCGATATACGAAAGAGTGAAATTCAATTCCGAAGCCATATCAGTATAATGAGTCCTAGTAAGGCTACCTCGAGTGTTTTGTTTTTTTTAATCTACTTATATTTTGCTTTATTAGCCAATCCAACAACCGTAAAAAATTATCACTGAGGTAACCCAATAAAATCTGAATTAGATATCCATGTAAACCACCGAAAGGAAAAATGAAAATGCACTAAATTCATCAAATCAATGGCTAAAATAAAGCCAAAATATGCAGACACATAGACACGATTATGAAATGCAACTAAAAAAGGAGAAAATATTGAAATTGTTACCTTCTAATATAGTTAAGCCACTTAGCTTGGAACAATTGTTACTCATCCCCAATAACCATAAGCATCATTACCATCATCTTGAGTTGCTATATATCAAACAAATTGAACTCCGCTAAGGTTACCTTGCAAAATCCAATGGAGGTTCATAATCCAATGTAGGCAAAGGAGAGCTCTACAACAATAGCTATCTGCAACAATAACAATAAGCAAAGCAAAAAACTCATCAATGACATTAATTCACTGATCATATCAGTGTAGACACACCACCATTTGGTATCAACATCCAAACTTTTTTGAGATTATTTAACCTCTTCAATAACAAATGTCGTCATCTTGTAAAGTGCACATGTACCTTGAGATTAACTCATATGAAACAAAATGCATACAAAAGAATTAACAGGACATGATTGAATGCCACGATGGTAGCATCCATTGACATCAAATAATAATAGGCCATGTGTCTTTTTTAAGTAAAATTGGAATGTTCAGAATTAAAAAATTAAAATTTGAAATTCATTTTTCGGATTCAAAATCAGAATCCCTGTGATTTCGCTAAAGGCATGCGTTAAATTATAATGGAAATTAAATGTAATGAATGCAGAATCACAAGTGGAAATTTAAAAGTAAAGCTGTACAGCTATTTGCATATAAAAGGTTATATTGCTTATATGGATCTGATTTTATCAATTGGCATTGAATATGGTTGACTAATAATAGGTGGAAACGGTTTAGTATGATTGCTACGGATTAGTTAGCATTCAAGTCAATTGAATGTCGTTTTTTCAGCAATTTGAAATAGAGGCTTTTTTGTTAGTAAAGGTGACGTGGATGGGTATTGTCGTTTTTTCATTCAGGAGCTGATGTGGATGCCACCTATTTATTTTGCGATATGCGTGGCATTTTTTTGGTCTGGTGAGTTGGACAGGTGATGTGTACAACTCCTGATTTAATATACTTATGATTATGATTATGATTAATATTTGCTTATTTTGTTTAAACCATTTTTTTGTTTGTCAAACTATAAAAGTGGTCTTCACTATTGCTTTAAATTGTAGTTGGACTAAGCATCAACTAGACGTGAACAATGCTTTTCTTCAAGGAAAGCTAAGTGAGGAAGTCTATACGCAACAACCACTTGGCTTTGTGCATAAAGAATTTCCGAGCCGTGTTTGCAATCTTCACAGAGCAATCTATGGACTTAGACAAGCTCCATGCATGTGCTTGGCATGAAGCCCTAAAATCCTATGTAGCCTCCTTTGGGTTCGCAACAAGCTATAGTGATTCATCTCTATTTCTCTACAACAAAGATGTCATTTAAACTTTCTTAATTGTTTAGACCAAAAAAAAAATCTTTCTTACTTGTCTATGTGGATAACCTTTTGATCACAGGGGTTTGATCACAGGGGATCATGGTAATATTCTCTGACGATTTATGAAAGATCTCTCAAACATATTATCTCTTCAAGTAACTAGGTTTTCCTCATTACTTTCTTGGTGTTGAAACTATTCCTAACAAAAATGTTTTGTTTCTCAATTAGTACATGCACATGCACGCGCGTGATCTCTTTAAAAATTCAATATGATGTAAACCAATATTGTTTATTTTTAAATAATAAATCAACAATGTTAAATTAATACTCATTCTGTCTCATTTTAGTTATCTCTTTTGCAATATTTCCCGTTTAAATTATTTGTCACTTTAAAATATCAATACAACATTTATTAACTTTTTCCACCAATATACTGTTATTTATTGTATCTCAACTCACCTAACTATTCAATTAACTACTATTAATAAGGACCAATAAGGGTTGGTACGAGCGGTAAATGGGTTCAGACCCCATCCCAAGGTCTCAAATTCAAATATTGGGCGTGGCAAAAACTCTGTTAGGAAGGGAGATCCACACGAACAGGCAAAGTTGTACCGTGGTCAGTCAGGTTCCCCGAAGTAGATTAGTCACCAACAAAGCTGATGGATACTACGCACCAATAACATGGTAACAAAAAAACTACTATTAATAAGGGTATTTTAGTAAATGAAATTCATTTTGTCACTGAAATCAATACAATTAATCATTTTTCTTAATAACTATTCACAGCTCAAATAGGTAACTGGGTTCAGACCCCACCCCAAAGTCTCAAATTCAAATATTTGGCGTGACAAAAACTCTGTTGGGAAGAGAGATCCACACGAACTAGTAAAGTTGGGTACAGGTGGCCAGTCAGGTTCCCCGACGTAGATTAGTGATCGACAAAGCCGGTAGAAACTGCGCACAAAAAACATGGTACATTGGATAGTTAATAGTAGTTAATTGAATAGTTAGGTGAGTTGAGATACAATAAATAGCAGTATATTGGTGGAAAAAGTTAATAAATTTTGTATTGATATTTTAAAATTTAAAGTAACAAATAATTTAACAGTATATTAGTGCGTTGTTTCATTAATCCTAATTGTTGGAGTAGGTTTCTCAACTTAGTTTTCGAGCCTCGGTTATATTGGAACCCGACCAATCTCAGCATTGGAAATCTATTGTGGAAGTGGCCTCTTTGTTTTCGTGTGATCGTCTCCAGATCCATAGTACTCCCTCCGTCTCATATTATATGTCGTTTAAGGTTGTGGCACAGGAATTAAGAAAAGTAGTTAATTTTGTATAGAAGAGAGAGATTGTGAGTTAGCTTACCAAATTGTCCTTTATTAGTGACATTGGAAACATAAAAAGTAGAATTGTAAGAAGAGATATATTAAATAATGAAGGGTATGACTGAAAAAGAAAATTTATGTTGCATTGATATTCTAAAAAGTTATGTATTATGGGATAATTTTTTTGACTACAAAGTCATAATATGAGACGGAGGGAGTATCAATCATCTTATGTGTAACACCCCCTTTTTCTAACCTTTAAAAAGTGGTGCTACACTTAACTAATTTTCCCATTTCTAGTTTCTTTTGAAGAAAACATCGATTCAAAATAGATATGAATTTCGATTCTCAACTTACGAGAAAAAAAATATTTTCTAAATATATGAGAAGCATAAAGAACAAGGCATAATCATACATTATCGAAATATATATAAATATGCATCATATATTGATCACTACTAATTGGATCATAGTCATGCCCTTAGGCTTACATAGGCTATCGTCTGAGTACCACGTCACAAAGATGTCCCAAAAGGTGGTACTTTCTATAAGGTTATATATATATACCATAGATTAGGCTAAAATCTAAGCAGTCAAACTAATATACTGAAACGCCTGATAAACATTGCATCAAAAGGTAGAGTTATAAGAGATTACAAGCCAGACTAAATCCCCAAAAAAAAAAAATCTTATACTCTAAGTAGAACCATAAAGACCCAACCTCCAACAACCACTAATGAGATCTGATAACTCTATTTTATATAGAGTTATTTACACTTTTTAAGCTTGAATTATTGTAAGAACTCAGTAATTTGTTAATCCAAATAAAGAATAATAGTTGAAATCAGCATCATTTAGCTTTGGAACTCATTAGAATTGAATTTCATAAATTGTGGTATTTTTGATGTGTTTGTTGAATATTGTAGCTGCAATGGAGACCGCAATAGGTGCACCTGCAATAAGCTGTAAAAAGCAGAAGACAGGAGTATTGCACCTGCATCATACCCAAGCATTGCACCTGCATCTATTGCAGCTGCATCAACTCAAGTAACACAGAATTGCTCCTACAACCTGATGATGTCAGCAAATGCAAGTGGCAAGCACAAGTTGGCCAAGTTGTTGAAGGTAGCGCCAAGTTCATGCATCTAGCCTCAAAGTGAAAAATCTCACTTTCCACTTGTCATTACTCCATTGGACCTCCCTTAATATTTGATGGAGGTTCTTATCACACTTTTTACTTGACAAGAGGAGAGAGAAACAACTTGGTGATCAAGGAAGATGGATCATGAAGCCTATAAATACCACCCTCTTCTCCATTTGAAGGACACTCAATTCTTATCATTCAACAATACATTTTATATTCTAGTTTCTAGTTTTAAGTAGATTTATTTCTCTTGTAAGTTGTAGTACTCAACAAAGCTTCAAGTAAGTGAGATAGTGATACTTCCTACTCATCTTATCTTGTGAAATTGTTGAGGTACTCTTGTGAAGAAGTGTAAGCCACATTGCTAGAAAAGAAATGCAAGGAATCTTCTTTTGTGTAATTACTCTTACCTCTTATTCTCTTTGCGTTTTTCTTGTTATAAGCATGAGAAATCTTGTTTGTATCTTTCTAGTTATGTCAAGCATGAGCTGAACCCTTTGTGGTTGGGATGCCTTAGCTTAGTAATGAAACTTTGAAATGTTATAAAGTTATGTTGATGTTTTTGTAATTTAGTTCTTGCGTGATAATTCTTTCAAACTTATTTTAACTTGATCACTTAAAATAAGTAGGGTCATAAATTCAGAAATGGTTTGTGATTTGAAATCAAGAACTAGCATGAATAAGTGTTTTAATAATAGGAAACTTTGTTAAAACCATGCTAAGACCTAGACATAGGATAGCATAGTTCATGGGATGATCTGTAGGAGTTTGATTAGGCAAGGGTGAACTTATTTAGAGCTTAGAAATAAGACTTGTAATGGAGCCCTGAAGTTAAGTACTGAAAAGTACAAAACTGTTAGTACTGCATCCATTGCAAGTGCAATCATTGTAACCGCAAGACATTGCAGGTGCAAGGATTGTAGCAGTAAACCATTGCAGGTGCAATGGTTGCAGATTCATCAATTATAACTTTATACATTCAAAGTGAACTTACTTAAGTAAAAGCATTCCAACCATATTTCTCAACTGATTCACAACTTACATTTACTTGTTTTTAATTTACAATTTGTCTATACACACACCACAATCATCATTCATTTTATATTTTATTTTTGTTATCATTGACTCTACTATTAATTTAAACTTAGTAAAATTAATTCAATCCCTGTGGGTACGACAACCTTCTTATCTCTATATTACTTGTTAAAGACTGTGTATACTTACACATATATTTTTTCCACAACAATATCCATTGGGGAGACCCCCAATGGTACCACTACTATCGGAGCCCTCAGACGGCTCCCACTCAGGTACAACAGGTACATCAGGAACCACAGCCTCCTGAACTACAACCCCAGGCACTGCGACACCAGGAAACATGGCCGCTATCATACGGTTCATAGGCAACTCGATCTCTAAAGTCTGATGAATAGTAGTAATAGTTATGGGTACTCCCTGTGCCCCATCAGTGATCTTAACTACACCAGTATAAGTAATGGTCTGAGCTTTTGGGTCGATCTCCCAGATGGGATCTCCTATATCCTCCAGGAATCTAATCCTCCTGACTCCAGAGTGTCCTAGCGGTTCCCCCGTCGCCATCTGAAATGTAAGGGGTGAAATACTCGTACACAAGTTTGCAACACGATGGTTACACAAGTTACACATAATAGGATACAATCACAAGTAGAAATAGTATATAGACATAGTAAGTGGCACACATTAAACTCAATCAAAACTAAGAAAAATTAATCTCACGCAATCACCAAATCCTGCAAGACATGACTGACATTCTAGTGAAATCAATTATCGATAGTTAGTCAAATAAACTATGTATCATACTTATCTTGTAATCCATCAATAAAGTTAGTCTACTATCTCAAATAATATACTCAACCTACTCCATGGAGATTTCTCTATCAACTTGAGCGTAAGGCTGTTTCAACTGCCATAACATGATTGTTTGCAATGAGATGATATACAATCCATACTCTAATCATTCTGGCCCGAGCGCTGCACCTTATTATAGATAGTTCTGTACAGTCAGGCTCACTGTGTCGGGTAGTACGATTTCCCCCAGCCAGAGTTGCTACAACTGACCATTGGTAGGAGTTCGAAACACAAGTGCCCCCAGAAGGTCTGTAGTCGACCCAACCGAACCTATCCTCAGTCTTATATACTTGATAGTACTATAAGAAACATCCTGTAATAGCTCTTAGTAAAATCATCAGTCTTACTAATCTAATCCATAATCAACTTGACAAATCAGTCCTTAGAATCCATAGAACAACTTGTGATACACCTAAATTAATCAATCCTCACAAGTCATACCACCAACTAACAACTAATGTTCTCAACTAAATTCAAAATGTACTTATTTTGACACATTTGTAATTAACTCAAACCAATCAAAATCACACAAATCACTTAAAGATATCTAAATAATATATATACAAGCAACACGTACACAATTTGTGCCCATCAACTTATTATTAGTATTTCCCCTTACCTTGAATTTGTTCCAAAAGAGTTTGTTGGTCAGCACTTGCTTCAAATTCTACAATACCTATTACTCATCAAAACAATTATGTCTTAATTTTACTATATCCCTAACTATAAAATTTCATAACTAAAGTTCTCGTTTTTTTAGAGTATTTTAAAGTGTCGTTTACTACTGGTGTTTAGCTGCTTGTTATTTACAACTTGGGTTTTAAGTATCATTCATTTAAGTTTATATAATCAAACTAATGAATAAAGAAAATAGGTGCTTTATATAGGGAACGTGTGCATATAAGTATTTAGTATAGTTCATCATTTATTTTAATCAAGCTTTTGTATCTCACTTTAAAATAATGCTATAAACAAATTAGCTACACCATATCCTAATATTTGAAATAAAGAGGTAATAAACAAAACAATAGTTTAAATTTAAACTCTTAACATCATAAATTCTAACGTGTTCTTGTCAAAAAGACATAATCTAATGTGAAAGGAAGTGATACTAAATAAACTTCTTAAAAGTTTGCATTTATACAGTGACGTTAGTTTCTTGTTTTTGTGCAAAGGGAGTTTCTTGGTTCTAATAGTAGAACAAGTAAGATAATAAAAAAGCATTATTAGTATAAGAAAAGAGAATGAAAGAGTAAGCAAAACAGAGAGGGTTTAAAGAAAACCTGGAGAAAGCTTGCGGTGAAGTTTGGATGTGAGAAAAAGGTGTTCTTGTTTTCCAAAAAGAATAAATAATAAAACTATTTATAGAAGTGAAGTAGTGTACTGACAGTACTAATATTTTGGATTTTCTAAAATTAGAGACAAGGAATAAACACAAGATAAGAATTGAACGTAATAGAAAGACTGGAAAATACTAGAAAGTTTAAAAGAGAGAGAGGTTGGAACCTGATAATAGCTCTCGGAAAGTGGTTGAGTAAAAAGTGAAAGGGATGGTTCTTATTTATAGTGTTCATATTAGGTTTCCCGGTAAAACTTACCATATACGTACCGGCAGTAGAAATTTTCTGTTCATCCTTTCTAAACCACACACTTTTTCTTCACACTTTATTACTTTCTTATTAGTTACACCGGTGATAATAAAAGACATATTCTCAGTAAAATAAAATTCCGCAGATACAATTTCGATCTTTATATTTTATAGAACTTAACGAACTAAATTTCAAGATTTTCCAATAAGTTTGGACTTTTTAGTGCAGTACAAATTTGCACTGACATATACTTTTTAGTTATAATGTGATAGAGTTTTAAGCTCAAATATTTTTCATAACCTTTGTAATATTTCTCTCTAGTCCTACAAAATTATTTTTATTGAAAACACTTTCTAGATACTAAACTAATTATTTATTTCACATAAAGTAAATACACAATTGTAATACACACAAAGGAAGTAAAATTAAGGGTGTTGCATTATGCCCTATTGTGGCCCCTAAATCGCTCAACAGCTCGTGGTTTAAACCTTCTCCCAATAACTTCAGGTTGAATACCAATGCCTATATGCTATCAAAGAATATACATCCGGATGTATTCTCCAGCTCAGCACTGCCAGCTCGTCATCCCGCCACCGCGCCTCCGCTTCCCTCCAATTCTCCGGCCAATTGCTCGTCCCCATGTGTGCCGCGTCGGCTCCAACTGGCTGGTGGTGGCAAGTCCGCATGTAAAATGGTGTGGAATGATGTTCTTGCGCTTCCTTTACTCAAAAAATTGAGCTGCAGTGTTGCAGATTTTGGTAGCAGAGGTAGAATGGTGTCAAAGATCTGGTTTCAGGTATGTTTCGCCACGTGTCTTTCATTCTTTGCTTCTCTCTGCTGGGTTTTCTCTCTGTTGCCGGTTTTGTTCAATTCTTCAGTCTCTCTTCTACACATGGCTGAGTTTCTCTTACATCTCCATTTCCCAATATATTTAGTGCACTCTTCAAGCAATCAGCTCTGCATCTCCAGAAGTTTGATGTCAAAAACGTGTTTCAGTGAAAAACATTAACGTCACTTTTTCACAAAAAAAAACTTGTGAAGCTCTTCATGTGAACTTGTGAGGGAGTGAGAAACAGAAAGCCACATTAGGGAGAGATGAAGAAGAATATGGTGGAGGAAGAGACGCTTCGTGGAGAGGGAGAGCGGAGGTGCGAACGGCGCTCGAATGCGGCGATGGAGACGACGTATGCGGTGACCAAATCGGCGCTCACAGCGGAAGGTTGGGTGCCCCTATTCGTTCCTCACTCTTATTATTTTGCTCTCTAAACTGTTTGGGTCTATTTTTTTGGGTCTTTTATATTATAGCAAAGGTCTCTCCCCTTTTGTGTTGCTGCCATGGTGTTTGATGAAATGCCTAAGCTTGGTTTAGGGAGGATTGGCGGTTCTGTGGTCGATTCTATCAAAGTTCTGGATATGTTATATAAGAAAAATTTAAGGTCACACTATTCCTCATTCCTTCTCTCATTTTGATTTCAAGTTATGTTGTTGTTGTAGTAGTGAAGAACAAAAGTGTTAGCCTTAGTTTTATGAATAAACCAAAATCAAATCATTGGAATGATGCATTCAAGGTGTTTGAGAATTTGCACCAATGTATTTGCACATTGAAGCTCGGGTTGTCTTGGATCTTCAAGAATTCATCAATTCTGTAAGCATTCTTCAACATTTAGATCAGAATGCTAGCAATTTCTAATGCTACAAAATTCTTTTTTAATGCTTTCGGAATGGGAACTAGAACTTCACTTTTCTATGGTTGATGGAGACTTCAAGAAGTTTGGGGGAAAATGGTCTGTAAAATCTGGAACAAGGTAGAATCCATACTTCCAAAAGCATGTTATAATATCCACACTATGTAATATGTATTCATGCATTATGCAGAAGCTTGGCTATCCTTATTTATTTAGTGTCTTGGTTCAACTATCTTGACTATCTTCAATTGTGTTTTTTTGCAGGTCATCATCAACTAATTTATCTTATGAGGTTAATGTGATACCAAGATTCAATTTTCCAGCTATTTTCTTGGAAAGGATTATTAGATCAGATCTTCCGGTTAACCTCCAAGCCTTAGCATATAGAGTTGAAAGGCATATTTTGGAAAGTGTTAATTTTTAAGTGTTTATTTGACCAAGGTTTTTTTGTTATAGGGATAGTTTAATCAACAAATTTAGCGTAATCATGTAAACATAGTGAACAAAAAAATATAAGAGAGTAGGATTAAAGTATTTTGAATTGGTTTTATGCCATGCAAAAGATGAAGAAATGCTCTTGCTATGAAGCTATATTTTCACATGCTCTTCAATTGGTGGAATTTTCTGTTTTTCTTCATTTTCTATAAACTTTCAATCTGATTTAGTAATATATGCACTTTGGTGTTCATAGGTTCTATTCTATCTGTTTCTTATTTTATTGCTTCTTCAATTCGGCAAATTAATGAATTTTGATGCGTTTCTTTTCTTTGTTGCAGGCTCCTGTCAGTTGTTGTTGCTTTCAAAGTTTTCTTCAAAGCGTGATTCTAGAATGCGAGACTGATGAACTGGTTGAAAGCATGTCTGTTGCTGTTTCTTTGACTACCTTATTAGAAGGTAGCATTTATTGTATTTCTTTTCACATTTCTGGTTCCAATGGAGTGTTATATAGTCACTGTTATTTAATAATTCTGTTTACCCATTAGAATATGCCACATGGATTGAATTTTCAGTTAGGATTCAAATTTAAAATTTATGCTACCGGATACACAATCTATGTGTTGATTTCTAATCAAAGAGCAGTAAAAATAGCACATACTGAGCCACATTTAAGTTTTGGCTTTGTATCTGGCACTAGCAAATCATTGTGTTATAGTTTTACAATTTGCAATGGGGTTTAGTAATTTTGGAGCTGAGTTCAGTTAGTGAATAAATGGTTACATTTAACCCACAGAAGTTGATGCATGCCATGTCTCACTATATTCCAAACTTTGATCTCACAAGTCAGTAGGTAGAACTGTGTTTCTTTCATCATTTAGCAATTGGATTTTTTTAGTTCTCTTATCTTTTTCGTGCTTAGTTTGTGTGTTTGTTTGGTTCTGTAGGATGCTGCTGAAGCGTTTCTTCATCTGTATGAACTGTGCGCTGTTCTGTTTTTTGATTAACTATTGCCAAAATTCTTGTGCTTTTAGTGGTTGATCTAGATGGACCTTCTGATATGCACTGGCCAAGTGGCTGATACTAAACCAATTGCATGACAGAAATGAACGGGTTTAACATTTCTGCATAAGGTTCAGCAAGCAGTTTTGAATTACATAATTTGAACAAAGGGATTCCGTCTATAACATAGTCTTTGTTGTTCTCCCGAAATTCATGGTTAGTTTATCATTCCTTTGATGATTAAAATTTCTTTGTGCTGATCTTTAGTATTTTTTATGATGGAGCTTGATCTTTTGTATAATGTCAGGTGCACATTCAATAGGATTGTGCTGATTTGTTGGGTTGAATAGCATAATGTACTCATAAGGTGGGTAAGATAGTAGTATTAATGTATTATGAGATTCTGCTATTTTGGTTTGTTTATAAACTGTGCCGATTTGTTGGTTTGGTTAGTAAAATTCTAATATGGTAGGGTTAGATGGACATATCTTTAAATGAATAAGCAAATCACTGTTGTTGTGGTGTGTATGTTTCCATTCAAGTTTCAAAGATCAACTGATGGTTGATGGTGGATGGTTTCTATTTCTATTATTCTTTTTGTGCCAATTGTTTTATTGTCTTATCAAATATGTGCTATACTACTAAGTACCTTATATAACCATGTGCTTCCTGCCTTTGAAAAATCAATGACCATGTGCTCCTTATTTAAAAACATTTATATGGTCTTTAATCCTCTTTAACATTGTGCGTTTTCTATATCTATGGATACTTACTTTATTACGACCAATTTTTTTGAATTCAGGCAAATTATGCAAATAATCTGCATTGCTAATTGTCAAATAGCCGATATGATTGACTTGATGCATTGATAAATATGTAACTTGGAGAGTTGGCAGCACAAGATTCACCTAGGTGCAATGTGATTAGATGCTGCAGACAACGCTACTTGGCCAATTGGGCGGATCTATTGGTTTATGTCTTTATTGAGGTTCCTAAAAAACAACTTTGCCAAAATCATGAAACATGAAATGTACATAGTAGCAGGTGCTCTCACATTTGTCCATTCTTTTGATTTGTCTCTTCTTAAGAAACCTACCCATTACTTCTTTTTTGTTACTATTTTCAAGTGTTGAATTGATTGCCTATTTATATCTTACATTTAGAATAAGTTGCTTTACCTTTTGGCAGGTATACCTCTTTTGATTTTTTTATATGCAATTTTGTAGTTTCCAGTTCAGGCTTATTGATATCTAAGATTTACAATAATCTGCTTTGCCATATTTATTTTCTACAGACAGGTCGGTCATGTGAAGTTCAAAGGGGAGGGAAATGATTGAACATAGCAATTTGCAGTTTCCAGGTCCACTGGTTTGTAAATAAATGAAGATATAGTGATAAATTATTCTTATTTTATTGTTTGATTGTCCATCTATTATATTGTCCATTCAACTTCAGTGAAGATGTGATTGTTGCACCTGAGTCAGTTGTTAGCCAATTCCGTTACTGCTCTTTGATCAATCAGATTATGTTTATCATTTTGAATATCCGCTTAAACTAAAGAAAGCTTCTGTTGGGATATATACCTAATTGACCTGATTAATGCTTAATAATTATTTTGCATTGTCTATATAGAACTCATTGATGCTTTGTGAACTTTTTGTCAACTCTTAAAAATAGTATGGTGTGGCTTTTAATTTTTGTCTCCATAGCTTTACAAACAATTTTTTAATTCTTCACCATTTATATAATTTAGCTTCATTGGTGATTAAGCTAAGAAGACATTTGGTGCTATGATGGCATGCAGAGATGAAGTGGTTTTTTCTATTAGTCACGTGTTTGATGCCATTAGAAAACTTGGGAGTAAAGGGGTTGTGAAATTGGATCCCCCATGTCTATGTATCATTTTTACATAGGTATTTTTTTCATAATCATTTCCATTTTATTCATTCGAGTTTTGCATCATTTTTACATAAGTATTTTTTATAATCATTTTCATTTTATTCATTTGAGTTTTGCAGGAAGGTAACATCCCATTGAGGCTATCAAAAGGCCTAAATCACTTGGTATGCTTCTGAAAACTTACCAAGGGAGCTAGGGACAAATCTTTAAGATTTGGGGATTCTGAAAAGCATACCAAGGGAGTTGGAGCTTCTGAAAACTTACTAAAGAAATTGGTGGAGAAGTCTGCTTTTCATTGATTTAGTGGCGCTATAGTTATTGATGAAGCTCATTGTAGTCATAAGTAAAACCCATGTTGAGGTGGAATGTCAAAATGAGAATAAGTCTCACCTTGATGGTGGTGGTAGCAAGCAGAAAGTGGGTAATGTGAATCATGAAGCATCGAATGTAAAATGTAAAGGCAAATTTACACGTGGTCACTAAAAAGAGAGCAATTTTCAATAAACATCATTTGTATATATTTGCTTCTTAAATTTCTCATTTTCTCCCTTTATTTAATCTTTGTTTGTTGTTGTTGGTATTTTTATTTGTAGGTATTTAGCTCCTTAAAACCCAATTATTATGTAATAACTAACATTTCTAGAATTGTTGTCCCTTTTCTTTGGTTTCTAGCCTTTTCAATCTACTAAGCACATTTTAATTTCCAAACTTTTTCTCTAATTTCTACTAAGCTAATTTTAATATTACAATGATTATGTAGTCCCTAAAGCTTCGACCCCGTGCATCGCACGGGTCACGGCGCTAGTATTCTTCAATAGTGGGGTGTGGCAGTTGCGCCGATGGTGGTTTAATTCGCGATTGGAATGGTCACAATGTGATATGGCCTATGGGCTGTGCTTTGGGCCATGTTTTATGGACTCCACTTAGCGAGGAACTTAGGCATCAAGATGTTGGTTGCTTATTTAATGTATGGTTTTTTTTAATGTATACATTTTTTTGTTATCGTGTTATTGGTGTGCAATATTCCCCAATTTTAGTTTATGCCACATTTAGAATTTGAACTTGAGATCTTAGAGTGGGGTCCAAATATAGTTACCATATAAATCCTAAATATGTAATTTTTTAAATATTTCAAACATAGTTAGATACTTATCGTATATAGTTTTAAACTGTATCGTAAAAAAAATTCAAAAATTACATACTGTAAATAAGTTATTATTTACTAAAGAAAAAATACATACAGTAAATAAATCGCTTTCAAATATGCTAAAACCCGTAAACAAAATTTGAGTTTAGTTGTTGTAAAAGGTCTTTACATCGAGAATCAATCACAAATCACGATTCAAATACCTCTTCATGTAACTGAGAGAAGACTCAACTATTTTTAATGATGTGTTAAATTGTGGTTTGTTGATAGTGTAAATAAAACTTTACGACGATAGTATATATAAATTCATCCATAAAATTTACGATGATAGTTTCATGTAGTTAAAATAGGGTACATAGTCATTTTGGTCCCTTAATGTGTGAGGTACTGCCATAATGATCCTAAATATATCAAAACTGCAAATACATTTTTTTAGCAATTCTAGGGACTAAATTGACTAACAAAAAAAACACATTTGAAAATCAAAATGATTTACTAAAAAAACATTGGAGGATGTGTTTGCAATTTCGATACATTCAATTAAAATAAAATATGATAAATTGTTAAGGGTAACTTCGGATTTTTAACTTATTGGGGTGGGGGGGTTGATAGATTCTGGGGTGTAAATATTACCCTTGTCTTTGTCTTGTTCCTCGTGTCTCCAACCTCTCGGCTGGAACGTCATCGGCAACCTCTCGCGCCTCCCTCTGCTTCGTCTGCAACCTCTCCTTTCTCTGAACGGTACGTTTTCATTGGTTCTCCTCTCGTTTTCTTCGAATTGTGAACTGATTGTGTATAATATCTGATTCACTGATCTCTGATTCGTTTCTCTCTCTCCTTCTTTGGAGAAACGTTTTTATGATTCGCTAATATCTGATTCGTTTAGCTGAATCCTCTTTCTGAATTCGCTAATACGTGATTGTGTATCGCCTTCGCGGCTCTCATTTTTGAGTTCTGAGAAACGTTTTTTAAGGTCCTCTGATTTTCTGATTTCTCTGACTCTGAATATTTTGGTAATCTCTCGTTTTTTAAGTTCCTCTTTCCTCTTCATAGAAACGTTTTTGAATGTGCTAATACCTGAAATCTGTTCTCAATTATTTTTGTGGTTATGGTTCTGATTGTGTATTGCTACACTGCTCGATTTTGATTTGGTACTTTATTATTCTTCTGTGTTCATATGTTCAGATGCGTTAAAACCTGAATTTTACAACATTGATTTTCTCCGTTTCTGTTTGTTGGTCTAGCTGTTTTAGGCGATTTTTTTTTGTCAAATCACTTCAGTGAGTTTGGAAATTCAGATTGATTGCTAGGATTTCTCATTTATAATCTGATTGTGCTTTGATGTTCCAATTCTAGATCAACTGAAACATTATGTTGTTAGCATGACCATTGTATTTGTTTCATTCTATGTGTGTGTAATTCCATGTGTAATTAATAGTCTCTGCATGTTTAAGATTTGAATTGTGTAATAAATCCAACTAAAAATGAAAGTAATGGCATTATTATTAGGAAAATGATTCATTCTTATATGGAAAAAAAGGGAAGTTTCTTCTTAACACATTCCGTAACAATAAAACAATGGAGAAAAAGGAGAAGGGCGCTGATCAATTTTTATTTTTAAAATTACATTACTTAGTTCACTAATTATCTTCTTCGGGTGTATATCGCGTTTGTAGTATGCTCAAATTTAGTATACGTGGTTTGGTAGGATCAGTCTATGGTAGAGTCAAATCCAAAATACAATTTAACCTAACCTTGAAAACTGATGTTATCCACAATATTGCTTGGAACATTAGAAAAGGAAACAATGTTATTAAAACAATGATCATAAGGGGTCAACCATTGTTGGATATTGAACTTCAACTCTCGCCCACTAACATTTCTAATAAATCTAACCAATATTACCTACTACACCGAACACTATCGTTGTCCATTTGGAGGACCTTATTTGTGATCCTTTCAGTAAAAATCCTGATCCTATAAAGGCCCTTTTTGGCTTATAACTTAGTAGCAGGTACAGTCTGAGACTTCTTGCACAATTGTTGGCCTAATGTCAATGTGTTGCAATAAGTTAATCACAATGTGTATTTGTAGCCTAATCTGTGGCATAGAACTTAGTAGCAGGTACTGTCCTGCTTTTCTTTATGTCATCCATGAGGTAGCTGATGGACAGTGTGTAATTTAGAGTTGCATCTGTATCACTTTCATAGTGGGTTTTGAGTTTTTGTTTCGCTAGTTATTGTTTTTACTTTTCTTGATTGATCAGCGTGAGAATAATGTTACTTTTCTTACATGATACTGTTGGTTTTCTGGCAGTTTTTGTCATTTCCATGATACTCTTTCTGGGAACTTGTCCTCTGCCTATTTCCATGGCAAGTTGGCAACCTAATGTTCCAATTTTTGTATTACATGATACTTAGTTACTTACTCCTTATATTCCACGTGATATTTATTGCATGATACTTCAACAACAGTGTTTCTTAATAATATTGACTTAAAGTAAATTTTTGCATTCTTATTTATTAGCATGAACATCTTTAACTTGTGTTGTGTTTTTTGAAGATGAAAACAAAAGGAAGCAGGCTGTCTTTCTATATTGTCTCGATTAATGTTATTACAACTTAAAAGAGCATGAGATATGCTAAATAATTTCAAGTAGGTGTATCTTGCATTAGTTCATTCGTTGACGTATGCACACTGGGGTGCAAGATTAATTTACCTGTGGCCATGTATTTGTGTCATAAGTTTTTTGCTGAATAACTTTTTGGTGTTTATCAGTGGGAGGTTTCCCTGAGTGTCTTCTACCACTTGTTTAATCAATTCTATTGCATGTCCCTTGATCAGATTCTCCCGACATTTTTTATAGTGTAATGAAGAGAATTAATAGCTCAAATCAATAGTGTGTGTCTTGCTTTGCAGAATCAAAATTCCCATCAATGTCGAGCACCCTGCTACGCGTGGCAAGCCGTGGTGGTGCCCTACGCGCCACCTTGGCCCGGCGGCTCTCCACTGATGCATTGGTGGAGGCCAAACCAGGCGAGATCGGATTGGTTTCTGGAATTCCTCAAGAACACCTTCGTAGAAGGGTATTCTACTTTATTTTTTCCTTTTAATTTTAAATTCACTGCAAATAGTCTGTAATGCATAGTTAGTCTAGAGAAACCTTGTGTTCATTTATTTGTAAAACACATTCATGAAGCGTAGAAGTGCATATATTTATGATACTAATTTATAAAACACATTCATGAAGTGTAGAAGTGAATATCATATCATATTTATGATACTAATCGAACAATCTTAGCATAATAGTTTTAGCTTGGATAGATTTGATTGAAGCCATGCTTAGTTGTTCGTGTTTATGGGGTTATATTTATATGCATCTCTAGATATCTGCATTTTTCTCGCTAACCATTCGAAACTCAATTAGCCATTTGTCTTGTATTTACAATGTGATGGCAGGTTTTGATTTACTCTCCTGCTAGAACTGCTACTCAACAAGGATCTGGGAAGGTTGGAAAATGGAAGATCAACTTCTTATCAACCCAAAAGTAGATTTTCCTTTTCTCACGATTCTTTCACTACTTGTTTAAACATTATGATTGAAACTTAATTCATAGCAGTGAATCTTGTGCTATTGTTGACATTTCCTGCACCTATGAAAATTTTCATGGGTTTTAATCTCAAAATTATTTCACTTCTGTTATAATTCTGGGCATCCATAAATAGTTTTTGAAGTTACTAGAAGTTCCAGTATAATATTGAGTTTACACTTTTTTTACTGATCTTATGGTTAAATATGTAGCTAACTATTGTGTTTATAGGTGGGAAAACCCGCTTATGGGTTGGACATCCACTGGGGACCCATACGCCCATGTTGGTGATTCTGCCTTGAGTTTTGATAGCGAAGAAGCGGCAAAAGCATTTGCAGAGAGACATGGTTGGGAATATGTGGTATGTCTTACCTTGCAAAACTTTGGTCACTGAGAACATCTATGTGTCTTCCAAGCTTTCAAAGTGCATCTTGTTAGGATTCGTACATGTTCTTATTAAAACATATTAGTTCATCCTTCTCTTGGTCATTCATGCCTCAATTAGGATGTTAATTTCAAATGGCAGTCTGTAGGATACGGTATCAATATTGCATGCAGCATTCAAAACTTACGAAAATTGGCATATCTGGTTTTTCAGATTGTTGTGAAAAATTTATCATTAAAATATGCTTGTTAGTCCTTTGATTTGTTTTCAATTTACAAACATTAGGTCGCTAAACATAAAAACTCTCTTGATAAAGCCGTATGAATCATTTTGTGCATGGAATGAAGCCTATCTACATCTGGCTCAGATATGACCAAATTGCATCTAGAATAAAACAGGCCAAGGACAGACATAGCCGGATATGGGTCTAGACTGTTTCTAGCACTGGGACTCAGGTTCTAGCTGCGTTTGGGCCTTAAGCTGGTGGGTTAGACTTCCTTTGAATAAAAACATTGTAGAGCATGCCTTGGACAAAGACCCAAGACAAGGCTAGTGTGCATTTGGAACAAAAAACCGAGGCCAGTGTCTGAGACCAAAATTTGGGCTAGAGACCTTGCAACTTAGTCCCCATTAATGCTATGCTAGCAATCAAAGAGTCAACTGGACGGATAACATTACTATATGACTTTTGTGCAGTAGATGTGAAATGTTTAATCAAAGGGATTAGTTGTGCTTGAAGCCATTTTTGGATAAACCCAAGGCTGGGTAAATTGAAAAATACAAAAAATCTCAAAGGCTTGTGATTCAAGCAACAAGGCGACAACTACCTAGAACAAGTATGAGATTGCAAACCACCAAAACGAAATAAGGAGGTGGCAAAGGAGAAATTTCTCCTTTTTTGATTGACAAATGTTGGTAGGTAGTTGTTAGCAATGTTAGTTGGGGGGATTCGAACCCACATCACCTTATCATCACTCTTAGAAATTTCTCCTTCTTAGTCGTCTCACAGCGTGTCTTTCCATCTGATAGAGTTATAACCAAACAAGATGTAAATAATATGAAACTAAATGATTTGATGTGATAAGATGTACTGTAGGGCCATATGATACAAAGACAAAGTCCTTAACTCTATTATACTAATAAAATTCTTGAATCTAGTTAAATAAGAGAACAGAATGAGATATCAAAAAATACGTAAATTTAATAGATTATCTAAGATACTTCTACCGTTCAGAGATATAATCATGTGATGTCATCTAGATGCTAACAACAGTGGTCGTTGTTGTTATTTTCATTATTAACTATTAACATAAGCTTTGATCTTGTTGCAGGTCAAGAAGCGCCACACACCATTGCTGAAGGTTTGAACACACTTTGCAATTTTAATTCAGCCACATTAGTTTCTCTCACGACTTTGTTTGTCCTTGCTCTGTTTCCTCAATAACAACTGTTAAAGTGTTTTCATTTACTCGTGCTTGTAGGTTAAATCATACGCAGACAACTTTAAATGGAAGGGTCCACCCAATGCTGCTGAAGCGTGATTTACTGTTAGTATTTGTGTGTTTGTATCTTCGGGAGTTTCATAGTGAAGCAGTTTTCTCTGCATGTTTTCTTGGGAAAGAGAAAGTTTATATGTGAATTCCTAATTGAAAATAAATGGGACTAATCTGCCATTGCCTTAGTTTTCCTCTATGATGTAGATAAGTATTCACCTGCATCCGTTTATGATCGATCAATTCAGACCCTAGCATCTTCAAAGATCAGCTGCAGCTCCGGATAAACGATAATAAAATTTAAAGTTTAACTCTCAATTCATATGGCTCTCTACTAATTAGTTTCTAAATTACAAAAATATATCATCAATTTAGTCTTTAAAATTTGCCGCTTAGCCATTAAATTGATGCATCTTGATAAGTTTAGAGATAATTTAATAAAAGTTTTTATAGTTTAAAGACTAAGTAGGAGAGATAGTTTAAGGATTAAATTGAATGTTTATTATAAAATTTTGTATATACTCCTGAGAAAATGCGTATATCCTTTTTTTTAAAATAAGAAATGAGTAAGATAATATTAATCATACTTTTGTCCTGGGGTATCCGTATCTATTTTGATAAATGACCCCAGTGGTCCCATGGTCACGTAATTGATGCAAGATATGTTAAAGTGTATTGAACTATAAACATAGTCATTGTATTTTAAATTCTTTTTTTTAATTCAAATTGAAATGTGTAGATATAATAGCAGTCTATTTTTTCATTTGTGTCATGTGTTAGTCGTATGAATTTAAAATGCAACTCGAAGCTGATTCGTCGCAGCGGCAGAAATATTGTTTATAGACACTTGGTTGTCGGGTTCGATCCCTATCGAATGTCGAACCTTGATTTTTTCATCTGTGTGTGTGTTTATGGCACTTGCCAGTCTGACCATCAGACCTGAAAAAATGCAACTATGTTAAGAGTGATTCAAAAACTATGGTGGATATGATCACTAGTGATGAGGATGATCCTAACAATAGTCCCACCATCTTCAAGCGCGTCAGGAAGCTCTTACTTGTGGCTGGGAGGCGAAGATCACTCACACGTGGGGTGAAAAAGACATTTGTCCAGTTTGGCTTGGAATTTTAAGCGTATACCTTGAACACCATTTTCAAATATTTTTGATGATATGTCTGGGGCACTATGCCTCAAAATAGGGTTTTTGCTTTTATACCCGCACACTTTGACTATATACCTTTACATAATTTGATAAACCAAAAACACGCTCCATGAAATTGACTCAAATGGATTTATCTCCCATGGAGATAAATCCGATTTGTATTTTACAAAGCGGATTTACCTCCATAGTGAGTAGTTTTTCTTTATTCTTGTTGTGTTTGTTTCTTTCTCATTGATAAAAACAGAGTCAAGAACCATCAAGCAAATCCTGCTTTGCAAATTTCATAACCGACATTAAAAAGGCCATATAATACAATCTGTACAGGATACAAACTTCTAAGCACCCTTCTGCTTAGCATATTAAAACAATTATAGTCTGAACAAAACTATTGAAGGAAATGAAATTGTCCTAAGCAGCATTCATGGTCAGTAGTTGGTCACCATATACTCGTATTCTAGGCATATACCTGCAGATCACGCTTGCTCCCAGTATTGTCTAACTTTTTCTATCTTGCCCAGCTTTGGTGTCAAGATATACTCTTCAGGTATGGTGATAAACCAGCTGAAGATCAAGGAAACATCCCTTCAAGATAGTCATTCATGTTATCATCGTCATCATCTGTTTTATGATCACTGGCAGAAATCAAAGCCCTCTTTCCTGTAAATACGCATGAAAGAAAGTTTAAATTCATAGCAAACATTTTAATGTTAGGTCAGTTTTAGCGGGAAAAAAAGGGCAGATTACAAAACAAGCTAACTATACAGAAGTAAGTCGAGCAGGTAAAATGTGATGTCATCATTATGCTTAAAAGATGAACGTAATTTCCACAGCTTCACCATTCATATTAAAATTAGTTAAAATATGTATATTTAAATTCAACCCACTGTTACATTACTAGTAAACAAGATATCACATGTAGGTAAGGTTATTCATTTACAGTTTAGGTTTTTATTTTCTTAACAAAAATATCACATCATTGTTATGGCGAAGGAGGGTATTTTATTTTCAACAACTATTGAACAGGAAGAAATTGTTTTCATCCTTGAGGACAAGGTTGTTTTGAGATGGGGTGAATTTTTAGGATATAGGATAACGAGGGGATAGTAACAATATAGATAAGGAAGAGTTAGTTAGTTTGGATATGTGATAAGGAGTTAGTTAATTGATTAGTTAAAGAGTATCATGTATAAAAACTAGGAAAATACAAGGATAGAGAGCATGGACTCTGATTTGTATCCTTTTGGTGAATAGAGCAATGATTCTGTTGTAAAAGGGGACCCTTGGATGAGAGATCTCTCTCCTATTGTTTCCTCCTATCCTCTCTTATCGTATCAATAAAATTGTTCTTTCTTTTCAATTCATTTTTTGAGTTCTAAACAGCATTATTTTTTATAACAAAATTAATGACAAAAGATAACGCCTATATGCTTCTAAAAGTAGAAGTTACAACAACCACAAATTCACGTATCTTCTGAAGGTTTTTCAGTCACCTTAACATCATAAAGTGCACAAATTACCTTTTGGAAGATGAGTCCGTTGCAATATACGACTTCACTATTTAACAAAAATAATGATCATTCTAAAGATATGACAAGAATTTATTACTGCATCAAGAACAAAAATTGATATTTTGTTATCTAATGCTTTTTTTATTTTATATAGCATCAAATTAGTAAAAATTATGTAGCATCAAACCTTTCTGCCTTCTCTCTTGGCTTTCTTCGACCTCATCTAGATCATCATCACTCTTAGAACGATGCCTAAAAATGAAAGGATTCAATTTCCATATTTACTAGTTAATAAGTGAAAAATAAGAAAGGGTTGCGAGCAGCAATCACCTCTTTCTTCTATCCCGCTCTTGTCTTTTTTCCAATTGCTCCTTCTCTTTCTGCCTCTTGTAGTTGAGTTTCTGTGCACATCTATTAAAAATAATCAAGGAAGAAAATGAAACAAATGTGATTATCCATACAACATTCAAAAAACACACAAAAAACCCTTAGTGTGTGGTTGGAGGGGAGGGATTATTTTAAATTTTGTATGTTTGGTTCAATTTGTTTGGAGGGGAGGAAAGGGAAGTTAAATCCCTCCTAACCCAATCCCCCCTCTCCCCACTTCCTCTGATTTTTAGGAGGGTAGCTTAAATAATTTAAAACGGCTATCTTTATATATAATATAATACTCCCTACTGTCCATATCACAAGGAGCGAAATAGACCTTTGTTTTGTTCAAATTGTAAGAGTCCCAAAACAGGGGTCTCAAAAAGTAACAATTTTACTTTTTGCATGGCCAATACGAAGCAAACCCCGAGTAATGTGTCCTAACTTAAAAACAAATCACACTTTATAGAACAACCAGTAAAGGACCAAGCCTTTGACAAATATGATTGCGATGATTGGGAAGTATAATTCCTCAGGAGATTTGTAGAATACAAAAAATTAAAACCACCAGTGAATTCGCAGTATCGAGAAAACAATGGCATAAGCGACAAACAAG